>OX608073.1:122931324-124131324 GCA_951509635.1 Eupeodes luniger | reverse complement strand
CCCTTTCTAACCCAAAGTCAAAAGTTTTCACGTGCTATTTCATATAGCAAAAAACAAACAAGAATCCTTAAAACATTTTTAAAGAGAAACTAACATTCATACATAGTATGTATGTATGTAAATTCTTCACCAATTTTTTTTTGTATACCTTTATTATGAATTTCCGTGCCATTATGCCTTCATTTTCCTTACGAGGTTTGACAAATTGGTCCTATGACGAAATTCATGAATTCATTTACATACATATGTATATTGTACATGAGCTACATATGTATATGCACCTAGCAGTGTGGCACAGCACTAACATAGAAGTACAACTGGAATGGCTAACAATTTCTTGATAAAAATTTGATTAATGAAATCATTTTTATCTTAAAACAAAAAATGATTAATGACACAAGAGACAAGACACAGAGCCCATACACGCCAAACAATCAGTGCTCAGAAACAAAATTGAATCACAACCAAAAACGAGCAAAGGTCAAATCAATCAGTTTTCGCTATATTTTAGGAGAGAGAAAAGGAGTGCTCCCAAAAAGGTTGATGAACTTATTAGCATTGAATTCACCTTTTATAAAGTCACCCAAATCCAGTACCATCAGTTTTTGTAAGGCATAGTCCCTAAATCAAGTTGACATGAGTTCAGCATGAGTTGCGATTTTATGTCAGGTTGAATGGCTTCTTGTCATAGCTCTATATACTTCCGTTGCAAAATGGTTCATTTAGATTTAATGGATTTCGGAAGAAAACGTGTGTTGTGTTTTGTGTACCCGAATAATGTACATATCACGGATTTTCATGAAATTTTCATGTCATTGAGTTGAATTGAAAATTTCAACATGCCAAAAAGTAAGTATGTAATTAGAAAAAAGTTGTTTTTATTATGCTATAGAATACGAAAAGACAGGGTCATTGCAAATGTAAATAGCATAAAAAAGGGGGAGCGTATCGGAATTCCGCTTTTTAAAATCCCGTTTTTAAAAATCCCGAAAAAAAGTTTTAAAATACCGTCTTCTAAAATACCGATTTTTTGAAATCCTGTCTTTTAAAATCCCGCTTATTCAAAATCCCGATCAATTACAATCCCGCTTTTTAAAATCCCGTCAAATCCCGTTTTTTTTTGTACAAAATATGTGCATTAAACTTAATAACAATAGGAGTTAAAGGTTTTTATGTTAAATTACTTGACTTAAATATAATAATATCGTGATTTGTTTTGTTTTTACTGAACATAAACAAAATATTGACTCTTACACAAACATATGCATCCTACAGCAAATCTACCTCGCGATAACGGTTTTATCGTTACTGTTACTGTTACTGTTACTGTTACTGTTACTGTTACTGTTACTGTTACTGTTACTGTTACTGTTACTGTTACTGTTACTGTTACTGTTACTGTTACTGTTACTGTTACTGTTACTGTTACTGTTACTGTTACTGTTACTGTTACTGTTACTGTTACTGTTACTGTTACTGTTACTGTTACTGTTACTGTTACTGTTACTGTTACTGTTACTGTTACTGTTACTGTTACTGTTACTGTTACTGTTACTGTTACTGTTACTGTTACTGTTACTGTTACTGTTACTGTTACTGTTACTGTTACTGTTACTGTTACTGTTACTGTTACTGTTACTGTTACTGTTACTGTTACTGTTACTGTTACTGTTACTGTTACTGTTACTGTTACTGTTACTGTTACTGTTACTGTTACTGTTACTGTTACTGTTACTGTTACTGTTACTGTTACTGTTACTGTTACTGTTACTGTTACTGTTACTGTTACTGTTACTGTTACTGTTACTGTTACTGTTACTGTTACTGTTACTGTTACTGTTACTGTTACTGTTACTGTTACTGTTACTGTTACTGTTACTGTTACTGTTACTGTTACTGTTACTGTTACTGTTACTGTTACTGTTACTGTTACTGTTACTGTTACTGTTACTGTTACTGTTACTGTTACTGTTACTGTTACTGTTACTGTTACTGTTACTGTTACTGTTACTGTTACTGTTACTGTTACTGTTACTGTTACTGTTACTGTTACTGTTACTGTTACTGTTACTGTTACTGTTACTGTTACTGTTACTGTTACTGTTACTGTTACTGTTACTGTTACTGTTACTGTTACTGTTACTGTTACTGTTACTGTTACTGTTACTGTTACTGTTACTGTTACTGTTACTGTTACTGTTACTGTTACTGTTACTGTTACTGTTACTGTTACTGTTACTGTTACTGTTACTGTTACTGTTACTGTTACTGTTACTGTTACTGTTACTGTTACTGTTACTGTTACTGTTACTGTTACTGTTACTGTTACTGTTACTGTTACTGTTACTGTTACTGTTACTGTTACTGTTACTGTTACTGTTACTGTTACTGTTACTGTTACTGTTACTGTTACTGTTACTGTTACTGTTACTGTTACTGTTACTGTTACTGTTACTGTTACTGTTACTGTTACTGTTACTGTTACTGTTACTGTTACTGTTACTGTTACTGTTACTGTTACTGTTACTGTTACTGTTACTGTTACTGTTACTGTTACTGTTACTGTTACTGTTACTGTTACTGTTACTGTTACTGTTACTGTTACTGTTACTGTTACTGAAACTTTTATAAATTGAAGGATAGTATTTACCATTTAATTCACAATGTAATTATCAAGGTAATTATTTTGTAAATAACAACAGAATGACAAATTTAAATATTGCTCACATTTAGGGCCATCCCAAACCATAGTTATGCAAATTGAATGTACTTTTTCAATAGTTCAGTGTTGAAATATTGGAGCTTACAAAAAAGAAATGTTGTATATATTTTAAGAATGATCTCGCTTTTTGTAAGCTACAGAAATAACAAAGTCAAATTAGTTTTGAAAACTTTGCCTAGACATTATTTATGTATACAAACTCAAATAAAACAAAGTTTAGACTTAAGTTCAAAATTTAAGCCATTAAGCTTGTAGCCCTATAAATAAATGAATGATCGATGAGAAGAAAAAAAACAACAACAAAAACATCTTTCGTGTGTTTATTTAAGAGTTTATTAAATTATCTGTTCACGCATTTGCAGAGTTGAGTAAAGATCAATTTTATTTTATTTTATGGCAAGGTAGGTGCCTAGACTATGTATTGTGTGGGTGGATATAATATAATTGATGATTTTAAACAGATTAACTTTAAGCAGATCGGTTCTATGGTGTAATGGTTAGCACTCTGGACTTTGAATCCAGCGATCCGAGTTCAAATCTCGGTAGAACCTTAATTATTTTTAGAACTCGGTTTGAACATAAACAGGAAGAGATCCACACAAATGTTTTGGGTAAGAAAGTCTATTAATAATTGTGGGCGGAAGCTGAAAGTTACAATATTATTACAAATCGTACAGATTTTTGCACGAAATTTAATAGATGCATTTTTGCATTAGCACAGTTTTTTTAATAAATTTTAATAGCACCTTTTCTTTTTTGGAATAGAAAGTATTGAAAAATCGTGAACTTAATATATTTTGGTTTTGAGGTATTTTATTTTAAGGAAAAATATGCTTAAGAAAAAATTATTCACAAATTGACTTTTCTGTTCAAGAATTTATAATGTATTTTGTAAATATTTTGTTAGTCAGAGTTATATTTATTGACACATTTCTACTATAAAAAATGCTGATTAAACATTAATTTTAAAGAACAAATCTGTTTTAATTTAATAAAAATAATATCCAGAAACATTAATACATCTATTGATATGTTTCCGTAAACTTTTTTGAAATTCTTTATTTTCTAACAAATTTGATTTTCGAACAGCACCTAAATATTTCCAATTCGAAAGTAAGATAAGCGTTTTGTTCAATTTGATTACATTTTTAGAAAAACTGTGATCATGCTCATACACCTATGTATGTATGTAAATAAAACGATTCAGTTGGGCGTATTCGCACTTTTTTATCTAACGTATTTCTCCTCTGGACTTACGTACATTTACAATGAGTTTAAAATTCATGAAATAAGTAGACCAGCTCCCGCATATGTTTGGGTATTCTCCTTTATTTTTAGCTTACATAGCCTAAGAATAACACGGTTCAGTTCTTGTTAATAACACTCCTCAACAAGGTAATGTGATGGCAAAAAAAACTTTTTCTAAGGTTTTTGATAGCTTTAGTTCAAATGCGACTTCAATCTTCTTAAAATTTGAAAAAAAAAACTTTGTATAAAGATTTTTGAGTAATTTGCTTTTAATAAAATTCTTGATTATTTTTATAATATCTAATCCGTTTAAAATTTTCGGAATCACTTTTTTTGAAAAAATCCTCATCAATTGTAAGTCTTCACCTGTTATACATTAACCTTAAAAATGATGCTGAAGTATTTATGAAAAACCGTTTCTTAAAAGAAAAACGCAATTTTTGACCTTATTACGAATTCGTTGTCTTTAAAAATATAAACATAATGTTGAAAACTGGAATTTCTGAGTTTGAGCACTAAAGTCAAACATTGGAGTTTGGATTTGGAATCAGCTCTAAAAATTAATTCTTAAACGACATGACATGTGCAGACATATATGTGATCTCATAGCTTGAACAAAGAATGATTCACATACAAATATTTTATAACTTATTCCCAAAGATAGTGCCTATCTCTTGAAATACTACATAAAAGTATCATATCTTACAAACTTCCCGATACCCAGAAAAGCATTTTTTTTCTTTTTCGTGTTAAATTCTACCATATCTACTATAAATTACCATTGTCAAAATGAGAATTCGTATGATAAAAAAAATTGGACCGTTCATGAAGCCGAGTCACGGCGGTCATATTCCAGAAAATATTTTTAAACATTAAATGCCATGAAATTTGTGAGGTAATAAAGTCAACATTTTGGTGTTTTATTCGGGTCGTTTTGTTTTATTTTTAAAACAAATAATACGCCTCTAAGAAACACCCGCTTCGAAGACCTCAATATTATGATTGTTTTTTAAGCATTCTGTATACTTTCCTTACTTTTCTTTTAAAATAATAATTATAATAAATTGTTGTTTACACTCTCTTATTGTACGTTTAACACTTAAAATTAATACATTTTTATTCATACAAATAAAATAAAATCCTCTTTTGTTAAAAAAAGAAGAAATTAATAACATGTCGTACGTACACCTGAAAGACGTAGCTAGGTGCATACTTAATCAACTGAAGGCTTTAAAGACGAATCCACACAAATAAATAAATACTTCTTTGCGGTGAAGAATAAAATTGTTTTATAGAAAAAGTTGTGCTTGCCAAGAAATCTAACAGGTGGCAAATTAAATCTAGGGGATTGGAGCTGCACCAGAGGTGAACGAGCTTTTTGCTCTCTCAGTCTTTGAAAACTCATAAATAACAGACATGCGCTATCTGAAGAAGGAGAATAATATCTTATCGAGTATTTTCATGCAACAAAAATGTTTCTAAGCATTTGTGAATATTTCATAACATTACAATGATTTCTTCAAGTAGTAAAATGTTGCGAAAAGAATTTAAGGATTTTTGTTTCGAATATCTTCTATTTTGTTAAAACCTAATTAAAGTAAATTTATTTGGATCTTGAACCAGTGTATTCGAAATGGAACGTAAAATGCAACAAAAAATAAAAGAAAAGTTCTGCTGTAAAGAAAACATCTGCATAAGATCTAACAATATCAAGAAATACGTAAGGTTCTGATTATCTTTGGTGAACTTAGGTGAAAATATTATTATTTTTTTAATTTTTAAAGTTATACTTGAGAAACTATTAATAATGAAAAACATTTACCTTTAAATCAAAACTGGCTTAACAAATAAACGGCTCAAGGTTTTGGAGATTATAATTCTGGAAAATAAAGTAACACCCGTTCATCATTTATATGTATATAGGTGTTTGCTAATTAATTACAAACCAATACAAAATTAATTCGTCAACAATTATAATTTAATCTTCAGAGTTTAAAAAATTGTTATACCTGATCTACGCCAACCTCTCGAGTTTCTTGAATATGGTACCGGAATGATGAACATCAGCTGTTTGAAACCAGTTTTAACTTTGGTCAGCTAACTGAAGATTTGGAAACATCTTTCTTCAAAATAGACAATTTGAACTATTAGCATACATAAATCCATTCATTTAAATGTAAAGATAATTGTCATCTTAACATCAATGGAATTCCATTTACCCAACCCTTTCCAATATCTCTTACCACGCCCCTCAAAATGACTGCCTTATTATTATCCATCTTCCACTTCTTTATCTTAAAATGTATCTACCTCTGCACCACAGTTTTTAAAATTCTAGACAACCTGGACTGAAGAGGAATTGAACAATGGACTGAGTAAGCTAAAGAAGGCTTATAAGGTTGTATATTTTTTTTAAAAGCACTTTTTTTAAAAACACGCCAATAAAATATCGATACGCAATTTAAAAATAACCTTTGCAGCATCAAATGTTATTGCAAACGCACAAACACTTGCAAATCTGTCTGTCCTCGTCTCTTCAGCTCCAACTATTAGGTGGATTGAGTTCAAACTTAGAAATTAGGGTTTTAAGCAGATTTGCGTTAGGAATGTTTTCATTTATTTAAGACTTAAAATGACAATACAATTGTTGTGGTCAAAAATCGAGAATTCGAATTTTCTCAAAAACGAACCAATGAATTTTTATTAAATTTTTTCTATTTTTTTTAGCTTGGCTTCTTTCAATAAAGAAATATTTGTCTATTGCTTCAAAAAGGTTACTTTTATATAACAGTATTTTGTTTTCAAGTTTCTCAAGAACTAATAATACGATTTCAATAATAAACTGTCTTAATTATATTTAATGATCAAAAATTTATTTTTTTTTTTATTTAAACCAAAAATATTAAACATTTTTTTTTAATTACGATATCTTGAAAATGAGTCATAATTTTTGTACGAGAATTAAATGTAAAACGTTTATGAATAAATAAATATTTGCATGCTTTAAATATTTTAAACTAAAATAGAAAAAAAATTGTATGTACAAAATTAATTTAAAAAAAAAACGCTCCAACGATTTTCGAAAAAAAAGTAACAAATCAAGGTTTTTATGATTAATGTAATGGAATTTAAATTTTTGAAGAGAAACTTATATTACAGGTAAATTTTAAAATCCAGATACTTATATCGGCTCAATAACTTTCTCGAAATGAAAAACTGCAGGAAATTTAAAACCAAAGAAGTCCAATGCAAATATGACGTGACAAACTGGACACAAATAGAGTTTTAAAACTCTCAAAATTAATTTATGCATGTACTTTGTGAAAATGTTGACAATTATCGACACTTTAAGATCCCTAGAATCTAAATCTGTATTTTTAGAGAGCTGTTTGTGTGTCATCTAGAAAAAGTTTAATTTATGAAAATTTATAATTTAGAAACAAAAACTTAAAAAACTACTATTAGTCTAGTAACTGTATGTATCAGACCATCAATTTAATCCTGTAGTTCTGATTTTTTGGTTACTTATTTTTTATTTATGATGTTGTTAATTAATAATCCAAGATGCCAAAAAATCAGAAAATTTCGTACTATTTTTGCTTAATGGTATTTTTTAATACAATTACGAGCTCCAATTTTGAGTCAAAAAGTTGTTCAAAAATTAGCTCTAATACGTTTTTTTACAAAAAAATAGACGTATTTATTTTAAAATAGCAACAATAAAAGTGCAAACGATGCAAATGGTAACTAAACAGACTCGAGGTTAACACCAACAAATCCAAATTACTAATTTTCCAAACGCTTTACAAATGCAAAGTGGTTATGCAAGCTATCATGTGCTATGCTGGTGAGGTTTGGGGTTTTCAATAGTATGATGAATTACTATTAATTAAATTATTATTAATACATAAATTATTCTCAGTTTTTTTTCGAAATGGTCACGGCTAGAACTTCAGTATAAGCCTAGTACGCAGCTGAAGTGAAACGAATTTTTTCGGCGGTCTCCAAGTCCAGAGTGAAATGAAAACGAAAACCACAGCGGAAAAATATTTATGGAGAGTTCTGTCTGGAAGTTGAAGTTCACTCACACGAGTAAACAATTTTTTATTTAATTTTAATTTGTAAACAATTTTTTTCAATAAATAAATTAAACGTCAAAATTTCGCAAGCAATTAATATACCGGGCAATGAAATTGAGAACGAAAAGAGTGGAGAATTGTACTAAGAAATCTATTTTTGTATGGGAAATTTCGTTTCGCATCAGCAGCGTACTAGGCTTAACGTCGAACTGGTGGAGAGGGTTTGGAAAGGAGTATTGAAGTAGAACGCGATACTGCTGGCAAAGATCAAGAAAATATGTTTTGAACAGTTTAAAGAGATGACGATACGAAGTGAGCCAAAAGCTTGCAGCATAACCTGGGTGTCAATAATAATTTTAATTACTACGATTCGATTCTTTTTTTCATGACATGAATTTCTCTTGGAGGATTTGTCAATTCCTCGCAAGAGGCAGTACCCGTGGAAAAATCTTAAGATGACAGAGGCTGGGATTGAACCCAAGACCTCTGGCATGACAGTCCTACACGGTAACCACTAGGCCCTACTTCTCAACGGACTGTTACCACTTAACTTTTGTTTAATATTTATTATTCGATTATAGGAAAGCCACCTTAAGATATCGCAATTAAATTTTGAACGAAACATTTTAATAAGAACGAAATATTTTAATAAACTATAAATTTTAATATATTTGGTGATTATAAAAAAGTTGGGTAACTTTTGAGGATATTTTGTTTACTATAGTTATTAAATGAAACTTCTACAAATTCGGGTGTATATGGTTGGTAATCTAATTAATATATTCTTCCCAATCGGTGCAGTCACTTTTTTGAGTACATCATAAGATATTTAAAAATTTCAGAATTTCACTGCTAGGGAACTGACGAGGTAACAAAGTACTGATACATGTTATACACAGTTTTGAAAGTATTGTAATGAAATTTAATACAAATTAGTAAAAATCTCTTAGAATTTAATAGTGATCACTTAAAATCACTTAGTAACAATTAAAACAATTTTTAATGTGTAATACTGGGAGAAAATAATATATCACTTTTCAAAACAGACTTTTGACATTTAACGTAAAGTTATTCACTTATCTACTTTCACATAGTTTTACTAAATATTTCTAAGTAATCAACAAACAATATAAAAAAAATCTACATAACTATATTCATCTTAAACGTATTAATGATCATGAAATGAAGAACAATAACAATATACCTGACACAGGACTGACGAAAAAGACGAAATTTGAGATTATAATCAGGACTAATGTTTTTTTTTGTAATTTCGAATATCAACAAAATACATTTTAACAAATCAAAGTCTAATATGAATAAATAAAAATAAACTTTAGATTAACAAAAAAATAACGACTCACCATAGGACTGACATGTTGACTGGCTTAGCCCGTGTATAGACAACAAACATAACCCAAACTCTGGAACCGTTTGACCAATCAGGATCGTTTCTGCGCGTGACGCAGCGCCGCGGCCGCCATA
Organism: Eupeodes luniger; assembly: GCA_951509635.1. Lineage (NCBI taxonomy): Eukaryota > Metazoa > Arthropoda > Insecta > Diptera > Syrphidae > Eupeodes > Eupeodes luniger. Next base: position 124,121,790 of record OX608073.1, on the reverse strand, counting down.
ATAACTTTTAGTCGACGCAGTGACAGATCGACGACGCCACTGTCTTTGTTTGTTAAGTAGAAAAAATAGTAAATTGGCAATTTTCTTAGCGTTTTTTCACTTTGGTTGCACCGTGATTGTTCTATAAAGAACAGCATTTCGAAGTACAAATAAAGTTATTCACATGAGTCAAAGATTACTCATGCAGGTAAGCACTTGTTTGTGTGCGAGAACATTGTTTTTAGATGTTAATTTGTTTATTTATTTGGACATGAGAGGGCAAGACGGGGTATGGGGTACCCCATCTTGTCCGAAATCAAATAGTTGCTATATCAGTAAAAGACTAATTGCAACTACGACGACTGCAACTCCAACATCTTATATCGGATTAGCAGCTGCATCAGCACCGTTGCACAGCCAAATATTGAGAACCAAACTGTCATAAAGTCATTCCTCTTGCAACCTCCACTATAACAATATCATCCCATAAGCCTGGTTGTTCTAGTTGGTTTAATGACACTGGAATAAATAAGACACCAAGTACTCCAAAAATAAATTAACGGTAGCAAGTAAATGATGATACTTCTACCTGAGCGTCGAACTTGTCGAGTTGTAGAAGCTGAGTAAGGTCAATGATTCTCGGGAATTATTTCTCCAGAAGAGTCCTGAAACCAAAGGTCGCTCGCCCCTCCCCTTCCCAATCCTTTACCCCCCTCCTCCGTCAGATTTGTGCTATTATGCTGGCTGATGTCTCCTTACCCCCTGACTGTATGGTGTATAACTGTCTGTCATGCCTAGTTTCCTTCCTGGGACGCTTATGGCTTAATTGCTGTTCGTCTCTCCTTTCTCAAAACATATCCTTCCCCTTAAACTTCCCAATTGGGCTGGATCTAAGGTGTTATACGACCCGTGCCGATGATCAGCCAGGCTGAGGGCCCAATTAAAAAACTAGCTCAGTCGCGAACGGAGTATCCGGATACCTGGCGACCTCCGGATTAACCAGCCTTATCTGTATACACGGATCTCTGTACAGATGGACCACCCCTTATCCGCTACTCGTGGGATTTTAAATGAACAAAACAAAACAAACAAAACAAACAAAACAAAACCAAAAAACCGTATCGGCCAGCAGTACGACGGCAAAGTTGTCTGCTGTACCGGCCAGCAGTACGACGGCAAAGTTGTCTGCTGTTCATCCCTCTTCCACTGGTGCTGACATGGCTGTGGACACTCACAGCCCTGTTGTCGCCAGTGGAACATAGGATAATCAGGTAAAATTACCTTCTTCCTGTAGTGAGGCAGTTGTGAAGAACGGCTCCTCTACTACCACTGAGAGTAAACCTCTCAAATCGTCAACACCTCGAGTCGGAGGTAGCAGGGCTGTGATGCCAGGTCCTTCTACCTCCAAAACAAAGGCTCCTAAAGAAGGTCCTGGGGGAGATGGGCGTAAGCTCAGACCCTCCAAGGCCTACTATAGGGACATACGAAATGCTAAGAGGATTCTCCAGACGTTTGGTGAACAACTAGGCGCTGGAGGAAACTCTCAGCATGACGCCAAAATAAATTGGGCCAAGAGCTTCCTCGCCAAAAATAATTTAAAGACCAGCCAAGACTCAACGTCGAAGCGACAAAGGTCTATGGAAGGTAGTGTTTCACTACCTAAACGCCCCAAAGTGCTAAACACCAGCACTCCTCTCGACCCTCGCAAGGATAAAATGTCCTTCAGCGATGTTCTAAAGGACAAAAAGGTAGTCGCGATTATCGACAGAAGTGATGTGGATGGCACGATCTCTGCCGAGAACTGGACATTGGCCAAAGGACAGCTGGCCTTCAGTTTTGTCGAGATAATGTCTGACAATCCGGGACCACCGCCCATCACAAAAGATGGCGGTTGGCATCAGGGACACATCAAGTTGATGGTCTGTGATGATCAGAGGTCGTGCGACCTACTGACGCTGGCGGTCAGCCGACTTGGTGAGGTCTGGCCTGGTGCTAAGCTTGAGGTTGTAGCAAAGGAGGACATTCCTTGCAGACCAAGAGCTCGCATCACGGTTCCGGCCATATTCAAGGAAGCTGACCACGTTCTGAAAGTAATCCGGCTTTCCAATCCAACCTTTCCTACTCACAACTGGAAGGTTGCGAAACTAGAGGATCCAAAGGGACCCTATAAGGGTGCAATTGTGATCATCAATGCAGAATCCCTTTCTCCTCTGGCGCAATCAAAAGGTGTGATTAGGTTCGGGTTCGACGAAATTACGCTGAGGGTCTATAAAAAAGATGGGGTTGAGGCACAAACCCTTCCCCCTTCCCCACCCACACAAGCGGAAACGGTTGCTGAGGTGCCTGGCGCATCGGTCACACTTCCTTCATTGGAAGACGATGCATCTCAGGTACCCCCAGTAGCAGTGGAAGCACCTAACACCGACCAAGGTTTTTCCGCAATGGAGGCCGAGGTCTACGACAGCGGAGATGAGGACATTCTTTTAGAATCGTCCTCTGATATGAATGACTCCGACATTACTGTGTTGGAGGCTGATCGGGAGTGCAGTAGCAAAAATGCTGCGGTTACTCCAGATTAACCTCCAACACTCCATAAAGGCTTCGGCCTCCCTTCTTCTTCGCCTATCCAGCAGCGATGAAGATATTGTCCTGATTCAAGAACCCTGGATTGTTAAATCCATTGTTCGAGGAATCAGGACTTCCAAATACTGCGTGCTGTATGCATCAGGTGAGGATGAACCCAGATCTTGCATATTAGTAAAACGCAGCCTAAATGTATATTTACTCCCTAATTTCAGCGATCGAGATACCACCGCCGCTAGTCTGGAAACAGCCAGAGGAACATTCTGGCTGGCGTCGGCGTATCTAGGCCACGACCATCTTGGCCCTCTCCCGGGAGATACTCTGGAGAGACTGATAACTGAAGCACAAAGGCTCAACATCGGCCTCATCATCGGTAGTGACGCTAACGCCCACCATACAGTATGGGGTAGCACGGATATAAACGACAGAGGTGAGTCTCTTTTCGACTATATTCTTAACACTAACCTACTCGTAAGTAACGTTGGTAATGAGCCAACCTTTATTACTAAAAATCGACAAGAAGTTTTAGATATAACTCTTGTCTCCGAATTCATTAATAATAATATTTTGAACTGGAAGGTATCTAAAGATCACTCCTTTTCTGATCATAGATACATCCAGTTTGACTTTATAAATGAACCACCTTGCCAACCGATCTTTCGAAATCTGAAAAGAACAAATTGGCCAAAATATAAGAGAACGTTAAATAGTTTAATAAAACCTGAACTTTTTAATACTCCCTCCAACATCGAAGATCTTGACGACAAAGTCAATAATCTAACATTAGCCCTAAACAAAGCTCTAGATACTGCATGCCCTCTTATACAAGTAAGAGGTAAAAAGAAGCCACACTGGTGGAACTCAGGGCTGGATCCACTTCGAAAAGAATGCAGAAAACTCTTTAACAGAGCCAAAGCTTCTAGAGACATGTCTGACTGGGATTCATATAAAGAATCACTGAAGATTTATAAAAAAGAACTGAGGAAAACCAAACGTTCGTCTTGGAGAAACTTCTGTAGTAACGTTGAAGATTGCTCCGAAGCATCCAGGCTGCGCAAAATCCTCTCCAAAAGTCCAATCATGCCAAGTTGCTTGAAAAACGCCTCTGGCCTCTGGACCAATTCAAGCGAAGAATCGCTCAACTTGCTACTAGACGTCCACTTTCCTGGTAGCTCTAACATTAATTATAACATTGCACTTAATAATGGTGACAATACTTTACAACCCCCACAAGGTCTAGTCACTAGGGAAAAACTCAATTGGGCTATTAACAGCTTTAAACCATACAAATCTGCTGGTCCGGATGGTGTAATTCCAGCCGAACTGCAAGAAAATGCAAGTTTTCTAATACCCATCCTAGAAAACATCTTCAAGGGTTGCCTTAATTTGGCATACATCCCGATGTCTTGGAGACAAGTTAAAGTTGTCTTTATTCCAAAAGCTGGAAAATCCAGTCATATAAACCCTAAAGACTTAAGACCTATTAGCTTATCATCATTCCTTCTCAAAACTTTTGAGCGTTTGATCGATATTCACTTAAGGGCAAGTATTGATAAGTCCCTCCTTTCAAAGGCTCAACATGCCTACAACAAAGGGAAATCAGTTGAAACGGCTCTACACAGTATAGTACGTACAATCGAATATTCCCTCCATCATAAAGAGTACACCTTAGTTGCCTTCTTAGACATAGAAGGTGCATTTAACAATGTCGACACATCTGCAATTGCACGTGTATTGACATCTCTGAAGGTAGATAAGTCGATCAGCGAATTGATTAATCAGATGCTGATAAGCAGGATTATCAATTCAAAACTGGGCGATTTTACTACACAAAGGGGTGTCAGCAGAGGTACGCCACAAGGTGGTGTCCTATCCCCTCTCCTCTGGAATTTAGTAATAAATGAATTACTAACTACTCTAGAAAGAGAGGGATACAGAGTGTTTGCCTATGCGGACGATGTTGCTATTGCAGTAACGGGTAAACATCCCAATATACTAAAAGAACTCTTACAAAACGCTTTAAATAAGCTCACCAGATGGGCTAATCGGTGTGGACTAGGCGTTAACCCACAAAAAACCGACCTTGTCCTCTTCACAAGGAAATACAAAGTCCCACACATTGACCCTCCCCTCATAAATGGTGTACCACTTAAATTCTCTGATCAAGCAAAATACTTGGGTCTCATTTTAGATAAGAAATTAAGTTGGAAACCTAATATTCAAGAGAGAATAAACAAGGCCACAGTAGCCCTGTTCTCCTGTAAAAAGGCCATTGGTAATAAATGGGGCCTACAGCCCCGTATTACACACTGGCTATACATCTCGGTCATAAGACCGATCCTTACTTATGGAGTAGTGGTATGGTGGACGGCGCTAGATACAGCGACAAATCGCGATAAACTAAGCAAAGTCCAACGAACAGCCTGCCTGTGCATGGGAGGAGCACTTCGCTCCACCCCCTCCGCCTCACTAGATGTTCTGTTCCATCTAATACCGCTGGACTTTTTCAGCAAGCAAACGGCCGCTAATACTGCCATACGGCTTCAGGCCTCCTCTCTGTGGATCAATAATGGAATTGGCCACACCACTATTTTGAACTCGTTCAGAACTATAAATAGTAATATTGACTACACCATACCCCATCCTCAGTTTAACAACTATAGCTTCAAAGTGACTATACCTCCCAGGTCTTCTTGGGAGAATACATCATTTTTGAACGATGGTCCTATAAACTTTTATACAGACGGATCAAAAACGGAGGATGGGGTTGGTGGTGGCGTATACTCAGATAGACTTAACTTAAGTCTCTCTTTTCGTCTACCCGATCATTGTAGCGTGTTCCAAGCTGAAATCCTGGCTATAAAAGAAGTCCTATCCTGGCTTAGAGAAAACGTTATATCAACAAATGATATACGCATCTTCTCGGATAGCCAAGCTGCGTTAAAATCCTTAGACTCTGTCTCTACAAATTCACTAACAGCCCTAAATTGTCGATCATCTCTTACGGAGATGGCTACACAGTTCAACATTCACCTTTTCTGGGTGCCGGGCCATAGAGACATTCCAGGAAATTGCAAAGCAGACGAACTTGCAAAAAGCGGAACAACTTTACCTCTGCTGGCTCACAATGCTAGCATAGGTATCCCCTTAGCTACATGTAAACTCATGCTAAAGCGAGATACCATAGAGAAAACAAACCTCAGGTGGAATAACACCACCACCTGTGTAGCGACTAAACGAATTTGGCCTAATCTTAGCGCCAAGCGCTCAAAACAATTAATCTCTCTGAGTAGATTGCACATTAGCTACGTTATAGGTGTCCTGACTGGGCACTGCTTAATAGGAAGGCATGCTATTCGACTTGGAGCCCCTGCAAATGATTTTTGTAGGAGTTGCATGGACGAAGAAGAAGAGGAGACAATCTCTCATCTTCTGTGCACATGCCCTGCCTTATCACAAAGACGTAGAATCCACCTTGGAGACTACTACTTTAACGATACCAGTGATCTAAAAAATTCAGACATTACCTGTCTCCTACGCTTCATTCGAAGCTCCAATTGGTTCAACGAGTTAAGCTGATTAACTGATCCATGTGGTATCACAACGGACCATACTTTGGTCTAAGTGTGTTGGACTTCCCAAACCAACAGCCACTTTAACCTAACCTAACCTAAGTAAATGATGAAGATAAAGATGCAACGTTTACTTGCGAATTTTGTCAGCAAAAATAAATTAGATTTTTTTCAACCCCATCTTGCCTCTCAGGGTACCCCATCTTACCCGACGGTGGGGGCATGATGGGGAGAAATGACCTTGTCTACTTTTTGTCAATTTTCTATTTAATTATTTAACATATGTTCCTAATTAGAATTAGTTATGGAAGACTAATTACCAAAGATAATTACTGAAATAAAAAAAAAAAAAAAAATTGAGAATCAAACGTTAAGTACCCCGTATTACCCCCTCTCCCCTAATTGTGTTTTTTTTAATAACTTGTATTCAAAATGAAGAACTGAAATTGGGTGACTATATAAAGCTTTTTCCATTGTTTTAAAATAAGTTGTAATCTCAATAAAATATAATAAGACTTTGTATGTATTGGTTGATGACATCAAGTTACCCAACTTTTGTATAATCACCAATATGTACATACTTTTACTTAAATTTGTATAAAATAAATTCAAATCTTTTTCTAGCTGACAGCAAAAGACAATGCTAGGTACTGTACATTTTTGGAATGGTATGATTTTTTATTGCTTTGTTCAATAAAATCGCACTCTTATTACTACTTCTACTATTGCACATCGTTTTAAAACTGGTCGGCACAGTGTCAACGAGAATCTTTCCTTTTAACTTTACTTCAAGGCAAATTCCTTAAGAAAACGAAGTTTTGATCTCAATTCTGTCTACACCGATTCCCCCATAATAACCATCATCACGCCACGAAGGAAAAATCAAGCCTTATTAAAACGTAGGTCAAAATACTACACGAATTTCTTAAAATAATGTCTCTTTAAAAAGTGGCAAATAATATTAACGCTTTTTGACTGTATGTGCTTTTCAGGTACAGAACATTTTTGTTTGTGTCTAAACTGCTTTCTTCTCTGAACCTCCCCTTAACCTCTTATCACTATAATGGTAGAGGAATTAAGGATGTTCTATAACAGTCCTATGCCTCACCTTTTGATACCCTCGTTCTGACAGAATACAATATGATATCTAGTATTGACAGTCATGAGCTGTATCAATTTTCCTTTGATGTTCGTCACGTTGAAGGTCCAGACCAAACAAATTTATATGCCTATTACTATGCAACTACCTCAAAAGGTACTACTCAACTCATCGCAACCTTTCGAATCTTAGAATCTGCCATTAAAACGCTATGAATAAACTAATAGCTCTAAGTCAACCGCATCAAAATGAAAAATTAATGTTCGTTGACGACAAGCTACCTCATCTTAAATGGATTTCTTAAGACCATCAATCACAGTTCATTGCTTCCAATCTAAAATTAACCAAGTTATGCCATTTCATATATCGATTAACTGCTTTTGGCAAATGCACTACAGATCCAATCAACTCATTAGAGTATCACTTTGTCCTTTATCGCCTTTTTGTCACTTTTTCTTGAAGCGTCTACACAGACTTTTCCTTCTACAAAGTTTGTATAACTTAAAACCTAATTTGACAAATTTAAGTTTGCAACACTTTTAATACTATGTACCTGCTAAGTAATTTATGTATGTCCATCATAAAGTTTCCCCTTCTTTAGTCCTTCACACGACGGAAATACCTATTAACTCCGTGACAGGCATATTCATTTGATTCTTCCTAAAACTTTTGTCTTCTTGCCTTGACCTTATCTCAAAAAATTAATTAAACAACAAAACATTAAGACAAAATAGTTTACCTGATTAATAAACACTATCCCATTAAATTAATGGACTTCCATAAAGCATCAATATTAATATCTCCGTAATCGGCATTTCGGGGGTCTTAATGAACATCGATCTCGAATATCAATTTCCACATTTTATCTAACTTTAACCATCAGTAAAGGTATAATTAAAGCACATATCCTGTATTATTGGGGTTAATTGTTACCGAATAACTTAAATCTAAGTCTGACAACTTTTTCTCTTGATGGACGTTGGCGTTCATTGCTCACGGTTCACGGACTTATAAGTTGTTGTCATCCTTTCGTTATAGCTTCAACTTTCTATTTATAGTTTTACTTTATGATATTTAAGATGTCATTGCTGTTTACACTGTAAATTCCTCCTGTGCACACATTATGTCCGTGTCGGTGGGGTTGACATAACTCTTAACGACATTGCACTTGGTTTATGGAGTTTATGCCGCGGTGGTGGTGTCCTTTTTCCATATCCTGCATAAATTCTTGCGCTTTTGTAAACAGAATTCAGTAAAATAAAGAAAATAAAAAAAAGAACCCACAGACGTGCTAAAATGCATTGGAATGAAGTTTGAGTTGAGCAAAAAGGACTCAAACGAAGGACCAAACACCACCAGCAGGAATATCATTTCCTCGTACTCGTATAGGAAGACTTGATAGAAAAGGAGTGGCCAAGCAGCAGCAGCAAAAATTTGGCATCATTTGTAAACAATTTATGATACGAAAAAGCTATGCAAACCCAAAGGAAGAAGTCAGCAGTTGTCGGTGTTGTGGGGGGTGGCCCTGGAGTTCATAGGAAATCGCCACCTTTAATTCTTAGGAATCTCTTATCGTGTTTAAAACCTCACCTGAATTTGTATACCTACTCCATACATACTCGACGCTGATGGAGCAACCAGATGGTTTAGCTGTGGAGATGGTCGTATTCGCAGGAAACTATCTCAAAAACATGGGGCATTCATTTTCGCTCGATAAATTCGCAAAGAGGTTAGGACGTATTTAGGACATGCGATGCGATGATGGTGTTTTCTCCCTTCTGTCAGGATTCATGTGTTCACAATGTGAATGACCTAGATTTTTTTGCGTCACGTACCTACCTACTTCATGGAATAGGAATTGATGCTATGGGTGCCAGAGCAAAGGATAGCCTTTGCTATAGCCTGGCTTCGCTAGTAACCAGACAGACGGACGCAAAAGGAGATGTGTTTTTATTTTATTCACAAAAAATATCGGGTAGTTCTGCAGGTTTTGTATAATCTTCAAAGGGATGATGATGGTAAGACTTTAAAAAGAAATAAATTACTTCAATTTTACCGAAAACTCTTCAATATACAAAACGTAGAAAGTGTCTTCTATACTTAGGATATTACAAAATGTATTACTTTCAACAAAAGCTATAATACATGCATATGTATGTATGTAGCATAACAATGAAGTATGAAATTGGGCGAAACATTTTGGAGCTTTATAGCTTCGTTTTTATCACCGTTCTGGTCCCTTTAGTTTGCTATTTGACTTGACATATTTGTTGCTGTAGGAAGAAAATCGATTCCTTTTATATAGAGAGCGACTCGCTCGTGCATTTTATTTTTGAGTTTAGTTTTCTTTTTCCTTTAAGCAAGCTTCTCCGAAATAGCCCTTTCCCACATACGAACTTGGTTAACAGGGCGACGTACATTTTACTAAGCCCACAAGGTTTAGATTCATATGTGCGTAGGTACTGGTAGAAAATTGGTTCCGTACAGTAGACGCTTAGAAGTCATAGTAAAGTTCCTCGTTTCTGGATTTATACACATCGTTGTGGGCTGCTTCTAGTGTTCAAAGGTATTTGAAGGATTTGAGTGCACTTTTAATTTGTGATTCTCTATTCTAACCTTTAGATTGTTTAATAACACTGTTTGGCCAAGTTATGTGCTAGGCAGCCTACGTTTTGTAAAGTTTGCTTGATTTTAGAATTGGGGAAAGGATTCGAGTACAGATTGTTCGATTCCACCGAAGTTGTAGTAAGCCAGTATACCTGATCGTAATTGGTCTTGCTGACTTGTTTGAGCTTTCTCAGGTCCTAGGTACCACTTTTCAGATTTAATTAAAAAAGTTTATTGCTTTTGGATTAAAATCATTTGGGTTAATAATTTATGGCGTGGTTTCTCTACAGAGTCATTTAAATTCATTTTGAATGCTGATTTCTCTAGAGGCCTCAATTCAATCCTATAGCTAAGTAAGAAGTACGAAAAAAACAATAATTTATATTTCTGTAAAAAATTCCATTCCACAAAAGAATCTTTTCTTGCTGGTGCCACCTTTCAAAGTAATGTGCATTAGCGGAAACAAATCATTTGCACACTGTCGGTTGCTATGCTTTTAGTATTTTATATTGACAAAAAGCTACAGGAACAAATTTGATGTACTTATTTACGATTTGATTTGTTCAATGCACATAAATAAAAAATAACATAAAGAAATAAGCAGTTCCATATTATTGTTAACCTTTCTGAGAAAATAAAAATTCTTCAATGAGATCTAGCTAGCTCTTTAAACGACTATTTTTTCAATTATCTCACATTTGTGAAAACAAACTTTGAACTTAAATCTTAACATTAAACCTTTGTGGCCCATAAATTGCGTCAAATGAAAAGACAATCAGATTGGTCTGTTTTATTTTATTATTCCACAAACGGAGGATCTTTTTTCTCCTAAATTTATCTCATCGAGTAGCTTAATGGTTGCTAGATGAAATAAAGAACACGACTTGGTTGAAGAACCTTCCTCATGAGAAATAAAACTTTAACCAATTTCTTGACAAAGTTCTAATCCTTAAAACTCGGTTTGTTTTTTTTTTTTTTAAACAAAAATAGACCTTTGATTCCATATTAAAAAGTGCTCATTTGAGATTCTCTTTAACTTTTTTTTATTAATGAAACAATTATATTGAAAGAAGTCATTATTATGACATTTATAACTTTTCTGTAAAGTATAAAAGATTATACCCGTCAAGTGGCTGTCAGCAGTGTTTGTTTTATCGCATTTTGTATGACTTTCCGTTGATAACTGTAATTTTTCTCTGTGAGGACTTTGATTGTCTGAGGCTTATTAGAATAAGGACGCTACTTCAAGTCGTTCGAAAAAAAGTAGTCTGTGACGGTTGAATCGAATAGCCCAACAGGAAAGGCTTCCATCACAATATACAATGTGCTAGTGCTGTGCCGTTCTGTTGAGGCGTGAGTTGTTGTTTGATAGTAATTCACAGGGTGTCATTCAATTCAGTTCTTCTTTATTTTTTCAAATCAAGGTATGCATTTATTATTAAAAAAGAAATTACAATAGCGCGGCAATATGAAATCTGCCGTAAGAAAATTACAATTAAAAATGTACACTGAGTAAGAAATTTTACAATTTTTGATTATAATTAAACTAAAATGTAAATACTATATAAACTTTTCTGACTTTTAGTTTAGTCAAAACAGAACGATAAGGTTATTGTTTTTTTATGACTTGTTAAAAAAAAAGGTTAAAATGTGTCCTTTTTTCATAGTTTTTAAAAGCGAGCTTTTAAAGTGTTTTAAGATGGGGTGCAAAACTTCTTCATTCAAAACAATTTCAAATACTCGATATTTTTTCCTATAAGGGACTTCCAACCCTGGCTACCATTTAAAATATTGATGCATTCATCTAATGAAGGGAAACTTTTGCAAATATAGATCTCATGTAAGATCGGACATTACGCTCCAAACCTATAGCAGATTTGGTTTATTTCAGATACTTGAGGTCAATAATTTAATCCTTAGACTTCAGTTCTTACTTTGAAAATAAGGCTCATTTCACGAACTGATAGCTCATTTCTAAAGTAGTTTTTCTCCCCCAGATTTAAAGATAGTTGTCTATAAATACTTCTAGATCTTCCGGATTATCAATTCGTAGTGCATCACGGCTTGGTCATACCAGTTTTTACTAGGGCTGTAACCCTGTAACCCTTTACAAAACAAATCTTTAGGACACGTACTTGGTTGTGTAACCTGCATTTTCCACGTGGATGGCATAATTTGGCGGTTTCCTTGATAGTCTAAAAATCCTTTTAAAAAAATTCCACTGAACACTTTTCAGTTCTTCTAATTTTTCGTACCCATTTACTTCATTGCTATAGCAAAGGCAACTATTTATAGAAGCGTTAAAGGCTTCAAATTCTTAAAGTTGGATCAACGGAATTATTATTGCAAATCCTAAAAAAATGACATGCTGCTAAAAAAAAACACTTTCACCTCTTTTGTTTTTTCTTTAACACGTGCAAGATAACAAAAGTTCTTATAGGTCGCGAAACGATGTAAGGTTTTCAATATTATTCTGGCCATTTAAAAAGCGAACAGAACCAATTTCGAAGCTGTATTTTTTGTATGATAACAAAGTTGTTTGTATTCTATGTTTGCAATTAAGTACGTATTCATTAAGCTTGTTAAAGTAATTATTAGCGTTTTTATCTTTCCATTTGAAAATATTATTCCTCGATTAATGGCATATAATATTGTTGTCAAAATCACAAGTAACGACAATTGGTAGATGCGACGTGAAATTCACTGGGACGCTGGGATTTCAAAGACATAAATCCATTACAGAGCAACCCTGAGCTGAGATGAAAGTAAAATTATAACTTCGGTCCTTAAAGGTTATTCCATTTAATAAAAGAAATCCAAAATCTTTATGATTTCGGAAATAATTTTTCCATTTTGATTTAAACAAATATCCAAAGGTTTGCTTTCAATTGAGAATTGACCATTATTGAGGCCAATTGGATTTCAGTATTCCATTATACGAGCATTTAAATTATCGAAGAAAATACATATAAAGTATGCCAATCGCTTTAATTCATATACATTTATCGGAAGTATTTGAAAAAGTTTTCTTTCATAAACAATTTCTCTAATGGTGTTAAATTATCTTCTAATATAGTTTTGGAATATATGCTAGGTATATACTGTTCTAAAAGATTAATAAAGAATATCCTAACAGCTTCATACTTGGTCTAGATGGAATTCTAACTTAAAAATTATACATTTATCGGAAGTATTTGAAAAAGTTTTCTTTCATACAAAATTTCTCTAATGGTGTTAAATTACTAATACAGTTTTGAAATATATATATATATAGATTAATAAAGAATATCCTAAGAGCTTCATACTTGGTCTTGACACGTGAATTTTTCTCCCAAAACACTGAATCACCCTTAGTGTACTCAATATTTAAGTCTCAATCCTTTAAAACTAAAAGAAATCCTTAGAACAAAGGGGTCTTACCAAAAAAACAAACCAAACTCAATAATCTCAATTATGTAGTGCGATGCTAAGAAAGAAAAAACCTCCCTCATCTTCTAACTGTGGCTAATAAAAGTTATTTCTTTCTACTCATGAGTTATTCGCATTTTTATTACAAAGCATCTTATAAAGAACCAAATAATCTACTCATTGTTTGGCACGAAAATGAAGTTCATCTTCAACTACGAGCATCTAAGGGATGTTGAGCTTTCTTTTGACAATACTCCTCCTGTATCCCATTAATCCCCTAACTGGAGTTTTCTTTTGCTCTTTGTGTTTTATTAGCCCAACGAAAAAAATCCTTTTTAAGCCAAATGATGAGTTATTTTATTAGCACGTCTGTATATGAAAACCCAAGGACCGCGCCCGCCTCTAATCTGTTTATTTTGACTGCTGGTGGCGGTTTTGATGGGAAAAGCATTCCACTTGAACTGTAGTTCTTCTCTGCAAATATACAAATTATGAAGAACAGGGATTGACGAATTAAAAATGCTGACAGAACAGGGATAAGAGCTTAAATCTTATACAGTACCTCTACAAAACACACTGCCCCCAAGGATAAGAATAGTAAATGATTAAATAATAAAAAATACTTTTTGTTTTAGAAATTTCAATTTAGCAAATAATTGCTTTTTCCATCCAGTATACCAGTCCAGTGGCTGCATATCGTAAGGTTGATGGAGATGTCTACACCGCAGTCCTTGGGGAACTTGAACACAACCCCTTTTTATCCAGATCCCTCGAAAATTGCTCCGTCTGACTTTTGTTTGGACATTAAAAAAGTTGTTAGTGGAATTAAATGTTCAGGGGCTTAACCAGAGCTTGATAACGCTGGAAAGGGGTTTTTCTCAAACTCCTAGTTGTCATTTATAAACTTTTGAAAAACTGTTGAACTGTCAGAAAAACTATTTCGAGGATAAATTTATGTATTTACGTACACCATCGACACAGAAAGAGAGAGATTATGAGATAATGTTGCAGTTTTCATTTCATTGCTTTCTATCTTATTCTCTTTTAAGGATCATTTTTGTATTTGGATTTGTGTATTACTATTGTCATGGAATGATTTCGGACTCTTCATGTAATGTCCTTCGTCCTTGAATAGTTCATTCACCTTGAACTTGTGATATTAGAGTACAAACATCAAATTTTTGTTTCCAAGCCCATTTGACGTTTGTTTTAAGTTTAGGTATAGGCACATACCTACATTTGTTTAGAGAAATGAGCACTTAGCTAGGAAAGGTCATGTCATAAAGTAACACTCAAAACCCAATAAAAATGCTTTGATTTATGTATATTTATATGCCTGTATGACCGAGTATATACATTTATGTACATATGTATGTATGTGTGTAGAAAGAAAATAAACACGCGATTGTAATAAAAACTTTTAGTGTTCAAGTAAGTTATCGCCTTTCACTTAAGCGTACTTAAGTTTTTTTATGAACTACCTGGTCAGTTTTATAACGTAACATACCTTAAAGCTTTAGATAGGTACTTGGGTTGGATTTTGATGGTATAATTTTCTTTACTTAATACAAAGATAAACGTGTTAAAAAGCGATACATTATACCAACGATGTGATATATTTATATTTTTATACAAATAAAAAATATCATCAACATTGTGATATAACAAAAATGAAGGTTCCTTAAATACATGATATTTGACATTAAGGACTATTAAAACAGAAGTAAATGTGGCTACTATAATAGAATGTAACATGACTAGCTTCAGTTAGTGGAAATTATTTCATTTCTTAAAATCCGATGAGTTATGAAAATCAGAATACGTATTAACAAATCTCGCGGTTAATTTATTAGACTTAGGTCATTTTGACCTGCTATTGACCTTGTTGTAGGTCAGAATAAATGACTTCTGAACAAATAAATAAATTATAAAAATGCAAAGACTACTATTTAAAAAAGATGCACTCTTTAGAGGCACTAAAAACAATGGGTTAATTTTATTTTTTCTGAAAACCAAAATAAAACACTGGGGCGAATACGTAATTTTTGTATTTTATTAATTTTTGATCATGGTTACTGAAATGGCATCTCGCAATTTAATAAATCAGGTGCATTAATTACGAAAATTAAAAGTTGATGAAAAAAGGCAATATCATTATTAAACCTCTTATTCGATAGAAACTGCATTTGAAGAAGTTTTATCCGATGTTCATTAGAAAGAAGGTTTTAAGGATCAGAACATTGTAGCCCTCTTAACTCGAAACATATTCTATCTTATTCTTGTGGATCTCGTAAAAAGAAATCCATACCTCGGATGCGTATTCAAAATGGGGGCGGCCCAAAGTTCGTTACGGTTTGCCAAAGCAAATAGAAACGTCAATTTGACATTCTCGACCATAGAGAACAACATTTGAAATTTCTCATGCTGATAAGTGTAAAAATAAAATTCTGGGAAAGGCTATTTTTTTATATAAATAAATACATCATAAGAATACATATTCTAATACTTCGAATACAAATATGCTTTGAAACGCGTGTTGTTCACTATCTCTTTATTTTGATAGCAGTTGATGTAGAGCTGCCAATGAAAAAATTATAAAATTGAAATTACTAATAAAATTCTTGTGTATTTATCAACAGATCCTGAGGTCAGGATCACCTACAATTTAGACACAATAAACCTTTAAATATTAAACCGTAGTATTCTACTGATCTGCTCTAAAAATGAAATCTTGCTAAGAATCGGCTTAGTTGTCTTTAATATTCTTGAATAGTAGTAGTAGTAGTAAAAATGTGATTTTATTTATCAGATTAATTGTTTTTGTTTTAATTTCACAGTTATAGCATTGGCTTTTGCCGTCAGCCAGAAGAAAGAGTATAATCTAAACAAGTACAATATAAATAGAATTGTTAATATTTTCAAGTTGTATTAAGTTAATTGACTAAACAAAATTGTATCAAGATTCATAAGGTTCGTTTTGTAGGGTTGATTTCAGGTGCGTTCAGAAGGCTTCGTTCAGGGGGTCTATGAAATAACTCCCACGAAATAAGTCCCACTTTTAAAAACGAAATAAGTCCCACCAAAAATTGCTATTTTGAAAGTGGGAGTTATTTCGCTTTTAAAAGTGGGACTTATTTCGTCAATTGGTGGGACTTATTTCGTTACGCGTTTTTATTTTAAGTGGGACTTATTTCGTTTTGAGTGGGAATAAATTCGTTTTGTAAAGTGGGAGTTATTTCATACCCCTAAATTTATATTTTGGTGGGATTTATTTCGTTTTAAGTGGGACTTATTTCATTTTCATAATTTTGCATTTTAAGTGAATGCTTAATAATTTTTGCCGTTATTTGTTGCTCTTCACGTTGTTTCTCATTGAATTTCATAATGTTCTTTTTGTTGCTTTTTAAAAAGAACACGCAAAAATGGTTGATTTATTGTCTAAAATAGCTACTTTTCTAAAGTCTT
This sequence comes from Eupeodes luniger, assembly GCA_951509635.1. NCBI lineage: Eukaryota > Metazoa > Arthropoda > Insecta > Diptera > Syrphidae > Eupeodes > Eupeodes luniger. The sequence continues at coordinate 124,105,077 of OX608073.1, read as the reverse complement.
TTTGAATTGATAGCACGGCGTACTAACAGCTAGGTATGTAAGGAGGGACATGCTGCCCCCCTGCAACCCCCCTGCTTGGGATCACTATAGTATTTGGGGTGGGTGCGAGTTTGGGTATATGCAAAGAACACGAATGCGTTGTGATTCTTTCATAACTGTGAGCCATTCTTGCTTTTTTTTTGTTAGGAATTTCTCTGATTTTAGTGCTCAAATGCAAAAGTTCTTTGCATATACCCAAACTCGCACCCACCCCAAATCCTATAGTGATCCCAACCAGGGGTGTTGCAGGGGGGCAGCATGCCCCCCCTTACATACCTAGCTGTTAGTACGCCGCCGTGCTATCAATTCAAAAAAACTTGTTTTAGCATAGAGAGAAAACAAAAGATAATTTTACTTTATGTTTTTTCCTAATTCTGCAAAATTTTAAATCGAAACAACGCCAAATTGCTTTTATTTCGTTTTCTAAAGTGAAATAGTAAACCCAAATTGAAAATTTGGCCTTATTTCGTTTTCAAAAACGAATAATGCCAAATTTTTTGAATTTGGCTTTATTTCATTTGGCGTTATTTCACGTCACCTTTACGAATCCAAAAGTTGTTACTAGTGTGACTTATTTCGTTCATGAAAGTGGGACTTAATTCATTTAAGAAATATATTATTCAAGGGGGAGTTATTTCATTTTGAGTGGGAGTTATTTCATTTCAAGAAAATTTTTAAATCATTTCATTTTGGTGGGACTTATTTCGTTTTCAAAAGTGGGACTTATTTCGTGGGAGTTATTTCATTTTTTTAAGCAATTTTTGGTGGGACTTATTTCGTTTTTAAAAGTGGGACTTATTTCGTGGGAGTTATTTCATAGACCCTCGTTCAGGATTTGGTATCGATATTTTAGCGCTGTTTTGACGTAACTGCTCAACACGTTCCACTCCTGTCCATTTAGGATTCCTTTGGCTTCATCTAAAGTTAAGACGTTCTTTCCCCAGTGTCCTCTTCTGATTGCAGCAAGAATAGGGTACGTTGCTAGGAAGTGCAGTACGTCTTCTCTAACCCTGTGGTTGCATAGGGTACACTCTGTGTTTTCATCTGCACAATATGGTCGGTAATTCAGATTTAGTAACTCTCCTCTCGTTTTGAAGATAGTAGAGATTGTCTCAACGTGTAGCGGTCATCAAAATAGTTGCTGGCGTGGAGGTTGTGCTGCAGACCCTTGTACATACTTCGTGTGTTGCTTCGTTCTGCCATCTCGGTGAACTTACACACATTGTCTTCTTTAATCCTTGCAAGAAGTGTATCGAAGCTACACTTCCAAGTATCGGTCCCACTTTCTAGCAATTCAATATTATGTGACTGCTCTAGGAACATCCTTTCTCTAAAAAACTGCAATTTTCGGTTAAGAAGATGTCGTGCAATGATCCTGGGTAAACGATGACTTGGCAGAGCCATTACTTTCAAAATGATGTTAAAGTGCATTTTTAGTGTAAAGATGTACAGCGGATAAAGTCCAGTCTCCAGATGTAGCATGTAGTTAGAGGTGTTTTCTGGAAGCCAAAATATTTTTTTGATAAAGTATCTCAAAAGCTTTTCTACTTGGTCATATTGAAGAAATCCCCACACCTGGGCAGCGTAGCACATTATCGACCTCATCACCGCTTCAAAGAGCTTATATTTGGCGCTCGGGGCTAAAAATTTTTTGCTGAGGAACTTCTTCCAATTGCAATTGATAGCTTTTTTCGATTCTGTTAGTTTTGCATTGAGATGTTGGTTGAATGAAAGGTTTGGTGTTATAGTAACTCCAAGATACTTATACTCCTTAACCACCTCTAAGTTCACATTTTCCCATTTCCACTTTTCATTTCTTGCGAATCTGCCTGTACCCTTTCTGAAGATCATGATTTTTGATTTATTTGTATTAACGTTGAGGCTCCAGAGACGACAATATGCTTGTAGTTTATTTATCATTATTTGCATCATTTCCGGGGTTTCAGAGAAAATGACGATATCGTCTGCATCTGCATACATCAACGCTTTGATATCGACACCAGCAAAATTAATTCCACCTGGCAGAGCTGTTGTCAAATCATCTAGGAAGATAGAAAACAGAAGCGGGCTATATAGGCAGCCTTGCTTAACCCCCGATGTCGTTTGAAACCACGGCGATCCTTCGTTTCCGTCCCATATTGCCGTTTTATTGTTTTCGTACAGGCATTTTATTATTTTCAACATTTTTGTGGATATTCCCAGGCAACTGAGCTTGTAGAACAATGCATCCCTGTTGATTGAATCGAAAGCTGCTTTGAAATCAATAAAGAAAGCATATAATTTCGTTCCCTTTATCCAGATAAGATCTACCTATGCACGTTAGTGAAAAGATGTTGTCAACTGTCGAATAATCTTTCCTGAAGCCGGCTTGAAACTCACTCAAAAGGTTATTACTTTTTACGTAGGCTGTGAGCCTGTCTAGAATGACGCCAGTGAATATTTTCATTATGGTGTTCAGAAATGATATGCCCCGATAATTGTTTGGATCGTTATTATCACCTTTTTTAAATATGGGCAGTATAATATTTTTGGTAAAACTTTCTGGTACTTCTCCTACATCAAATAAGTAATTATATGCGTCTGTAAGTTTTTCAATAAAGTTTAACGACGTGTTTTTGAGAAACTCATACGGTACACGGTCTTCGCCTGGAGCTTTGTTGGGTTTGCACCTGTGTATCACATCCAGGACTTCTTGTACGGCGAAAACGTGGTCCAATCTTTCATTTTCCAAATGTGGCGGAGCGTGAAGCATCAACTGCGGTTGGGGTTTGTTGGTTTGCTCAACAAGTTTTCAAAATGTTGTGCTAGGATGTTTATATCAATTTTTATGTTTTGGATAAAGGGTATACCATTGAGAGAGCGAGCTATTTTCCAGAACGAGGTGCTGTCATTTACTTTTGATAATTTGCGCATTAGCTCCAGAGAGTATTTGCTTTGTTTCTCTTTGCACGTGATTTTGAAGGCTTTATTAGCTTCTTGGTACATGCTTTTTGCAAGGTTAGAGTTTGTTGCTCTTAGCAGTTTTAGATATCCAAAAGATTTTTTCCTTGCAGCTTCGCATTCTCTGTCAAACCATGGATCTTTCCATTTCTGATTTTGAGCAAATTCTTGAATACCTGCACTAAACTAATTTAAAAATATTCATACCTTAAAAAACACTTTTAAGATTCAAACAATGCTTAAGTCAAATAAACTTAAAAAAGTTATAACTATAAATATTTTGTTTATAAATAAGGATTTGTGATGTGAAGCTGAGGTTTCGCTAGTCAGATAACAGGATACTTTCTAAAGTAAGTAAAGAAGCCTTAGGTCAAAGGTTTTTTTTTACAACTCGTAGTTCTTAGGTTACAATATTACAACTTACAATCGGATGGAAACTCAGGTGTATGGAATTTCCCTCCGGAAGCAAGTAAATAAATAAATTATGTGGCGAAACAGTCCGTTGAAAAATAGGGCCTAGTGACTTACAACCCTCAACCATTCCCGTATGCTAGTAATTTTTTCAGGGATGGAAGGGACCTACAGTTTTTTTTAAACCAAATCCGAACGGCTAATTTGAGAAAGCACTTTTCACGACAAGAATTACTCTTGGAGGATTTACTCCTAACCATCGTTTGACGTTTCAATACTAATGTATGTACATATATCTTTTATTTTACACAACTTTTAAGCATAAACATTAGAGAGAAAAGTGAGTAGCTGATAACGTATTCGCATTATCATGATATTGAATTATCCGGCGTTAGGTCTTTTCGCCCAAAACTATAACGCCCTCTACTAAATCCCAAAAAGCTAAAAACATTCGTCAAAAACCCCAAAGCCAATGTCGTAAAATTGTAGTTGTTATTTTGTCTAGAAGAATATTTAATTTTCGTTTCTTTAGTCTTATCATGACGACATTAACGACATAAGACCCAAAACATAAAATGACATAAAGCCCAAAACGAGAAACGTCGTAAATAAAATGGCATATTCTTCCAAAAAGTTGTCTGGGGATAGTGCCATTTTTGGGCGATTTGACATTTGAAAGGTTCGGTAATATTGTCCAGTTATGAGCAACCCTTGCGATGGAAAGCGCCGTTTTAATACCATAAACTCATCAGACCTGTAAATGAAAATAATATATTAAAACGGATTATAACACACTAAAACCTGTGCTATGTTAGAATTTCATAAAGTTTTTGATTTCAAGATTTTTCTCAATTAATGTTCAGTATTTGTACAATTTTGTAATCTAAAGCAAAATATTGTTGCTTAATTTTAGTTAATTTTTCAGAAAAATCCAAGTTTCAACCTTTTCTACAAAACACAAAAACCTACGAAAACAACAAAAAACTGATAAGAAATGGTTTTTGGCAGGAGAACAAAGATAGATGTTCTAATTTTTTATCTCACACAAAATATTGTTATTAATATTTTGTTAAAGTTTAAGACAAATCGATAGACAGGTAAGAATGGCAAAGTTATTGGTGTGGGTCGCATCCCATCCTCTTTTTTTAATATTTCAAAATTAACCAACAAAACTTGTATTGAACCAATGAAATTCTATTTTATTTCAAACACGAACAAGATTTTTTTTCAATGCGAGATTTCCATTTTATCTGGTTTATAAACAAACTTCTGCACCTATTCCAATGAAGCGTTTAGTTCAGTCCGATTATAAAATTATGAATTAAGAAATAGAAATTCGTTTTTGTAATAAGTTATTTATCGTTAAATACTTTAAAAACCATTGTTTCTATCATAATACAATGTAGGTATACAAAAACAATGAACCACATGATTTGATAAACAATAAAAACAAACAAAAGTTACAGAGGTCAATATACATAACACTTGTAAGAATTTAATAATGTTATCAAACTAAAAAATGCATTCTAAAGTCTGTAAATAGATTACCTCCCAGTTTGTTTACTGAGATAAATATTTTCTTTGAAAATTCAAATTTTATCTTTTCAAACTGAATTCATCTCATGCAACAGAACTCAAACGCACAAAAATCTATTACATTTTTCCTACCCAACATCTATCAAACAAAACAACTCCTTATCAACATTTAACTATGTATCAGCAACATATTCTTGCAACTATAAACATTGCTAAGCACCTGTCGCTGCCACTATGCACCATCAACATTGTGACCTATGATTGTGACTTTCCTCCCACCTCACTCTCGCATATACAAAAAACTGTATCTGAGCCGCTTTAATGCAAACAACCGTCCGTCATGGGAAAACTCGCACTTTCAATCCAACATGTTGAGTGTCTTTTAGTTTATTTAATGTTTTTCTTGGGAGCTTTTCTCAATACTCGCGTGATTCGCATTCGTCTGGTCTCGTCGACACAAATCGCCTGAGACTGTGACTGAGGTCTGAGACACATCGTTTTGGTTTTATGCCTGTCCGTCGGCGTCGGCATCGGCACCGAGCAACGTCAGTTCAGTTCATTTTGTTCGCTTGCTTACAGCAAAGAAGGAAAAACATGATTTTCCCCAAGTCGATAAAATTCAGTCAGCACTACTCAGTCGCTAGCGTGTATTCATCGGATTCGGTTGAGCATAAATTCACTTCGCATCCAAAAGTGTATCTTATTTTTGTCTGTGCCTGTGCCTGATGGTCTTTTAGCTACATATAGAAGATATATTTTTTAACGGTTATTTATTTTTATTCTGTTTGGGTTTTCATAAGGGAATGTTTTGTGAGAGAAAATAATGAAATTAGTGAATATTAAAGTCACGAAAATATACATAACCGTAAGTGGATTTTCTTAAGATTGAAATCCGCCAAAAATTAGATACAATTGTATCTTTTAGATTATTAAGATTATTTTTAATCAATGTTGAAATAAAAATCAGTGTTCGAAGCTTAATAAAACGGAATTTTTTTTAAATATTGTGTGAATTTTTCATTAATTTTAGAGAATTTCATTAATAGATATTTTTTATGTCGGCTAAATAAAAAAAAAACTCGTTTCCAAAGTTGTGAGTAATGCTTCGAATTAAGATGCACCTAAAGCTGCATCTTGATCCAAAATTTTTGCCCTAAGATTCTCCTGATTGCTAAAGCTAAGAAAATTGAGTTATTTGCGAGAATAAAGTGAAGTCAAACTTAAATATATTGTTCGTTAACAATCCAAACCACAATATTGGGAGTACCTATCTTAACAAAAAAGAAATAAAATACAACACGCAACGCGAATTCACAAGGCATGATCGGCACTTCAAGGAGATCAAGAATTTTCAGTTCAGCTGATGGTGTATTGCTGGTGCAGCAGCAGCGTGCGTAAACGAAACAAAAAAATTAAAATAAAACTGAAACAAAATGAGAAAAAATGTTTAAAAAAACAACAACAACAAAATCACACAAATCCAACAACAACAAAAACAAAAACGACAACACACAATTATTCTCCTGCTTTGATTCAATTTTCGATTAAAATTTAATTAAAACAAAATAAAATAACGAAAATCCACTCAACATTAGACGTCAACAAAAACACAAATTGAAAAGTGAGTATAGTTCATTTTGTTATGTTTTGTTTGTTTGCATCCATAAGATACTCTTGAGTATCTTTTGGTCCTAGGTATGATTTTTAGAGGGAATACTTTAAAAAATGTATCGTGGGGCGTAGGTGGTGGGAGAATATGCGGAGCGGCGGTAAAATAATTTAGGAGTTTTATTACAAAAATTCCTATTTGATTTCCAATCCTATACCACCTACCTTATGCCTACCTATTCCTTTCATAGAAACTTGTAGGTAAATACAATTTTTTGAATTTATGTTTCTCTCTAAAAACAAAAATGAAAAACAAAATATACCTATTTGACCCAATTTTCCTTTGCAAAAGCTGTGAACAAATTTTGTAAAATTTATGACGTTGTTCGGGTACTCGAGTACCTTTTTCGTGTACGTTTACCTCACACAAAATCGATGGAGGATAATAAATCATAATATCTGTGCTTTTTTGCCTTTAGAAGTTTGAGATGGTGATTTTATTTTATTTTTTTTTAATTTTAATTTTTCTTTTCTTGCGTACACCTTCTCATGCGGCATGAGATCACGTTCGTATGATGTTGACTGACATTCAATATGATTGAAGAAGTGTGTGATCTTGTAACAGGTGATTGGTGAATACCTATTTGAGTTTTTGTTTTGATTTTTATTCCTTTTTAATGAAATTATGATGATAGAAGAGGTTTCAAGAGTTTTTGCACACAAAAATCATAAGTTTTGATGTGTGAATTATAACATTACTTGTATATAGAGTTGGTAGGTATATAGGAGTCTTATGAATGGGATTAATTTGTGGTTAGGCATTGATTTGGCTGAATGATGATGGTAAATTTTGAAGCATCACGTTTTGATGATTGATTTATGTAACTTAAGGCTTTTGAAAAAAGCAATCAATGATGATGAATTGAAGATTGATGAAAGTGCAAAAGTAGGTAACTTACCTACATAGCTACAGCACATAGCCACTGGTTTTAATTTGATACTTTGTGGCTTCATACTGGCTATGGATTATAATGAAATCAATAAGAGTTCGGTTGAATGCAGGAGGTAACATGCGGGTATATGTATGGTTGAATTATTTCTGTGCTTTAAATTCGAAATATACCTACTTAAAAATGTACTATTAAAAATGAAGATGGGTTCGAAAATACTAACATTTTAAGGCTGAAGTTGCTGTTTTATGTAGCTTTCAATTAGAATAGGTATAACTCAATAATTACAAAAAAACTAATACCTATTGTCAGTCAAGGACTAAATAATGGACTTGTTAGAGATTCAAAGTTCAAATTTGTGTACAAAAACTAAAACAATATTTTAACTTATGTATCAGTTGTCTGAAATTAAAAGAATGTTGAACATATAAATAGATTGTTGGAATATAACATTTCAGATAGAGGCGGCGGGAGGCGTGAAGAAATGAAGTGTGCCATCATACATGGCCCCGCTCTTCAAGGGTCACCGAAAGCATAGTAGAAACAATTCTTGAAATCATACAATTCGAAAAAAAAATTGCCTTTGTGAAGTTAAGTCAAAATCTGTTCCTTTCTTTACTTTAAATAAAAAGCCCAAAATCCATTACAACAGATTGATAGAAAAATTAAAAAACACAAATATTCAACTATTCAGGTTGGCTACGAGAAATTGGGAAAGATGGAAAGCGGGAGACTTGATCATAGAAGAGGTTTGAGTTACTTTCAATAATTCGCTGAAATCCTACACAAATCCTTCCATAGTGGCACGAAATACATTCTACCTGTACACGAAAATAATACCAGATTGTTCATTGACTTTGTCTGGTGAAAATGAAAGTTAAAAGTTAAGTTCAACGAAATGTATGTTTCAAACAGGCGATGAAGACCAAAGCATATAAACTGGGTAATTCTTTTGTTTTTCTTACTGAAAGAATTCGACTATAATCAGGGCCCTATTTGACCAAATACTCTTCACTTTTTACTTTGCAACTTCGCACTTTTACTTTGCAAGTTACGTTTCACCAAAATCAGACTTGCAAAGTGCAAAGTCTTTTTACTTTCTGAAAAGTAAAAAGTTTTTTATATTGAAAATACTTGTTTGTTTTTGTTTCAACAAACAATACATTTTACAAATTATATTTAGAATTGTGAAAAGCTTTTCATTTGCAAATAAGAGTTTGTTTTGAAAAGTTGTCGAAAACTAATAAAAAAAAAGAATCAACCGCTTTGAAAATGAAGAAGTAAATAATAGTTAACAAAGCAATGGACTTATGGTATTTTTGTTTTATTTTGACGAATTGACCAAAGAATGTGAATTTCGAATTTTACGGTTAACGCGTTGATTCATCTTAATTTCAAAAATGTCTGACTTTGTAGAGGTTTTTTAATCCATCGACATTGTAGCCATTATTCAATGGAATTCAACAGTTTATAAAAAAAAAACGCTTCTCTAGAAAAGATGTTGTAAAATAATTTACAAAAAAATGAATGGTTTTTAATAATATTTTGAAAACGAAGAAGTTAATTAGGTGCAACTAAAAATTATTTTCGATATCGGAAATGATTTTTCGGCAAAAGAGAATGTTCGACTTAAGAAAATTACCATGTGTGTTGTCTAGAATTGAAAATAAACTACAATTTAACAGCCAAAGGAATATGCTCTTAAGTCCCTTGCAACAATTTTTGTGTACACTACATTGTGAATGGAGCCCAGAGTAGTTCGTCGAGTATCAAATATTATCAGTGATGAATTTCTCTCTAACACCATTTGCTGGACACAAAATTGTTCAGACATAGCGCCTCACAATTTCTTTCCTCAAGGAGGATTTCCTTATGTAGCTGATTTATTTTTCACAACCTTATATTTTTATATTTTACATACAAAGGTCAATTTTTTTTGTATGCATATTTAATCATAATAAACACAATCTATGATTTACTTCACAACTTTTCAAAATACGAATTAATTGCAAAATTGTATTTCAAATTATTGAAATACTTTTACTATCCACTTTTGGAATAAAGTCTGAAAAATTGAAAAGTGAAAAGTGTTTTCACTTTGCAAAGTTTGTGAAACCCTTTGAGATTTTACTTTACAGAATATTATTTTTTTGCAACGTTACAAAGTGAAAATTGTTTAGTGAAATATGTTTAGGTCCCTCCAAGTGGCTGGTCAAATCTTTCTCCTGGAGACTCGAGCTAAAAATCTGTTTTCCCTTACATTTGGTTTTCACTTACATTCATAAAAAAGTGTATGAGACTTAAGGATGTATCTGAAGTGAATAAACAATTTTTATGGACAATTCCACAACAATTGAATTAAGTCTCCCGCACTAGCCCTACCGATGTGAACAAAAAAATAGTAAAAATACCAATTTAAGGTAACCTTAAAGCAGAAATCATATAAGATGATTTAAAAAAATAAGGTATAACTTTTACCTATAATTTGAAAAATTGAATTCCTTATACCTTTTATATCGAGTTGATGAAAAAAAAGTATTCTGACTTGTTACCCAACTCATATATGTAAATGTTTTGTTGTTACATTCATTTTTGGGGAGCCATTATTAATTATTTATTTTATTTCATTGAAAGTTAACAATATAAACATTTTAATGAACAAGAATTAAAATCTCAGAGATGCCCGCATTTGCAGAAATAGGTATACAAATATAAACAAAATTTCCCAATTTTTCTGTCAGGAATCTGAGAACAGAATTTTTTTGTTTCGATTTCTCAAGAATTCTCTACAACTCAGAAAGGAAGACAAAACAAATGAATAGTAAATTGTGTCTTCTGCTCTGTCAATTCGTCTGGAGAAATTCTCAGAAATGTTGGGTATATAATAATCTTATTACTTATTTAAAGAAATATCAATCTCACGAAAGAGCATTGACCTAGAGTAAGTACTAAGAGATTTTTAGATAACAAATTAAAGAAGAATTTGTCTATAAAAGTAATAATAATTATTTCAAGTCGATATCCTTCTCTGTTCTTAAGAGAGTTGCGTCTTTTTGGAAAATTTCAATTGGAATTTTTTAAAAATATTACCAACTGTCAGAATCGTCATGGGTTGTTTATTTAGTTGTAAGAGAAGTTTCAATGGTTTATGTATATCTATGGCTTGAAAATAAAGAATATCAAATTGAGTTGACAATTCAGTATACGGTTTTGGCAATTTACCATGAATTATTATTTAACGCCAGAAAACCACTTTCAAACTTTGGGTTTTTACCCTGTAAAAAATGAATTTCTTTGCAAACTTTTTAGAGCACTACGAATATTTTACGGCATAAAGTGAGGATTTTTGGCTAAATAGCTTCGTCAATAAGCAAAATTGCCGCATAGGTATGAAGTGAAAACAATCCTCTTCCAGAAGTGGTCCTACTTATTAGCCCCCTTGTGTTTAGTATAACGCCTGTCGATTACTTTTCGTGGGCATACTTTAGTTTACTTGAATTTATGTACCCACAACTCTTGAAGCAATTGCTAGCCAATATTTAAGTCACCATTGACGCTGTATAAGAAAAGCTAGTGAAAAATGAGTCTGGTAGCATGAAGTGATTTGTGATTAGTAGTATAAAATCGAAACATTACAAGCACCTCTGAGAAAATTATATTTACCGCCGCGTTTTTTTAGTAAAGCTTATATTTTTTCAAAAATTTTTAAAGCAATATCATTTCCTAATTAACATTAATTTGCACAAGGGGGCAACTAGTTTTGTTTCAATAACGAATTTTTCTAAGAGATCTGGGATATATTTTGTTAAAATATAATAAGATTCTCATGGCAAGATTTGAAATATCACCAGAAACAACAAAACGGACAGCATTTACCATAAATCAATTTCGATTTCTTTGATTGAATGTGGTGAGAACACATTAAACACAATTGATTCACACTAAGTTCTCATGCACGAATATTTTTTGTCAAAACATTTTATTAATAATTTTGAGGTGAATCCACCCGAAAGAAATTAGTGACTTGACTATGTTTAATAATGTGAGAAGGCCACGTACCTGCATCGTCTATCAGGTGCTTTTTGAAGAATGATGTACAATTTTTAGTTGATGTGGAAGCAGTTTTGTTCAATGTCCTTTTTTCCATTATTTGCAATAAACAATATGGCCATGCACTTAGTGCTTACCTTCATCAGTTTTTTTTTTTTTAAAGAATCCACACTCTTGCTGAACACGAGACTAGTCTCGACTCGAGGCGAGACGAATGTTCATCGTAATTGCAATGGCAAGCACTGATTCTATTGATATTTTTGAAATTGATTCGGTTAACTGTATCTCAAGAATTTTAAAATTCTTGTTAGTAGACAAGCATGTTTTTGAATTCTGACCACAAAACATAATCTCAAGGATTCAAATTTACTTTTTCTGATAGGTAACCTTAAGTTTCTCTTAAACCTACGATATTGACCCAAGGGTATTTTGGTGTTGTCTTGGCCTTAGAAGAATTCATGTCTATTGAAAATAGGATTTGTTAAACCCCTTAGCATACCCTCTACCACATGTATATGGTATAACTTGTAAACTGTTTTCAAATTTTTTCCGACAAAAAGGGGGGATGTGACATCAATCGAACTATTAATCAAACCATTACATAACAGTGGTGTTGGTTTCGTTTTTATCTCTTAGAACAATAGTTTTAGTTTGATATAATGATATCGACACATTTTATTGTAAACTTCTTCAACAGTAAAAATCTTTTCATTCGAAAATCAAATTATTTCATGCTCATTTCTCAGGTGCCACACTAAAATCATTTTGCCTATTACCACAATAACTTTTTAGAGTCGAAATGCTAAATGATCTGAAGAGCTACTATATGGATGTTTTTTTTTTTTGAGCAACAACGTCTTCACAACGTACTTTGTCAAACGATGTTTTTCGTTCACCATAAACATGCAGATTTTGTGCGTTTTGGAAACGCGTGAGCAGGCCGCTTAGATCTGTCGATGACCTCAAAGTCATTGTCCATTGAAAATCCAACTTTTTATGGGAAGCGTTTCATATTAAATATTTCGTTATTGTTATGCGTGGTATAAATATTGTCCGGTTCAAATAAGATAAACGTTTCCATCGAATTTTATAAGGATTCGGATAGCTCAAAATCAGTTCGTAGCACACACCAAAATAGTTCACTTCATTGACTCTCATCGTTATTTTTTGGAAAATGTTCACAGTATCTGTTATAAAGTATGTTTTTTTAAAAGTTATAGCAAAGTTTTTCAAAAAAAAAACACATAAAATTAAAAAAAATGCATGAAACCTTTATTTGAATCGATAGTACGGTCCATATAATTTAATGTTTAAAGATTATTTCATGTAAATATTGACCTTGACTGCGCCTCAAATGGTCCATCCACTTAGTCCAATTTTGGCATGCTCTTTCCAACATTTTGGCCGGTTTATCACAAATAAATGCTTTAATGTCGTCTTCCAATGCGTCAATTCACAGTTACGTTACGATTCGCATCATCTTTGAAGAAGTATGGTCCAATGATGCCACCAGCCCATAAACCGCACCAAACTTTGGCTTTTTCTGGATGCATTGGTAGCTCTTGCAATGCTTCTGGCTGATATTCACTTCAAAATCGACAATTCTGCTTATTTACCCATTGAGACAAAAATGAGCTTTGTCGCTGAACACAATTTTTCGCGTGATGAACTTTCTTATCAAAGTACGCATTTTGATAATGAAATTCAATAATTTGCAAGCGTTGTTCTTTTGTAAGACGATTCATGGTTAAATTATAGACCAAACTGAAGATGTTTGACAGTGAAACAAAACACGAAACGTTCGTCAGCTATTTAAATTAGTGTTGCCAAAAAGATAATAGCTAACAAATCACCCTTTAATTTAGGCTTATGCATTATTCGGTTGAATAAGCTTAAATATTGCAAATATTAGCTGTTGTTAAAACAATGCGGCGGTAAATAGAATTTTCTCGGAGGTGTTTGTAATGTTGATGATCGTATACTACTAATCACAAATCACTTCATGCTATGAGTCTCATTGTTCTAATAAATCTGGCAGTACAGCGTCGATGATGACTTAAATATTGGCTAACAGTTCCTTCAAGAGTTGTTGACTTGTGGGCATAAACAATCAAGGACATAAATAAGGCCCACGAAAAGTAATCGACAGGTATTAAACTACACATAGGGGGCTAATAAATAGGAGTACTTTTGGAGGAGGATTGTTTTCACTTTATATACGGCAATTTTGCGTATTAACGAAGCTATTTAACCAGAAATCTTCGTTTGTGCCGTAAAAAGTACGGAGTGCTCTATAAAGTTTTGCGAACAGATTTATTTTTTTACAGAGTAAAAATTCACAATTGGAAGTGTAATTCACGACTTATTCAACAATTTGTTTTATGATACAAAAAGAGTTATTTTTTCAATTTTAAAACAGACAAAAATCCATGTGCTAAATTTTGTTTGTTTTATTAAAAACATAAATAATTTGTTTTTATATAAACACAACCGTTTACAACTCAATGCATGTTTTTTTTGTATTCATTATTTGCCATTTGAAAATATGGTCTCCCAGTTAGGGAGAGGTCAATGAAAAGAACGTTTCAGGGTTGGCATTAAGGCTGAAGGCGGTAATTTTGAGTGAAACTATTTTAAAGGTAGTCATATTAATACTATGGCTACGTAAGTGAAGTTAAACAACTTTTGCATTATCACCAATCATCATGATAATGATAAGCATCTTGCATATGAGCTACGAACTGCGAACTGTGGATGTTCGCATATAGTTTGACTTTTCTTTCACATGGGCTTTATTTCTATTCGCTGACAGCGACGAATTTAATTACCTTTTTCTCCATATTTTCCTCAGCCATGGCCTTTCACACAACAACAAAACAAGAGTGGTATAATTTTGAGGTTATGTTGCGCGCGAACAATTTATTCGTTGCAGTGTGGATGGTATGTGGAACGCGAATAGAGTTTGACAGTTCGTAGTAACCACACTGCAATTCGTTACTACCAAACTGTTTTTACAAAATTTTCCTGTTTTAAAGAACAAAATGCATATTATATTATCCTAACATTAGTGTCAATTAGTTTCTTATAATTTAAATGTGTTTTTGTTTGAAATTAACTTTTTGAAATGTGTAAAATCGCGTTTGTTCGTCCATTCGTTCATTCGTTGTTCGCTCTCATGTGCAAGGCTCTATACAGTATACCGCCCAAAATCTATTCTCACAAAGCTATTGCGAATAATATACTTAATAGTGAGATCATGATCAAAATACTCACTTTCAATTTATATACACTCATGTCTTCCGTCCACCGGTGATTTGATGGTTTATCTAACTGAACAGTGGAGCGAGTTTTTAAATCGTTTTGGAGAAAGTAAGATTATTGCATTTGATATTTCAAAAGCATTTGATAGAGTTTGACACCAAGCTCTCTTATCGAAAATGCGTGCCTTTGGTATTGATGACTCTCTTCTTCATTGGATTAGAAGAAGAAATTCATAGAAGTCCATTAGGGAATTATTAACCGTTTAGAATTTATTGCTTCAAAAACTCAATGCTGCTTCCTGTCGTTTAAGCGTAACCCACTCCTGATGCAGCTATCCATAAGCGGCACTTGCATCCAGGAAATTAATCAACTTTCAGTACTCCTTATGAGTATCATCGATTACCTCTTACGGAATGATCATATATTCGACATTGCTAAAAATGTTGTTAGGTGATTAGGATTTCTCTGACAATGCAAGCCATTTTTTCATTCGTCCAAAGCTTGAAGAAAACTCCCATATTTTGGCAAGTTTCCCTAAAACAGTTGTCTTTACATCACCCGAACACCATCGCAGTTTTTCATACCTTTCGCACTTTTACATATATTTTTTCGAACAATGTTCTGTCGAATTAGGCAGTTGCATTCCTTCCCTCAAACAATTTAGTCGTAGTACTCCCACTTCTAGGAATGCTCATTAGTTAACCCTTGGGCTCAATTTCGGACGTACTGTCAAGTATAGAGATTTTTTTAAACTACACATTAAGAATGTGGAAAGCTTTACCAACTCTGTTTTTTTAATCATTTCTATATTCAAAACTTAAAGACCAATGTGTACCGGTATCTCCTCTTAAATCTTTCCCTATTTTCCTAATGTTTAGAATATTAATAACCCCTTAAGTGCACAATAATTAAACAAAAATAAAATGCACGACTGCTTCGCACGAATGTGCTCATATATCCAAAGAGTCTGTTCAAGAATATTTAATGTATTTTTAAATTTAAAAATGTACCTGCAAAAAAATTGTTTTCAAAAATTTAAACGCCATCTGCTTTCTCAAAAAAACGTTAATTTTTTAATATTTTTATTTGAAAATCGTTAGGACGGCTTTTTTTTAAATTAATTTTGTATAGGTATAATTTTTCAATTCAAGTTTAAACATATTTTTGGTTAGCAAGTATTAAGAGCTAATCAATATTAAATATTATTGAGAAAGTATAAGAGCTTGTGTAGAATCGAAATTATTAAAATCGGTTGATAATTTTCTCAAGAGAACTTAAAAACAAAATAAGGGTTCTATAGAGGGTAACCTTCTGAAGGAATACAAAAATCTATAGGTTTGTTTTTGAGAAAATTCGAATATTCGATTTTTGACAAAAAAGTTTTTATAGGGACAACTGTTACTTTTAGTCTTAAAAGTCAATCAACACAAGACCTTGCTCTAGGTGCCAGGACAGGCACTTTTTTCGACTCATCTACCATCGAAAGTTCATGTTTGATTATAATTTATAGTTCGAATTTTTTTACGGATGCAAAACATTCTATATAGTTCCTATGTATAGTATATGTCGTAAAAATACAGAATATGGATCTCTCAAAGCCCTTTATGTGTCTTTAACGCCCTTAAGACTATCTGCAGAACCAATTTTGATGAATTTTATATAAGAAAATAAGCTGCTTGAAGTACTTATCCAACAAAGAACGGATACTAGCTAGCATATGTATGTATATAATTTAAAATGAACCGTATTATTGAGTTAAATAGATCAAATTTTGAAATCAACCTAATAGTTTTCTGAGCAAGATTAACTGTTCAAAAACTCATATATTTTATATTATTGATTGATTGATTGATTGATTATTATAGTATTGATTGAAATCTTTTTTTATTAAAATTTTTAATTTCCTTTGACTGTTTTATAAATAATTTGTTCCTACAAAAATAATAATAAGGAATAAATATTATTAACAAACAATGATAAACTACTTTTTTCAAAAAAACATAATATCATTAATTAATAAACCCTACCATCTGAACTATATGGGAAAAAATCCTTGTTATCATCGAAAACGAAATATAAATCGGGCCATCATGGTCACCGCAATGTCTAGCAAAGTTCTCTTTTGTGGAACTTTATTTTGTTTTGTTTTTAATTTTCGCCCAACAAAAAAAGCAATAAATTCGGATGTAGAACTTTTCTCAGTTTTATTATCCACTTGTTTGAGTTCTTCGAAATGGTCATGCGGTTCGCCAATATTTCCTCCCCAACCGAAACACTGTAGGCGAGGAAGGCGCATCATATCTTTCCAAATTGGGTCACAAATTGGTCAATAAATGTCTGAAATGAAAAAGAAAGAATTTCCTCTTTTTATTTTCGATTTTTCTTTGCAAGTCAAGAGTGTATTCGGGCCGAACGACTGACGTGGATACGGGATACTGGATGTGAAAAGATTTTGGTGCCAGACTGATAAATGATGAAAATTTCCTGTTGTGTCGTGGACGCGTTGAACACAATCGACAGCTTTTTTGCTGTGACCGAGAGCTTCACAGCACCATTCAAAAGAAGATCATCTCGTTTATCATTTTGGAACCAATTTTTTTTTCTTTTCCAGCAGCGCAGCCAGTAGCGTCCAGCATCAGTGGAGCATGGTGCAACATGGATAACTTGAGTTATAGTTTGGGATGATGCAAGGTTTTTATTTTTGTATTAGCGTTGATCTGGAACGTTTCTTTTGTTAAGTGGGAGATTTATGATGCGACTGTCGACACATCGGCTTTGGATTTGGCTGCCGTCAGGTCAAGAGGGAAGTGAATGTTTTTTGAACATTCATGTCATCAGAACGTACAGCTATTACGAGAACGTAAACAAGTCAAGTTGTTTAAAGAAACACATCGTGAAGTTTTTAGACAGGTTTTCAAATTGAGTTTTTTTTTACTAATAACTATGAAGAGAAGAGAGTTTAATGCATTTTCAAGAATAATTGGACACTTCAAAGTTCAACTGTTAATTCAAGGGTCAATATAATGAATTTTTATTTGGGTATGGGTTTTCGAAAGTTGACAATATTAGTCATAACGAGTGTTTTTTGGGATTCAATATAGAGTATAGTTAGAATTCGCCAAATCGTATTCCTAGTTTAACATTAAATTGAACATTTGTCAGAATAATTTAAAATGCAATAATTATAAAGAAATTAGCGAAATTCAGAACAGAACTAATTTTAAGTTATTAAAATGGACAATTTTAAAGAGGTGTTAAGAAAATACCAGGAATAATTTATATTTAATTTTGTGTTCATGTTTTCCATTTTGTAAATTGAATCTAAATGAAATTAGTACTGAATGAAAAGGGTTCGTTCGTAGATTATGTTCTAAATTAAATTATTCTTCACGTACAACAAATGGCGCTGTCCTTGGTAAACTATAATATATTCTATTTGATTCTGAATTTTTGCAAATAAAAAATAATAATGCAGATTGTTGTATCAAACGTACCAATGATCAAGATGAAAACCTCAAAAATTGCTTTCGATACGCGAATAAATGTCAAATTCGCACCAGGATTTCATTTAACCTTTTATAGCAATTAATTCTGCTGCTTATGTTAGATTTGTAATTCATTCACTTGTCTCCTGTTTTTGTTTGCAGATTCTTTAAACCTTGAATGTATGTAAACATTTTAAGTTACAATAATTAACCCGCAGTCAATTATGGATTTTGTCAATAAAGATAGATTATATAAAAATAACTTTAACAGGTAAATTACACAGGTCGACAAAATTACGTTTTTTATCTCCTGCATAAACAAAACAATATTTTTTGAAGGCATTGAGATGTCCTTTCGAATCTTGCTTTTAAATTTTTTATCACATCGGGTTTTAACGATATGAAGATATCCTAAAAGACAATAAAGAACAGTGTTTTTTTAAGGCTAAGTTAAAACACAACATACAATACATTGTATGATGATTTTGCAAAGTACAAATCTTTGTCTTCATTTGAATTTATCTGAAGTTTTTAAAAACCTTGAATGTAATTCCTTAACGTTTTTGAATAGTTCATTTTAGAGTTAATTTTTAGTGCTGATTCCGACTCCGAACTCCTATTGTAGTTATATGTGCTCAAACTGAAGACTACGAATTTATAATAAGATCTAAAACTGTTTTTATGATGTGACAAACCGTTACCAAATGTATTGAAAAAAAACTTCATGAATTGACAAAGCCTCAAAAAGCCTTAACTAAGTTTTTTTTCGAATTAATAAAGGTTGTTTCTCAAAAAATGTTACGTATTGTACTGATTTTGAAGTCGAATTTGAATAAAAGCGATCAACTACAAACCTTGTTGACCAGTGTTGTCATGTTAATGTAATGTCTTTGATAGATCTGAAAAAAAAAGAAAAAGATATTACAGAAACAGAATTTCATTATACATATCAGTGATTGATTATGTTTAAAACAATTTTTTTAAAGTAAGTAATTTCGGTGGCGCCTTTCTTAAAGGTCAACGGAAGGAATTACTGCTCCTGAAAATTTAAATCGTATACTGACACAATGGCGTAGAATTTTCTACCATATGTTGCACTCCTAAAGTGAAAAATTTGTTTACAAAACCGTAAGATAATATTTTGGTAATTTATAACGATGAAAACGTATTTTCCTTGATTATGACTTAACTAAACAAAATTTGTATTGAGACAAACACGCGGCAAATAATTTTGCAATACCTTTAATACCTTAATTAAAAAATCGAGATGGTAGGTAAGGCAGGAATCTTTCAGTCTCTGTAAGAAGGAAATAAAATGATACATAAAATGTCAAAATGCGCCGCCTCAAATGTATAAATAACCATTTAAAACTATATACAAAATATCGATTGCTGCTTTCTTTCGACTTTTGCTCATTATTGCTCTAGGTTAAAAACTTGGAATATTTATTATACTGTGTCTAATAAATATGTAGGTACAGTTCCTGCCTTATGAGAGACCTTTCCTTCACACAAGGTCATCTGCATTATATAAATTTAGTACATTTAGTTTTTTTGGTATCCCAGTGTAAATAAAATTATTAAAATGCCTTCCAAATCTTCAAATGCAAGGGACAATGCACCGACGAAAAATGAGACCAATTCATTTCAGTTAACATAAAAACATTCCAAATTAGAAAATCTAGACTATTTCGGTGTTTAAACATTTGAGGCTTTGAATTCCGTAACTATAATATTCCAGATGTTATTATTTTTGATCTTAAGAATTCGATTAATGACTGAATTTCTTTGTTTTAAACTAAAATAACAAATAGATGATAGAATTTTGTTTATGCAACTAAAATCAATTTCTTGATAGTTAGATTTAGAGACAGACATCCTAAACTTCCTTTACTGCACCTATATTTATTGAATAGAACATAGATCAATATTATAAGTCGTAACCAAAATATCATAACTGTTTCTTAAATTTAAATAACAAAAATGAAAATTTAAATTTTAAATATCTTAATATATAAAAATCCAGTGTCATATGTATGTTCCCAGTAAACTCTTCACCAAGTTAACCGATTTCGATGAAAGTTGGCATTTTATGTGTAATTTGGTCTAACTTGAGATATAGGATAGTTTATATTTCGATTAATGGTCTTAATAATTTATAATTAACAATAAACTGATTGTCAATGTTGATGTTTGTTATTAATCGTAAGTTTCATTAGTCTCGAACAGATGGCGCCTTAAATCAGATTTTTTACAGAAAACTGTCGGACCATCTATCGTAAACTTCTCATAGATGGCGCCACGTTGGAATTCGAAATTTCTTTTTTAACAACACATGGTGCAATGTGATATTTTGATCGATCTATAACGTAACATCGCTTTTTCTGGATTATTTCTCATTTAATTTCATGTGCTCTATATAATTCTGAATATTTCTTTCCACTACAAAATTACAGTTTCATTAATGCAATCTTAATATATAAAAATTACTGTAAGCAGTTACTAATACTATCTACACTAATAATAATATTATAAAGAGGAAAGATTTGTATTTTTGTATGCAACGAATAAACTCAAAAAGTACTGGACCGATTTTAATAATTCTTTTTTCATTAGAAAGCTACATTATCTGTACCTATTTATGTCTACCCGTGCGAAGCCGGGACGGGCCGCTAGTAGATCTATATAAAATGTTGACAAAAGCATCTTTTAGAATTCCAAAAAGGGCATTTTTAAGGACCTTAGATAATTGATTTTTAACAGACTTGAAAAATGATGAACATTTAATTTTTATAACTCAAATAACAAAAACAAATTTGACTTCCAGCAGTGTCAACGTATTTCAAGAGCAATCAATGATTTTAATTTTTATTTTCTTAAGCCTCGAGGACTGAAAAAAAGTGTAAACACTTTTAAAAGCATAAAATAGCGTTTTCATTGTCTCCCGAATGATGGTTAATTCATTTGGCGAATTCTTTTTTTAAAAAACCCATTCAGTTTATAGACCTTCAGTGTAAGAACCCTCTTTAAAGGTAATATCGAATTGATTGATATTCCACCCAACCAACTGAATCACACCGCCAGCCGCCGCCAAAAATACCAAATTTTGTTTGTTTTTATCAATATATTCGTATGCCTTGAACATTTACAATGTACCTACATACATTCGCATATTATAAAGACAAAAACAATTAAAGGTCAATTCTGGAGTTTCCGCTTGAGGACGCCTAAAATGTGCGTTGAATACAAAATTTTACAATTATTGTTCTGCAGGCAAAAATCATTTAATATTAAATTCCTTCTACAAAGGCAGGTGAAGAAAAAGTTCATGGAGAAGAACACTTTGCAAACATTTAAGTAATTGCCATTTTAAAAGACCTTTGGATTTGGAATGGGTTCAGTGGACTAAGTTGGTTATTTAGCCTCTTTGAATGCCAAGTATGAGTTTTGAAATTTATTATAATTGTTCATCTGTTGATCGATGACTAGTTACTTATAGTGACATTTACTTACAATATAAAATCTGGCAGCTTTAAGTCATCATAGTCATCTATATTACAAAATTTGGCGAATGAGGTTAAGGGATTTTTTCAATTACTTTCCAAACTGTTGCTTTTACCAAATCCGATGAAAGAAAGTTTAAAGAATGTCGGTAAAATATCCTGCACTAATGAAATTTTGTTCAACTAGTCTGTTGTATTACAGAACTCACAACCTTTTCGAATTCAGAACAATTCATATAATCTCCCATTTTCACCTATTTCGAGACGAATCTAACTCGAATTTTTAGTTAAATGAAAACAAAAATAAAGAGTAGAAAGCTCAAAAATGTTAGATGGTTATCACATAATGAATGCTTGACTTTGTTGTCTTCATGATTGTAAAAATAAAAAATGTTGATACTTGTGCTTAAATCAGGATTGACCGAATTTAAAAAAGTATAAATGTTTTACATCAAGACGATATATGTAGCATTCGTACTTCTTCATAAAGGTAAAATTAAGGAATCCTCAAAGAGATCTTAATTTAAATGTAAACGGCAAGGTTATAGTCCCTAGGAAACAATATAACGTCGATGCTCAGTCAAAGTCAAAAACTGACAGAGTCGATAGGAAATTTCAGAAGTGATAAGGTAAGGCCAATATATGAAGTTCATCCGGCAAAGTTCATTAAAAATGTAATATTTTCCACTGAAGCCTAGGCTTTTGTGTCGAAGATCATTATCATTTAAAAATAAAAGTCTTTAGAGCAAGAGCCCGGGCCTGCCAGACATACCTCATTTTATAAAAGCTGGAAGTTTGTGTATGTGTGCCTCTAGTACAGGTAAGAACGATCCCCAACCATGATACCTGGGTAGTGGTTCCTTTGGCAGATAACTGGTAGCAAAGGTGCATAAAATTCCATCTAACTTACCTTATTTTATAAAACTCAATTTTTTTATATTTCATTCGTAACAACACCAAAATTCGCTTTACTCATTGCCAGACACTTGGCATGGTTCCAACCCCCTGCCAGACACCCCTAAACTATAATAGTTTGTAATTCAATTTACGTTATATTATAAAAGCTAAATTTAATATTTGTTTTTTTGGGGAGCTATTAAACGATATTTCCTTAGCAGCCAGACAATTTCGAGGGTTCTATCATCCTGCCAGACACTTTGAATTGAGCAGAAGTTGCCAGAGCGCGGAGCATATGCAGTAGTCGGTGCAAGCGAAACAGAGCATTCGGTTTATTGCGATCTTTGGGGAGAGTACGATAACTCAGGCGACAAAGTTTAATGACGGATTTGTATAGAACATTTAAAAACAAGCATTTTTTACAATGGGAGGGGGGTATAACTCCCCCAGTTTAGGCGATAGGGGCAATTTAAAAAATATGTACGTTAAATGGAAAAAAATAATTAAAAAACATCGGTAACACTTACAATAAAGTATATTACAGTTTTTTACAGCCAACATTCTGTTCTAACAGCCAGTTTTTAAATCAAGTGAAAAAAATAATTTTAAACTCAAAATTTGTGCAAAAAAGATAAAAAAAGGGTTTAAAGTGTAATTTTTGAAAACTTTAAGATTATCTACTATATTGTAACATGATAACACTTTATTTAAAAAAGATGGATCATATTTATGTTACAAATAATACAAATTAATATTATAACGTTTACCATTAGTATATAACTGTTCACCGAATAATACAGCATAAACAACTGATGTGCAGTAAAATATCGCAATAAAATTGCGATTGAATGCTCTGTTTCGCTTGCACCGACTACTACACATGCTCCGCGCTCTGGCAAATTCTGCTCAATTCAGTGTCTGGCAGGATGATCGAACCCTCGAAATTGTCTGGCTGCTAAGGAAATATCGTTTAATAGCTCCCCAAAAAAACAAATATTAAATTTAGCTTTTATAATATAACGTAAATTGAATTACAAACTATTATAGTTTAGGGGTGTCTGGCAGGGGGTTGGAACCATGCCAGGTGTCTGGCAATGAGGAAAGCGAATTTTGGTGTTGTTACGAATGAAATATAAAAAAATTGAGTTTTATAAAATAAGGTAAGTTAGATGGAATTTTATGCACCTTTGCTACCAGTTATCTGCCAAAGGAACCACTACCCAGGTATCATGGTTGGGGATCGTTCTTACCTGTACTAGAGGCACACATACACAAACTTTCAGCTTTTATAAAATGAGGTATGTCTGGCAGGCCCGGGCTCTTGGACTATTAGGTAGTTGTTTTTTTCTTGTTTTATAATTTTGCATTTGCTTAAGTTCTTAAGGCAATGAATTGATGATTGTTGGGACAACATACTCCAGCTGTCTCTTTTCATAAGTGTTGTATTGTTATGGGATTTAAAGAACACCCTTGTGCGTTGTCTACTATTAAAGTTATGTTGTTAAGAATTGTCGTCATCTTGAAAATTTGTTTGACTTTAAGTACTCGAAAGTTGTTTTCAGTTTCCTGCCTATGGTTGATTGAATTTTGAAGTTTTTGAAGCTCGTTGATGTGTGTTGGTGCTGCGAGTATACCATATTTCAGCTTTGACTTAACTAAAGCATAGTAAACTTTTCTTTGAACGTCCTCAATAGCAATTTACTTCAAGTGTGAAAGTGAGTATAGAGACCCTTTTCCAGATAACTACGTAGCTTATATGTTTTTCCCAAAGGAAATGGCAATCAATACAAATCCCAAGATATTTGTAAAGCTCAACACCTTCGATGCATTCTGTTAGCGTGATTGGACAGAAATTATTCTAGAAAAATATTTGTTTGTTTTTTTTTTTTTAAATATGCATAGGTTTAGTCTTAAAAGCGTTTATTACCCATCCGTTATCGTGACCCTAGCAGCAGCATCGAGTTCCTTTTGCATTATCAATGTCACCGATTCCAGAGACCTTTCACGAACTCGAAGAAGTTCATTGGTATAAAGGATGAACATAAGTGGCCCCAAATTAGATCCTTGTGGAACTCCATATCCAACATTACTCACTTCACTGTTAGCATCAATTAACTTGACGCAAAATTTTCGGTTGTGAAGATGGTCTGCCACCCAATCAGCCGTCATACCTAGAGTCACTATTCTTTCTAACTGTTTTTAGTGATTGAGTGTTTCAATACAAGTACATTATGCAGGTACCTTGTTTAATCTCTCGTTTAAACAGATTAACAAATTCACATCAGTTGTTCTCTATTTTTGTTCGTTTTTCAATGAAACTTTTTTATCTACTGACAAAAATTCCTTCTTAACACTTTTCAAAGACTGGTAGTATTGAAAATTAAGTTTTACAACAAATGCGAAAGGTCAGTATATCGAGTGAACATAATATACCGGCCGTAAAATTCTCTTATCGAAATGAAAACTTAAATGTTGGAACAAAGGAATCCGTTGATTATACGTAATTTTTAGTAGGATCTAATTTCTAGTACACGTCTTAACTTCAATTTGAAAAGGGTGATTTGAGCTTTTAAACGTGCAAAATTAATTTCCATTCCTTCCTTTTATAACTTCGAACAACGTCTCTTCAACTTTAATTGATATGACAACCATTTTCTTGCAGCTGTCTTAAGGGTAAAGAAATTGTAAACTTACCATTTACCACCACCGCATCACATAAAGAAAAATGTTCCTGAAAAACAAAGATAAATACCTATGTATGTACCTACTTAAGGTATGGGAAAAGTAGAGAATTTTTTTTCAGGAAACTTCTTCTCTACGACGAAGCGTGGTATGATGCGGTTTGCCTGTGCGTGATGTACATTTTTTAATAATCTCCAAAATAGACATCCAAGTTGAGATTAAATTGCCATTTTAATAATATACGAGCATAAAATGTGAAATAAAGTTTCATGTTTCAGTAAAAATAAATATAAAAAAACTCTTAATGAAATAAATAAAAAAGAACAGTACCATCAAAATTAAATTTATTAAACACAAAAAAGCTTTGCCGTCATCGTCATCGTCGTCGCGTCGCGTAGTTGGCGTTTGGTTGTTGCGTCGTCGTCGTTGAGTAGGTACACCTTACCGTACCTACATAGTAGGTCACTCACATTAAGTATTATATTTTAACCAAGTAAATTGATCTTTAATGTGCTGTAGTGTGTCGACAGGTTATCTTTTTAATCACCGTGAAGTTCGGTATCGGTAGTTTGAAAGGAAAATTAACGGTAATTACGAGAGATAATTGAGTAGATTATTTAGTCAATTGAAATTTGTTCACACGCTCGATATACAACGAACGATTATGTTTTGTATTATATAGATTGAGATTATAATAGGGGCTAAATAAATTGAATTCAAAGCATTGTTTGAAGCTTATGTCAGCTGGGATGGGAGGAAGGGTTTAATTTTTATTGACAGCAGAGTGTGGACAAATTAGGGAAGATATTTTATTTTGTGTCTTTAATATTAGATTCGAAAGGTAAGATAATATTTACATATATGATCCTATAGGTACCTTAAGATAACGTTGATGTATAATACGAATTTTCTGAATTTTATGAAATTTGGAAGGGATTTAGGTAAGTAGTGGAAATAAGAACAGGAATTTACTTTCTAAAAGTTATGCTTTAGGTAGATTCTTATGTACATACTTTGCAAGAGAACAAATTTTTAGTTAAAAACTTAATCACTTGAATTTGCTTTTGTAATTCAAGCCTTTGTAGTTTTTTGAAAATGCAAAACGTGAAAAAACGTGTCGTGTGGCTTCATCCCAGGGAAATTAACAACCGATCAGATTTTTACCCTTAGCCGGGCGATGAAAAAATATCTAGAATTTAATATTCTAACTTACCATCTGTTTATTGACTTTAAGGCCGGCGACGATAGCATAGCCAGGGTAGAACTATACAAAGCCATCATAAATAAATTGACACGACTATGTAGGTTGACCATAACCAATAAAGCAAGCCAACCAACATCTACAATGGACTCTGAGAAGGGGATGTTTTGGCCTGCCTCCTCTTCAACCTGACAATACGAGTGACCATCGCCACCAGGTCCAGACCGATGCTGGCTTACGCAGACTACATCGACATCATCGGGAAAACGGAACAAGCTGTACCCTATTGCTTCAGCCAGATCGAACAGGTGGCATAAAATCTGGGGCTGCAAATTAGTGAAGGAAAGACACAGAAAGTACATGGTGGCGTCGATTGCGAGAAGAAAAAATGGCCAAACAATCAAGGCAGCGGAGCATAAATTTAAAATAGTGCAATTCTTCAAATACCTTGGGTTAATAGAAGCAGCCAATAACAACATAGAAGAATTCCAAACTACAGCAGCGTCTTCCAAGCGGAGGTCCTGGCAGTGACAACAGCTGCTAAAAAGGTATCAATGATGGCGATACCACGAGCTGATATCACCTTTTACATTGATAGCCAAGCGGCAATAAAAGCGATTACTGCAACTGAGGTAAAATCTACAAATCAACACAGCACAATATTAGACTCTGCTGGGTCCCAGGCCACAGCGATATACTAGGCAACGAGAAAGCCGATGAATTAGCAGGATTAGGGTCAATGCTTGACGAAAGCCAAGCTCAGCTAGTTAGCACCCCTACCTGTTATTTAAAACAGGGAATCTCAAAAAGAATAACTATTAAGGCCGATGAAAGGTGGAACCTTCTTGACACCTGCGGTACTACAAGAAAGATCTGGCCCTGTTTTAACAAACAAAGAACGGAAAGAATTATGCAGCTACAAAAGGGATCACTCCGATCTCTCGTAAGCATAATCACTGGACATAATCTGTTAGGTTTTCATATGAAAAAGATGAGAATCAGTTCAGATGATCTATGCAGAGCATGCGGTGACGAGGAGGTGCATGAAGACACTTCGCACTTTCTGTGTCACTGTCCCGCACTCTCCCATCAAAGGAAGAAACTGCTTGGCAACTTTTTCTTTGGGGACTTAAAAGAACTCTCTAGTACGCCAGGTACTAACATTCTGAACTTCGTCAAAGCCTCTAA
The DNA here is from genome assembly GCA_951509635.1 of Eupeodes luniger. NCBI lineage: Eukaryota > Metazoa > Arthropoda > Insecta > Diptera > Syrphidae > Eupeodes > Eupeodes luniger. The sequence goes on along the minus strand of OX608073.1, from coordinate 124,077,326 downwards.
ATGGCTTGATTAACTGATCACATAGGTTTTTCTTATTAGCTTGAGTATCAATACTCACGGTTATCACAATGGATCTGTATTGATCTAAGTGTGACGGTTAAGACATCAACTGTCAGCCCCTCAACCTAACCTAACCTAACATAGAAGAAAAAATACGCAAGCGGAGGTGTCTCAAAACCAACAGAGTCCACTATAAATAAATTAGGTGGCGCAACAGTCCATTGAGAACTAGGGACTAGTGACTTACAAATCTCAACCATTCCTTTGTCAGGGATGAAGGGGACCTACAGTTTTTTTAAGCTTAATCCGAACGGCGAATTTGAGAAAGCACTTTTCATGACAAGAATTACTCTGGAGGATTAGTCAATTCCTCGCAAGAGGCAGTAACCGTGAAAACTTTTTTTTAAATTAAGGTGGCACAGGCAGGGATTGAACCCAAGACCTCTGGTGTGACAGACCTACACACTAACCACCACGCCACGGGTACTACATACAGAGTACACTGCATTAATTCAGAGCTGCTATGTACTGGACAATAGTTCTGCCAGTTCTCCTAAATGGATCCGAGACCTGGGTGCTTAGTAAAAGGCACTCTGACCTCTTACTTAGGAGCGTTTGAGAGGAAGGTTTTGTGGAGAATAGTTGGCCCCTTCTGCGGGGAGAGACTATTTCGAAGACGTTACAATTACTAACTGTAAGCTATCATGATGATGGCGTATCGTGTAAAGTAAAAACGACCGTTTAGTAGTAAATTTGTTGTTTATTAAATTTTGTATAAATAGAATAACTCAGATTATAAAATTTCAATTATTTAAAATGTTTAAAAAAAAAGCTCAATGTTCTCAGTGCTCAGTGAAGAACTGTTTCTTCCTCTTCCTCGTCCATTAAGTTTCTCCAAAAGTCATTTGAGAATACGATTAACCACTTGGCGAGCTTTCATATTAGGCAGTGTCCGGTTATGACACTGATTATCGAACTTATATGCCAGCCATTTTTTGTGTCCCCACAGATGATGGTGTTGGTTTTCTTTATAGCGTCTTGTCTCTGCAAAAGCTTACACATAGTTCATCTGCTTTAAAATTTCCTGGAATGGCCCGGCACCCAACAAATATGCCGTGTCATTTGCATTAGAGATGATCGATAGTTCTGGACTGTTAGAGTGTGTAGAGAAAGAGTCCAAAGATTTTATGGCAGTCTGACTGTGAGAAAAGCCAGGACAAGACTTCTTTTAAAGCCATAAGTTCTGTCTGGCAACACGCTACAATGATTGAGAAGGCGGAATGAGATACTTAATATTAGTCGTTCAAAATATACTTCTGCACCAACCCCTTCATTAGTTTTTGAGCCATCTGTATAGGAGTGAAATGACTCGTCTTCCAGGAATGACCTATCGGCCCAGAAAGATCTGGAAGGTATTTAAACCTGGAAGTTTCTATCGAAGGGGATGGTGTAGTCTGTGTACTTTGGAACTAATTAAGAATTACGCAGTGGTCTTAAGAAATAAGATGAAAAAAAAATGAACTAATTAAAAATACAAATTTTTGTTTCCGTTATTGGTGGAATTTTCTCAAAAATGTTATACCATTTGAAAATTAAAATTGAAATAACTTCTAAGGTAACTTGCTACAATCTCTTATTAAATTTTTCTATACTTCATCGCATTGAATTAGGGTCAAGTAAAAATTTTTAGTACCTACATATTTAAAAAAAAAGTACTATTTACTTTAAGAATGATGCAGATGTGTTTACATTTTTGAATGCAGTTTTTAGCAGGGTTCATAAAAACAAAACTTAAGATTTGTAAGCACTGCACGTGGAAGGTCATCAAAGGGTAACCATTTTTTTCGATTTCTGTCTATTGCCTGTAAATCCAAAAATTAATTTCTACGATTTTTTAAAAATTATTTTTCTGATTAAGCTGTCTTCACCCACCCTATCACCCACTTGACTTTTGGGATACCCTGTCTATTCCAAGTTCAGAAATAAACGAAATGTGATATTGAAGAACTCTTACATAGTATAACAAAACTAAAAGGTACTTATTGTCTTGATAAGTACAGATTATTTGATTCGGATATAAAGAACTTAAAACAGAAATACACTATTATAAATTCTTTGGCGTTAGATAAAAAGGCCTTAAGTCCAAAAATGCATTGTAGGTTTTTAATTTGGTGTAATGATCTTTCTTGTCTCTTTCGTTTAATATTTACAACTTGATTCTAGAACACCTGCTAAAAATCGTATTAATTTCGTCTTAAGACAGCAAAAGAGAAAAATTAATTTACGTTTTGATATTAACTTCTTAAGTTCATTGAATCTATGTTACCAGTTTCGGACTTAAGTCCTTTTTTCTTAACGTCAAAGAATTATTCTGACGTTATTCTGAAGCTCTGTGAAAATGCATCGTATTTTTTACCACAACCTGAAACAAGTGTATCATTTTGATGAAATCCAATATTATCATATATCAAGCATCATTAACCGATTAACACCCCTACTGAAAAATAATCACAAAGAAACAAAACACCGCGAGCTCTTAAAAAATTACACGCGTTAACCGCTGCAAAGCGAAGCCCGATAGTTTGCTATGGCACCACGTTTTGTATATGAAATTGTTAATCACATAAATTTAGCTAAACACGAAACTCAAGGGTTGAAGCTTTGGGGGGTGTTTGGTTAAATTATACCACGAACATAAATACCTACCCATCACCTCCATTGCCTTGCCATAATCTATATGGTCGCTCTCGGTGTTCATTTAACACCCCTATCATGTGGTGGGAACACTAATTGTGTATAGACTGTAGGTACATGAAAGTGGAAAATAATTTGTCTCTAACTGTAACGACATAGCTCTATCAAAAATAAGCTCTCGCACATATAAATGTAATTTTTAGTATAAAAGCTCGACTATCGTTAAGGGGGCGATTTCGATTGAGTGAGAGTTTAAATTGGAGACCAACTTCGTACTTGATTTCGACGACCTCAGACCAGACCAATATAATAATGGGGTTGAAATTGAAACTTGAAAGTTAGGGATTCCACAAAAGCATCCAGCACGTAGTGGTAGCATAAGAGTGAGAGCAGTATACTCATATCACTAATGCATTCGATCGAGCGACGACGACCGAGACGTCGACGGTCGTTGGTGTGGATGGCGTGGCGTGTGGCTGGGGAGCTCTGTTTTTCAGCTTTTCGGCACAATAATATGTATTATGAGGGATGACGGTTGGGGTTGCGGTTGCGGTTGATGATGTTAATAAATCGTGTTTAGACATTAGACGAGACATGAGACTTTGGGTTTGGGGTGAAATGAATAGCTTTTGAGGGAGTTTCTGCTGGATGAATTTATAAATGAGGGGAGTTAGAAGACATCTAACATCTAAGTAGTTTGAACCTGTTGGGAATTCGGGGCAAAGATATTTGTACTTTTTTCTAGCGTACTTAATTGAATCATGTGTTTCATATAAATAAGAAGATAACTGATAGGCTAAAGACTTTTTTGACATTTTGACAGTTATGCATTTATATGGATTTTTGTTTTTGAAAACCTTTTATTTATATGATTAGGTTTATTAAAGACAAAAGAAGATTGAGTGAGTGAAAATACTAAAGAAATAAGGTTGTCTTATTTTTTGCACAGCAGACCGTAACGTATAAATTTTATAGAGCGTTACTCTGCCATCATGTACCGGAACAATTGTGCCCTTTTGTTTTTTTTAAGTACTTTCAATTCGGCAGGCACTTCGAAGGCTGATCTTGATGCACGGTCGACTAACAAACACGTGCTCACAGAAATGCTTGAACAGTGTTTTTAAGCTTAAAAGAAAGGAACAAAGGAAGAAAATGCTTTTAATAACATTATACGAGTGTGTTTGTGTTGGACTCAAGCACCCTTAAAATTTGAAATTAAATTAAATTATGATAGAAAGACAATTTTTAATGTATTTTCTTATTTGACGAAAAATAAAACGGGTTTTATAATTCAACTTCTGAGATACTTCTGCTGTAAAATAACTCTTCATCAAATATTAATAAATGTATAAAGAGAAATGTAACTGTATGGATAAAAAAGCTAAAAGGGTAAATCATAACAATTGTCAAAAATTTAAAGCTGAATCTTCAATAATGATAAATTATATTTTCTTAAATTTTCTATCATGGAAAATAAATGTAAATATAAAAAAAATAAATTAGGTGGCGCAACAGTCCGTAGAGAACCAGGGCCTAGTGACTTACAACTCTCAACCATTCCTGTGTGCGAGTACTATTGTCAGGGATGGAGGGGACCTACAGTTTAATGCCGAATCCGAACGGCTAATTTGAGAAAGCACTTTTTCATGACAAGTATTACTCTTGGAGAATTTGTCAATTCCTCGCAAGAGGCAGTACCCGTTTTTTTTTTTTTAAATTAAGGTGGCACAGGCAGGGATCGAACCCAAGACCTCTCGCATGACAGTCCAACGCACTAACCATCATGCCACGGGTACTACAAAATGTAAATATATAAACGCCAAAATACCTAGAGCAAAACTTAAGCGTTAATGACACATCCAAGTCAGCAGTTGGGAACAACTTCAAAGCCCATTACTACGAGTATTATTAAAAACAAATAGTTTAAAATTTATTCTTATCGAAAATTGAGAAATTCAGTTATTCGTATTCATTTTAAGATTTTCATCCTTGTCCTTCGCTCATTAAATTCTGATCTTGACCTTATTGTCCAATGGGGAATAGAAAACTGTGTAGAATTTAATGAATCGAGAACTCAATGCTGTCTACACTCGTAAAAGCGTAACCCTCCCACAAAAAATACTATCCTTGGGTGGTACTTGCATTGAGGAGACTGAATAGCTTTCAGTTCAGTTCAGAATTTTGTAGAATGATCAAATTTTTGACATTGCCAAAAATGCTGCTAAAGGTTTAGGGTTTCTACAACGATGCAAGAAAGTTTTTACCCTTTCTGATCTGGCTAATTTGAGAAAGCAGTTTTCATGACAAGAATTACTCTTTAAGAGTTTGTAAATTTCTCGCATGAGGCAGTTCCAGTGTATCCAGTTATATCGACATTTAAAAAAAAATGCTATAGTGATTTAGCCAGTTGCAATCGCCGCTTCGAAAAATTCAACCGTAGTACCCGGAGTTCTATAGGTAGGCTCATCATTTTACCCTTAAACGTAATTTCGAACGTACTGTTAACTACAGGGATATTTTCCTTAGTCCAACTACACAAATGTGGAATCATTTACCAGGCTCAATATTCCCCACTCGTTACAATGTGAAGACATTCAAAACCAATGTGCATTATTATCTCCTTTCTAATCGTATTTTTTTTTTTTTTTTTTATAATAAGCAAACACTCAAGGGGATATTACTACCCTTATTATGCAGATGCACAGTGTGAGCACTAGGAAGAGGAGAGAGGGTTTAAAAGGAGATGTCGGTGCACATTGGTTTTGAATTCCTGAATATTGCAATGACTAGGAAAGACAGAGTGTGGTAAGGCATTCCACATTCGTGTAGTACGGCTAAAGAACGAATCTCTGTATTTGAAAGTACGGCGGAAGTTGGGCTCGAGGGTATACTGATGAGCATTCCTAGAAGCGCGAGTATTACGGTTGAACTATTTAAGGGGAGGAATGCAACTGGCTGTTTCACTAGAGCATAAGCCGTTAAAATAACGGTAAAAAAGGGTCAGACAAGAGACCTTACGACGATGTTCAAGCGAAGTAAATGAACTTATGATGATATTATCATCTATCAATTTAAATGCTCTACGTTCAATACTATCCAAGAGGCTTAAGTAAGTTGCAGGAGCACCAGCCCAGAGATGGGAGTTATACTCAAGCTTTGGACGTATGTAAGTCTTGTAGATAACAGCCAGATCAGAAGGGGTGAAATATTTCTTGCATCGCCTAAGGAAACCCAAACACCTTGCGGCATTTTTGGCGACATCGCGTATGTGATCATTCCACAAGAGGTGGTTGGTAACACACATACCGAGAATATCGAGGTGTTCTGTCTCATTGGTGCAAGTGCCATCCATGGATAATGGCAACGGGGGTATATCTCGCTTTAACGATACAAGACAGCATTGCGTTTTCGAAGCATTAAATTCCACGCGGTTTTTTAATCCCCATTGAACAATGCTGTTTAGGTCGGAATTTAATGAGCTTATCATATTTTGTCGTTGCAGTTCCACATCCGAAGAAGAGGGATGTGAGTCTGAAAACGAATATGAAAAGCTAAGAGTACTATCGTCAGCGAAACAATGTATTGGATTAGATGTTGCAGACAGGAGATCATTAATAAAAATGAGAAAGAGTGTTGGAGATAGAACAGAGCCCTGGGACACACCAGCATTTATTTTGTGGTTTTCAGACTTGAATCCATCAAATACGACTTGTATTGAACGATCCGAAAGGTAATTACTAATCCAATGAAGCAGGGATTCGTGAAAACCGAAAGCACGCATTTTCGATAAGAGAGCCTGATGCCAAACCCTATCAAATGCTTTAGAAATATCAAGTGCAATAATCTTACTTTCTCCAAAGCGATGTAAAGATTTGCTCCACTGTTCGGTGAGATGAACCATGAGATCACCAGTAGACCTATTGCTGCGAAAGCCGCACTGCCGGTCATTAAGAAGCTTTCGGTCTTCGAGATATTTCTTAAGCTGATAATTTACCAGCAGCGTTTCCATGACCTTGGAAAGAAGGGACGTAAGTGCAATCGGTCGATAATTAGAGGGTGAGGAAGATTCGCCTTTTTTGGGAATAGGCTGGACAAATGCAGTTTTCCATCCGCTCGGAACGAGACCAGAGGAGTAGGACAGATGAAAAAGCTTACGCAGTGGTTTTGCCAGCGTTGAAGAACACCTCTTCAGAACAATAGCGGGGATACCATCCGGACCAGCGGATTTATGTGTGTTTAGATCTCTTAGGACTCTTGCCACAGTACGAGTGCGAAAAAAGATTGGTCCCATAGAATCAATAACTCGCTCAAGTACAGGCGGAGTCATAACACTCATTGGCAGCGTAGAATTGGCGGCAAACTGCCTAGCAAAGAGATTAGCTTTCTCTAAAGAGCTAACAAATGGAGTGTCATTGACAACGAGCGTAGGAACCGAGGAAGAGGAAGAATTCCTCATGTTTTTTACAAATGACCAAACATTTTTACTGCCTTTGGGACATTGCAGTATTTTTTGCCGTAATTTTTGGTCATGTAAAAATTTGGTCCGTCGAATATGGGTGTTGCAGGCCTTCCTGGCTTGTTTGAACTTTTTCCGGCTTTCCTCAGTACGGTTGGCTTTATAGCAACGGAAACATACCTCTTTGGCCCTAGTAACCTCTTTACAGCTCGCATCAAACCATGCGTTTTCCTTAGGTCTGATACTTTTAACCCTATTCGGAATAAAAGTTCTCATTCCCATGAGAATTAAACTTGTGATCATATCAGCGCTGGCGTCAACGTCACTATCGAGGAAGCATAGTGACCAGTTAAAGATCCTGAAGTAATTATTGAGACCGTCCCAGTTGGCTTTCTCGTATTGCCAAACGGTTTTCTTAGGAGCTCTTTCTTTAACTGGAGAGTTTTTACAAGAGAAATTTGCTGATATGACACAATGGTCAGATGTGCCTAGAGGAGATAGAACACTAACAGTGTACTTATCAGGGTCAGAGGTAAGAAACAAGTCAAGAGTGTTTTCTGCTCGACCTTCAACGTCCGATATTCGGGTGGGCTCGTTGACCAGCTGTGTTAGGTGGTTCAACTCAGCGAAGATTTCTGCACACACTCCATCGGGTGTTGTCTGGCCTGAATGTTGAAGCCATGAAGAATTGTGTACATTGAAATCGCCCGTAACAACGATTTCAGTGCGAGTATAGGACGAAACAATTCTTTGGATGGAGTCAGACAAAGCATCAAATTCACGAGAAGTTGATACTCTGTCTAAATTTGGGCTTCGATAAAGGAAGCAGTAGTGATTGATTTGCTTATTTACGGAGAATTTAAACCACATATAATTAAAAAAGGAATTGGTGCAAAGACCATATTGTGGTAAGAGCTGATAAGCAACATCATTCCTAATGTATATTGGTGAGGCCATGGTGGGAAAAGAATAAAGGCACTAAGCTATACCCATGAATAAAAAATTCAGCAGGGTCGGAATCCTCACCTACTTGGGTTTCACTTAGTGCCAAAACAGCTGGCCTGTATGAAACAGTATGGCGGTATGCCAATAAAAAATTTGACCTTAGCCCACGAATATTACAATAATCTACTCTGAATTGTCCAGTCATTGCAAATAAAAAAATATCTAAAACCAATACAGATAGAGATGACAAATTAAATTCACTGAATTGAAACACAGAATAATTATCATCTTCCTTACCTAATTGCCCGCACTGTAATAAAACATTATAAGGGTCGAGCCAAAAATATTTAGTTATCATAGCGCGATGACATGACGCTACGCTAGCTATTGTGGGCTTTCATCCTACCAATAACTCATATTTTTATTCCAGACATCAAGGCAAATCAGTAGTAATATTGTTAGAACTTTTATTTTTGTAACCAAAAATTGCCAGTTGGATATTGATTCTGAATATTTGATATTGAATATTTGGTTTAAGATGAAATAAGTTTGAGTTAATTGTTTTTCTTTGTTCTTAAAATATTTGAATTGAAAATCAATTTCTACGAACTTTAAGTAATTTTTCTGTGAGTTTTTATATAGTTAAAAATTATTTGCTGTTTACTTTGTTTTTTAATTCTTAATATTTGTGTTGGTACCACGAAAAAGTTCTTGAGGTAACTGGGACCGGAACATTTGTTAACTTCCCATAGGAAGTTAAAGTAATGGATCCGATTTGTCGAATTGAAAATTTTTACATTTCTCGACGTTTCAAGGTATCTAGAGTCGAAATAAAAGATTTTTAGAAAGATGTCTGTGCGTGCGTGTGTACGTACGTCCGTACGTCCGTACGTTTGCGACGTTTTTTTCGTCGTCCATAGCTCAAGAACCAGAAGAGATATCGACTTCAAATAAATTTTGTTATACAGGCAGAAAGATGCAGAAAGGGCTCTCCAGAAAATTGCGTGGGGGTTTTATTTTACTATATCAGTTTAAAAAAAGGTGACTTGAATAAAATTTTTTATTATATATTGTAACGTGATACAAAACAATTATATTTTTGGAAAAAAATCCAATTAACGGTTTTTTTATAAATCTAAAAAACTGAAAAAAAAAAATTTGTCACCTCGAAAATTTTACGACTAAAATATGATTTCATCTGCAAAACAATTTTGTGCAACAAAGAATAATGTTTTTGACATCTGATAAAATTTTGAGAAAAATCTAACTGACAGTTTTTTTTTTTTTTTAAATAAAAACCTAAAAAAAACATTACTCAAAGTTGGTAAAAATTGAATTTCGACTTAAATATCTTTTCGAAACTTTTAGATTATGGCTTCCAACTAATTTTATGTTATAAGAAATATTGTTTTCAACATTCGGTAAAATTTTGAGAAAAATCGAAGTGACAGCTTTTGTACAAAAAATTAATAACCTAAAAAAATTAACAAAAGTTGGTAAAAATTTACTTTCGACTCAAATAGCTTTTCAGAAATTAAAAATATTGGCTCCAAGCTTATTTTATTTCACAGAAAATATTGTTTTCGATATTCAGAATTTTTTTTATAAAAATCCAACAGTCCGTTTTTTCATAAAAAAATAAAATCTACAAAAAATAGTACGTAAATTTGGTAAAAATTGATACATATGGACAAAATTGATTTTATGTCTATATCTCTACTGGTTTTAGATATAGAGAATACGTTCAAACGTACGCACAGACATCTTTCTAAAAACCATAAATATTTAGGTTCTGCATTTTAAACAATAACTTCCTACGTGAAGTTAGATTAGCACTGCAAAAAGTTTTTTGAGAAGCAAATGCCAACAAAAACCAACATACTCACATTATTATTAGGCTTAGAATTGAATGAATTTAAAAAACTACCATTCAAATGCAATGTCTCGGGTTGGAAAGCTGATTCCAATCTATTTTATAGAGAATTTTCTTAAATTTTTGTGACGTCTTCGTTATTTTACCACAGGCACTTTTTAATGCCAAACCAATAACTTACCTTTAATTAAAAAATATTATACATTCAAATATTCATGTCGGGTGTCAATAAATAAAACAGCTAAAACGAATCCGCTCTATAAAACCAAAGTAAAAACAAATCAAATTGTCAGCACAACACACTGAGTTGTAAGCCTTGTACGGCAAAGTGTCGTTAATCCATTTCCAGCTCATTGAGCCAGAAAACAAATGAATGCTATATACGACACCACATACAAATCAAGTCTCATTAGTCATTAGAAACATAAAACAAAAATCAGTCGGCAAGACATTGGTAATATTACCACAGCGAAACAAAATAAATTACCATTGGTCTGGTCACCCTAAATAGTGTTGGCCATAATTTTTTGAGGCTTATTATATCAATAACAGTCATAGAGAAGTTTATTGTGGTAGGTCGGTCAGTTGCTCTCTTCCATCAATTACAAGTCACCAATGGGAACAATTTACAATTATTATCCCATTCAGATGGTTCACACTCATTTGGTCATTCATTTATGTGCCTATACCTGGGCGAATATGCTACTCAAGTCTTTAAGTTTTAACCAACCAACGCGACTTGTGCAGGTTAATTCCCAGCAGCATGCAACATGTTAATTACAATTAAGCCAAACTATGGGGCTTATTTTTTAAGGCTGTCACATACCTTGCGAGCAATCAACCACAATTAACAATTTCAAAGATTGTTAGCTTTAGCCGCATTGAAATCAATTATTGGATTGGACTTAAATATGTATACATAAAACAAAAACCAAAAAACAACAACTACAACAAAATACAAAAATAATCAAAATAACATTCCAATGCATTGAATGCGTTTAAATAGCCGATAAACAAGGCTCGATTACAGTTGACGACGCATATGTGCCACCGGCACCCAAATGCCCGCACTTAATTGCCCAAAATGTCAAATGCGGTATCACAGTCGCAAGCCCGCTCAGGCTCAACTCTGCGTCCAATAACTTGACTTGAGACCACAAAACAGACTTTACGCGATGATCTATTGCCTTGTTGCTGCTGCCACCGGAGCACCATATCGCCACCGCCAGACATGCCTAGCAACTGTATTATTGAGCCCGGTCTTAAAAAAAAATTGCGACAATTTTATGAGAAATGGACGCAAGTGCCGCTCCCATTGGCATGGCAGTTGGACGGCCAACGACCAACGACCGACGACGGACGCTCGTAAATTATGACATCGCTTTAAGCTGAAGCGTCATTTGAGTCAGTCACCCAAAAATATTATTATAGATACTATTTTGGTCAACGAAAGGTTCATACCTACTTATGAAATTGAGTAGTTGCATGTGTGGTAACGATAACAGTAACAGTGGTAGATATATAGAAGGCGAATGGCACTGGCACCTAAAGCTGTCTGGAAAACTGCTCACAATGTCAGACTGTCGAATCGGCGCGCGAGAAGGCAAACGTAGATTACCTACGTGTAAGTAATTACAATTGACAACATTTCGAACATGATTTTTTTCGTTAGCGAATCATATTATTAATGCAGGGCAAGCTACATAAACATACATATACCTGACTGGCGGTATGTTGTGTCTTGTGTGACTCCCTTCAATCGAACATGCCCGTTTTGGGCATATATGACAGTTGTTGTACTCATAATTTATTATTTTTATCGGAATGATATCCTCCTTATGGTTTATGATTTCCAACTGGGGTTTTATATTTTTCTAGAAGTCTACATTTATTTTTATTGAAGATGAATCAGAAGAACACCAAGAACATATTCTTTAATCATCTTGAAGAAAGTAAGGGATTGGTATTTAAAAAGCATTTGATTGAGTTAAGCATCGAGCTCTCATATTGAAAATGTGTTCCTTAAGTTTTAATAAATTACACTCCTTGATTAGAAAATAACTTTTTGAGGGTTCATTAGAAGCTGCATTTTATGAGTACAAGTTTCATTAGCACAAAAACGCTGGTGTGCTCCAGAGCTTTGTACTGTCTTCAACACTCTTTTCAATTCACTTATCTTCTCAGTTCTTTTATAGAATCTTTAACAGCAATATATATAATAAGCTCACAGGATTCTTACCTTGACATCATTAACAAATAGGAAATAAGAATTTATGCGTCGAAAACTCAATGTTGCCTATTGTTTTCACTTTTACTGACCTAAGTAAGGCGTTTGAAAAACTCTTATATCGAGTTTTGCATTTAAAATTAAGAAAGCGGGTTGTCGTAAAATGACTTAAATCTTATCATACTCCTTACTTTCCAAAAGTTGCTAGTCCAACAAGATAACTCTGGAATTCCGCAAGGTACTCATTTAGGCCCTATTCTCTTTATCTTATATTTATAAACAATTAACTATTTTGAGGCTTCTTAATTATTTGTTTAACGGAGTATCACTATCTCGTTTACATGATATGTTGGCCCTTGGTGTGTTATTTGATAAAAAAAAAAGAAGATAAATTCAAGGCCAATTCAATTCTTGCCTGGATCAAAATGGAATCAAAACAACTTATGTTATAAAGCAGCTTTATATAACATTTGTTCGACCATTTCTCAAATGATCTTGGAAGATCTGATTACAAAATTATGCCTGCAAGAAATCTAGACTAGAACTGGTGTAAAAAAGGTCTCTAAGATTTGACTAAAACTTATTAGTATGCCGAGTCTTGAAAGTGGACGTTCTTATGTATGTGTTTTTTTTTGTATTATATTAATAAATGAAAATATTGACTCAGCATATTTTGTCTCGTGTCAAGTTTAATATTCCCCAAAGAGATCTGAGGAATTTACCCGATTGTATACGTATTCCAAAAGATCAGTTTTAATTATTAAATTAATTTAAAGTTAAAAACGTCAATTTGTTAGACCATTTGTTAGACTACCAAGTAAATTCATAATATCGACTTTTTCCCAATTACACATTTCTATAAACTGTAAAAGAATTCTGTAAACCTTGGCTGATTAAAATAAGCAAATAAGGTACAGTTTACAACCTTTGCACTATCCATGAATGACATTTTTGTCAAGGAACCTAATCAACTCAAAATTCTCTCTATAACCAATAACTACTAGTGGGACGATATTTGCCGTAAGATTATTTGGTTTCTTTCTTTCGATTCACGAAGTTTTTTTTCCTTCAGACCTGGCTATTATATAGTAGACTTGATTATAACTCCCATTTTCGGGCTGGTGCTTCTGTAGCTTATTTAAGTCTCTTGAATAGTATTTAAAAAATTCAATATACCCTCGAGTATATCTTCAGTCCTACTGTCAAGCACAGGGATTCGTTTCTAAGCCGTACTACCGGAATGTGGAATGTCTTACCACACACTCTCTTTGTTAGCATTCAAAACCAATGTTTACTGACTTCAAACCCTGTCTTCCTTTCTTAACGCTCATAATGTGTCCTTAGCACAAAAAGAGTTCCAACAACCCATGAAACGTATTTGTGTAGTGTTTTTAAATGTTTTTAAGAAACTGAAGCAATATTTGTAGGTTTAATTTGTATTAAGAATTGTAAGTATAGGCCTTGGATGTAATTACAAACTTGAAACTCACCATTAATAAGTTTTTGCGTGCTTAGTTTTTGAAATCCTTTATTCTAAGATTGAAGACCCTTGAGTGAACATATGTGGGTCGAATGCAAAAACTTATGGAAACATATAAAAATATCTGAATTAAAAAAATACACTAAAAATTATGAGATTCAAACTTAAAGTTCAGGACTTTAAAAACACAAGGGTATTTTTTTCAGATTATGGGCATAATTGAGAACATTGGCAATCATAAAACTCACACCAAAGAAAACAACATGGAAATCCTACCGAGCATTGATTTTGTCGGCTAACCATTTTACCAACTACTCACTATACTCGATGTGTCTTTGATGGGTCATAAAGCCGTTAGTATGCTATCGCTTTATTTCAAAGTGTTATAATACTACAACATTGTGGTTCTTTGGTTGCACGCTGCCTAATTGTTGACATTTGTGATACAGTTAATAAGATAAATGCGTTTGTTCTGCAGCTGACAGTTGCACTGCGGTACACACTGATTATGTTTAAAGAACTTGTTTTATTTTTGTTTTTTGAAATTTGAGTTGTCTTGGAGCGGTGAGCGCAATTAGTTGGAAAAAGTCTTTGATTTTGAACAAATGCGGTTTAAAGGATTGAACTGACACATTTGTTCAAAATCTGAGATGTATAAATAAATCTTCGTAATGTTGCGGAATATTGGAAGGCTCTGATGGTGACTGATGGTGTGTGGTGTTACATACTTGTATGAGGTATAAAGTTCGTTAACTTTCGTAACTGTTGACATGAATTTAAGCTAACCTTAGTCGTATAACTTGTAACAAGATTGTAAATCCTAATCGAAATAAAGAAAAGTTTTGGTTTTTTAAGCCAGATCATTAATCACTGCCAAAAGAATTAAGAACAAATGTTAAAAAGACAACTTAAAGAATGTTTTTATAGAGCCATTTTCGTTACTCGAAGTTGAAATAAACTTGATGAATTATTTCTTAACTTTTGAAATTGTTTTTCCTCCACTTGATGTTGTCATTCTCAACTCAAGATTTCCAACTTTAAAGTTTTTAAATATTTAAGATCTTGTGTTTGTTTTTATATTTAGTTGAATTCTTGTACTGAATGCTGTGTGCTGTACTTGATACAAATGACGACTTCTGCAGGCAGTTTTTCTCTTTGTTCTAATAATAAAGTTACGAACTATCGTCCTATAGCGAAATTGACAGATTTTCCTAAACATTTTAAATTTATTGTCTATGACATAATTTCTTTTGACTGCTCTTCTGTTATATGGGAAAATTAACATTGATTTGTGAAAAAAAATATACAATTAATTATTTATTACAATCCTTTACCTTTTGTTTGGATGCATTTGAAAATATTGGACTTAACGACCGTTTCGTTATGTGGATATCGTCATATCTTAATGAAAGATATCATACCGTCATGTTCAGGAGTAACCCTTCATGTAAATTTAAAATCAAATCTGGTGTACCTTAAGGAAGTCACCTAGGTCCATTGCAGTTTATTTTGTTTATTAATGGTTTGCCTTCGGTTTTAAATAATTCTATTTCGCTAATCCATGCAGATGATGATAAAATTTTTCGAATTATTAACTCCATCAAGGATTGCAAAGAGCTATAAAAAGATCTTTATCAATTTTGGGAATTGTGCAATAAAAATCGTTTGATTTTAAATATTTACAAATGTAAGACAATGTGTTTCACACGTAAACGTAATATAATAAACTATATTATATATGTTTAATTCGTCAGGTTTGTTTTTCTGACCTTGGCGTTGTACTAGACTTAAAATTAACATTTACTGATAACTATAGTTACAAATAATACAAACAAAAGCCAACAAAACACTTGGTTTCGTCAATAGATTTTCCCGATAGTTCCGTGATTCATATGTTATTAAAATTCTGTATGTTTCTTTTCTCGGGTCAATTCTTGTATGTGGGCCATATTGATAGAATAGGAAGAACTTAACGTACATTATTAAGATTTTGTCTTCGTTTTTTCCCCTGGCCTGATAGACTTTTTTTTAACTCCATACACTCAGAGGCTTCCCTTGATAAAGCTCAAATTATTTTTAACTGAACGATCTGTGGCACTAATAGCCCTCTTAATCAATTAATTAGTATGTTTAACAAATTCTCTATACTCACTGACTCTACAAAATGACAATCTCAAATCTGCAAGTTTTTAATTTAATTTGTTTGCTATAAGTAGTGGAAATTATGTTAGTTTTAAGTTTAGATTTAAGTAAATATGGTAAAATTAAAGTTAGCATTATACGCATTTAATAAACAAAAGCTATAAAATATGGCCCGCAACAATATATTGGAATTAAATAAAGCCAGCCGAGCCTCGGCAGCCACTTCCCTGAAATTACTTTTAAAACATAATGGAAAACCCTTATCTTTATAATACATTTTTATTCTTTGCCATTACATTGAATTATACGCGTTTTATTGCTTCTTGAAAACCGAATATCAAAAACAAGAAAGGCATGAATTTTAAAAATTCAAATGCTCAAGAGAAGATTTTCTTGCTATGATCATTTAACATCTTTTATCAAGTCAAGAGTAAGAGTCAAATGTTTTCTCTGTACATTGTTTTTTCTCTGAAGGCCTTGGCAATATTTTAACAGTCTACGTACCAAGTTTTGTTGTGCGTACAAATTTGAGACTAAGGAGAAAAAAAGATATCTTAGGTAACTGGAACTTTAATATTTTTGACAAGAGACCCCAACAGTTCTATCTGTACTGCCATTTAAAACCTATCAACAACCAACCTACTCATTATCTCGAATGTTGCAAAATTTTAATTTGAACATTTACTCTTTCAATTTTAACCTCAGTTCTCCACACGTCAAAATCTGTCTGATACTTTATCAAAAATTAGATTAGAAATTAGGCTGTCTCTTGGCCTCCACACAAAATTCAAAAATAAAAAAATAAATATTTGACTTGTCTTACACTCCCATTAACACAACCTAACACCTTTAGTGCATACAAACATTTGTAGGATGAAATTACACTGAATTCAGGTTGACTCCAATTATTCCACAAATTCCAAAATGTATTTTTGTAACTGTAACTTACGAGTACTTTTTGTTTATGAATAAATCGACTTAAAAATAATATTAAATTCTCTCTCTCTTAATTTATTTTACAAATTTACAATTTCATTCTTCACACAAATCATCACAATCACATTAATTAGTTACAATTTACTTCTGGGTAAAATCTTATCTCTCACTTTCAAAACCCTTAAATTGTGCAATTTCATGTTTTCAAAATGACAAACCCTTCCTTGGAACGAGTGGGTTGTGTTTCGGGATACATGAGATTTCTAAATAATTTACACAGTGTGCCACTTTGGTATATGACTTTTATACAGTTTCAATTAAATTGGTCTCAGTTGTTGTGGTTTTTGATAAGGATATACTATTTGTCCTTTCCGTCTGTCTCCTGATGCAGAGCAAAACACCAGACACCACAATTCTTGTGTTTGAATTTGGTGCTATAATGTTTATAGTAAAACCAAAATTCAATTTATGTAAATGATTGGTTAACTACTGTTTTGTAAATTGCTTAAGCACAGGATATAAATGCGAACAACATTTTTCGAATGCTTACATGTATGTGAAGCATACATGTGTATGTGAAGCAGCCGTAAGTGTAATGTAACTTTATTTGTTTATACTGAATGAAAATAGTGTTCATCAGATGGAAATTCCATAGAGAGAGGATGTAACTTTTCACATCATTTACGTGGTTTTTTATATCAATATGAAGAAATTGGAGCGTAGTCAGGAAATTTTCAAAGAAGGGGTTAGTTAGTCAGATGAGAAAAGAATTGATTCAAAAAAATCTCTCATTAAAATGAAATTTTTGTATATTAAGAGCTTGAATTTATTTTTTAAGGGAGTCGCACAAAATCCCCAAATACAAATTCTCATTTGTCTTTCTACTTTTCAGGTTTTAGAATTTAATTTTCGAGTGATTATGATTTCATCAGGATTTGAATTCTTATTAGTCCAACCTGAGTCCTTATTTTGCAAGTTACCTGCACGATTAAGTATTTTTTTTTTTAATTTTCAAAGGAATCTCCTTGAATTCAAATTTAATTGTATTGCGTTACTGGATATGATTCCCCTTATGTTTTAAATTATTTATTTATTATAAATACAAATTAAATTTGTATTTTAGTGGTTTCCACTTTGTGACTTAAAGTGTTACTTTTAGCTGAGGAATGGACCAAGAACACAATATGTATCGAAAAATATTTGTAGTGATTGTAAAGGTGTTCGGAAAATTTAAAAATTGGAAAAAACTTTTGTAATGCTTTAAATTTTTTTTAAAGATTTTTTTTAGAGAAAGAGCAAATATTCAGGTTTTTAAGAAGAAACCTTGAATTTAATATTATATTCCAAGAACCAGGCTTTTTTTATTCACTTAACACAAATTGTAAATTCTGAAAGTCGTCTTCAATTCCATCTTATTTTTTTTGACGCACATAAAGAGTGTAAGGCTTTCTGTTTTGTGGTTTTTACTTTAAAAATGTATTAACTATAAAATACATAAACTTTTAAGATGTTAATAAATTGAAGAAATCTAATCTTTGAGGTGAATTTGCATTGCAATGCTCTAGAATTGAGATTTAAAAATTAAATTCAAGAATATAAATATCCAGAAAACATCAAATGCATCCATTTCCTTAAATTCAAGAACCAATCATTTTTCTCACTCCAATTTTTAAGTTTTGCTGACTCATTTTTGATCAAATTACAGTAATTTTTTAGAATTTGTCTTCTTACATCAGCTCCAATTAACGAAAACGGTAGCAATAATAGACCCCCGCAAAAAAAATTAGAAAATTCTTTACATATGTATATTAAATTCTGTTTTATTTTCCTAGGAAAAAAAGATCAAATTTTTCTGGCAAACTTTCCCGTTTTCTGGCTTTTTGTATCTATAGTTTTGTAGTGTTCTTCATTTATTATGTATGATGTTTTTAAAAAAAAAGCTACGTTTCAACACAATTTCTAACATTTCTGCATGAAATGCACCCAAACTCCTTCTTAATGTACCCAAACTAAGCTCTTAAGTAGGGTATATTTAGAAAACTGTTGGAATTTTTGAAATGCTTTCTTGGTAGGGAGTCGTCCAAATAGTTAGACCACATCTTGCTAGAAAACAGTGTTGGAAAAAAATCTAATAAGTACATTTGTTACTTAAGCCCTTGTCAACCTTCTTTACAGAACATTAAATAAAATTCCTAAGAGGGTGCCCAAAAACTCGTCTTTATGTCAAATGTGTGATCCCCCCGACTAAGAGTCAGGATTTCTTGCCCTTTCCTATTTAATAGGTAATTAAGTCAAAATGTTTTAGTTTGACTCGAAATTGCATATAAAACAACAAAGTCGCTCTCATACATCCTCCATGTCTACAGACTGAAAAATTTCACAAGGATATGGATGCTGCTTCGATATAGTTTTGCATTTTCCCTTAATATTTTTTAGTGGCCTATTATCGTTATTATTTTTATAACATCAACTTAACTAATTATATTAAGAAAAGTAGGTTAAAGTGGAAAAAGGCAATTACTAGTTGTAGTTGAAAACTCGAAATTACATTTTTATGGTTGGAACTATTAAAAGAGAATTTACGTTATTATTTAAAAGAGTTAATGTAACTTTGTTGGTTTTAAACCTTTGATCTATACACAATTCTAGGTTATATGTTTTAGTTTGGTGAGCGAACTTAGAATGAATTCCTTTAACCTATAAAGCTGAATTAAGCAAAGATTTACAGTCCTATTATGGCTATCAACTATCAATTATTTGATAACTGATAACTTCTATCAATTTATTGATAATTTGGTATTATGAGTATCAAATGATAATTTTTCACCCATTGTGAATACTAATCAATATACGATTGTGAATAGGTTTTGTTTGGTGTTTGACGTTTGTCATTTGTGTTGAGTTCTTGTGTTTTGGTCTTTAAATAATTTCGGCGGAATAATGTAAGTTGTTTTCATTAAATAAATTTCTCTTTTTTCTTAATAATATTTGTTTTATTTAGGAGTAGAATAGTTAGCAACAGAAAACAAAATTTTAGCTTGCATGATAAACCTTCGTTCCTCAGTACAATTGCCTTCAAACAACAATTCTAGTGAAGGCATTTCGTTCTTCAATTTGTATATTCAATAAAAACTACAAAAAAACTTGTATAAATCGTATTTAAATTACAATTCTTTACCATTTACGAATATTTGATACATTTGTCAACGAAGATTTTGTAGCTGATAGAATATTTGATGGGATCAATATATTCGATAGCAGTAATACCGAGTTTATTAATAATGCTATTCACAATAGATCTTTTAATTCACTATTTATCAAAAATATTGATAATTGATCACCATAATACCGATTCATTAATTTTGTTGATAATTATCAATAATTATATCGTGTTGATATATGATAACCATAGTAATAGTTTTTCGAAATAATTTCCTAATCGCGATGTTTAAGATCTGCAACGTATCATGCGAATTTCAGTTAAGGGTTTTATAACTATCGCCGTTGACAATGATGGCCTGGCCAGCATCATTGAAGAAGTACGGACCAATGACGCTTCAAGCCCAAAATTCACACCAAACAGTAACTTTATTTCGATGCAACGAACTTTAATTGTCGACTTGAAAGGACGACCATGTACCTGATGGAAAGGGCGCAATGTGCGCATCGTTGCTAGTAGAAAACACATTTTGATAATAAAGTTTTAGCTGTTACTTTCCATGATGATTTGTCTTTAGCGACTTATAAAAAGAAGATATTACAGGAAGTAAAAGAAACAATATGGCCACAATATGACTTTAAAATGAACCAAGAAGATTTACGTTCGTGGGGACCCACATCGTGCTTCTAAAACACAAGATCAAGGCGAGCACAGTCTGTGAAACACCATTGTAATACTTGATTTTGCTTATATAAATAAATAAATACATTATGAGGCTCAACAGTCCGTAGAGAATCGGGTCTTTCACCGAATAACAGTAATCTTCCTTTCTACAAAAAGAGAAAGTCCTTACTGAAAGCATTTATAATATTTGCAATAAAAATACAAATATTGTACAGGAGGATTTGTTTAATATTTCTAAATCAATAGCTTTTAGTTGCATCTGAATCAAAATCACGTTTAGTTAAACAAAACATTCTTTTAGTGTCTTCCACTAAAAGGATTTCAAGTAATATTTTGATTATTATCAATGTCACATAAAATGCATTATTTGTTACTTTGGAAACTTATTTTTGAGACGATGATAAACAACTTCAGTACTTTGTACTTGAACTACTCATCTATTTTCAAAACAAATTTCATAAATATATGTGGAAATGCATACGCTTACATACTTTCCAGATATATTTATTAGGTACATAATCTATAAGTTAAATCAAAGAAGACAAATTTGGTGACATGTATAAAAATAGATTTATCAAATTGAAAGTATATTGTGAATTTACTGATATAAAAGTCAAATTCTTATTTAAATTAAGGGAAAGTATTTGACTCGAGTAAAATCTGAGTATATATGTATGTGTGTATGTACATAAATGCTGTCAGTCAAACAAATATTTGATTGAAGCTTTTATCAATTTAACAATATAAAAACTCATAGCCTACATATAAATTATATGACAGCAATAGAAAGAACCTAAAACATTTTACTAAATCCGAACGGCTTAACGGCAGGGAGTGGATGGATCATCCGACCTCTATAATTTCTAGCATTTTTCTAGAATTTAAAAATACAAACAAAAAACTGTAAAAAAGTATTTGTCAGGTCGAATGTTTTACATACATAAATAGATATTACCTTCAAAGTAAGTTTATACTTCCAAAAATGACGTTTCTTAAATCTGTTAAAATTTTAAAAAACTTTTTTTGACTGACCATTTTTTGTAACAAAAAAAATTGTAAACGGTTTTCCAATAAGAGGTTTTATTTCGAATAGCCCGCTATTAAAGCAGAACTCAATTTAAATAAGAACAAACTATGCCATAACTATAAATGCTACGGCACGCTACAAAAACGCATTGGCTGCTCTTAATCTTGTGTTGGATATAAGCTATCCTAGATAGGTGAAATTTAGATACTGAAAGAGTTGGATAAAAATCGATTGAGGTAGCTGATAAAAAAAAAATAAAAACAAACTCTCAGTTGTCCCCAAAAAGCAGACAAACATTTAAATTTCGAGCTCCTAAATTATGCAAACTAAAATTTTGATTTTTAACAATTCACCACCAATTCAATTTTTACCAAAAACATTTAAACATACAAACAAACGTACATACCTACATATACTAAAAATTCTTTTATACCTTTGGATTTCTTTTTTGATCTCCCAGCTATTTTGGATCAGCTGCTCTCTAAAAAATAGGTATCCGGATACCCTATCTATCTGCTAAACATCCGGGATCTGGTCCTGGCCTCATGCAACAAGTATTTCCATTTATCCCGATCTCGAGCTGACGATATCCAGTTGCGCACCCCAAGGCTTCAGGCGACCTGGTATACGCTATCTTTCCACCGACTTTCCGAGTTAGTTCCTCTTTACTCATACGAGTAAGGTGTCCAGCCCACTAATATCAGCTTCAATGTACATTACAAACAGTTCTTGATTTGTAGCGTCTGCTGAATCGTACTTCCTCACATAAGGGGCCAACAATTTTTCCCCTAAGAAGTCGGCGTGTGTTGTATTTAGCACATAACAGGTCTCGGATCTATATGTGAGTACTGGCAGAACCATTGTCCCGTACAGCAGCAGTTTAGAATTTATGGTAAGGTTGATTGTTTGACCAATTGTGCTTCTCCCAGTCGACGCCACCATTTACTTTGATTTTCTTTCGCTAATGTGCAGCCCCCCATTTTGTGCCAACAGATCTAACGGAACCATTGAAATAGTTAAAAGTCACGGCATAAATGAAAAATATTTGTAAGTCACATTTCAAAGCCTTGCAAGAAAAGTTTCTTTGGACTACGTGAAAGATAATTTAAATGCCAATAACAAAAGTCGCAAAAGTGCGAAATAGTAATGGAAAATTTTATGACAAGGAAATGATGCTGAAACAAAAACCATGTCGGTCGTTTTGCTGATATCATTTTAAATGCAAAAGTTGATTTCGACTTAAAACATCTGAATAGATATAAAGATATTTACAGTTGACAGCTTTTCTTTACAAATAATACAATCCTACTAAAAATACTTCTCAATAGCTTCATCACAACCTTCATCATAATCGGCTCGACAACCAAGAACATTTATCCCGATCCTGACGCCATCCATCCATGTGCGTAACCAAAGGTTTCGGGCATCCTGGTCTACGGCCACCATCTCTCCAGCAGCGTAAGGATGTCGAAAACCTTTCCATACGAAATAGCTTACACCTCAATTCATTGATTGATTACATTTCTAACTTCTTTAAGTATAGCCAGAATCTTTTTGTTCTTTTTACAATTTGTTTTCTCTGAGTGTATACAAATACATATTAACTCCATGCAACATTCTTAAATGTATTCTTAACAAAACTTATGCAAAATTTAATTAAATCATATCTAAAAACTAGACAAAACAACAACTGGTTATTAAAGAACCAACCTAAAAAATAGGTTATAAAAAAGTAATAATTATGCGTAGCTGACACAAAACTATTTTAATCCTTGTATCCAATTACGTATTTTGTCTACTTAAAAACGGCCTCGTGTTCAATTGAATTCAGCAAAAAAACATTATTTTTAATCTGTTGTTATTTTTAGTTCAATCCTAGATAATTTAAATAAAAATAAAAACTAATTTCTTTGAAATCTCGGCACAGATTCAGATACATGTTGTCATTCACTCATTATGCATAAACATTGCGCTCCAGAAAACTTTAAACTTTACATTAAAATCATTTAACATTAACACGACAAATTGACAACGATCTGACATAAAGTCCCCAAAAAATATACATAAAATAACCTCCTTAACACTAAACACTTAACACCCTGTCTTAATTGAAAGAATTCTACCATTAACTAAAATTTAAAAACATTTCCATTAGGTTGAACACACACTTGGTATACGCAGGTAAGTATATGCAACTTTTTAAGAGAAAAACAAAATAGGTATGTTTTGCGCGCACTACAAAATAATTATGCAACCTTTTTATAGATGGCAACATCGACAACATCGGTCTATAGCCGGCATGCTGGCCATACAGTATTTAAACAAGACAACAATTTACCTACGAACGCTGCATTTTGGGAACGTATAACAGACAGAAAGACAGACAGATTTGAAAGACCCGCACCGCGTTTATAGGTTTCGTATGAAATGTAGAGAAGCAGTGCCCACATGTTACTTTGCGCAAAAGGTGCCCAATCTGATCCCCCAAATCAATCGAGAACAAGTTTCTTAATTAAACACACCTGTGGATACGTCACATCAAGTCCGAAATGTCGCCGATGGGCATCCAAATCGACATAACATTACATACGTACAAAGTACATACTTGTCTACATATGATACGGGGCCGACTTGATAATATTGCTGCAGGTATAGTGATTCACGTTTTAATAGTTCGCACTATTAATAACAATTCATCTCAAGATCTGAGGAGTTTTGAACATCAATATAAAGATGATTTCACTTGAGTGTACTCAAAAGAAATGCCAAAAAGTCTAAAAACCTTAAAAAAAAATGATTTAAGCTACATGAACTTTTAAGCAAAAAAAAAACCTTTAAAGCCTAAGGTCGACTTAACTAAAACGACCAATCGACTCGACATGCCTTAAAAACCGAAACCAGCAAGAGATTATCGATTGGGATTCAGATGAAAGATACGCTCTCTATGGGTCTCTAGGGTATTGGGAGCACTCATTGCTTATAGGCTCTTTAAGGCTTTTGAGACCATATTTATACTGAAACAATATGAAATCTAAACAAAAAAACCACTTGCCTGACGATGCGTGCGTCGCGTCGTCGCGCCGCGCGCCGCCGCCGCCGTCACCATGTGTGTGAGCCATTAAGAAGCTGACACATTGAGCTTGTGTTGTTCAACTTACGCCAAGCTCTATCACCATCGATATAAATTTACAATTATAATGGGGTAGCCCCAGGACTTATTGGCCGCAAAACTTCTCAATGACATGAATGGAGCGGTGACGAACGACAACGGGCGATAAGTTGATTTGAAAAAAATAAACTTTTTTCTCTTTTAAGTACTTCATAGAAGAGGAGATCGTATTGGACCGTTTAGAAAAGGAAACATTAAGCTCTGATGTCACAGACTGCACGTCACTTAGACAACGCACCGCTACCGACTTTAAAGACATGCTTTTGGTTCAAAGGAATTAAAAACATAAACAACTGATTTAAAAAAAAATTGAATTTTTTGTGAGTGTCTAAAGTGTAGCCAAGACTTGTACAAAAAGAGGGTCTTCCAAAAACAAAAATATTTAACTTTTAACGCGACTATAGTAGATACATCTGGCAAATTATAATTTATTGAGTATGTTTTGCAAAATCACTATGAACGTATAACTCGTGCAAATGATTAAATTGATTTGTTAAAACTAGCAGTCTATTCTTTTCACCAAAATCATCTTAACGAAGGGATTGCCCAAAGTAAAAATTAGGTTTTCATGCCGAATCCAAACGGCTATTTCAAGAAAGTACTGAACATGTCAAGAATTAGTCTTGGAGGATTTATCAATTCCTCGCAAAAGGCAGTACCCATAGGTTAGGGCTGGCGATTGATAATATTGTGATACCCTGAATTATTGAACTTCCTAAAAGAGTGATTAAACCCATGGGTCGTCCTGTTCTAGCTATTTAGAGGCTCAGGAGAAGACTAACAGGCTGCTTCTTGGAATACGAGTATCTTCAAGTTCTTCAAGATTGCTTAAGAAGTGTCTGCCTAAGAATTTGTATCTAGTGTGACAAAATGTGGACTGTGACAATGCAAACCTTATGTGGCACAGTCAGGGATTGAACGTCTGACATATTGTCCTACGCACTAACCATCACACCAGGGGACTGTCCAAATTGTGGCTTTAAAATAAGAGTAAATTCTTGCAACGTTCGACAAGTTCACATGCACCGGGAAGTGAGAGAGTCCATTTAACGTTGTTTTAGGCCACAAATTGTTGAGTTTCCGACCAAATTTAACTAAATAAGGGACTAAAATTAGGACGCTACGAAATTATTCCATTATATTTAAAACATTTAATTTTAATTTATTGGTAGAAAGTGCTTAATGAAAGACCCTTCAATAACGAAATATTACTGAAATACTCCCAGTATTAAAAAATCTTTTTGGGAATATTTATGCTCCATTGTTTTTTCGTTTTCTTGGCGAATGTCTGAAGAAAGACAAATTAACATTTTACTCACTCAAATCATTAATTCTTATTTTACCCTCCAAGCAGATTGATTTCCGAAAGCAATAAACCCTTGAGATCTTAATGAAAATCATGATAAGCCTTTTTATTTTAAATTAAAAAAATTAATCTTACACTGTAACCTTACCATTAAACTCGCTTTCTTTATTTTTCTTTCAGTTTCAACTGTCATCAGTCAAACACCCAAGGGAATAATTCACAATAAATGAAGAAGCTGTCACAAAGACGTCAAACGTCAAAATTCTAACCATGACTAATGTTCTGCACACCACACAAAAATACCCTGATGACCACATTAAATGTAATGAACATCATCTAATCACCTTGTCATCAATTTAAAAAAAAAGACACCCCCAAATATAAATTCCTTTCCGAATGAATCGCTTAACCGACAATAATTAACAAATAAAAACACCACCAAAAAAGGAATGGCCGGTCGGAAAGGGCGTGCCTTTCGAACGCGTAGCTGGTTTCTTCTGAAAGATTCTGTTATATTTGTTCTAGTTATGTGTTTGCTGAATATACAAATTCAATTGGTTAAAACTGCGGATTCTAAAAGTAACACTGGATATGATCGAAAACGAAGTGATGGCAGCACTGGTCAAACAATGGCAACACTAACAGCAACAACAAAAACTCCATTACCATCCCCATCTCCAGAAACACCAGTGACGCCAGTTAAAAAACCGCCGCCATTGAGTTGGGCCGTCTACCCAGCCAAGGTGGCCAATAAAAGTATTAATAGTAGTAAAAGTATTAGAAATAGTACGGTAAGAATATTAAAGAACATCAAAATAAAAGGTATGAGTGAAAATGTGATACGTGAAAATATTATGCTGCCATCGTTCGATTCCGAACGCGAAGCTCAGCTTTTGTACGAAAAGACTTTGCAAGAGTATCATGGCGGCGGGGCCGGAGCCGGCAGCCGGAGTGACAATTCTGTCACTGATAAAACAACCCCCCAACAAGCGACCACCGAAAGAACTGTGCATAGCATCTGTGAGTCGTGGATAGCAAGAAAATGCCACTGCCATGGGCGAATGGACCGCATATCTCTTGCATGCAGGGGCCTGGATATGCTGACCGTTCCATTGGATATACCAGCGGAAGTTGTAAATTTGTGAGTACCCTTTTAGTTGAATTTGTTTGTTTATCTTTTGTTTTAGTTCCTTCAATACTTTTACTGCAGTGTAGCACTTCTGACTCTGTATTTACTCTTGGAAATTAGAATTCACCCTCCAGGATAAGGTAGTTCAAAGATATATGTATGCGGGTATGCGGGGGAGACCTTCCGGGAGACATAATAAACATCCAAAAGTCCATTTCATTTTGGAGTGAGAGTGTCTGATGGCATAAAGCTTTTTTTTTGCAACCCAACCACTTCAGCATAAAAATAAACAGAAATTGATTTTTGCGTGGGAAGATGGTGGCGGTGCGAGGTGAATGAATATCCTTGAAACGGATACGGTTAACATTAAATTCGAGGCCGAATTTAATCCGGAAGTGGGTCAGAATACGGACAAACATAAACAGCATATACTTATTCAATTCCACAGAGAAAAAGAGAATCGATAAAACCATTTAAAAGCTCTCCTGTCTGATGTCTGCCGAGGAAGGCAGCAAAATAAAACATATGGAGGAAGGAAGGAAGGAAAGGGGGAGGTGTGATTTTTCTTTTTTCTTATTTCTGGTTAAATGGACATCAATTCGCAAGTGAACAATGTGATTTTGTTTCCTTTGTATATTCTTTTTCATAGATCAATGATTATTACATGACTGCGGGAATTGTATTGTTATTGATGCCAATTCCGCTTTATTCATTTAGTCCATCATTTTGATAAGGTTTGCTATAGGATTAATAATGGATATATATATTTATCGTAAAGGTGGCGGTGGTGGCTTCGTGATGTGTTTTCTTCTTTTGTTATATTTCGAAAATATAGCATAGGAAAAAAGACTACACTGCTCAATACAGAAGATTTACTGAGACATTAAGAGGACAAAAACTTAAGCTGATTATATTACATCTCAGTGCGCTAGATTGAAGACACTCAATGCTTTGATTTAATTTTCCTTGGAGCAAGAGTGTGGAAAATGTTTATGTATTTCATCAAATGGGATATAGAATTTAATTTCAATAAATAAATGTGTTTAAAGGGAGTGCTTTTACATAATGCACCACAGTTCGATAGTAAATCAAAATAAAATAAAAAAAAATAAAATAAAATTCTCGACTGGATCGCACGGTCTTTCTTATGTGTCCAAAGAGTCTGTTTAACAATATTTCCAGTATTTAAAGATTTAAAAATGTTCCTGCAAAATAAATTTTTTTTTCAAAAATTAAAATACCATTTGATTTCTCAAAAAGCCTTTATTTTTCAATGTTTTTATTTGAATATCGTTTTGTATTTCAATTTCCTAAAACTATGATTACATGTTTTTGAGATATAGAATTTCAAAACAAAAATATATTATTTTAAAAATAAAAGATAAAAACAATGACATTTTTGGTCATCAAATATTAATATTTATTTATTTATAATTATTGAAATTAGTTGATAAGTTCTTGAGGAAATTTCAAAACCAAATAACGTTTAAATGGGGGGTACCCTTTTAAGGCAATACAAAAACATTTTTTTACTGAAAGAAGAAAACAAATTTAAAAGGAAATTAAAAATAAAATCTATCGGTTCGTTTTTGATAAAATTCGGATTTTTGATTTTTGGCCAAACTTTTCGAAAGTGGACTACTGTTATAAAATTAAAAAAAAACCTAGCACGAATCTTTTTACAATCTTAATTTCTAGATCGTCTAAATACACCAAGGGTTTGGTCTGCAGGGGTGAGGGCATAAAGACAGACAGACGGAATCAGGGGACCCACTTTTATCGACTTTTTTACCATGCATCGTAATCTAATATTTGATTAAAATCTCTTGTTGGAATTTTTTTACTAATGCAAAACTTGCGATATAGTTTCTACTAACCTCAAGATGGATTTTAATTATTCGACAGATTTTTTCTCAATTTATTTCAACTAATATTTGCTACTTTATTTAATTGTTGAGCTAGCGACTCAACTTTAATTTAATCATTTTTGTGAATGTATGTTTTAAATTTTTGTATAGTCCAATACAATTTTGTGTCTACTCTGTATCAATTTTAGTACGACTATCTTTCAGAATAAAATGTAAAAAGTAGCAAGTCTGCAAATCTTTGAGTTCTCTGCGCGTCGTTGTAATCTTTTTTTTTATAATTGATTATAGAACTTAACAGGAATGTAGTTTTGTTTTTGTAAGTTGACTTGACTTAGGACTTACGGAAATAAACATAAGCTGTATTATTTGTTTGTTATTTTGCAAAAAGTTAGCCTCATCTGCGTTACGGGAAGATCTATACATACATACATACGAGGTGTGGCAATTAAGTTCCGGGAATTTAGTTATAATTTAAAAACTGGCAACACTTTTTCATTTGTTATCATCTGTCTAAGAAGGGGGATCTTCCTTTTAGTTAGAGTTCAAAGTTGAAGTATATAGCACGTTTGGTTTGCGTTTTATGCGTATTTTTTGCAAGTTACTATTTTAGTGGCGTAGTGAAAATGTGTGACGTACAATTACAAGCAACGTGTTGTGATTCAATTTTTAGTGAAATCTGGCGAAAAACCCTGGGAAATCCTTCGAAAATTGCAGGTTGTCTATGGAGACGTTAGCATGTCAAAAACGCGTGTGTTTGAATGGGCGAAGCGGTTCAAGGAAGGGCGTGAATCGGTGGAAGGCGATCCACGTGAAGGAGCTCCCGTCACCTCTCGTACCGACGCGAATGTTGATCGTTTGCGCATGTTGATCACGTCTGACCGTCGCCTAAGCATTCGTGCATTGTCTTACGACATCAACAAAGAAACGGTTCGTGTTTTTCGTGTGCGACCCGAACTCGCCAAGGATGGCTGGATCTTGCATCACGATAATGCACCGGCCCATTCCTCGTTCGTTGTGCAAGAGTTTAAGGCAAAAAAGGCATCCCAACGTTGCCTCACCCACCCTTTAGACCCGATATTTCTCCCTGCGACTTTTTTCTATTCCCCAAGTTGAAGTTGCACCTCAAGGGAACTCATCATGGCGGCGTACAGATCAAGGGAGAAACGTTGGAATCGTTGTGTAGAGTTAAAGGGAGATTATTGTGAAGGTCGATAGTAAAATTTTTCCTAAAACTTCATTTTCTTGTTTTTTATTGACAAATTCCCGGAACTAAATTGCCACACCTCGTATAGTTCGACCATAATCTACGAACAAACCCCTCTCCTTCAGTTCTTATTTCATTTAGCTTCAATTAACAAAATGAAAACCAATCAAATATAAATTATTTATGATTTTATCTTAATATATTTTCATTTAAGTTGTCCATTTTAATATGCTAAAATTAGATTTGTTCTGAATTCCACTAAAAAATTCTGACAAATGTTCAATAAATGTTCAATTTAAATTTGGAATCTGAGTGAAAAAAATACGGCTTATATTTTTTTATTTCTCACTATATTTGAGTTGAAAATCAATTTTTAGCAATTTTTAGGAAGTGCTTTTTAAAAACTGTCAATTTGGTTATTTTAAAAACTATACCAATTGTCAATAACGTTTTTATTGATAACATTAAAGTGTTCTGGAGGTAATATCATTTTTATATGAATATTTTTGGTTCATTCCTATCAAAATGAAGCCACATTATTGGTTCCTGAGATATTCAGGGTCAAATAAATTCTTTACTTTTTTCTAAAGAATGAAAGAAATCACCCCCTGGATTTATTGTTAGTTAGTTTTTTGATGAAAAAACGAATCTCTAACGCACGCACACGTGGGCAGTGCATATCATTATATCATCGTAGATTTTAGTTCTAAGGGCCTTGAAACGTCGAGAAATTTCAACAGTCCGTTGAGAACTAGGGCCTAGTGACTTACAACTCTCAACCATTTCTGTGTGCGAGTACTGTTACCAGAGATAGAGAAAATATACAAAACAAAAATTATTTAAAGCACATGTTTTCTAGGAGATGTACATATATATTTCCTAGGTAATGTATACGCAACTGCTAAATAATGCTGAACATATACCAATATTGTGTTCACACAATTTCTAAATGCATTCCACTCAGATTGCGAATAAAATTATTATATGATTCCATTCTTTGTTCCAATCTGATAAAGCTTTTCATCTGTTTTATTCAAGATCAAACCTATAAAATTTCGGGCATCACCACGTCCTTTGTCGACTTCTGGTACGAAAAACCTTACAAAAGTTCATATGGATACACGAGGAAACTTAGAAGGATTACAAGTTCTGGCACTACTTAATTTTTGAGCACAATGAAGAAATCAATTCAGACCCAGGTCCTTTTTGTTACTTCTACTGCAACATCGCAAATTTCGTAAAGTGCACATCCGCATTGTCTACAAGTATGAGGTTCCGTCGTTTCTTTCGAATAGATAATGCATTCTTTATCATATTCACTGATTTAAGTTATGATTACAGACTGGGCTTGGTTCTATCTTATTCATTAAGTTAAGACGTAGATACCTAAGAATCCTCTTCATCATTCTGTTGAAAGTTTCCAATGGATTTCTCTAAATCTTCTTTAGTTTTAGTTTTTTCATTAGATAATCAAATATAATAACCTAAGAATCATATTCCCATTTGTTGCTTTAAAGATACATATAATTCTTAAAAATATAGATTCGTGGCGAAATTTTGCATTGTATAGGTACATTTCATATGAATTATGTAATTACGGATAATATATATCTCCGGTAACATCATAACTAATTTAATAAGAATTAATTGACATTGATACCATAATTAACACAAATGCTATTAAAAAATTCAACAAGCTGAAAAATCAAACCTAGGCTTGTAATATACTTTTGTAATGTCTTACACCCACGAGAACACATTTGGTACACTCAGGCGTATACGATCTTTTTCCTAACATTGTAATAAATGTGTCTTCACCTTAATATAATAATAAATGTGCACTCCAAAAGTTCCGTGCACAATGTCATAATATTGTCATATGAATAGGTACATCTGGCGGAAGCTATTGTTATTTAGAACAAAGATCTGACTAAAAGTGAAACATTTAGGAAACCTTTTCTCAAAAGAATGTAATATTTAAAGATTTTCCTAATACTTTTTTGTATGATTTTACCTTTTTAATTTGTATAATATTATTATCACTAACCAAGTGAACGTAACTGCATTGCTTTTTGATTATTTTGTTGGATTTTTTTTGGAAGTTTTTCAGTATATTTGCTCCTTTAATCCCAAAACACTCCGAAACTTTTTCCAAAGAAAAAGAACAACAATAAAAGAAGAAGCAGAAAAAGAAAGGAGATGGCTATTGACAATGAAGTGTTTTCCATTAGGGATTAAATTTATCACCTAAAAAGAGTGTGAACAAAGAAAGAACTCAGCATAGATCTTTTTGAATAATTGGATTATGAAAAATACAAAATAATAATAATTATATTGCAATGGTAGGTAGTTTCTATACTCGTATATCAAAGGCAGCTGATGCGAAGATGTAAGAAAAATGATACCTTTACCCATATGAGTGTCTCATTGAAGATTGGAAGGTAGCCAGCTTTTATTATTAAAATTTATTTTCAATTAAAAGTGTCTTAATATTATGATTTTTTTTTGTTTCAGTTTATTTTGAGGTTTAATTTGTTGACATATCATTTGTTTTGTTTGGTTTGAAGAACATGGTGGGTGCGATAAATCATTTGAAATGAATAATTAATAAAATCTTGTCTCGCGACACGTCAGAACCACAGCCATGTATGCATTTTGATGGATGGGCCTTTGTGAGGTAGTAAATCTTTTTTGATGACACATGTTTAGATTGACTAACTAGAGGAAATTATCGAGTTTTTTTTTTTAATTCATTTATAAAGCTTTTAATTTCAATCTGATTTTGATGTGAGTTTTGAAAAATAAATCTGGTGATAAAACTGATCTAAGAATTTTGTTTTGAGTCAAAAGATTATCAGGGCTTAATTAAGGAGACACTTTTATGATTTCCACATAATGCTAATCATCGTAGTGTTTTATTTGACGGCAGAAGAACAAGTGAGATTTTTTAGTGTTCAAATTACAGAAATTATTGTCTAATTTAGACTTTTCATAACTAATAACTTTTTAAAACCCATGGGGATTTATAAGTTATAAGTTTAACCTGTTGAATTAAAATTAGTGTTAGGTAAAAATTACGAGTCTCAGAAGTAAAATTCCTTTTTTATAGGGAATGGAATTAAGTTACTCCTTTTAAGTCATTAAAACTTAAGGCTCAATTTACCAAATTCCTTTAGATGGCCCTCTATCATTCTTGTCTAGATCTGAAACAAACAAGTCTGGAGTTTTATTGTTTTTGAACATTAAAATCTTTCCCTTTAGTATATCCAATTCAAGTATGCTTCATCTAAATAAACTAAAAGAAGAACAAAAAGTAAGTATACGCCTGGGTGTAACTCAGTTGAAATTCAAATTTTAACACAGAAGCGTTCAACAAATTTGTATTTTAAATTGCGAAGGCATCAAATGTTGGTAAATAAAAAAAATGTTTCTAAATTTCGGATTTCTTGAGGCAGTTATGTATTTTGGGGCCACTTTTTTTTATCTCAGTTCTTAGTGATATTTTCTTCTGTGTATGGTATGGTTAAATAGTTTCCTAACTTTTCTTTGGCAGATTTATAATAATGTGAAAAGAAAAAAAACCTCTAAGGAGTTTTGTTACATTTTATGTTCATTATAAAGGGTGTGTTTTTAGGGGGTGGCTTTCAATATGAAAGCACTTTTTTCATTTTTAATAGCTGCCACTTGATTTATTATTTATGCCATTTTATAATAAATAGACTTACTCCTGATTAAACTGAAATTTGTGCAAATTAATAGCCAAAAAAATTCGGTTCACGTAACGTATTAATTTATTGAAAAAAACTTTTGGTGAATACTTTTGGAATTGAGAACATTATGAAAGAGGACCATTCCTAAAATTTGTTACGCGTGTTCATCCTTATATGAATTATACACACTAGTACTGAGATCCATAAATCATTTTATTTAAATATTTACATTGAAAACTAGATGGTTTACTTCAGGTCCACATCGTTTGCTACTACTTAAGGGTTAACTATTAATTTTTTGAGTTGTTTTTGTTTTTGAACAGTTCTTAGAGGATACTGAAAAGAAATAAGATATAAACAATAAATGATGAAAATGTAAACACATATAAAATAAAAAGGGAACACCAAAATACTTAAAGCAAAGGTATTTAAGAAACTTCATTAAATTATGCGTACGTTTTGATATTTTTCAAAAACTAAGAACGACCACCTACAGTGATTGAATGAAAAGAGAAACTTTAACAAAAGTTGATTATAAATTCATAATTCAGTCACACTCCAGAAGCACACCTCTAGTCATTCTTCAAACTATTATCCATACGTGCCCTTTTTAGTTTTCGAGTGAATCAACAAACGCTTACTACATTTTACATCTATAAATAACTCATAGGTATGTATTAAAGCTGACAATAACATAACAACAAATAGTTGAAAATTTTAAGACAAACATATAATTTTGCATTCATAGAGCGTTGCAGACTTCAATCAAACTTCGAAGAAATGTTCAAGTTTTGGCAACCTCAAAAATGTTCATAATTTATAATCAAATCAGCCAGAAACTAACATGACTCATATGATATTTTTGCAGAGGTCTCTTTTAGTTACAATGATGGTATGAAAGTTAAATTTAGTTCAGCTTATGTATGTTAATGCAGGAACCCACATAAAAACCGTCTGAATCTCAACTCAAGTCACCCATAAGCATGAATGGAATTTAAATTAAAACCAGATGTCTCAATACAACCAAGGCAAAACAATCAAAAACCAATCTAGGACAATAAATCAAAACCTGCCAGCTATAAGTAGTAGGTACGAGTAGCGAGCTATGTCTTTATAGTGTGGCAAAAAAATTATCATCATCTGAGCATTTTTAGAGTCTTCATTGGAACTATGTACGTACATACATATAAAGCTCCCACAAAATAGATGTATCCTTCATCTTAAGGAATTCTCGTAAAACAAAGTTTTCCTCGTAAACTTTAATCATTTATTCAGCATTAAACTATTTACAAAAGAACTCTCTCTCTCACTCCACTCCAGACTCCACTCCACTTCGGATATTTTCTTCCACTCAATTATACGACGTCAAAAAAAAAAAACACTTGTCTCCTTTATATTTTTGATATATGTCGAGGACAGATTCAAGAAAGTGTCCTTATCAGATTTAAAAATTCCAAGAAATTCGACGAAGAAAAAAAAACTGTCCCTCCCAAAAAATGTGTGTCACGAAAAACAATTTATCAAATATTATTTTTGAAGCAAAAAGGATATTTTTTGATCTAAGAAGCTTATAAAGAAACATTTTTGGGCAAATATTTTGAGGTTGATTTATATACGAATATATATCTATTTATGCATGTTTAAACTTTTTCTGATTTTTAAATTCTGATGTACCTTGTCTTTTGTTTATTTTCAGAGACTTAGGAAATAATAATCTTACAAACTTAGGAGACAATTCTTTTTATATGGTACCAAATCTAGAGGAATTGTAAGTATTTAAGTTTTGTTGGTAAAATACAAAAAATAAAAGCCTAAAGTAAATTTGTCATAAACTGCATACTAATTTATAGTACAGGGGTTCTTAAATAAGTCCATTTCGCAATGTGAAAGAAAAAATTGATCATTATGTTTAGTTTTGAGAAAAAACAAAAAAGCAGTTTTTAAGAAAATTTGTCAACTTTTTTTAAAGAAATTTATTAAGGACTTGAACATTTTCAGTAAAATAAAGAATATTAAGTCCAAAAATTCCTATACCTGTAGAGTTTTTACACTCTATTGATAACATTAGCAACTAAAATACATTTCTATACTTTAACGACTCAATGAAACAAGAGACTTAGGGAACTGTCCTTTTTCCTGGCGACAGTACCATTTTCAAATTGGATATTCAACGAGAATGTATAATAAGCTTATATAATTTTACCTCAATACCATTATTATATGGGGAATAAAAAATCATATATGTATATTAAAATGCGTACAATCAATGCTCCTAATTTACCCTTTTCTAATTTTTTTTTAAGAATTAATTAATTTTACTTAGAACTATCTTAACTCAAGACTTACAATTAGCCTACTTATCAATAACTTACAACTAAGTAAGTAAAAAATGCAACTACTTATAGCATACAAAATAAATTTTAAACTTGCAGATTTGAAATTGTCATTTGTAGAGTCAATGAGTATAGAAGATTTGTTTTTTGAGCGCCATAGTTCGATCTACTTACAAACATTCTAAGAAGTTAATTCCTTCTTAAGCTAGCCTGACTCTGATTGAAATACAATCGACAAAGAATAGATGGACTTGAATGGAACGACATAAAGCAGAAATGCAAATAATTTATAACCAGAAAGACATGGAAGATTCACCAAGGGAAGCCTTTGAGTGTATGGAGGTAATGAAAGTCTATCAGGCCAGGGGAAAAAACGAAGACAAAATCTTAAAAATCGACGTTCAATATTTTCCATTCTATCAATTAGAACGGAATAGCACGCAAGCGTATTCAAGAATTGACCTGACAAAAGAAACGTACAGAATTTTAATAATGTTTGGATCACGAAAGTCTCGGGAAAACCATTTGACAAAACCAAGTGTTTTGTTATCTTTTTTTACAATATAATAATAGTTATCAGTAAACGTTAATTTTGAGTCTAGTACAACACCAAGGTCAGAAAAAAAGGATACTCTATCCAAACGTGACAAATATGACTTAGTTTGTCAAATGCATTGTTAAAATTATTAATAGAACAATAATTCCTAACTACATTTTAAGAACCTTTTTTATGGACTGGGGCTTATTTTTTTATTTAATAATTCATAATAACAATTTATTTAAACCTCTTGGACTGTGTTCAAAGAAATCGATAAACAAAACATTTTTTAATTTCTGTTCTTCGCTTGAACATCGTCGGATTTCATTATTTCCTAAACACTTTGTATCGAAATAGGCAGCTACATTCCTTTCTTTGCAATTTAATGCGCAATACTCACGAGTCACGAGTCACGACTCTAGAAATGCTTCTCAGTATTCCCTCGCCACCTTCGAACGTTCTGTCCAGCACAGAGACTCATTTTTTTTGTAATATTCATCAGTTAATTAAAATCAATTTGCAGCGCCACCTTTCAAACCATTTATTAATTTTCTTAATGTCTCAGTGTATTTGGCATACAAAGGATACTAAAGACCATGTCACCATAGGGGTGACCTTATAAAGTTTTTAAGCAGAAAGAAATTTTCATAACAAGAATTACTCTTGGAGGATTCGTCAATGCCTCGCAAGTGGCAGTACCCGTTAAAAAAAACTTGATGGCACACAGACAGGGATTGAACCCAAGACCTCTGGCATGACAGCCAGCGTTGCCGCGAAGAAAGAAGCAAAGCGGGCCACTTTGAAATATTTTGAGGGCCATTTGACTAAACAGCGGTCCAAATGTATAAAAATAAAATCGATCCTTAAACAATTAAAATACATTTTTTAAATATGGGTATTTATTTGTTAAATTAAATAATTCATTCAATTTCTTCAATTGTTACATAAATAAAATAAATAATTAAAAAAAAATCACTCATGTATCACATTTGTTTCATAATTCATTGAGATTGATACACTAAATAAAAATAAATAAAAATTAACTTAAAATAAAGCCATATTTTAAAGTATAATGAGTTATCACATCTTATCTAAATTCTATTACTTACTCAAGTTGCCCTGCATATAATCTTAAAAACTCATTATAGAGTGAACAACTTCATACGATAACCTATTTCGATTATCAGTTTTTAAATTATTGAGGGATGAAAAAACCCGCTCAGCAGATGCACTGCTGTGTGGGAGTGTAAATAAGTTTATTGCAAAAGAAGAAATATTTTGAAATAAATAATCACTAGCGAAATTTTTAATTTCGCTCATCTGAACCCACTATTCAACAGAGTCAATATCAAGATCTTCTGTATTTATTTCTTCTAACCAGTTTTGTAGCTCTTCATACATTTTATTTTCAGTGCAACTGAATAATTTATTTATTTATTTATTTATAAATGTTGACAATAAATTAAAATCTATTGTTAACAATTTTTTAAGAGCGCTAGCATCAAATTACTTTCAGCTCTAATAAAAAAGGTAAAAACCGATAAGCTATGTTTGGTAGTTTTATAATATATAGTATAAATGCATAGTAAAAATATATAGTATGTAAGTTCGATGTATTTATGGTTATATGTGTATGTAATTAGATTTTTATTTTGTGTTTGAGAAGTAATTTATCTAAGAATTCAATATTGTTTTTATTTGGATCTTGAAGAAGTTGCAGGATGTTATAACGGAGCTGGTTGGTCCCTTGAGGATCTACGGAAAGATAGCATGAGCCCAATAGGTGAATTAATGTGATGGAGTTGTTGCATTTTGGGCATATCGGGGGTGGCTCCTTTTTTAAAAGGTGTTGATGAGTAATATGGGTGTGCCCAATACGCAGCCGTATGAAATTGGTTATTTTAAGCTTTGTCGTATTGTGAGGGAAAGTTGGTTTTATTCTGTTGGGGTTAATTGCTTGGTAATGGTGTGTATAATGAGACCACTCTGTCTGTCGGGAATTTCTGATTTTATTCATTATTAATCCATTAAGATCTTTTCTAGTAAAAGATTCAGAGAGAAATGTTGGGGAGTTGTGGGCTAAATTCGCACACTTATCAGCGAGTTCGTTTCCTTCAATATCAACATGACCAGGAGTCCACATGAGCTTGATTTTAGAAGGTGTTTTTATGATCATATCTCGAATCTTAGCAATTATAATGGATTCATGTTTCGTGTTTAAAATAGCTTTTAAAACAGAAAGACTATCGGAACAGATAATCCATTTGCCTCTAGTATGTGAAAACTTTTTAACTGCTTCATAAATGGCTTGAGCTTCGGCTGAGAATACTGAAGCTGTATTTGGAAGGATGCCTTGAAAGATAGTTGTTCCATCATGCGATGTTACTGCAAAGGATGTACTAACGGGAGTTTTTGAACCATCAGTGTAAAGGAATGTCCAACCTTTAGATGTAAGGTCATTGAATGTTTCGTGAAACATCATTTTATAAATCGTATTGCTGGTATATTCTTTGCGAAAATCATGCAGATGTAGTAGGATGGATGATGTATTCAGGTTCCAAGGTGGTGTGGAAGGCGTGTATTTAGTAAATCGTTTGAAAGGAATTTCAAAACTGTTTGCCATCTTTATTGTGGTATGTATAGCTGAAGGAATTCGTCTTTGTCGTTTGTGTTTTATAGCCAGGGCAACATCTTTGTCGATTATTGATCCAGTTTGAAAACATAACTTGACAGTAAGTTTTAGTGCCATTTCTAAATATCTTTCTTCAACTGTGGGTAGTCCGGCTTCGACAAGAATATTTTTGATAGGGCTTGTGGTGAAAGCTCCAATGCTTATTCTAGCGGCTTGATGATAAGTTGGTTTGAATATATTTTTTGTGGATTTTGGACAAGAACCATAAATAGCTAAAGCATAATCTATCTTACTTAGTATTAAAGTTTTGGTAATATAACAGAGAGTGTTTACATTGACGTTGCTTTTTTTTGAGGAAAGATACTTAATAATGTTGAGCCTAGATGCTAGCGATTTTTTAAGAGCGTAACAGTGTGGTTTCCAGTTGTATCTATTGTTAACAATAAGACCTAGTATACTTAGATTAACAACATTTTCAATATTTATATTATTAAGAGATACATTTAAATTCTGACAGTTAATTTTACGACAAACATGAAGTGTTTTACATTTTTCTAAAGATAATTTAGAGCCAGACATGGAAGACCATTCAGCTATTTCTTTAAGTAGATTGGAAAATATAATTTTTGTTTGGTTAAGGTCATTGTGTTTACATAGAATGTATGCATCATCGGCATATACACAATGATCTAAATCCTTATATTTAGATATTAAAATGCTTAGCTCATCAAAAGCGATGGCAAAGAGAATAACCGAGAGAGGAGATCCTTGGGGGATTCCATTCTCAAGGGATACTGTTTTTGAAAACGTGTTGCCAATTTTGACACAGAATTTTCTGTTGGT
This sequence comes from Eupeodes luniger, assembly GCA_951509635.1. Classification (NCBI taxonomy): domain Eukaryota; kingdom Metazoa; phylum Arthropoda; class Insecta; order Diptera; family Syrphidae; genus Eupeodes; species Eupeodes luniger. The sequence goes on along the minus strand of OX608073.1, from coordinate 124,036,970 downwards.
TAGGAAGGATTTAATATATTTGAACATTTTAGGACCAATTCCCCATTCGTTAATTTTTCTTAACACGAGATGAATTCCTATGCGATCAAAAGCTTTCTCGAAATCGAGTGCTAGAATAGAAACGTGATTTCTTGCGGATAGCGCATTTGATATTACATAATCTAGGTGGAGTAGAGCGTCCATACAACCTCTTTTAGGTTTGAATGCAACTTGTTTTAAACTCATAAGATTTTTTGATTCAGTGAACCAAAGGATACGGTTGGCTATTATTTTTTCTAAAATTTTTGATAAGCATGGTAGCAAGGAAATAGGGCGGTATCCGTCTATTTTATCAATTTCTTTTTTTGGCTTATGAATCGGCACAACACATGCTGTTTTCCAACTTTGGGGTATAACTCCTTTATCTAAAATGTTGTTATAAAGACCGATCAGTCTAACTTTGATTGCTTCTGGTAGGTTTTTGATTATAGGGTAGGAAATCTTATCTCTGCCAGGTGTTTTACCGCTTACCCTTGATAAACAGCTCTCAAATTCTATTAAAGAAATGTCTTTTTCGATATGTTTTGCGGATGAATTTTTTGGGAGACCTGGGGTTAAGGCAAAGGATTCTGATTTTGTTTGTACAAAGCTGGAAGAAAAATTTGAGTCTTTGGAGCTATCCGACCAAGTGTTAGCAAAAATGTCACAAATCTCATTTATTGAACAAACCGTGCCGTTTGGCGTTGTGATGGAAACTATGTTTTTAGTTGTTGTGTTGCCTGTTATGGACCTTATATTTTGCCAAACTTTGCTCGTGGGTGTATTTTGATTAATTTGGGCTGTGAAATTTTCAAAGCTTTTCAATTTACAGATTTTTAGATGTCTTCTAAAAACTGCATTGGCTTTTTTATATGCTATTTGATTAACTTGAGTAGGATTTTTCTTAAAAGTCCTCCAAGTTGAAACTTTTACTGCTCTAAGTCTAGCAAGTTCCGGATTCCACCACGGCACGTTTCGTTTGGGTTTCAGAGGTGAGGATTGGGGTATAGAGTCATTAGCAGCGCTACGTATGCCTTTGAGTAATACTGCGGCTTCTCTGTTTACACAAGAAAATTGCTGTTTTGATAACCTAAGATCGATTATATTTCTAAATTTTTCCCAGTTTGCTTGATCAGTTTTATATTTTACAATATGTTTGTTACTGTTGCTAGTATATGAGAATAAAGCTAATTTGGTGAAAATAGGGAAATGATCGCTATTATGAAGATCATCTAGAATGATCCACGATACTTTAGGTAAAATTTCAGCTGAGCAGCAGGTAAGATCAATATGTGTAAATGTTCCGTGGGTAGAAAAATGGGTTGGGGATCCATCGTTAAGAATTGCAAGGTCGGAATTAGTTATGAATTCCTCGAAAATCGATCCTCGCGTATTAGTTTTGGGGGAGCCCCAAAGAACAGACCAAGAGTTAACGTCGCCAGTAAGAATATACGGCGGATTTACTTGATGAATAATATTTTCAAGATCGCTTTTACTAAAAGCTTGATCGGGTGGAATGTACATAGATATTATGGTGAATCTAATATCCATACGGATTTCCAATGCTGTTGCGATAATGTTAGATCTAATTGGGATATGTGTGTGAGGAATGTTATTTTTAATAAGCAAAGCAACACCGTGCTTTGCAGTAACATTACATGGAAGATTGCTGAAGTACCCGATGTATGGTTTAGGTACTATAGGTTTAGCTTGAGTTGGAAAGTGAGTTTCTTGTATGGATATTATATCTGGAATGTGGTTTCTGATTAAAAGATTAAGCTCGTTGATGTTGTTAATGAAACCTTTCATGTTCCATTGCATTATGGTAAAATTATTGTTTGAGAGAGATTTAGTGTTGTTGTTGTTATGGTGATTATGTACGTGTCGATGCCTGCACTTGCTATGGAGGCGACAGCTCCAGCCACTGGTGGATGGATCTGTATTCCCCACAGCAAGTAAAGGCATCGACGTATTGTTTGCTGATAGTTGTTTAGAGTTATGCGGGTTCATATTTATCTGTTTTTGAATTAGAAGTTACTTTTAAATTTTGATTTTTTTGTAATGAATCGGTAATTTGTGAAAAATTTCTTTCAGAAGTTGGATTTTGAATAGAAGATAAGGGTGTTATTGTTGTTGTTTTTGATGATGTTTGATATTGTAGTGTAGTGTCAGTTGGTGTGGTGAATTTAGAGAGAGGTAAATGGGATGGAGTATGTGCTGGTAAATTTGTTTCGATTTGATTTGTCTGGGAAGAAGAGATGGAGAGCATAGGCTCATCTGATTTGGCTAAAAGAGAAGAAGAATAAGAAGAGAGAGAATTTGAACTGATGTTGGGATGTTGTTGTTTGTTTGTCTGATCGGCAGAGTTAACTATTGAGGGTAACGAATTAATTGGTTTATTGCGGGAGGGTATTTGGGGGGGGTTTTCGGTAGCTTGTTTAGCTCTTTCGGAGTAAGATTTTGTTAAAGAAAAGGCTTGAGTTGATATTTGTTGGCTGTAAAGACGTTTTGCCTCAGCCATGGAACACTTATTTTTTGTTTTGATTTTAAGAGTTTCCTTACTTTGCACATATTTTGGACATGATTTTGAATTGGATGGGTGTTTGTCAAGACAGTTTGCGCACATGATGCGTGTACATTCCAGGGGATTGTGAGGGGGGAGATTGCAGTTTTCACAGATTGTGCTTTTAGAACATCGCTTAGTGGTGTGACCAAGAAGCTGACAATTGCGGCACCTCATTGGAGAGGGGAAATATTCTTTGACTTTTGTTTTGTACCAGCCAATTTCTACTGTTTGTGGAGTTTGATATAAATCGAAAGTGAGTAGGACTAAGCCTGTTGGTTGGATAGTTTTTTCAATTGTTTTCGTAAATTTATATACATCAATCACGCCTTGAGCTTTCATTTCAGAAATAATTTCCGATTCTTTGACATTAATCAGACAAGGAGCATAGACTATGCCCTTTGAAGAATTTAAGGTTTTGTGTAAGGCTACATTCACAGGGCATTGATTTGCCAAGTTTGTAATTTTAAGGAATTTATCAGCAGATTTTTTACTTCTGGCTAGTATAAGAATACTGCCATCTCGAAGTTGCGATATATTTTCATACTCAGTGCTTACTGAGTCTATGAATTTTCTTAATAAGAATATACTCACCGAAGTGATTGGTGTTTGTTGAGGATCTGTAGCAGAAATAATTACGAATTTAGGGTTTTTGTGATTGGAGGTGGTTGGTAGTTCTGGGAATTCGTCAAAACTAGAAAGTTTTTGTTTTTGTTTTTTTGGCCGAGGCTCCAGCGATGTGTCATCACAAAGCACATCGTAGTAGCCTTCGGTCTTCTTCCTCGGCCCCGGCGGTGGGCCCATGCCGTAGGTTAAAAAACACTTGTTTGTGAAAGTTTAACCACGAGAAAATAAAAGCAAAAAAGAAAAAAAAAGAAAAAGGCGCAAATGAAATGAGATGTTTACGCTATACGAGAGTCAGACGTTGACTTGAAAGAAAAGAAGCAGAAAAAACGAGATGTTAACGCTACGAGAGCCAGACGTTGACTGTGCAACTGAATAAGTTTGGATATTTTATTAACAGAGTTGTCAAATGATCAGAAATCAATATAAAATTGTCACTTTTTTGCTTTAAGTAATATACATCTAAGATTTGGAACGCTGTTAACAAATTATCACACAAATTTAATCTACTTTTTAACTGATTACAAAGTTCTATATAATAGTTTTGAACTGACTTTAAGAAACTTTCTTTCTCGTTTTCATTTAAATTTTTGAACAGTACATCAAACCCAAACCCATTATATATACCATCAAGATATTTTAAACAGAACTGATTGAATTCGACTTCACTAATATTACTTAAAGTTTGTAAATAATCAGCTTTCAAAAAGTTTTTCAAAATAAGTTTATATTTTTTGGTGACTTCACTGACCAACAAATGTATTTTAGGTGCTTCACTTTGAAAGTTTTTATTTAAATCAGTTATTATTTTTAAAATATAATTAAGGAAATAAAAATATACTTTGCACAATATGTTGTTCTAATTGTTTAAATGCTTATTTATGTCAAAACTTCAAAAACAAAGATTTGGAGCCATTTCAAATTGGCCCGGGCAAAGGGCCAAAATGTAAAACAACGGGCCAAATGACCCGATCGGGCACTTCGTGGCAACGCTGATGATAGCACTACGCACTACTCATGACGCCACGGGTACTATTTTGGTAGTAAAATTTCAGGTCCTCTTTATATAAATATTCTATAGCTTTCGATAGCTCGATATTTTATACTGTACTGTTTTCTTACTCATTGATTAAATTTGAATTCAAAATTGAATTGAATTTCAATGGGATCGATGAGTGTGAAAAAAGTAAGGTATCAAATATTGCACTTGCGCTTATGGTTTTCAAATTGAGATTTTAGGCAATTAAGGAAATAATTTGGATACCTAATGAGGAGATTTCGAATTGCTGCACCTCGCTCAGTGCCACGGCTAAACACATCAAAGAAAACCTCGAGGGACAAATAGACAAATAATATTGCGGGAACACACTTGAAATGGATTTGAAACCGATTCAAAATATAAATTTTATTTCAAAAATTCACTTTTGTCGAAATCGATTTAATTTTTTTTTTCGATCTTAAAACGAAGAAAAATTCTGTACGCGATTTTCAAGTTATTTGAATTCGATTAAAGTTAATATCATTTGAATTCGATAAGAGGAAATTGTTGAAAACAGAAGAATAAGGAAATAAACCTTAACCCTTTAGTTTTTTTCATTTCATTTTATTCGTGAAGAGTTACAGCTTCTACTTAATGTTTTATTAAACAAAAAAGGCATTAACATTATTTTTTAGAACGTCAAATGTCTTCTCCATAAGATTTCAAGTAAAACTAACTGATAGTGATATTTTTAAAATAATTTAATTAAAATATTGTTTTGTTAAAGTTATTGTATTGTGTTCCATTTTTCTTTTGTTCTTTTCTCTTTCTATAGAACCCTATCTGACAATAGCCTTTCAGACATTCACCAGAATGCATTTAGTGGTTTAGTTAAATTGAAACGTTTGTCATTGCAAAATTGTGGCCTTAAAGTGATACCTGGTGATTCATTTCAAGGACTTCCAAACTTAATTTCACTGTAAGTTTCTCATAATCATTAATATTATATACTAATATTGATATAAATTGAATTTTTATTTTATATACATTTCCTTTTATTTCTGTTAAATGCACAAAATATTGATGTCAAATAACGAAATCACGAAATCACAAAAATAATTAAAAACAAAAATTTAATCACGCGCATTTTGTGGCAATTCGCACTTTTGATTTAAAAAAAAAAATCAAATAAAATTTCAAAAAATAAAAACAGACAGCTAAATGGCAACTCGTTAGCAAGCATGGATACAGATAGCTTAAAACATCTACAAAATCTAAGGACTCTACGTTTAGAGGGAAATCTTTTCTACAGGATTCCAACAAATGCTTTGGCTGGACTTAGATCACTTGAAGCACTGTGAGCAAAAATAAAATATTTCAAATCAAAGAAAAACGAAAAATAAACATTGCATGCGAAACTAATTTATTATTTACAAAAATATAATTTGGAATTAAAAATTCAAAATCTTGTGAATTGAATAAAAAATGAGACACAACAAAATTTACTGTTTTAATTGGTTGACATGAGGTTTGCTAGGAGTCAATTTTGCTTAGCTCCAAGCATTCCGATAAAATTCTTCGTGTATCTATTTTATTGTTGTTGCTAACGCTTTCTAATATTAATATTGGTGTTTTGGTATTTTTTTTTTAAGCATATATTTAGTATATTTAGTAAAGGAAATATAATACATTATATTGGAGGTGGTGAGTCGCTTAATTTGTCCATATATATAGCAAAAGCAAATGTCTGAAATAGGATTTTTAAGACCTTTGCAATTTGTTTAAAACTTTCGAAAACAAATCACCTATTTCGTTCTCCTTATATACACATTTGTACATAATAAATACAAATTGTTTGAAATTAGTAAAGTTCCCTTAGTTATTTCATGATTTTTTAAAAAATTTACTGCGCTACTTTTCAAGTTCCCGAAAGGCTTATCAAAAAACATGGAAAACCTCATTGCAAAATTTAGTGATAACAAAATTATATACTTATTAACTGATAATAAATGAAAAATTTGTATAGTCTAAAAAATAGAGAATGATTTAATTTAAATTCAATAAAATACAAAAACATAGCAAACGTTGCCTATCAAAAGACTTAAAATATGTTGCAGGACAACATTGTAATTTTATACATTTTGTAATATAAATTTCTATAGAAATAGGCGTTGAAACATTTCTGGGTGATACAATTATTTAGTTATTAATTATTTTTAATTTATTTAATAAAAAAAAAACAGCTTAATCAAAACATTTAAGAAAAACTTTAATCCCTCATGCTTTTTATAATAAACATTTCATTTTAATTAGCTTATTAAGACAACTTTGGCAACGCTATTACTAAACTATTCGTAAAATATTTGTAGCTATTCATTAAATTGTACAAACAAAATTCTAGTAAACTTTTGCATCTCGTTTTCGAATTAATATCTTTCTTGTTTGCTATAACGTATTTTGAGCTGTACTTTACAAAATATTTCAGACAACAGATTATTACAATTATAAATCCCATGTCTTTCAAAAACAACTTAATTCACCACCTCCTCTAATGGCCCCTTAAGCTAAAATCTCTACCAAAGCCTGAACCTTCTATAATTGTTTTATTGCAGAAACCTTGGAAGTAATCTTCTGACAATAATAACAGATGAAGATTTTCCAGTGATGCCAAATCTTATTGTTTTGTAAGTAAATTCCAATTCTTTACCTAAGGCCAAGGCATATTTTAGAATAATTTATAATTTAATCCTTTTCAATCTTCAACAGACTTTTAAAACGAAACCAAATTATGAAAACATCTCCAGCAGCATTCACCAATATAACAGCATTAAAAGTTTTGTAAGTATTTTCAAAATGTATATTTTTAAAGATAATTTCATTAGTATATTCTCTCCCACAAAATTGAAACAACCAAGACATAAATCCAATAAATCTATCAGTAACTTAAAAAGATTTATATCTATTTGTGGTGTTTGGCTTGTGAGTGTGTGTGTGTTTGTGATGCTATAAGGCCATCAGTATCATTGTATGCTCCATAAATTTCATATGTTGTTGTTGGACGAAAGTTCTTTAATAAAATCGACAGTCAGTTTTGATTTTATTCAGTTTTCTATCCATTACCCGCTCATTCACCCCTAAAAAAATAAAACAAACTTTGAATATCAAAAGCTTCAAAGATAGGAGAATGTTTTTGCTGTAGGTTCCCGTAACATATTCAAATTCAGTTCACAACATTTTTGAAATATTTTATTTAATATAAAAGAGATAAAAAAAAACAAGGGAAAGGATAAGGAACGAAGAACTAAAATGATAAACTTAAAATTACCAATACTGAAGTTTGTCACTTTACACCCACCCCCACCTTTTTTAGCTGGTTATAAGCTACGTTATCCCTATGTATCTGAGACTTTATCGCATCCGGTGCATCTTGTCAAATAGCTTATGATATAATCTGGTGCGATTGTTGGCAAACAGCAATATACAGCGATGTTATGTACCTATATTGAATTAAATCGATGCTTTTTATTATTGCCAACTGAGCTAAAAATTGTGGTTGGTTTTGAAGGAGAGAAGGAATAAAAGGGTTTTTTAATTGCTATTCGTTTTGCTAAATAAGAATGTGCATGCAAACTCAACATTTTCATGACTTTTATTATTTTCATAGTTGTTTTTTAGGGCAAGTACAACTCTACTTTGAATTGGAATGTACAATACGAGTAGATTTAAAATATTAATGACCGCAATGTTTCTTCATAAGCATGTATTTTTAAAATTGTGTATGAAAACCCTTTTTAAACTAGTCATAGCTCGACACTTATTACAAATACTGATCAATTTTATTTATCTTACATAAATCTTGGAATCACTGAATCTCCTATATTTGACAAAAGAAGGAGCGGGCGTACTGTCAAGTATAGAGATTCTTTCTTAAACCGCACATCAAGAATGTGGAATGCTTTGGCGAACTCTGTTTATTCCCTCTCATTTTGATATTTAGAACCAATGTGTACCGGTATCTACCGGTCCTGAAGGCCGGCATGCCATCAATCATGCTTACAAAATATGAGAAACATCTTTTATTCCCATTATTTATACAGTTTAACCAGTCATTTAAATATTCTTATTTCCCAGTTTTACGGAAATATTCGTTTCTTAAACAAACTCACAAGAAGGGCTCAAGCTTCTTATCTGTAACTTTCGTCCTATAGCTAAATTATTTGTTACCCCAAAACTGTATGAGTCTCTTGTTTAGGATGTAAAGAGAAAATCTACTGTTACAAACCTACTTGATTGAATTACATTTTTAGTGATGCTTCCGAGCAAAAACAACAAGTTTATTGTGAATTTACAGACTTTAGCAAAAAATTTGATAAACTTTGCCACAATTTCGAATGAAGGTTTTTTCTTTGCAATGTTTTCCTTCCAACTTATAAATATTAAGATATACGAGTACACATGCTGTTTAAAAACTAATTATTTTTTTTTCAGTACCTATCTGTGCTGTGCAATGACTTAAAAATATTGAAAACTCTGTAACTTTCTCTTTGCCAATAAAATAAAATATCTATATATCTATAAACTTTGCCATAAAGTACTTTTAAGCCAATTAGAGAAAATCTTACTACCTTACCATACTGTTAGACGTTAAAATGTTATCTTCAAATATTGTTATTCCAATTCGTTTATTGTAAATTCTGGTGTACCTCAAGGTAGCCACTTTGGTCCGTTTTTATTGTTCGGTTAGTAAGTAACCTTTCCTCTATCTTAAACAATTCAACGACATAAATATATACGCAGATGACCTGAAAATATTTCGATCAGTTAATTCCTTAAAGGACTACGAATTATTACAAAGTGATCTACTTTGACTTTGAGAATGGTGCAATACAAATCGTTAAATGTTGAATATGGACAAGTCCAAAACATTAAGGTTTAACACCCAAATATAATGTACTTGACTATGAAAACATGTTAAACTCTACAAACTCGGCACAACTCTCTAACTTCTCAGACCTAGGCATCATTTTGAAGTCAAAGTTAACTTTTACCGATCATATTAGCTTCATTAAATAAATAGCTAATATATTTCTAGGCTATATAAAAAGATTTGGTAGGGAATACCAAGATCCTTATGTCCATAAAACTCTATGTGTATCATTTTTCAGATCAGTCCTTGAATACGGTTGCATAATTTGGCCCCTTATCACTTGGATCATATTCCTATACTTGATGGTGTCCAAAGATGGTTCTTTAGGTTTACTTTACATTTTCTATCATGGTTACATGGAGTAGCTTTGCGTCCTTATATTTATAGGCTAAAACTAATAGGGCGTCCATCCCTTACTAATCAGACCGAAAGTATCTGCAAGTTTTCAGATTCTGAGTGAATCCATTACATCTTTATTATTTTTGTGTCGGTTCCACTTTAATGTTAGCCAAAATAACTTGAGAAATCAAGTGCACATTCGATTAAATTTAAGCCGATCAAACTATGGTTGTAACAGTCCAATTAACCAGTTAATAAAATAATATAAAGAAAATAATTTTCTTTTGAATTCTGTTAATCATAATATCAATTTTGGTAGTTTTTCTCACAATATTTAAATTCTTGACTTTGTGTTTGATATATATATAAATTGAAATGTATTAAAAATCGTGTATTAAGTTATAAGTTTAGTTTGTTAACTGAGAATTAAACCAAAATGCCGTTCTAAATGTTCTATAAAATGCATTTTTTTTTTAATTAATTATAATAACACAATTTTACTATTCCGCTATATAATATATTATTTTTTTTTTTTAATTCATTTTTATTAATTCACTCTTAGATCTATCTTAAAGCTAGACAAAAATTCATAAAACTAGCCTAATTAACCATAACTTACAACTAACTTATTGGTCCCATACGGACACTCTAAGTTAAACAATAATACTTAATGCTAATGCCTTTCGGCCCTAAGATCTATTTAACTTCAATTCATTTTATTTATTTTTGTATTCATTAGAAAATTTAGAAAAAACTAATATCAATATCCTTTTTTGTTTTTACTTAAAAACTACTTAAAATAAGGTCCTTAATATAAAACTTAAAGCTAACTAAAACTACCTATTCTACCTATAAACTACTTAAAACTAGAACAACCACAGCAGCAAATCTAACTATCTAACGTTTTTTGTTTTTCATATTTTGTTGTCTTTTTTTTGTATTTTTTTTTGTATATAATATATTATAAACTTCTAATGTGTCTAATTTGGCGGTTTTCTCTTCATGTAATTTAAACGCAAGTGATAACAAATGCCAAGCTTTTGATTCGGTTCATCATAATATTTTACTGAAGAAACTTCAGTTTTCATTTTAAGGTGCTTAAATGGATCTCTTGTTTTATTTAATAAAAATAATCCAAAGTGTAATGATTTATAACAAAACCTAAAGAAATATAAAATGTACCTCTTGGCCTGTAACTCTGTAGTGGTTCAACAAGATTGAAACCATATTTCAAATTGGTGTTCCTCAAACAGTTTAAAACTTATAATGTAAAGCTATAACAATTTTTAAATCAGCATATAAGGAAATTGATTATATTGTTGGTTTCATTAGAAGGAATAGCAAGGTTTTTACGGATCGTAACGTTTTATAAATCCCTTATACTTCGCTAATTAGGTCAATAATCGAATATGCTGATGTGATTTGGAATACATTTTATAGAGTTGTACAGGTTTAGAGGCGGTTTACTAAATTTATGTTTCGTAAAAAGCGTTGGGCCCCGACTATAAACCTAGGTCCCAATAGGTTGGATTGAAATATAAAAGACAGAACAGAATGGTTAAAAAGCACTTCATGGTTGAATACAAATTTTACCTTTTGTCCTAAAAGTTATTTTAAATTTTTTGAACAGAATATTTTTAACGAAAGATAGACACAAGTTACTACAATTTGAACACTTAATTGTGATATTATAGCTTAATGACGTTAGTAATTTTTTTATTAAAACCAATAAAAAAAATTAATTTCTCATTAAAAGTAACCAAAAGTGAACAAATCGAAATGGGTGTCTTAAAATGGAAACTTGTCAAACAACTGCTGTTTATAAGACTTAATTTTTCATTAGAATTTTTCGCATACCAAGCTCGTTCTTTCGGTAATTTTATATTCAATTTTGGCTTTGTAAAATCTTTATAAAAAAAATATTATATAATATTTCAATACGAATGTTGTGTGTCACACTTAGTTTTTAATTTGAGAATATCACACAAGAGTCTTTTTTTGGACAGTACAATTTCCAATTATTCTAAGAATTCCCATAAATTTACCCTTGAGTCTATCTTCGGTCGTACTGTAAAGTACAGATATTCGTTCCTTAGCCGTACTATGCGAATGTGAAATAAATTACCTTAGGCCCCTTTCACACCAAACGAATCCGAATCAATCTGGATCACTCCGAATCAAATTGAATCTGATTCGTCATCTCCACTCTTTCACACCAGCTGAATCAACCTGAATCTATAAAAATCCTTTCATCTTCTTTTTGTTTTCCTTCTTTTAGTTGCTCTCTCTCTCGTATGGTTGTTGATTCAAGACTCACCGGACGAGGAATCTGACAGGTTGAATCAAGTGCGACCTCGAATCAAACCTGATTGATCCAGATTCGTCCGGTCTGAAGGCGGGAAAAGAATCCCTTCACATTTAAAAGGAGCGCTCGAAGCCGAATCTTGGTCAATCAGATTCAACTTGATTCGGAGTGATTCTGATTGATTCGGATTCGTTTGGTGTGAAAGGGGCCTTATCTGTCATTGCAATGTTCAAAAATTCAACACCAATGTACACTGCAGTCTCCTTTCAAATCACTCCCTATTTTGAGTGTGCGCTTATTATAAAACAAAGAAAAATTATGGATATTTTGAAAACTCTGATTTAAAATACATTTATAAAAATCCATTTAGTTGGCAACCTTATTCATGTATCTTTTGTTTTGCAACTTCTGTTGCAACATTTTTATGCTTTATGGATGTCTATACTTGCACCTTGTATAAAATAAATACAGATATATGTACTTCAATGCATCCTTGTAGAATAGATAACGAGGGACATAATAAAGTATTTGTTGAGGAAGAATGTTCACTTTATTTTTTTTTTTGACCAATTTATGGACAGGAAAAGACGTAAAAGTAAGTTGTAATAGATATAGATTGCAACAGTAGCACTTGACATAAAATAAAAGAAATTATGAAAAATGTTGGAAGGACATTCGATATGCTTTCTGCCGCGGAGACGCAGAGATTGTGTTGTTTTTACTGGATTTTAATTCAGGAAAGATGTTTTGTATTGTCAACAATTATATCGAATATCGGTATGTTGGGAAAGAGTGTTTCGTATTTTTTCTATCGTTTATGGAATGATTTTGATTTGTCTTTCACAGTGTGTGAACAGTAACACATTGGTCATTAAACAAATGTCCGATCTGACAGTATAGTGTTAAAATATTGTGAAATAAAAAATATTCTCGAGTTCTTTAGATGGTATTATTATGGTATTATTTTATAATAACACACATTTGTTGAGTTTAATTTTTAAAGTCAGTGTCTGATATTTCCTTTTATAATTTAAATGTTGAAAACGTACAAAGTATTGTTTCTAAACTTGTAAATAATAGTCTGTTCAAAAAAGACATACAATTCATCAAATCAAGGAATAATTTCCATATTGATGCAAATTGGTAGATACTGAGGACATCGTTATTAACATCAAGTGATAAAAGTCTTCGAAAGTCGAAAATGAGCATAAAAAGTCATTTAAAATGTAAAAATACTTTTTTTTTAATTCAATAAAATCGTAAAATATAAACTTAAAATAACATTTATTTTCATTAAAAATATTTAAAAAAAAATTAAATTATTAACCATACCTGTATTATTTAATCAAATACTATACGGATAAACACGACCGGACATAAATCTTGAAAAAAACACTAATGGGTCAAATGTGACCCGAAGATCTTTTACGTTAGTTACTTTGAGGACCGTATGAGGGTTAAGTTTTGTATCAAAAGATTCCGTTTTTAAGTTGTAAACCACTAATTTAAACCACTTAAAATCTTTAAAATTCATCAAGTATTAAAATTTAACATTATAACATCGAAACTTATTGGGGCTTAAACCAAAGGTCAAATAGTGGTAATATGAAAAAATGCCAAAAAGTGATTTTTTGAAATGGTGGTATTCTTAGTGTGTTGATGGCATAAAAAAGAAAATTGTTTAAACTATAAAACATAATGTTAATTTTATTTCGAAAATTTCGTAATTTAAAAATAAATAAGAAAAAGCCTTTTTTCGGATTGTGGCCAAATTTGACGAACTTATATAGTTTTCGAGTGCGACTGAAAAAAATGCAAAGAACGTAGATTTGTGGCAAGTAAGTATTGTCTTACATAACTCTTGCATAACTGCTATCAACACAGTGCAAGCAAAATTCAGAAGGGTTTTGTACATTTTATATCATTTTAGGGTATGAAAATAAATAAATTGAGAACTGGAGCCTAGTGACTTACAACTCTCAACCATTCCTATGTGCAAGTTATGTTGTCAGGGATAGAGGGGACCTACAGTTTAAAACCGGTACGGCTAATTTGACTTTTGACACTTTTCATGACAAGTTTCTCTTGGAGAATTTTTTCAATTTAAGATTCAATACCCGTGAAAACGAAAAACTTTAGATGACTCAGGCAGGAATTGAACCCAAGACCTCTGGACCACGAAAACTACCATTTTAGGCTACGTTCAGACGGGCGGCGACTATTCGATTCGATTTTTTCACGTATGCGGTTTTATCGAATACGAGACGGCCGGCGGCGTTTCACACGAGAAATATTCGATTCGATTTTTTCACGTACGGGTTTTGAGCCGTGGCAGGGGACACAGCACTGTCGGCAGTCAACCGACCATCGTCATCATGGATCCACGACGTCATGAACGTAATGAACGAATTCGATGAAATTTTGTTCGTGTGAACGACACAATATAAAGATAAGCGCTACTAGTCATGTATACGATAAAAATACATTCGAGATTTATCGAATCGTAGTGACAAGTTCGTACGGTATACGGAAAAAATTATTTCACGAATACGGGATTTTCCCGCATGGGCTTCGTGTGAACGTACAAATACATATAACACTCGCTGCCACTGCTCTATTCGATAAAATCCCGCATACGGTATACGAGAAAAATATGGTCGTCTGAACGTAGCCTTAGGGTATGCGGAATACAAAAATTGTTTAATACATATGTATGTATGTATGTATGTACATGCATTATGTATAATTACTTATTAGGTTCTAAATGCTTATAAGTATGCAATTGGTTTTAACAATTTTTTTGAATAAAACTTAGTGGCATATTTTGAGGCTATTTTACTATCATAAAACAAATAATGAATCTCGATTTGTGATTGAAAGTTTGTTTGTATTTTCCTAAAGATCTATTTTCTCCTTTTATCTTTGCTCAATAATTATATCTGTTGTGTTTATATAAAATACTACAGGAGTTTTATATTAAAAATTGTTCTATTTTGATTGCCACTGAAAATGCATTTGTACTAGTTAAAATTTTTCATAAAAGTTCTTAAACAGTTTTGTGCAGCGTTCTTCATTTCATAGAATTAAATGTCTAACGTTTTGCCCATCTTGAAAGAGTATTTGGCTCGTAATAATTATATAAAAAATATAAAATAATACAAATAAATTAATTTAAAATAAAATCTTCTACCTTACGTACAAGAATAAAAATACACATTAACCTTTTTATTTGAAAAGCCTAAAACAACCTAACAAGGCACCTATTACTATTTATACTTTGATTTATTTTTGACTACTTCCTTTTTTGAAAATAAATTTATTTAAATTAACATCACAAATACATAATTAAGTTATTTAAAAAAGTATATAAATTATTATAAAACTACATAATTTTGGTAACCCAAGTAAGGAACACCTCTACAACTTTTAACACTTAATTCAATTTATGAACGTTAGCAAAAGCAAACTATTATTATACTAGCTGACCCGGCCACGCATTGCTGTTGCTAACGTTTTTTTTGTCATATTACATTGTTGTAAGCTATTTAAGAGTAACGGTAGGAGACCATCAGACATGAGCACCACCACGCTTTTTACATAGATACCATTTATAGAAAAACACGGCGACCTTCATGACTGATGTTCTTCTATAAAATAATAGATAGTGTATTAAAATTATTATTTACGAACGAAGACGGATACGTTAAAGCTGGTATACAAATTTACTGGTTTGACTGGTTTGGGATTTGAAGGGGAAGGACTTTGAACAAAATTGATCAAAATGTTCGTACAGTTGATGTAAAGCAAAAATCAATACAAAATAATTAAATTTAAAATGTATTATTATTTTTATTCAAGATTGTAACAAATAAGTAAATTACAAAGTTTTTAGTAAGTAACATGTGACAGTTAAATTTATAAATGAGGTAGGTAGGGCGGATAATTTAAATTCTTTTAATAATACGATTTATTATTTTGAATTAAAAATGATTTTAATTTCAAATAATTTAGCACTTATCGGTGCACAATATTTTTGATCGACATGTCTTTCGCTAAAACAAATAGGTTCGACGGTTTTTTTTACAAATATAGCTTCCCATGAGAAAAACATGGATTTTGCAAATCTAAACCACAAATGGACTTGGCCTTGAGACTTATTTATAGACAAGCCAAAAGTTAATCGAATTGGAAACTGTAACCTTCTGATGGTATTATTGGAATACGTGGAAACAGGACTACTTTCCCTTTAAACTTTCCAGTTAAAATTGATGCTTCGAGAATATATCCGGTGATCTTTTTGATGACCAAACGTGTACCGTTGCATAATTGAGGTGGATTCAAATTGCGCAGGAGAATAATATGTGAACCAATCTTTAATCGAAGATTATGTGGTGTCATTCCAGGTATATCTAGTGAATTTAAAAATTCAATTGGAAAATCTACAATATCATTTTCATTAACAACAGCATCGATTGATTTAAAAGACATCATATCGCCTGGTAAAAACTGTTGTATCTGGAAGTTAATTTCGTCAATATCAACATTATTGGCTGCCAAAATAGCCCGATGACTGACCCAGTTATGATTCTCTGTATATCCGGAAAAATACTCTGAAGGAATTAATTTCTTTCCTGAAGAACAGTACAAAAATTGTCTGGCAATTTGTTTAATGCATTGCGTATTTGGTTGCAGTTCTATTTCACCGTTCCCAATATCGGAAAATGTTCGGAAAATATTTGAGCTCATTGATTATTTTTTAGTCGTACGCGCATGTTTATGGTCAATCGAAGTGTTTCAACATTTTGCCATAAGAATGATTATTTTAAACATGCATTAATATTATCCGCGTAAGTAGAGCGAGGTATAACTTGTAAGGTCTGGCGGAAATCACCAGACAAAAGTAAGAGAGCACCACTGAAAAGTTTGTCATTGCCGCTTAAATTTTGCATAGTTCTGATGGGTGCATTGTGGTTATACCATTTAATTGTAGCTCATATGAAACGTTAGGAAGATTGACCAAGCACCATCTATTGAATACTTAATTAATCCAGTCAACAGATGTTGCCATCAAACAATTGTTACTGTCAAATAATAGACAAATAATTTGCAATAAAATAATATTGAGAGCAAGCTATCCTATCTTTCAAGTTGCATCAAACTGCACAGGGTGTACAAATTTGATAAAAATCGGTTAAGTAGTTCAGGAGTCCATCGCGGACAGACATCGTGACCCGTAATTTATATATATTGGATTAAGAGTATTAAAAAACCCAAATATTATGAAAACTCACTTAATACAACTACAAAATTTACAAAACCAATTGTATTTTGCTTATGATTCTAAGCAAAAACCTTATTTTATAAATTCATTTTGAAAATTCTACCTTCTAAAATTTAATATATAGTATTTAATAACCTCACCGTCTTGTATTTATTTTAAGAAGTACAATTTCTTGACCGTTAACTGTTTTTGCCAAAGACATCTTTACACAAAGACTGTTCTTTTTTCATATTAATTTATATCTAATCAAAAACTTTAAAAACAAGTTTCAAGCTTCTAGCTTTAAGAAATACTAAATTTCCATACAGACTTTAATTTTTTATTTCATCCCCTTTCATCCCATTTTTCTCAATAAGAAGCAGCTTGTGAACTTTCTCAAGATCTAGACTATGTAGTATATACTGTTTAGGCGTGATTGCATTATAATATTAGTACGAATTGTATTAAACAAATAATTCAATAGCAACAAAAATATAAAAATGTATAATACAACTTCAAATGTATATAATGTCCTAAGAGAATTGTTTGTCTCATGCTATTTTCTTTTTTCTTTATATCTATATTTATTTTAAAGTATTACATTTTATTTGTCATTTTCAGGGAATTGGATGACAATCTATTAACCAGTCTACCAGAAGGACTCAACAAATTGACTCATCTCCAAGAGCTGTAAGTATACATCTTCGACAATAGAAAGAATACAATTTATTATGGTTGATCTTTTTATCCTTTTATTGCATACATTTTATGTGCGTATGTATGTGTATATTTATGTGTACATGGACATAGAATTTAATCAATTTCCTTAAAATAAATTAATTCAGCAGACACTATAATCGAATCGCTTATCTTTCTTTTAAACTTAACTTATCTCAATGATGGGGATGGAGATCCTTAATTATCCTGTTTACCAGGACTTTATTATTATATTCATCGTATTTTAAATTATTTAAGGAACTATGATGCGTTACATAATATGAACTCAAACATGACTCAATCAAAATGCGGAAATGCATGTATGTACTGTACAGTGTACATTTATATAGTATGTCCTTTTTTCTTGCAACTTCTTTGAAAAAATAAGGGAAACCGCTTTCCTCAAAAAGATGAAACTTCTATACATAATCAAGTCACTAAAAACCAGAACAATGTTTGTGTACGATGCATAGAAAGACTTTAATATAAACAAACTATTTCTGGGCAAATACTTTCCGCTTTTGCTCTCATTCAAAATAGCTTTGGCAAGAGAGTGCTCCATATCCTGTCATATCCTTGTATTCCGGATGTGATCACTGTGTTTATGCTATGATGACACTATAGGTATAAACGCCGCTGCTGGTATGAGATGCAAGTACAACATCCATACCACAAAACCATTTAAACCATTCAGCAGGAGGGAGGAGCTGCAGCAGCAGCAATAAGTGTAGTTATGCATGTTGGGTGTGGTTGTCGTTTATTTGTAAATTGCGTTTTCATCGACTTGAAGCTTTTTGCAGATGGTTTCTTTATTTTCTTGTTTTTGAAAATAAAAAGCGAAAATCAACTCTTACTTTGTATATGTATACAGACACACCCTGCATACCCTACCCATAGCTAGTCAGACATGCACTATACGACTACATGCGTTTAAAATAATGTTGCGAATGTACCACATGACCCACAAATATAAATGCTTATTTTTGTTCCTGTCTTATAGCATTCAGCAGTATTTACTTCTGCACTATACTGCATATTGCTTATCATTAACAATAGAAGGATAGATAACACATAAATATATATATATGTATGTACTTGTGCGTCCATCCGTTGCATAAATGGGCGATGTTAATAGAAATTCAGAAAATATCCTGAAAGGATATTGGATGACATTCTTAAAGATCTAGGTTGAACTTAATTTGAGTTTTCTTGGCGAACAAAGATTTAAAAGCGGTAAAGTAAACTAAAATGTTTCTTTTTATGATTTCTTTGTATTGAAATAAAAATACAATTTAGAACTAAAAACAGAGCTTTGTGAAGAAAAGCAATTTGTGCGTTAGTGGTTTTAGTTTCTTTAGCTTTTTGTACAGATCGCTGGAAAACTACAAGTACAATTAGGTAATACAAGTATGTAGGTAATTTACCAAGTTCCCAATTTTTTAAATTGTTGTTTCATTGATGGTAGATATCCAAGAACTAGGTTTTGCATATCTTTTGGAAGACCGAACATTTTCAAAATCAACCTGCATATTAAGTGCTTTTTATCTTTTAATTAAATACAAAAAGTGTGTGCATCTAATTATGACTACTCCTCTCAACGACTTCGGAAATGTCCAATTTTCCAGGACTCTGACTTTGACGTTGATTGATGTACTCTCGTACTGAGAAAATAAAATTGTACCGAATTCAGTGTAGTAAGCCCTTTTCTCACAGTCAGTGGGCCGACGAATCGACCCTTGTAAACATGCATACGGTAACGGTGGCATGTGAATTCGAGTTTTTCATGCATTGTTTAAATAAACTTCAAGCCGATAACATAGTTTTAGAAACATCTCAAATGGTTCGCTTTTTATCTACACACAAAAAAAATTTTCAAGTCCTTAGTGGAAAACCCTATATAAGATGTAATTATATCGATTATGCAGGGTGCCCCGTAAAAAATGGTGTTTTATTTTTATTTGGTTTACAATTATTTCTGTGGGGGTTCAAATCTGTTCTAAATTCATACCTTTTTGAAAATTTTAAGAAAAAAGACAATTTTTGAGATAAGAAACAAATACTAAGTCTTTTAAATGTTTGTCAACATACAACTTTGAAGAAGTGCAAAATTAGGTTCGATTTAAAATGATTTATTTATTTATTTTAATGGCCTGGGATATCACCATTATCAGTTTGAACCATCCTCTATAGGACACCCTGTATACCTGCACATATGTATATAAAGTTCTATTAGTAAGTTTGTGCATACAAATGACTATCACTATATGAATGGTGGTGAACATACAAGAATATAATATATATATATACGTATATGTATATAACCCACTAGAACGAATTTTTTCAGTTTAATATGCTAAAAATAAACTTTTTATATATGGAAAAATCAAGTCTGATTTTTCATCTTATATTTGCATTGCATTAAATTAATAAAATAAAACACTATTCTATTAATTGAAACTGGACATAAACATAAATAAATTGCCAAGTCCGATAAAAATTTGACCACAGGACAAACATATGTCAGGATGGCCGAGCGGTCTAAGGCGCCAGACTCAAGAGCAATCTTACCTTCTACTGAAATAGTGGGTTACTGAGCGTTCTGGTCCTCTCTGAGGGCGTGGGTTCGAATCCCACTTCTGACAAAGTTTTTTTAATTGAAATTTGAAACACGAATACCTCATGGCTTCAAATCCCCCCTCCCACTTTTGATTTGTCTATTATCCATTTTGACAATAGCATCTTTTTTCTTCTAGAATCACCTGAATTTGAATAAAGAGAAATTCGACTTCATATCTTTAACATTTAATATTGATTTTTATTGATATCACATTAAGATAGGCAATTCAGAGGTTTATAAGTTCAACCATATTTATTAAGCTCTAATCAATTTTCATTATCAACTTTTCTTTTTTCTATGGAAGGAGATCGCTCAAAATTTAAGATTGCTTTTTTTAGCACTTGGTCAAGTTTGAGAAACCTGTTGCAAATTGTATTTCTAATGTAAGACTTTGTTTACAAAAAATTGTTGTAAGTTTACGTATCCACTCAAAATAAAGATATAAAGTTGCACAAGGTATAGGTGGAATGTGTGTTGATCTTATGCGTGGGGATACCGGGGAATCGCCAAAAATTTAGCAAACACTTATTCTAAAATCTGAAATGTTTTTTTTTTTTTGTATTGTGAAAATAACTTACTTACATACTAAAGATGAGGTCACTTTCCACTTATGAGCGCCACCTGATCTTCCTCTTCTGCACTGTCCTGTGGGCGTGTATTCGAAGACTTTTGAGGAAGGAGCATTGGACTTTTATCCTTCTGGCTAGATCTGCGTTGCTGTACAACTTATCATTATATCTCCTTCTCCACTCACGTTCTATGCATACGGGACAGTATATCACGAGAAGAAATTTTCTATCGAAACGACCCAAGGTTTTTTCTACCATTTTTGGCATAATCCATGCTTCTGCACTGTATAACAGGGTAGGGATGATAAGGTCCTATGTAGCGACACTTTGGTAGCTCTAGAGAGGGCTACTCAATTGCTAGCTCAAAGAAACAGCGGTTAGCAAGAGTAATTCTTTGTTTGATCTCAGCGCTACTTTTGTTTTCTGCGTTGGCGGAACCTAGACAAACTTCTTAATTAACTCAAAGTTACGTCTTTCGATGGTGACGTTTTGACGGAGACGTCGGTGTTGTAGGTTCTTTCTTGATGACAGCATTATTGCCCTCATTAACCGCTAAACCCATTTTTGCGGCCTCTGCCATTAGCATATGCGAGTAATTGGACAGACTTTTGGAAGGTAGTGCCTCTGGTGACGTGGGAGCTCTGCACTATTCTTACAAGGACACTGTTAAAGAAATCACATGATAACGCATCAACTTGTCGAAAGCTTTTTTTTTTGACACCGAACGGTTTAATTAAGTTGTGTCCAATCTTCATGCAGCGCAAATTCTCCATGGTTATCCTGCAGAATAGGAAGAGTTTGTGCAGAGATGCTAAAACTAGACAAGACATGGCTCTGACACTTCGTCCTTGTAGATGCTGTCATGAAATCGATGAAGCGATTATGGGTGTCGGTTTGATTTTCTTGGGTTTTTCCAGGATCAGCCGTAATGTGAATATTAGATCGACTGTGGACTTTCTTAGTCTAACACCACACTGATAAGAACCTATCAGTGTTCTATCAGTTCTTCCTATTCCTGATCACTGATCAAACAATGAAGTTTTTACAGATTACAACGTCAAGATAGTCACTTGCTACAAAATTAATTTTAAAGTTTCGGCAATATCAAGGCTCTGATTGATCCTTCATCTGAGAGTCTTCTTCATTAGTTAATAATGGATAGCAATAACATAAATAATTTGTTTTCTGGGTGTGCAAAATTTGACTTACGTTGAATAACGGTTTCTTTAATTGTTTCAGAATTGAAATACATATGTACATATATGATTTGGTCCAAAAGTTTCTTTTTTATAGTGACCCAAACCAAATGCACTTTTGAAATATAATTATCAAATCAAGTTTTAATAACTATACAGAGCTTTCCCAATGGGTTGAGAATAAAAATGATGTCCAAATGTTGGTTTATTCAATTTGATTAATAATTCAAAGTATCAATCCAGTTCTATGAGTATCGAAATATAAAGAACTTTAGCTTAATGTTTTCGGGCTCTACGAATTTCACTCTGATCAATGATCGATATTTTCTTTAACGTCTTCAAATGACGTATTGATCACAAACGTTTGCTAAATCTTAGTATATGAAATACTTGGCTACGGATTTTTGGCGGTCCATATCAGTGTTGATGATAAGAGGACAGGGGAGTTTGATTCAGGATCTAGGTCTTGTTTTTGTTTCAAGTTATGATTTTTTGGTAAATACGATCAAACATTATTTTCTCATTAACTTCTTTTTTCATCGCAGAAAATATAAAGCAATCACATTTTTTAATTGAGTATAAAATATTTTTGATGTGTGCTTACCGCGACTTTTTAAATAAGTTCTGGTCAAAGCCAGAAACGAAAATTTGCTTATCTGGGACTTATGGTATAAAATTGAATAATATTTTGTTTCTAATTTTAACGCGTAGCTTATGTATTAATGCGAGTTTGTGTAGCTATTCGAAAATATAATGAAAATGAAATATCAACGGCAAATTTTAAAGTTAAAAAGTCTCTTTAGGAGGACCCTTTATCTGTTTAATATTTGTTTAGCCCGTTGAAAATATATAATAATTCATTTTTAATCTTTTTATTTCAGTTCCGCTTCAAGTAATCGTCTCAAATGGATCAACGAAACGGATCTGCCCAAGAATCTGCACACAATAGACTTCCGAGCCAATCCATTAAAAGGAATACGTCGTGGTGCGTTCACCTATATGCCACGCCTGCGTAAACTGTAGGTATACAAAAATTATCAATATTGTATAATTTTGTATAAAAAAAAACGCACACATTTTTGTATTTTAAATTAAACTACTGGGAGAACAATAAGAAATTTCGAGCAGTTGCTCAAAATTATTTCCATTCAAGGATCTTATCGGATGTTAGAGCTTTGCAAAATTTTCCCGATCTCGATGGTTGTTATACATTGGAGGTATTGAAATTGGATCGAGCTGGCTTAACTGCGATTCCAGAGAATCTGTGTAAACAAATTCCAAGGCTTAAGAGTTTGTACGTTTTTCTGTTATTTTCTTGGTACGTTCTATAATGTAATTTTTCACATTTTAGGGAACTCAAAACCAATACTTTAGAGAGAATTCCTCTGTTGGGGAATTGCAGAGAACTAAGACTGTTGTGAGTATAGAAGAAAATACTCTTGGTGCAGATCAAAATTTCGAATAAATAATATCTTGATTCAACAGGGACTTATCGAGCAATCGAATTGAGTCACTCACTGGCAGGCCATTTCAAGGCCTCAAACAGCTGCATGATCTTTTGCTGTCATATAACAAAATCCAAGCGATACCACAAGATGCTTTTTTGGGAGTCCCCAAGCTTCAGCTTTTGTAAGTTTTCATCAAAACTAACCTTATTTCAGAAACTTTATCGAAAGACTTCTTCTTAAAATAAAAGAGATTTGGAAGGAAACGAAATAACTTCGATTCACGAGAATGCCTTCTCCCAGTTTGTAGAATTGGAGGACCTAAATTTAGGAAACAATATGTTTCCCAATCTGCCACCTAACGGCCTTCATCGCTTGCTACATTTGAAAACCTTTAATAACCCGAAATTGAAGGAATTCCCAAATCCAGAAACATTTCCCCGCATTCAAACGCTGGTGCTATCCTACGCCTATCATTGTTGCCCTTTTTTGCCATTGGTAGCGATGTCTGCTACGCGGAAGCCTCCCTTGGTGCAAGAAGCTGTCCTTTTTCCTTCGGACTCGGAGTTTGATATGAGTTTGTGGAACAGTAGCATGACTGACATTTGGCCACAGCTACGTAAGTATATTGCATATTTTGTCACCTTTTACGTTAAACACCTCTCATATCATCAAACTACAGACAATCTCAGTAAAAAGTTTGGCACTCAAATGACTGATTTGTGGAACAACTTTGGGCAAGATTTTAACTACCCCGGCAATCTGCCCGCTTATGTTGAGGAATATTTTGAAGAAGACCAAAACAACATTGGTCCCATTCGTCCATTCGGTTCGGATATAACTCCGGGATCAGTGCAATGTCTGCCGATGCCTGGACCGTTTCTCCCGTGTGCTGATCTTTTCGACTGGTGGACCTTGAGATGTGGAGTTTGGATTGTGTTTCTTTTAGCACTTCTTGGCAATGGAACTGTTGTCTTTGTTTTGATATTTTCCCGATCAAAAATGGATGTTCCGAGATTTCTAGTATGCAATTTAGCTGCTTCGGACTTCTTCATGGGCATTTATCTCGGAATCCTGGCCATTGTTGATGCTTCAACTTTGGGCGAGTTTCGAATGTTTGCAATTCCCTGGCAAATGAGTGTTGTGTGTCAAGTTGCCGGATTTCTAGCTGTTCTATCGTCAGAACTGTCAGTTTATACCCTGGCAGTGATCACATTGGAACGAAACTACGCTATTACACATGCAATCCATCTTAACAAGAGGCTCTCATTGAAACAGGCCACATACATCATGATATTTGGCTGGATTTTTTCACTTGTCATGGCCACTCTTCCGTTGATAGGAGTCTCAGACTACAGAAAGTTCGCCGTTTGCCTACCATTCGAAACGACAACCGGCATAGCTAGTCTGAGTTATGTTATTGGGCTTATGTTCATCAATGGTTGTGCTTTTCTAACCTTGATGGGTTGCTATCTAAAAATGTACTGGGCCATCCGGGGCTCGCAGGCATGGAATACAAATGACTCGAGAATAGCGAAACGAATGGCATTGCTGGTGTTCACCGATTTCCTCTGCTGGTCTCCGATTGCTTTTTTCTCCATCACGGCCATTTTCGGCCTTCAACTGATTTCTTTGGAACAGGCTAAGATCTTCACCGTATTTATTTTGCCACTGAATTCATGCTGTAATCCTTTCCTCTATGCTATAATGACGAAACAATTCAAAAAAGACTGCGTAATGCTGTGCAAGGCATTCGAAGAAACTCGCGTCTCGCGGACAGTTGGTCGGTCAGATCGAACGCCAAAAGAACTTCCGCCACTCTTATCAACGGCACATCACCCTCCTGGATGTCGGTGCCTGCGTATGCTGCCCAACGAAATGCCCACATGGCATAAGATGCCTGTCAAAGCCGAAGGTTCGAGTATATGGTCACGAGCGTGGCAAAGGCTTCTTTGCACTAAAACGAAGAAACGGAGATCGGAGAGCAGGCGTCGGGCAGCAAATACTGACCCATACACCTATCAGTTCTCCGAGATTAAGAGCAAGAAACAAACCAGAGCCAGTTCAATTTCTAGTGAGAACTTCTGCTCTTCCAGATCAAGCAGTTGGCGCAATGGTCCTCCGTCTGCGCACACATGTGCCATTCCATTGAAAATGATGGAACCAAGTGGACGTCGACGTCACTCAGCATGGTTGATTACGAGAAAGACGTCTCAGGACTCGAATCTATCCAGCTCGAGGAATGATTCGTCTGCATCTGCAACAACAGCAAGTACGTCCACCTTTAGGTTGTCAAGATCGAGTGCGGGCAGTACCACTCCACTACCTCCAATAACTGGTAAGCTTTTCTTTTGTGCTTCATTTCTTCAGTTTTTGAAAATTTGTGTGATTCTTCTAGCTCACAACAGTAAAACTTCATCAACTACATCCAAACCGCGGCTTGTTCGTCAAGAAGCCGTTCAAGAAGAAGACGATTCTTCACCACCACGTCTAGGCGTACGATTTCTTCCAACAATACCGTCAGCAGCCGATAGTAGTGTTGCACTCGAAGAAGATTCCATCCAGTCGAATTCTGGAAGTATAACGAATTTTTACACCGTTCTAGAACAACAGACCGGTACAACCAAAGCTATGATCTCTAGTCCCAAATATCCGGCCAATGAAAGGCCACCATGAATGGTATAAAATCGAGCAGGAAGCCATTAAAATGTGCAGTACCGTTTATGACCGTGATATATCTATTAGTTAATATTATTTGTAAAAATAAAACACAATAAATACACACACAAACAACATTATACACATATAATTATTTGAAACATCCCATGTAAATGCTATAAAATTAATATTATTAATGTTTAAATGTATAAAAAAAGAAAACTAAAAATATTAGTAAAAGTAGTAATAATATTATATATTTATAAAAAGAAGATGAAACATAAGAAATACAAATTATAGTAATAATAATTATATATTAAGTTTACTTATGAGCCGCCATGTTTTGTATTTTTCTTTTCCTCGAAGTTGCTGGTTCAACTAGTTTCCACTAACGGAAGTTGATCGTAGTCCTGATCTTGTGTTACTATTTCAGGAGTTTCAATGAGTCGAACTTGGGGTATTTTCTCGTCTTTATACCTTTTGAGAAACCATCTAAATACCAAGACCATGGCTATCAAGCCGATACACAATAGAATAAGAATGATGGTTGTGATTGTACGATGACTCATGACGTGTCTGAAAGTAAGGGACAAAATTTACAATATCTTATGCCAGTTTTATACAGTTACAAAAATTTAGTGCATCTATATTATTTTATTATTTTCTTGTTGTATGCAGAACTTTTAAACAAAAAACATAACTTAACTATTAGTATAAAATACCTAATTTTATTTTTTCTCTTAAAATGTTTTGCATGAAAGAGATTAGTCTTTTTAATTTTTTTTCAATAGTTTCAAACTCCTTAATGAGTTTATAACAATCAAATGGTTGAAATATTGACCAAAATATAAAAATTGATTGATGGAGAAGTCCAAAAACTATAAAATTCTCTTTCAAAAAGCGTTGAATGTCATGTAACCATATACAGTCCAAACTCAAAGACATGCATAATGTTTGAAAATACAGTCAAAATCGGTTATAAACAAAATCTTAAAGACACTTCAGAGATTCATACAAATTGTACTGATGGAATATCACTTTCAACGATATCGCCTGTAACAAATAATTGGTTCTAATGACCAAGTTTAAATGGAAAATTTTAAATCTATCATTTTAACGAATTTAAAAAAAACGCAACGCAAATAATTTTCCTTTTGCAGTATTTTTCCCTAGCGAACTTCGCATTTTGTTTTTTGAAAGCTACTTAAATAGTCAATTTTATATCACGTCAGCAGGTAAAGAGTGTGTTTAGGAACGGGTGAAAAATATAGTCATTTTTACTATAGAAGATCAAGCTTAAATTATTTCAAAGCTCGAACTCAAGGCACCGCTTACATTTTACCTCAACCACAAATAAATAAAATTAATAAAATCATCGAAACACTGGATATAATGAACAAATTCTTCATACCCATGGAGTTCGTTATAACGTTTTTTGAATGTATTTATTATAATTTTTAATTTTCAAATTTCCAATGGAACATACATTTTTAATATTTCTTTTTGGAGATACATCTTCGCTTTTGGAAAAAAAGAACAAAAATTTAAAAAGTAATAACAAAAAAGTGAATTCGGCAATTTCATTGGACCTTTTTCAAAATGTTTACCAAGAAATTATTTATTTTGACAATTCTAATTGAAAATTTAACGCCAGTGGGGTTTTCGACATTTTTAAAATTATTTTGTAGTCGTTGTGATTACTTTTTTTATTGACTTTGAAACATTGGGCCAAATGGCTTTTTTAAATGTGCCACAATGCCTAAAGTGAATTACTATAGGAATTGAAGTCTTTTGGAGCAAGAGTACGATAACTCAGGAGAGAAGATATTATAACGGATTTTGTAGGAACAGTTAAAAACAAGCATTTTTTTTTACTATGGAAGGGGGGTCTAGCTCCCCCCGTTTAGGTGGTAGGGGCAATTCAAAAAAATTATTATTTAAAATGGAAAAAAATTATTAAAAAATAACGGTACTACTTACAATTATGTTTTATACATTTTTTTAAAGCCAACATTCTGTTCTATTAGCCAGTTTTTAAATCAAGTCAAAACTATGCGTATATATATATCTAGTATTTATCAAGTACCAATTTGAAGATCTCAGAACAGCTCTAAAGTTCAAGATTTTCTTATACTTTTCTAGCCAACAGAAGTTCTGTCAAAAAAGAAAAAAAAAAGAGTATAGGTCGACTGATAACTTCTCATTCGTGATAGCCAGTTGACCTTTCTTAAAGTCTTACAAAATTTTAGTAACATTTTATGTTAAAGAAAACAAGTTTGTAGTCAATATTTTTCTTTGTTCGAAAGACACATGAGCCGAAAACTATTTCTTATCAGTTTATAATTATTGTTCTTTCGTTTTACCAGATGTCTAAGATTTTATTCTCAGATGCATACAATTATTTTGAAGGTAATATCATTTATTATTTGTAAAATATTTGAGGTGGCAAATATTTTTTTCGTATACCAATTTGGTATCACGTCACATTTATAAAATTTGATTGAAGACGCTAGCGTTATTAAATGAAAAGATATTTCGAAATTATCAATTTGTTTCTTTTTTTTTTGTAAATTGCTATGGAAAAAAACCCAATAAATTTGTTTGAAAGTCGTTTCTACACTTCTACATCTTTTTAAGTTAGTATCTATAAAAAATGTATTCGAAGTTTATATCTCCACCGATTTTTGAAATATGGCTGACGAAAAAAGGTATTCCGAACGCACAAACGCACATACGGAATCTTTCACTTAGATTCTTGGAATCTTGAAACGTAGATAAGAAGTAAAATTTGTATAACGACACATTGGACCGATTACAATAACTTCAATTCAATAAAGTAAGTATTGCATTTAACAACCTTTAAATTATTTTCTAGAAATACTAATTAAAATGTATATGATCATGAATGGTAACTTTTTATAAAAAGAATTAGCGAGTTAGTTTATAAATTAATCAAAACTATTAAATAAATGATCAGTGATGATTAAGAGAATGATTTGACATGTTATAAAATGTCGGTAGGATAAGCCAACTGAACACTAAAGGACGTACATATAATTATGCATTCATTCAAAAAGCTGAATATATTCTTTAAATGTCTTGAAATAATTTGCCAATTCCCCTTTAACTTTTTTGATATTGAAAACTTAAACAAAATAATAATTTCGTTTTCCAAATAACAAATAGAAACTTAAACTTTTCTAAAATGACGCCCGATAAAAAATAAGTCTTAGATGTTTTAGAAATTTATTTATTGAAATAATAATCTCGTTTTACTAAATTTTACTGAAATTGTTTAGTAAGATACAAATTGAAATCAAAACTAGCAATTTATAAAACTAAGAAAATATTACCACAAGTTCTAATTAGATAAAAAAAAAGCTTTCTCAAAAAATCAGTCTGCATACCAAAATGTGAAATTTCGGATTAACGAGAACGAGTATTGTCAAACCAAAG
The DNA here is from genome assembly GCA_951509635.1 of Eupeodes luniger. Classification (NCBI taxonomy): domain Eukaryota; kingdom Metazoa; phylum Arthropoda; class Insecta; order Diptera; family Syrphidae; genus Eupeodes; species Eupeodes luniger. The sequence continues at coordinate 124,007,297 of OX608073.1, read as the reverse complement.
GAAAAGAATAGTCACATTCTCTTGAAAGCGACAGATACAAACAAATTCAAATATCTTCGTTTGTGGTTTAACAAAATCTCATTTACCCCAATCAAGGAAGTCCTATGAACTTCTCAAAAACATTTATAGGTATGGCTACTCTTTTATCTGTGGTCATTAACCCGCATAGCTTACTTTTTGATAAGCTCCGTTGTTGATTTTGCTTCAAAACGTATCATTAGCTTATCAGCGTTAAAATTTTAACTGAATGTTAATAACTAATTAATTTATAAATAAATTTAGTTCAACTTACTTCTTTGGCATTTGCAATGATCCATCGTTAATTAAATTGGCTAAGCAGGTCCTCTGGGCCTTATCAAAAAACCATCCAGATGCACAGCCGCATCTATTGGGAGCTACACAAGTTCCATTGCCGCAATTTTCCCAGCATACTGGTTGACATTTCATCATTGGTTCATCGGTTGCTGGTGATGATATTGACTCCCAGGTGAAGCCTTCGTTACACTGGCATACATTGGGCAGCACACAAGTGCCATTCTCGCAGAGCCTTTCACACATCGGGCGACATTCGTTGAGACTGCCTTCCAGAAACTCATAGCCTTCTAAACAGGTGCAAGTATTTGGCTGAGTGCATTCTGCATTTATGCAGACATCCGAACAAACTGGAGTGCAGATATTTGGTATCGATGAATTGAGGGCCCGGTATCCATCGTTGCAGACGCATTGATCGGGATCGACACATTTTGCGTTCGAACAGCTCGGCCGACATTTTGGAACGCAAACATTTGAGATTTTGGTGTCTTCGTAGCCTGGCCAGCACTCGCACACATTGGCTTCAACGCAAGTGCCGTTAACGCAGCCTGGTTGACACACTGGGTCACAGATATTAGTGGCATTCAAGCGGTGCTGGTAGCCTTGAAAACATCGGCAGTTAAATGCTGCATCACAGACGCCATTGACGCACTTGAGATTACAAATAGGTTCACATTTTCCGGTAAGGTATCGCATCCGATATCCTGGCTGGCATTTGCAGAGGTTATGGGCAATGCATTCGCCTACTCCGCAATCAAAGTCGCAAATGGGTTCACAATGATGACTCTCTGTTTCACTCGGTTTATAGCCTCTAAAACAGCGACAGGTATCCGGGGCAGTACAGATACCCTTATAGCAAGGTTTACTGCACTCTGGGAAACAATGGTGAGGTAAAAGCTGTTGGTATCCCTTGTTACAAGTACAAATTCCCGGACTGGAACAAAATCCATTTGAACATCCGTTTGGACAAATCGGCTCACACACAGTCGAACTTCCATTCCTGAAGACGTATCCCTTGTTGCAAGCGCAGGTGTTCGGCGATGTACATGTTCCATTTTCACACTCATTCTGACACTCCGGTGTGCATTTGTGCAGATCTGTCTTAATGTAGCCACTATGGCATTCACATTGCCCGGGCTCCTGGCAAAATCCATTCTCACAACCCTTGGGGCAGGTTGGTTCACACATCGATTGACTGCCATTTTTAAAGCCAAACCCATCAAAACACGTGCACTGGTTTGGAGCCGTACAAAAGGCATTCACACAAGTATCCTTACAAATTGGAGCACAACTCTGCGAAGCACTGTGAGCTAAATTCGTGTAACCTAAATTACAAACGCAAACCTCTGGCGCTCGACAAACCCCATTCAAACAACCACTTGAACACGTTGGATCACACTGTGAGACACTCTCCATGCGAAGTGTGTATCCCGGTAAGCAGGTGCATTCATCCGGACCAGTACACACACCATTTCGACACGATTCCTCGCAGATCGGTTCACATACCGACGCATTGGTATTTCGCATCCAACCTAAGTTACACGCACACATGTTTGGGGCAACACAATGGCTGTTTGGACCGCAATCGTTCGCGCAAACGGACTCACACACCGAATTACTTCCAACTCGAAAGCTGTATCCTGTATTGCATGTGCAGACATCCGGAGCTGTACACTCTCCATTTACACACGATTCGGTACACACTGGAACGCAACGGCTATGGTTCTGGGCATTGGTATATCCCTTGTCACAAAGGCAAACTCCAGGATGAAGACATTTTCCAGCGCCACAATCTTCACACTGTGGTACACATTCTCTATATGATTTAAAAAGTTTTATTGAGATCAAATATGTTTCAAAAATAAGGCATACTCTGTTCCATTGGTTTTAGCATAGCCTGCACAACAAACTAGTTCCATTTCCTGAAATGTCTGTACAAGAAATTGTTCGTTAGATTGAAATGTACATTTTGTAATCCAGACGTGCTTACTTCTCGAACGGCTTTCACTTTCAGCGGATTCCTTACCGGGTTGTGACTGTATTTTCTCATTGTAACCAAACTGTATCGGTATCTCATTTGACTAAAAAAGTAATTCAGTTCGATCAAGTTTATCTAGTATTATTTTTATTCACTCAAACTTACGGAACCATTTCAGTACAGCAATAGTAGAGACAGATTTGTCCCAAAATAATTAGAATTACTCCAAGCCCTCGGGATGTCATAATGTGGATGTTTTCAATTTGAATGAAACAGCAATTAGGTTAGCTGATGATATTGCACTGAAGACTGAAAACTGAAGACTGAATCTTGTGCAATTGAAACAAGATTGGCAAATGTGCTCATCTGAATTAAAAGCTGTGTGATATCAATGAACTTAAATTTACTTAATTTTGTCTCCATTATCTGTCCTTTTGTATACATACCCATGCTAAAAAACAACGCTGTAGAACTAGCGATAAGGATGTTTTTCTATTATTTTTCTTGTAGAAAAGATAGAGAGCAGTTAGTACCTAAGGAGTCAACAATCGGATCAGCTGATAAAGAATCAATTTATTGACCGCATGAGCTTCTGGCGTTACAAGATTGCAAGGGCCCTGTAGACCTGCAGTAATATTGTTAACTTGTTTAAGAAAATAAGTGATCTATAGGAGCAGATTTATATGGACAGGACAGATATGCTTGTACAAATATTAATATCAAGTAAATGTAGTTTTTCCATTGGAATAACGTATATCGTGGTTTGTTTTAGAAAATGTTTCAATGCATTACACGGAGCCTTTTACAATCTCTTTTTACACCGACAGCCATCTTTTATGCATACGACAAAGAATTTACGGTAAAAAAGAATCAACAATAGGTTTAATCCCGATGTTTTGAAAAGAATTTAAAAAAATCCAATTATCTTAAACTTTGGTCGTGATAGATTTCTTAAATGGTTGGAATTTTTCCAATCGATTAGAAAAATAAAATTAAACAATTAAATCAAGAAATTTAAAAATTTGTTTTGATGGTTCTTTAAAATCTTGCTGAAAAACAATAATTCATTTCTTTTCAAAAAATAATTTATTGGTAAATCACGATTTCTATAATTACATTTTGCGTAAACTTAAATAGCTAGATTTTGAGGAGACTCTGAAAGACTAGTTTAATTCCGTGCCAATAACAATAAAGTTTCATACACTTGATAATTCCATATTTTCATCTGATGGACTTGCTGAATAATTATAATTTCCAAAACGTTTTTCTGAAAATCAATAAAAACAATAACAATGAATTTCTGAAATTGAAAATTTCTTGAAACTTAAAAACTTACCTTTTTTACCGACATTGTAGGTAGTCGGCCGCATAAGAGCCAACATCAAAACTATCACTGGGACGAGCAGTAAAGGAATTGCGTATAAGACTTTCCAATGCACTGCTGATTCTAAGCGATTTGTAAGGTTTTTAAAATCGCATACAAAAGGATCTTCGGGACGCGGGTCGGCTCCTTCATGGCAACGACATTGATTTGGAGCTATACAATCACCGTTTACGCAACCGGGTTCATTTGCTCCATATGTTTTCTTGCAAAGCGGCCTACATAATTCTGGAAGATCAGACGTTAGATCTAAATAGAATCCATCCAAACAGGCGCATTTATTGGGAGCTATGCAAGTTCCATTGGCACAATCAGTATCACACATCGGATAACAGTTACCGGCTACCCCGGTAAAGCCAGCGTTACACGATTTATTTGGGATACAGAAACTGTATTGGAGAGTAAAATTCTCTGGACACGAACAGATGTTGTCTTGAGTACAAGTGCCATTTTTGCAGTTATCTCGTGTACATAAAAGGTCACTGTTCCAACCCAACATTTTTGGCATTCGGTGACTTAGTGCACATTTGTGTTGTTGAGAGGTTTTCTTAAAACTCCTCCAACACTGGCAGGTGTTTGGTAGAACGCATTTGGCATTGATACAAGGTGGATCACACAATGGCTGACACAAAGTTTTATTCAAATAGTATCCTTTGCTACAACTATACTTCTTGGGAATTATAGATTTAGTGATATCTCTTATACATGATTCATTGTAAGCATCTTTAATGTATCCATTGTCACATGCACAAACACCGGGTGAAGAACAAAATCCATTTAAGCACTTATTTTCACAAATGGGATCACATGAGTTTGCCATTAAATTAATGTTGTATCCTTTATTACACTGGCATACTCTAGGATGAGAACAAAATCCATTGGGACAACCATTTTCACAAACTGGTTCACAGGATTCTGATTTTGAGTCCATAATATATCCTTCATTGCAGGCACAAACTTCAGGATGCGAACAAAATCCATTGGGACAACCATTTACACAAATTGGTTCACAGGACTCTGTCGTTGAATTCATGGTATACCCATTATTGCATGTGCATACTTCGGGACTAGAACAAAATCCATTGGGACAACCGTTTTCACAAACTGGTTCACAGGATTCCATAGTTGAATTCATGGAATATCCTTTATTGCAGGTACAAACTTTAGGATCAGAACAAAATCCATTGGGACAACCATTCTCACAAACTGGTTCACATGAATCTGTCGTTAAATTCATGATATAACCGTTATTGCATGTGCATACTTCGGGACTAGAACAAAATCCATTGGGACAACCTTTTTCACAAACTGGTTCACAGGATTCTATTGTTGAATTCATGAAATATCCCTTATTGCATTGACATACTTCGGGACTAGAACAAAACCCATTGGGACAACTGCTTGCACAAACTGGTTTACAGGATTCTGTTGTTAAATTCATAATATATCCATTATTGCATGTGCATACTTCGGGACTAGAACAAACCCCATTGGGACAACCATTTTCACAAACTGGTTCACAGGATTCCGTTGTTGAATTCATGTTATATCCATTATTGCATGCGCATATTTCAGGGTGAACACAGTACCCATTGGCACAACCATTTTTACAAACTGGTTCACAGGATTCCATAGTTGAATTCATGGTATATCCTTCATTGCATTTGCAAAGATCAGGATGAGTACAGAATCCATTGGGACAACCATTCTCACAAACTGGTTCACAGGATTTTGTCGTTAAATTAATGATATATCCCTTATTGCATGAACATACTTCGGGACTAGAACAAACCCCATTGGGACAACCATTTTCACAAACTGGTTCACAGGATTCTGTTGCTGAATTCATGTTATATCCATTATTGCATGCACAAATTTCAGGGTGAACACAAAACCCATTAGGGCATCCATTTTCACAAACTGGTTCACAAGATTCCATAGTTGAATTCATGGTATATCCTTCATTGCAGGTGCAAACATCAGGAAGAGTACAGAATCCATTGGGACAACCATTCTCACAAACTGGTTCACAGGACTCTGTTGTTAAATTCGTGATATATCCCTTATTGCATGTGCATGCTTCGGGACTAGAACAAAACCCATTAGGACAACCCTTTTCACAAACTGGTTCACAGAATTCTGTTGTTAAATTCATGACATATCCATTATTGCATGCGCATATTTCAGGATGAACACAAAACCCATTGAGACAACCTTTTTTACAAACTGGTTCACAGGATTCTGTTGTTGTATTCTTGATATATCCATTATTGCATGTGCATACTTCGGGACTAGAACAAACCCCATTGGGACAACCGTTTTCACAAACTGGTTCACAGGATTCCATAGTTGAGTTCATGGTATATCCTTCATTGCAGGTGCAAACATCAGGAAGGGTACAGAATCCATTGGGACAACCATTCTCACAAACTGGTTCACAGGATTCCATAGTTGAGTTCATAGTATATCCTTCATTGCAGGTGCAAACATCAGGAAGAGTACAGAATCCATTAGGACAACCCTTTTCACAAACTGGTTCACAGGATTCTGTTGTTGTATTCTTGACATATCCATTATTGCATGCACATATTTCAGGGTGAACACAAAACCCATTGGGGCATCCATTTTCACAAACTGGTTCACAAGATTCCAAAGTTTTATTCATGGTATATCCTTCATTGCAGGTGCAAACATCAGGAAGAGTACAGAATCCATTGGGACAACCATTCTCACAAACTGGTTCACAGGACTCTGTTGTTAAATTCGTGCTATATCCATTATTGCATGCACATATTTCAGGGTGAACACAGTACCCATTGGGACAACCATTTTTACAAACTGGTTCACAGGATTCCATAGTAAAATTCATGGTATATCCTTCATTGCAGGTGCAAACATCAGGATGAGTACAGAATCCATTGGGACAACCATTCTCACAAACTGGTTCACAGGACTCTGTCGTTAAATTCATGATATATCCGTTATTGCATGTGCATACTTCGGGACTAGAACAAAATCCATTGGGACAACCTTTTTCACAAACTGGTTCACAGGATTCTGTTGTTAAATTCATGATATATCCATTATTGCATGCACATATTTCAGGCTGAACACAGTACCCATTGGGACAACCATTTTTACAAACTGGTTCACAAGATTCCAAAGTTTTATTCATGGTATATCCTTCATTGCAGGTGCAAACATCAGGAAGAGTACAGAATCCATTGGGACAACCATTCTCACAAACTGGTTCACAGGACTCTGTTCTTAAGTTCATGATATATCCCTCATTGCATGTGCATACTTCGGGACTAGAACAAAACCCATTGGGACAACCTTTTTTACAAACTGGTTCACAGGATTCTGTTGTTGAGTTTTTGATATGTCCTTCATTGCAGGTGCAAACTCCAGGATGAGAACAAAATCCATTGGGGCAACCATTCTCACAAACTGGTTCACAGGACTTTGTCGCTAAATTCATGATATATCCCTTATTGCACTCACATACATCAGGCTGAGAACAAAACCCATTAGTACAATCTTTCTTACAAACTGGGTCACAGGAACTGGTTGCGACATTCTTGATATATCCACCAATGCATGTGCAAACTTCTGGATAGGAGCAATGCCCATTGAGACAACCATTTTTACAGACGGGTTCACAGCTACCATTTTTCCCCACTTCATAGCCAAACTCACACTCACAAGTTTTTGGAGCTATACAAATTCCATTTCCACATCCTCCTGGACAGTCAGGAACACATTTCCCCGAACTGTTTTGTACGTATCCTTCTAGACAGCTGCATTCCCCAGGGGCCGAGCAATATCCATTCTTGCAGCTCTCCCTACAGACTGGCCTGCATTCACTGACACTGTCATCCATTTCATAACCATCGTTACAGGCACATTGATTAGGCTTGGCACAATATCCATTCTTGCATTCCTGTTTACATTTAGGTCTGCAACCTCCCTTCCCATCACTTTCACCTGTCGAATAGCAAACGCACACTCCTGGAGCCGAACAATATCCGTAATCACATTTAGAACATTCTGGAACACAACTTTAAGAAAACACATTTTACTTTAATTGTTTCAAAAATTTATCAGGAAGTATCTAATTTACCGAGAAGGACTGAACTGTCGGTAGCCCTTATTACAGGTGCACGTATTTGGGGCCGTGCACTTAGAATTCTTACATCCGTCCTCACAGAAAGGCAAACATCGCTCCGACGCATAACCTGGACAGCATCCCGTTTTAATTTGCCTGTACCCAATCTAAGAAACAAAACTTAATTATAACACAAAATACAATGATGACTACCTTGAAGATGTCTTTCTTACCGCTGTCACTTGTTTTCCCTTGTTATTTAACTTGGTTATTCTAACTCTTTTTTTGCCATATTTGAAGCAACTTTTCACTTCCGAATCCACTGCTACAACTGAAATCAGTATCAGTCCCAGCAGAAAGTAGAATTTTCTAAGCCCTCTTTGCGTTTTCATGATTCTAGGTTTAAACTATAACTGAGGAAACTTAGCGACGCGCCATTTGTTCAACTCATGTACTACATAAACATTGCTGTGCTGTGCTGTGTGGTTTGGCGCGATAAAATTGCACAGATCTTCAGTTTGTTTTTTTAATTATTTGCTGTTTTTTTAATATTGTTTCTTCCTATTTAGTTTTTGCAAACTGTGCTAAAGCTACACATAACACATGATTGTACGTACCTACATAATATCACTGTGAGAATATCCGTTCTAGATTTTGATGGTGAGGACCGTTTTTTTAAGTTACTTTTTCTAACACTTTATTTTTATAATTTTTGTACATAGCTAGAAAAATAATCTTTCGCCATTAGCCTTCCATTGTAAGTTGAAATAAGAACATTCGAAAGATTAAAGAGGATCACGAATACAGATTTTTGCAGCTGCATTACAATTACAATTGCAAACATAGTCTGCTCGGGAAGAATTTAGGCGCCAGGCTTTGATTGGAATTATTTCTTTTGAAATGGACTTTCTTTATATTTTTCTTTTCATGTGGTGGCGCAAAGATAAGAAAAGAATTGAGCGCAATCAATTCTGAGTCTGACCGCACCAGCAAGACGATAAACTATCAAGACCTTGGAATAAAAAGTATGCGGTTTCTTTCGCTATGTTTTTTAAGTAATGCTTCCTTATCGGAAATTGGAATTTGTTTTGTCTTTCATTCGTTTTGTATTCCTTATTTGAATACAAAAATGACTAATGTGATGACTGATGATGATGAGTATTGAATAAAAGGGGATTTGTTTTATATTATTTATACTTATAGGTATTAGTCATCACGCGAAGATTTATATTTATTTATATTTTTTCGAAGCATATCACGTACATTATGTTACTACAGGTGCTTAATGATATCGAAAGCTGAAGAAAAAGATGATAACTCTTCAATGCAGAAAAGTCTTACACCTCAGTCCGTTCGGTTATGTCAACTCGCATGCAGTTGGATGAAAATGTAAAATAAAGAACCTTGTAGCTTGAAACGGAGTGAAGGACAATTGCTTTTTACCAAAGAATATAAAGTTAACAAGAGAAGTACCGTCTGAATATCTGCTTCTGCATCTCAAATTAAAAATCTATTGAGAAAGGTCTTTCCTAGAGAATAATAAAAACAACTAAACAAAATATAAGAGAAAAGCTCTTAAGCATATAAAGTCGGGTATCGTGAAATAAAGGCCAACTTTCAAAAACTGTCCGTATTTCAATCAACTGAGAACTGAGGTGAAAAAAGGAACATTTTCAGCAGTTATAATAAGGACAAAAAAGCCACCTGTTTAATCATTTAGTGTGGTATGTCACAGTAAAAGAGCTGAGCGAATTATTGAAAAGTCTATAAAAAAACAAAAGATTTGAAAGCAAGTTGCGATATTGGAATTGGAACCCACAAGGAATACGACCATGGGTGAACTTTTTTATTTAAAAAATATTTATATCCGCAGCAAAGATAAGATCCTCACTTGAGAGCAGGCGTTGATAGACAGGATGAACAGAAAAGGGCCAAGATTAAGATTAAATCCAGTCAATGTGTTTTAAATTAAAATCACCTAAAAGTAAAATATTGGTGTCGGAGCAAGACAAATTGATAACGAAGTCTAAGCCAGGGAGAGTGCGCTATAAACTTACTCTAAACTTTTTGGATGAATGTAAATGTTTATATTGAAAATAGTCTTAGTCTGTTCTATTATCTTTACGCGGACAAGTTCAATTTATAGTTGAAATGGAAAAGATATGGGCAAATAGATTTGTGAACACCTCCACTTAAATGCTTTCGATTATCAACATGACTAAGCCAAGTTTTTGTCAAAAAAAAATACGTCGTGTGGGAATGATTGCGAATTAAGAAGTTTTTAGACTGGGTTTTAAAAGAAACACCTTGTTTTTGATTTTGTTGTGTAAATTCTTTGACTAAAGTCTCTGGGGCCAAATATTAGTACATATAGCAAATAGAATCGAAGAAGGTGGGATTCGTTCCTAATTTAAAAGAAATTACGAGTATATCTTCAGGGGTTGTTACGAAGTCCATAAACGAGATATCAAATCAATTTTGGTTTCGTGGAAGCTTTGATAGCGTTGGAATTGTTTATTATTGTTCCAGTAACGGATCCTCCGTGGCGTGATGGTTAGTGCGTTGGAATATCATGTCAGAGGCCTTAAGTTTAATCGCGAGGAAATCCTCTAAGAGCAATTCTTGTCATGAAAAGTGCTTTCTCAAATTAGCCGTTCCGTTTCGGCTAAAAATTGTAGGTCCCCTCCATTCCTGACAACATTACTCGCACACAGAAGTGGTTAAAAGTTGTATCTAAGCCAATTGGCTCTGGTTCTTTGCAGACTGTTGTGCCACCTAATTTATTGTATTTTTAATAGGATTTTCAAGGAACTTACTGTAGTCTAATCAAGTAACCAATATGTTAATGAAATAATTTCAAGTGAAGAGATTCAGTTCATTTAAGTTGATTCCAAAGAGCCAAAGGCCCTGATACCGACAGTTAATTGTAATTTGTTAACAAATAATAATAATAGTCAAACAGATTTATTAAAAAATTTCATAAATCGGGATTTTCTGTCTACATCTTTAAGCACTTTTTATTTGACCATCAAAGAGCCTCACTTATCTTGTAACTAAATCCGCCCTGGTGCATTTTATATACTGGATAAAACATGAAAGTTCTTATCACTATTGGATAACCAAGAAAAAAGAAATCAAAACCTCAAACTATGGGTTTGCATTGTCCACTGTTTTACATCCATGTTTAGTCTTAGCTTCTCAATTGAAAACGCAACAACAATATGTTGCTGCTTGCAGTTTTGAGTTTAGTTCCAGTTGTCCCCATCACGACCGCATTGCAAATCTCTTCCTGCGTTATATATGAAACCTACATAACTACTCAATACAGATTTACCCCATTGGAATTCTCTGATTCATGGTTCAGTCATAGTTTACACGTTTCCCCACGCAAAATAAGCAAAGTGAGATCAAAACTTTACATACAAATATTTCGAATGACTTTGATTTGATACTTTATATTCTAAAATGTTTTGAAGGTTGGCATTCGTTCTAAGCGTTTATACGGATGCTGTGACCTCGGCTATACATACGTCGGATTTCCAAGCTATAGTTGCCGTCCAGTTTGTTATGGTGGATGTCAAATGGATGCTCATTGCACGGCACCAAATCAATGTACCTGCGATCATGGCTACTACAAGGATGCCGATAGTGGGCATTGTCTTTCCAATGAAACCTTATCTTCCGGAAAACTTCTTGAAACATCAACAGAAGGAGCTGTCTTAACTGGGACGACAGGTATCACGAAAATTCCTTGCAACGGAACGTGTCAGTTCAATGAGATTTGTTCTCAGCCAAATGACATTTGTATTTGCCCAAATGGCTTCCAACGTTCGACTGACATTTCGAATTCGAACTGTGTCCCTAAATGTGATGATGAATGTCAAAACGCAGACTGCACAGCACCAAACACCTGCACCTGTTGGCCGCATTACGAAAAAACCAATGACAGCTCAACTTGTCATATGAAGTGCACCGAAATATCATGTACGTTTGGGAAATGCAATGAAAATGGTGTGTGCATTTGTGCTGAGGGTTTTTACAACAACGGCACCAATTGCCTCTGGGCAGGCGATGACATCTTCTCTGAACCTGATTACTGTAAATGTTGGTCCCGATTCCTATGGCAGAAAAATCTGACAGAAAGTCGTTGTTTGAATTCGTGCGAAGATGATGACATATCTTCCGATTGTATACCTTTTAAGGAATGCGAGTTCTACGAAGGATACACAATCTGCCATGCACAAATGTACAAATGCAACGATTTGTCATTGGGTTCTTCAAGCACAACGATTCCCGAGATGGCAGAAGAAGTCAAAGCTGATATCGCAAGTTCAAAGACGTCTACGGAAGTGATTCTTTTAATACTGGGATTAACTTCACTCTTGTTAGTTGTGGTTGCAAGTTTATGGACGTGGAATAATCGACGTAACTGGCTTAATCGGCTTTGGAATTACAACCCCATGGACAATATTCAGGAAAATGAACAAGCTTAAAAATATTGCTTTCTTCGTTTTTATCAGTTTGTTATTTTATCTATAATAAAAAATACCAGAACGGTTTTTCTGACTAAGAGGATTGTGATATCTTTTATCATAATAAGCTGGGATTTTCTTTGTTCATAAATGCATTTGCGGTTATGTGAGAGTAATAATATTTCAGATAGTTGAGCCCTAGGATAAAGTTCTATAATTATGTTAAAAGGGGGAATATAAATTCAGTTTGTTGGAGTTCTTTAGTGAGGTTGGGATAACATTTAAAATGGCAGCGGACTTATTTTGGATAATCCTGCTATCGATGATGATTTCTTTGAGTATTTCATTAAATTATCGAAATGAACGCATATGTACCAAACAGATTTTGAATAAGTTTTACATTCACAGATTTGATAAGAATACTCAAAGAGTCGTTTCAGACGTAAGTTTTTGTTTCTTCGAAAATATGTGGATATACGGTTTTTATGATTTTTCCATCACTTCTCTCTGTCTCTCTTTTTCTTTTAGGAGAAAATAAGAAAAAAAATTATTTTTGTTTGCTGTGATGGATATCGTGAAAGGAGTCGCATCAAGGAAATGCCGAATTGTGAACCCGTTTGCAAGCAATCATGTGGTTATGGCTATTGCTATAGGCCTAATTCTTGCGCGTGTTATTATGGTTATGAGATTTCGGACCTTGATGGAACTTGCAAACGAATTGTGGTCGAAACGAAAACTGTTTCCCCCACTGCGGAGGCTACAACATACAAAGTTGAGCCTACAACTTGGCAGCATATTTTCGACAAGTCGACTCATGTGAAAGACGTTTCTGATTTGAATAAAAACGCTGTTTCCGAGGTAACAAGTGAGAAAAATACAAGATTTGATGTACCAATAATGGGACATATTAACTTTCCAAGAGTAAAGTTTGTCACATATTCAGATTTTGGTTTAGGAACCATACATCCAACAAGCACTCCTCGTCCGAACTTGAAGATTGAATCCTCAACAAATCAGATTGATTTTGAATCTTCTTTGGGGACTGGAACTGATTTTTCGAGGGTAAAATTTATTCCACATAGAGAATCAATTCGCAATAACATCAAATCCAGGAATAAACCTTTTACGCAAACTAAGAACTTTGAAGTACAATCTTATGTGTCTGCAAATTGTTCTTTTGGCATTTGTATTTGCCAAATGGGATATCAGTTAATTGATGACAAATTTTGCACTCAATGTCGAATTGGAAGCCATTGTCAATGTCCAGCAGGATACGCCTTTGATTCATTTCGTTGTAAGCCATTGTGTAATGGTGTGTTCGATGGCTGTATTCAAGGAACTTGTGTTGAACATGATGAATGTAGCTGTTTTAATGGCACGGAAAAGTTTTCCGATGATAAATTTCGTTGTTATGTCAAAGAGACAAGCCAATTAGGCCAGAGAAAAATCGAAACAAAATGGTATCTATTGGTGTTATTGGTTCCAGTAATTATTGTTATAATAAGCTTTTATTTTATCATCAACCGTTCGAGATCTGCCAAATCGAATCGTTTAAAAGCTCAAAGTAAGTCCACATTATAATAATTGTATCAACACTTACAATATGGACATTTTTTTTTAGGACACCAATTTCAGGAAATTCGATATTTTCACACAAATAATAATTTATGTGTTCAAAAAATGTGTAACACGGCAGGCCTTGATGGACATGCAAATCAACTCAATGAGAATATACTAATTGTTAAAGTGTAAAAATAAATGTTAAGGACAAATATCAGAAAAATTGATATTTCCTATAGTTTTGAAAAGCGATGGCTCTTGAAATGGGCTGTGTGTGTCATTATTCTTTTTACAATATTACACGCAGGATTCATACGATCATCCGAGTATTTTATTTTCCCTTTAAGATTATAAATTAATATTATAAAAAATTTAATTTTTTCCTTACAACCACAAAACCTCTTCGAAAATTTTTAAAACCTTAAATTTTTAAATGTCAAGATTTAATGTGATTATGTGATGTGAAGAAAACGTGTTCCTTTCGGAAACAATTATTTTTGATTGGAAACATACGGAACCTTATGCAATTAGAAATATTAAATCATTAATTCATCATTAAAATTAATTCAATTTAAATTGATCAAAAACTAAGCTAGAAATGTTTCAAAAATAACAGTAAATTTGATTCATTGCTTGTTGATTAAACTTTTAAACTTAAAAAAAGTAATAAGATATTAATACTTTTATTAAGACCCCCCTTCAAAACCAATATGTAAAAAACAATTGGGTCCAAACTAAATTTGGACTAACCTTCATCTCTCAGCGTAACAAAGGTAGTTTTTCAGTATTTTAAGCAGCCATAAATAAAAACCTTATTGGAGAATCAAACTGGTTTTATTGAGGTTTTTGAAAGTAAGCGAAAAAGTCCTAGATAACTGTTTTTGTTTTCATTTCAGTTTTAGTCTTTGTTTAAGCCTTGGTCTTTATATTGACGACTTCATACAATTTTGCAAATTTTGTTTCAATTTCAATAACAAGCTAACAAATTGATTAATTAAAATCAAATAATTTAAATTAGGAGAGTTCGTAATAAGAAAAAAACAGTTAAGAACCGAAGAAGGTAAATAGTAATGACTGATCTACTCGGTTTTAATATTTTTCAAATAAGAAACTTGGATAAAAATTCGCAAAGCTTTAATTAAACTTTCTGTGTTTATTTTGTCATTTTTATTACAGCAATGTCTTTTAGTCACTTCAAGAATCGTTAAGTCGTTCAGGGTTTATGTGACCACCTTCATACGATTTTATGTGATTTATTATTTATTATTTTTGTTGCTCAGTGCGTGGCCGAAGCCTAACTCGCAAATTCATATTTACAACATCATTTTACTTTTCTGAAAGATCAGCTGGTACGTAAACAATCAAAACTGCCGTATTTGGGTCTCATGAAACCTCAAAGTTAATATGGAGAAGGCAATGCCTCCTCAGAGAATTTTAGTATTCGCAACTATTTACTATTTTTTTTAAACGATTCTTAAACAAATTTTCATTGAACGGTTTGAGATACAGAGCCAAGTTAAGCGACTCTTCTTTTGGGAATGAAATTAGACACATGGATTTGGAAAATCTGTCGATTAAGCTCAATGGCGTTTCATACCACCTCGGGTTCGTTTGGATTTTTTTTATGAAGAAACGTGAAGGACCGATGTTATTCTAACCATCCCTGAAAAATTCAAGGGGTATATAATCTCTCGTCGTGATGGTTAGTGCGAAGGACTATCATGCCATGGGTCTTGGGTTCAATCCCTGCCTGTGCCATATAAAGTTTTTTAGGTACTGTCTCTTGCGGGGAATTTACAAATCCTCCAAGAATTATTCTTGTCATGAAAAGTTATTTCTTAAACTAGCCGTTTGGATTTGGAATCGCAACTATAGGTGTTTCCATCCCTGAAATTACTCGCACACAGAAATGGTTAAAAGTTAAAAATCACTAAGCTTTGGTTCTCTACGTTTTGTTTTTCAACGCAATCCAATCTTAAGACCTTCAACAAGTTCTTGGAAAATTGGGGTAAGAGAATCTAACTTTAAAGCCATTAGAACGAGGTCGCCGACGCATGTTTTATTTCTTTAATTAATTGGAAAGCAATACTCTTTGAAAACACATGTGCAATGATTTGTTTTTGAATTTAAAAGCAATGTATTAGAAATTTTTAAATAAAATATTTAAGAAAAATATCTTATCCCCAACTTGATTCTCTACTTTTAGTTTGATAAAGTTGGTCAAGTTGATTCAAGTTGAAAAAGAGTGAGGGAACCAGCTTCAAGTCTAAAGACATTGAGCAGATTTTCACAGAGAAAACTGTATTCGCACAGTTATACAATTTTAGGCGCGATAAGTAATTAAATTATTAAATCCGTTTCTCTTGAACTTCATATTAAAAAAAATTATTAAGCATTCAAATATCTATTTCAATTTTGTTTCATATTATATTGACTCTTATTTTAACACAAAGAATATAGACTAACTTAAACTCTAAAATTTGTACAAACTAAAAAAAAATGTATAAATTACTTAAACCATCACTAAGTCGGAATACAAGTTAACGTTTTCTCGTGGTACTTAAATCCCGAATAGCAAATACATCTATGTTTTGAAAAACATATTCCGTTGTCACATTTCCTGTACAACAATAAAAACAAATGATAAGATTAGAAATCACTGACAAAATATTACGCTCTTTCAAGAAACAATAAAGAAAACTCACTGATAACAATCTGCTTGACAAACACCATCTTTGAGATTAAAATCCTCATGGCAACTGCACTTGTTAGGCTCGACGCACTCTCCTCCCAATCCACAGTCAGGTTCGCAAACAGGAGTGCAGCCGTTTTCTTTCAATGTGTATCCTGTGCTGCAACCGCAATTCTCGGGTTCCGTGCAATTCTGCATCCATCCGTTGCATCCTTCAGAGCATATGGGTCGACAGAATTTTTTCGTCTCATCTAACTTATAGCCCTGGTGGCATTTACAAGTTCCATCGAGGTAGCACTGTCCGTTGAGGCAGCTAATCGGACATGTAAACACACAATCGCCATTGTCATTCTTCACAAAACCGTTATAACACTCACATTCCCCAGGTGCGACACAATATCCATTCAAACAATTCTCGCAAATAGGCTTGCAAGCTATTTCATCCGAAACACTATTCACCACATGAGGCTGGTAACCTTCGCAACATGTTTCTACAAATGCCATATGCATGGAGGAACCGGATCGGATGAACTTCGCATGCGGGTAAGCCTTTAAGGCTACGGTCCTTAAATTTAAACAGTTGATATTTTTAACATCCGTCGGAGTGGTTTTCTATACTTACGGGATTTCCTTGTGACATTTGTTATTCAAATTCTCTTCTTCTGGAGGAGGGGCGATGGTGGTTGTTGGATATGATTGATGCTGATGCCTTCCTCGTTTCTGCGGTTCCGCCAAAGTTGCATGACTTTCCATGAAGGCCAGAGCCAAGACTATTGACAATAATTCTACAAACTTCCAATCGATGTACATACTTGCCAGAGACTGGCTCTATTTTAAAGCTAAGAAATATACATTATAAGAGTTATTTCTTATCAAAATTTGTATACGAACAAAATTGAAAATACATTTTCTCTTTGAGAGAATTCTTGATTGTGTTTTTTTTTTGCAAAGCTTAGCGATAAGCCCCCAAGCTTATCATCTTCATATTTTTACACGACCACAATTCTACATTTTTAAGCTACGCACATGACACAATACAAGACGATTTGTTATCAAAAGTTTGTTTGTTTTTGATTCGTGTAAAGTTGAAGGTCAAAACAGAAAAAAAAATAATCAAGGACATTAAGAATCTATTGAAGACCTACGAACGGTTTTTGTTTATGTATGTAATAGTATCTTTTCAGGAAGGAACGAAATGGTAATAATGTAGGTTAATGGAAGAAAATTAAATTCTTGATAGAAATATTGACGCTGGGTGGCGCCTCGTTAAATATTAGAAGATAAAATGCTGATGCAGGGTCTTCAGTTCATTATTGGTGGTAGAGGGCGCCAATGTTCAATATTCAAGAAAACACAAGTACTTTATTGGAAACTCCATATGGTGCACACAAATTAACCACGAGAATGGCCTTAGAGAAAAGAAGCCTGAAAGCAAGTCAATTGATGGCGATTAGATGAAATTTCAGAGGAGAAACATATACTAACTAAAATCACATTAAGTTGTAAAAAAGAACTTCTGATATTTTAAAATAATCAAGACTGGGTTTTGTTTTTTTTTTTGCAATTAATGTGATTTCATGCGTTGAATTTGTATGTTATTTATTATTTTTGAGCGTTCAATACAAGAAGCATTAGATGGTTCTAAGTCTGAAGTACATAAAATAAAAGATGGTGTGTCCCAGGGCTCTGTTTTGTCTCTGTAACTCTTTCTCATTTTTATTAATGATCTTCTGTCTGCAACTGCTAATTCACTAAATTGTTTCGCTGACGATAGTACTCTTAGATTTTCATATTCGTTTCCAGACTCAAATCGCTCTTCTTCGGAGGTGGAACTGCAACGACAAAATATTATAAGCTCATTAAATTCCGACCTAAAGAGCAATGTATAATAAGGAATAAAAAATCACTAACAACCTCTTGTGGAACGATCACATACGCGATGTCACCAAAAATTCCCCAAGATGTTTGGGTTTTTGAAGGCGATGCACGAAGTTTTTCTCCCCTTCTGATCTAGCTGTTATCTTCAATACTCATACGTCCACGTTTGAGAATAACTTCCACCTCTGGTTTGGTGCTCCTGTCACTTACTTAAGCCTCTTGGACAGTATTGAACGCAGAGCATTCAAATTAATTGGTGATAATATCATTATACATTAATTTAAGTCGCTTGAATACCGTCGTAAAGTTTCTTGTATAACCTTTTTTACCGTCATTTGAATGGTTTATGTTAAGAGAAAAAGCCAGCTGCATTCCTCCCCATAAACAGTTCAATCGTAATACTCGCGCTTCTAGGAATGCCTTCAATATACCCTCGAGCCGAACTTTGGTCGTACGAGTGTGGAATGTCTTACCACACTTTGTCTTTCCCAGTCATTGCAATATTCAGGAATTCAAAACGAATGTACACCAACCTCTCCTTTCAAACCCTCTCCCCCTTCAGAGTGATCACACTCTGTATAATAAGGTTAGTAATATCCCCTTTTGTGTGCGCGTCAACTGCGAATGTTATTGGTACTTTTTTTTGGCCTGAATTGAGGGATATGAATAAAGCGATACTATAGCAACACCGTTCACACCACATACAAAATTGTCTCCGAGCTATTCAAAGGCATCATTATCTTACATCACGCGTGGAGGTCACCGAGGTCACGCTATTTGACATCCTTAGACTTTCTTCTTGAGGGATTTTTTGATTTATACAGGCCAATAAGAATTACCAAAAAATGGCGACAGGACGTCCGCAAGGACAACACAACTCATACCACCGATCAAATTTAGCATGATTTATGCGGAGTTGGAGCCGCAGTGAAGATTAGAAGTATTTTATTTTCGACACATAATGACATCAATAAAACCTTTTCAAGGATTACAAAAGTTTAATGACGTTCTGTTTTATTTAGGTACTGAAAGGAACTGCTTCAAGAAAGACCCTTTAGAATTAATCTTTAATGGATTCCACAAATTGTGAAGAAAACCTTAAAGATGCACTTACATTACTTATGGACAAATACAGCACTGTTTTTTTGAGCAAGCATTGCGAATAAAATAAACCAATCTAAAATAGCATACTAGTCATCAGTCTGCGCTCTGGATATATCTTCAAGATATCCCACGGTTTACTTTATTTGTATGGAAAACCTCAGTAAGAATTTGTTTTGATAAGCTACAATCTACACCGGAAAATTATACTAAACCACTCCAAACCCCCAAAGTTGGCTATTATAAAACACTATGTTAAAGAATTAAGCTAGATTTTTTAGTTAAAAAACTGAGCTCGAAGATGAAAGTTCTCTGGAAAATTGTTTTGTTTTTTGTATTTCAAACTATGACAACTACTACTCACGGCTTAAAGCCATATTGTGAGGAAACAGAGCTATACACTGTTCAGGAGTCTTATTATCGATTTCAAGATCGACGCGTATCTCAAAAAGGCTATTTTCCATGGCAAACGACGTATCGATGGATAGTGCAAAAAGTTCCTGCAATTCAAGTATATCATACATCATAGATTTTGAATGAATGTTGAATGTTTAAACTTTGTATGATTTATTTAGATAGTACGGAAAACTCGTACAAGAACGAAATGTTGTCCTGGTTTCACAATGACTGATCAATCAACATGTGTTCCGTACTGCTCTGTTAAATGTATCAACGCAAAGTGTACTGAACCGGGCGTTTGCACCTGTAATAAAGGATACCAAAAGATTCTTTTCAACCCAAACTCCTGTGAGCCAATTTGCGACGGAGGCTGTGGACAGGGGACTTGTATTGCTCCCGGGAAGTGCGACTGCTTCAGAGGCTATCAAATTGCCGAAAATAATAGGTGCTCGCCGATTTGTGATAGTGGTTGCAAATTTGGCAAGTGCATTGCACCCAACAAATGTGAATGTCAGACAGGATACATTTTAAACGCCCTTTCCAACACCTGTGAACCTTTTTGCCCTGGAGGATGTCCGAATGGGTATTGCTCGACTCCAGGAGAGTGTGTATGCTCACAGGGGTTTGAAATAGATGATCTTAATAACTGTGCGCCAGTCTGTGAGGTCAAGTGTGTCAATGGGAAGTGTGTTGCACCAAATAAGTGCGTTTGTGATAACGGCTATAAAATTAATTCTGAAGGTCATTGCGACCCTGTTTGCGAGGAAGGTTGTGAGAATGGAGTCTGCACAGCTCCGAATGAATGTTCATGCAATGAAGGATTTGTTTTGGACGGAGAAAACCACTGCAGTCCAATTTGTGACGGTGGCGGCTGCATTAATGGTAAATGCATCGCACCAAATGAGTGTGCATGCAACTTTGGCTACGAGCTTAGGGATCGAATTTTGTGTGAACCTGTTTGTGAAAATGGTTGTCAAAATGGTGTTTGTGTGGCTCCAAACAAGTGTAACTGCTCAGTAGGGCACACTTTTGATACAAACAACAATTGTGTACCAGTTTGTGCATATGGTTGTCCGTTTGGCAAGTGTATTGCCCCAAATGTTTGCGAGTGTCAACCTGGGTACACATTGAGCACAAATGGATCTGGGTGCGAGCCCAAATGCTCCGAGGGTTGTTCGAATGGCTTTTGTTATCGTCCTGAAATGTGTGTTTGCAATCAGGGCTATCTAATGGGGCCAGATAATAAGTGCGATCCAGTTTGCAGTGATGGATGTCTAAATGGTGTATGTGCTGAGCCAGAAATATGTCGATGCCTTGAAGGGTTTCAAATGCCAGCTGACTCGATTAATAAATGTGAACCGATTTGTGAGCCCAAATGCCAAAATTCAGATTGCGTAGGCCCAGGATTGTGCTTGTGTAGGCAAGGCTACACGCCATTAAATTCTTCTGCATGTCTGCCTCATTGCGAAAAATCCTGCTTGAATGGTTATTGTGCTACGCCAAATAATTGTTCTTGTATTGAGGGTTACGAAGCACATGATTATGAACCCAATGTTTGTACACCAGTTTGTGAGAATTGTAATTATGGTGATTGTATTTCACCGGGACATTGTCTTTGCTGGCCAGGTTATGAAATGGATCAGAATTCTGCAACATGCATTTTGCCCATCAGTAGTACTCCCATAATAAGCACAGAGTTTACGTCGAAAAAAGAATACGAAACCACATCATCATCGTTTTCAGAAACTTTTTCATCGTCTGAACTGGTAACGACTTCTGCTGTAATAATGAGTTCAACAATTTTCGAAGAATTATCAACACATTTGAGTACTTCTACCGCAAAAATGTCCACAAAAAATAGCTTCGAAGAAAAAATCTTTGACCTTTGTAATTGTTGGTCATTAAAAAATTCCAGTAGAACATACTGTTTGACTGAGGCGGAAATCGATAGAGATGGATGCCAAATTGAAAAGGTTGTATTGAAGCTAAATTGTAATGGGACTGAATACCTATGCAGTGGAGTTCTGGGAAACACTTCTTTAGTTGTTCGAAATGAGGATTGGTGGCATTGGATTCCGATTACGGCCATTTTGATAGTGACACTAACAGGAATAGGTCTTTTTATACGAAAATATTGGTTGCCTGGAAATCCCGATATAAATGAAGAAGGTGCAAACAATAATATTTTTTTTAATAAGTCACCAATTATTCTCTTTTGCTTTCAGTGAATCAAGAATTCTCGGTACAGTATGTTAGCAACGGTATGTATAATGAATCTAAGAAGGAGTTGGACTAAGATTTTATGACAGAAAATAAATTTGATTCACTTGAAAGAAAATTAGTTTTGGCTTGAATTATTTGTGTTTCATTCTTACCTTATGCTATGACTTAATATAGCCACTCTTACATGAAATTCCACAGTTTATAAAGCGTCAGGTGGATAACTAATAATTTTGGAAAGTACATTTTATGGGTTTGAAAAAAATAAAGTAAGATTTCTCTGAACTTTTTAATTCACTGACAGTTTTTTTAATCTTAACAATTATATTAAATAATTTATGGAACATTTAACTAGCAATTTTGTTTTTAAATCCTTTAAAGAAAGGATCGTTATGGGGTTCTCGAGAATGACACTTTTCACGTCTCATTGAAATTTCTAACAAAGAGAATAAGAGAGGCTTGCTCAGAAACTGTGAATAAGAAATAAAATGAAAATTATCGGTTTATTTTTGGAACTTCTTTTTAAAAATATTTAGAACTCGAGGATTTATTCACATGTAATCATGTTTATAGAACTCGGTTTAAAATAATTCTTAAATTCTAGGAACTTTAGATTACGGTCGAATGGAAGCAAATTTTTCTAGCTCCAACTTTAACTAAACATTTTGAAATTCTTCAAATAAAATAAAGAAATGTCTATAAGTTTTAATTTGAGCGCCAATTTATTTAAACATTTGGTTCAGTGTTGATATTTTGTGCGTTTTCGAATTAATGTTTCAATGGAATTCTATTTAAAATGAAGATAATGTAAATTATTTTGTTATATGCGTTTATAGCATGTTCGAATAAAGATCTAAAAGTCAAAAGATTTCGTTTCAATTTAGACGCGTTGGATGCTGCCGCCAAGAAGAGCTTAGAACGCTACCTGCTGTCATATTTCGTTAAATATTTTATTGCATCAAATTATATTTATGTTTTTGTAAATAATGTAAAATAAAGCGAAGGTGACAAAAGGTCACAAATGAAATAAAACCTCACTTCCATTTTATAACGTTTACAAGATTGTGTTTCTTTGTTCTCTGGATTTTTAATATTTAGATTTGATTTCAAATTAACTAACTTACCCTTTTTTGAATTAACTCGGAACATTTTGGTCCTTCGTTGCCTATTAAAAAGCGAACCATAAACTTTTAATTTTGCTACACAAACCTTACAAATTAAAAGAGTGTGTGCCGACATTTTGTCGTTTTTTTCAAAGTTTATTAAACAGATTTAAAACATTTGAAAATAATTTAATTAACATTTAATTTGAATAAAAACATTTTAATCATCATCATTATCATCAACACCATCATCACAATCATCATCATAGTCATCTTCATCATTATTTTCATCATCATCATCATAGTCATCGTCATCGCCATCGCCGCCGCCGTCGTCATCGCCAATCGCTACCCATCACAAAGCGCCATCAATTTTAAGCAGTCGCATTTATCTGGAATAAGTACAAAAACCACAGTGAGTACACTTTTCATTTATTTGTTTAAACAATTACACATAAAGAAATATTATTTGTTTAATAAATACAAACAATGAATGCATCTAAAATTGTAAGAAGCACCTGCACGCAAATTTCAAAAGATTTTGAAAATTTTAAAAAGACTGTGAGCCCCACTCGCCGAACCAAAAATTATGTCACCACACGTCTCGAAACCCTTGAAGGCAATTGGGTGAACATAAAAAACCAATATCAACTAGTGATTTGTAGTGATGACGTCAAAGAAGATGTTTTAAATAGCACCGAAGAATTTTTTAACGAAGCAAATGAGATCTATACGCTTTACAGATCTATGCTATTAGATGAGTTGGACAAATTTGCAGAGGCTAAAGCGAAAGAAATTGCTACTGCTGTTCCTCCAGTTGCAAAATCTGACAATAATAAGCATCACGATGTACGCTTACCCAAAATTAATCCTCCGACTTTCACGGGTGAATACCAGAATTGGCGTTCGTTTAGAGATCAATTCGTTTCTTTGGTACATAGCAATAAATCACTAACAAATATAGAAAAACTACATTATTTAAAGTCATGCTGTAAAGAAGGAGCAGGCATTTTGCTTGAACATATTAACGTAGATGATGCTAGCTATGAAAAAGCATGGGAATTATTAAATTCACGGTATGATTTTAAGAGAATTCTTGTTAATAACGAGTTAAAGTTGTTTTATGAATTGCCAGTAGTTCATGAGGAGAATTCGAAAGGTATTCGCGAATTGTCGGATAATTCAACCAAAATTTTGCACGCCCTCACAAACCTAGGATTGCCAGTCCAACATTGGGATGCAATCATCATTTTTTTGCTTTTAAAAAAGCTTCCATCAACGGTACAAGCAAAATGGGAAGCAACACTTGGAACTAAGAAAGAAATATCCACTTATAAAGAGTTTTCAGATTTCTTAGAGACAAGGTTCCGAACACTGGAAATGGTTGATGAGCAGCAAAATGCGAAATTAGCCTCAACTTACAAAAAACAATTAAAAACAGTATTTCATGTTAATGCTGAAACAGCAAATTTTGCATGCAAACTGTGCCATAAGGGTGCACACTCATTAAGAATATGTACAAAGTTTTTAAAAATGGATGTCAACACAAGGCAACGAACTGTAAAACAATTAGGGAACTGTATTAACTGCTTGGCATATAGCCATAAAACAAATAGTTGCCCTAGTGATAAAAAATGCCATTTTTGTCAAAAGCAACATAATTCATTGCTACATTTTGGCAACGCACAAAACCAACTCAACTTACACAATCAACAAAACACATACCAACGACAATCACTCACTCAAGCTAACCAATTACCACCCAATTCAAATAACACAATCTCTCAAACTCAAACCAGAAATATGCCACATAATAAAACAAATTCATTCAACAACACAAATCCAAACACATATAACACAAATAGCTCACATGCACACCATATATCAACAGAATTCAATCCAAACGCATCAACCTTCTACCCCAACGATCCAACACCATCAACATCATCAAATTGCTTTCATTTGAAGGATTTTAAAAATACGCAAATCTTACTTGCAACAGCAATCGTAAAAGTCAGATCAGCTGATGGAAACTTTATTAAATTAAGAGCTTTGATTGATCCTGGATCACAAGCTACGTTTATAACAGAATCAGCATCTCAACTTTTACGACTCAAAAAATACAATACTTCATTTGATATTTCGGTATTAGGACAGAACAAAAGCGGTTCTTGTCAAAACTATATTGAACTTAACCTGAGTTCAAATTACTCAGATTTTACTACGTCGACAAAAGGTTATATATATAAAACATTAACAGGACTTTTACCAAGTCATGAAATTATTTCAACAAAATGGAAACATATCCAAGGTTTAAAATTAGCCGATCCAACATTTCATCGACCATCAAACATCGATATTTTGTTAGGGAATGACGTTTATTGTGAAATAATTTTGAATGAAGTCATTCGTGATGATGAACAAATATGTCCGATCGCTCAAAAAACCGAATTTGGTTGGATCATATTAGGAAAAGTACCGCTTGAAAAACCCAACTCTATTCAAGTCTACACACAAACTGTCGACATAGACACACAAATGCGAAAGTTTTGGGAGATTGAGGAATCTCCATACCAAAAGGCCGAAGCAGAAGAAGATGTAGCTTCTGAAAATCACTTTTTAGAACACGTCAAGAGGTTGCCGGGAGGGCGTTTTGAAGTATCGTTACCTTTCAAGGCAAGTCAACGACCAGAACTAAAATCAACACAACAAACAGCGTTAAGGATGTATTACAAGCAAGAAGAGAAGTTACTTAACAACCCAACATTACACGAAGAATACAATAAATGTCTGGCAGAATATCTTAAACTTAACCAAATGGAAGAAGTGGATATCACTCAAGATAATATCTACAACTCACCTTTTCACAACATCGTGCCACATCATGCCGTCATAAAAGACTCCAGTACAACCACAAAACTGCGTGTAGTCTTCAACGCCTCATTTAAAACTTCGAACGGAACTTCGTTGAATGACCATCTGATGACTGGAACTAAGACACAAACAGATATTATAGCAATAGTTTTGAGGTGGAGAACACATAAAATTACCTTTACATCTGATATAGAAAAGATGTATAGACAAATCCACATTCATCCAGATGATGCATATTATCAAATGCTGTATTGGCGTGAAGATACAACAACACCAGTTAAACTCTATAAGGTTAAAGTTTTGATGTTTGGTACTGCTCCAGCTCCATATTTAGCAAATAGAACTCTCAAAAAACTTGCCTCTGACGAAGAATCAGCATACCCACTAGCCGCCCAAATGATCCGTGAAGATATGTATATAGATGATTTAGTTTCAGGTGCTGATTCATTAGAGGTAGCCAAAGAAAAGTACCATCAAATTTCAACGCTATTATCTTCAGCTGGATTTCATCTACGTAAATGGATGAGTAATGAAAAAGAATTTATGGAATCCATTCCGGAAGAAGACCGAGAAACAAGTGTTTCGCTGACTTTTGGATCTCTAGATCACACGAAGACTCTTGGAATCAGGTGGTTCCCATCTTCTGACTCTTTTTCTTTCCAAAAGATCGTTCTCGATAATATCGTTACAAAACGTTCCATACTTTCAACCATAGCTCGTTTTTTTGATCCATTAGGGTGGATAGCACCTTGTATTATCAAGGCTAAGACCCTCATGCAGCAATTATGGCTAAAAGGCCTCTCATGGGACGACAATATTCCAGTTGAATTACACCAAGAATGGCTCTCTTTTCAAGAAGAATTAGAAATTTTAGAAGACATACACCTTCCAAGATGGATAAACACTCAAAGTGATATCAAACAAATAGAACTCCACGGATTCAGTGATGCATCAATTAAAGCGTATGGAGCCGTCGTCTACCTTAGAGTATTAGACAACCAGAACCTCATACATACTCATTTGCTCATTTCTAAAACAAAGGTAGCGCCTGTAAACACGGTATCGTTACCAAGATTAGAACTTTGCGGAGCTGTCATGCTGGCAAAACTTCTCGATTATACCCGATCAGTTCTTCCATTCAAAACCATTCAAATATTTGCATGGACTGATTCTACAATCACCTTGAGTTGGATATCTGGATTACCATCGAAATGGAAGACATTCATAGCCAATAGAGTCACCGAAATCCAACGGTTGACCAATGTAAGCATATGGCGACATATCCCCACCAAATTAAACCCAGCGGATTTAATATCTCGTGGTATCCTTCCATCAAAATTGAAGACCAATACACTATGGTGGAGTGGACCACATTTTCTTCATGAAAAATGGGATTTCTCAGTACCTACACAACCCACCCAATTAGAAACCGAAGAAGAAAAGAGACAAATCAAGATTCATGTCACCATCAAAGATGCTAACGGCATTCTTGATGTAGTTTGCAATAAATCCAAGCTTATCAAAGTATTAAGAATCATAGCCTTTGTGAACAGATTCATCTATAATGTAAGAAAGGATGATGTTTTAAAAATGAAGTCCGTTCTTTCACCCATAGAACTTGACATTGCATTACGTACAACCATAAGAAGTGTTCAACAATTCATGTTTCCTGATGTCATAAAAGAACTTAAACTTACTAAGAGAACAAAGCTCAACAAATCTCTAAACATGTTTATTGATCGATCTGGTATTATAAGAATTGGCGGTCGATTGCAAAATGCCAATCTTACATATGATCAAAAGCATCCTATTGCATTGAAACCAGATCACAATTTCTCGAAACTCATCATTGAAGATGCTCATGAGAAAACCCTACATGGGGGTATCCAGCAAACAATCGCTTTTATTCGAAATCAATTTTGGATTTTCAATATGAAAAGAACAGTGAAGAAGTGGTTGAGTAAATGCTTCACTTGTTTTAAGAATCAACCCAAATCAATGCAACAACTGATGGGAAACCTTCCTGCCCCCAGAGTAAATATGTCACGACCATTCACTCACACTGGTGTAGACTATGCCGGTCCTTTGGAAGTTAAAACTTGGAAAGGAAGAAATTCCAAGAAATTTAAAGGATATTTTGCAATTTTCATATGTCTCTGCACAAAAGCAATTCATCTTGAAGCTGTAACAGATCTCACAACTCAAGCCTTCATTGCCGCGTTCAGGAGATTTATATCTCGAAGAGGAATATGTTCAAATATTTATAGCGACTGCGGTACTAATTTCAAAGGTGCTGATACCGAACTTCAAAAGATGCTAAATGTAGCCAAACATGATTACAAAGAAATAGCTGACTCACTAAGCAAATTGGGTACCAAGTGGAACTTTATTCCTCCTGCTTCTCCTCACTTTGGTGGTTTATGGGAAGCAGGAGTGAAATCAGTCAAATACCACTTAAAACGGGTTGCCCGAAACCAAGCCCTGACATTCGAGGAGCTCAGTACGCTTCTAACACAAATAGAAGCTTGTCTTAACTCGAGACCCCTTTGTCCCGTTACAGATAGCTTGGATGATTTTAACGCCCTAACACCAGCACACTTTTTGATCGGCACATCAATGCATACAGTCCCTGAAGCCAACCTACCAACTGAAAAAATAGGCTACTTGGACAGATGGAAACGACTACAAGCATTACTCCAAACATTCTGGAAGGAATGGAGCGGAGAATATTTAACAAGGCTTCAAAACCGACCGAAATGGTTGAAAGTCGGAAAACAACCCAAAATCGGAGATTTAGTCTTGCTGAGAGATGAAAGACTTCCACCATCACAATGGTCCCTAGCAAGGATTATTGAAACCTATCCAGGACAAGATGAACTGATCCGCGTTGTAAAAGTAAGAACCCAGAACAACGAATTCAAAAGGCCTATCACAAAAATCTGCCCACTCCCATCGAACAACATTGATACAGAAAACACAATAGTGTAAAGATCAACTTAAATTGGAAAAAAAAAAAACACATACTGCTAAATTTCTGAATAAAAAAAACTTAAACCCAAATATATAAGAGCCTGATCAACACAATATACAAACAAACTAAAATACAATCAAAACTTATGTACAAAACCATACACAACAAAGTAAAATATACTTAATATACACACACATATATATTCCCAATACATTCAAAAGTTGGTCAAACCAAATTACAAAACACTCATTTAACAAACATCTATAAACCATTTAAATAAACTCAAAACACATTCATCATTTAATCAACGCATTTAAATAAAATTAAAACATTATCAACACATATTTAAACAACTTCCACACAAGCAAAATAAAAAAAAGGGTTTTTGTGCTCAAAACACAATCCCATATAAATCACAACTCAACTCAACACATGCATACATGCAACTAACACACTCAAATATATATAAAAAAAAAAAAAAAAAAACTAACCCTAACCCATTCAAACATAATTTGAATTGATTTAAAATCCATTCTGAATTAAAACCCTTTCAAATATAAGTAAAACTGAATTAAAATCAATTTAATAAAACGAATTTCAACATACTCACTTATTGAACATTTGAAATCACATTCATAAATATCAAAATCAACCATCCATACAGTCCACTGAAACTCAACACATTTATACTAAACTCAACACATTTATACTAAAATCAATCACATGCTAAAACCTAAATTCATTTACAAAATAGAAAATTGAATTTATCAACACAAAACCTAAAATAAATACCTATAAACAAAAACGTAAGCGAAAACCTGAAATTAACTAAAGAAATACTAAAGGAAAAAACAAACTAAATACTCAAAATAAATTTAAAAATTCATAAACTCAGTAATATAATCAAAAATTATTAATATAAAATATGAAATCAAATTAAAATTATTAATATAAAATATGAAATCAAAAACAAACAAAATAAAACTCACATAAATAAATACATCAAGTTAACTGATGTGGCAACCATGACAACACCTGAAAAAAGAAAACAAACATACATACATGTATTCAAACCATTATAGCAAAAAACAACAACTTACCATCGTCGGCATCAGCAGCATAACAATAATCAACAGCAACACCAATCAGCCTGTTAAAAAAAAAACAAAAACAAAATATATGTACATATGTATGTATAATAAATCGCATATAAACAAAATAGTAGGTACTCAATTAATTGCCTACTTTGCCACATGAAATATAAATATATAGCTGAATGTAAATTAAAATCACAACAACACTGTACATATAGTCAATTGATGGCACAAACTGAGAAATAACGGAAGAAAACTTGAAACATATAGTACACAAATTATATTATACAAATTATGTTACACAAATTAAACACCTTTAGATTAAATTAAACTATTTTATTACTTGGCTGAAATATCACACTAATAAAAAGGAAAAGTTAAAGTATACTCACCAAATAAATGAAAACGGAATACACACCGATCGCGATAATTATTTTTTTTTCACAACAATAAAACATAGGTACTGTTCAAGATAGGTAAACATGAATGAAAAGTAATGTCGGAATCGAAAGGAAACTGCATATTATGCTGTCTCGAGTATCGAACTTACATACTTAAGCTTCGATTGCAATATGCAATTACAAGTCAGGGAGGTCATACGAAACTGACGTTAACTTTTTGTTAGGGTTTACACGATGCAAGACAAAACGAAGGTGGAAATTTATTAATTAGAGTAAACTTTGATGAAGTAGATGTATTTTAATACACATACATATTGTTTAGAATAAATAGTATTTGAAAAGATAACTAATCGCATTTCTCTTTGCATGTAATATTATAAAATAATACATTTGGTACCTCTTCAACGCTTATGGTCGACCAAGTGCTATGACCGTTTACCTCGGAACATTTCCGAGTTAATTCAAAAAAGGGTAAGTTAGTTAATTTGAAATCAAATCTAAATATTAAAAATCCAGAGAACAAAGAAACACAATCTTGTAAACGTTATAAAATGGAAGTGAGGTTTTATTTCATTTGTGACCTTTTGTCACCTTCGCTTTATTTTACATTATTTACAAAAACATAAATATAATTTGATGCAATAAAATATTTAACGAAATATGACAGCAGGTAGCGTTCTAAGCTCTTCTTGGCGGCAGCATCCAACAAGACGTTTTGCTACTTTCTCCTGAAAATTCAAATCATCAGCCCCAGTAAGATGCACCGAGATGCAACAATTTTAATTATTATTGTTTTAAATGTGAAGTCTATGAAGAGATTGTTGTGAAAATAATATTTTGTGTAATATTCTATGTAATGCACGTGTTATTAAATACAACTCTGACAAATAGGACGTAATGTCCAAATAGACAACTTGCCTTCCTTAAGAAATATACATAAGGTCTTTTTACACCTTTATCTGGTCCTTATGTCTATGGAAATATTGAACATTTGAGAATGGACGTTATTTCTCAACATAATGTCTATAGTCAATGGCCATATTTCTTATTACGCACACTGAAGGAAGGGTCGTAGTTATTATGACTGGTAACCTTATATCACCCCTCTTATGACATACATATTATATACATACAAGGCAAAAAGTAAATAGTCCACTGTGTTTATATTAATAACATTTGCAGACTTGTATGTACATATGTATAAATAAAATCCTAAAAATGTATTATCATTGCAAGTAAAATGTACTTTTTGTCTAATATTCATTCCAAAATCTTCTAATAATTTTAACGCTGAAATGGGTAAAAACTCAATTGAGGTGTAATTTTCGAAAAACCCTGTTTTAAAGATTTAGAACTTTGTGAAGAAATCGGCTGTAAAAGGACTATTTTACATCTAAAAATAATTATGTAGATATAAATACCGCAACATAGAATTTTTCTATTATATTTCTCTATTTTTCTAACTTTCTACGAACAACATTTTCACTTTTGAATATTGTCTGGCTAGCTACTTCAAACTCAATTGTTACTGATATAAACTTTCATCTGTCAAAGAATTTTTATTTTGGACTAGCTGACCCGGCAGACTTCGTACTGCCTCAATCGATAAATAAAAGACCTAAACTTTTGTATAAATTAATTAATTTCAAAACAAACACAACGTATTGAATAAAAAAGCATTTTTTTAATGAAGCATGAAGTTTTATTATTATTTTCGACACATCATGTTGCTTACTTAAAAAAACAGAGTTTTTCTGAAATACTGGCTTGTATTTATAAGGTTTGAATTTTTATTAACAGACACACACTGTTATGATACAGTTTGTTAACCAATTTAAAGCTCTCTCTCATAAACTATTTTTTTGTTTTGATTTGTGGTGCGTAAATAAACAAAGAAGACGTTTTCCGACGCGCGAACACGCGAAGTATAATTGTCCATGCGCGAAACAGGGAAACTCCAAGTTGATTCCGCAAACTTGTAAAGACTTTCCTTGCGATTTATTTATTGTCATCGCAAAGGCCAGACGTACTGGAAATTGTAAGCGTTTAAAATCGAATATTAAATCCGTTGGAATCATCGGTATCCGCGGGATCAAGACATCCTCTCCTTTGTATTTTCCTTTTATTTGCTGCCTCAATGACGTTATTCATCAGCGTGGCGTTATTATACAGCGTATGTATAACGGAAGGGGGGTATCAATCCTGGATGGAATTTGTACTTAAATATATATACACCGTTTAACGGAAGGAGGTATGAACCCTGAAGGAGGTGAATGTGCTCATGAAACTCAACAACTTTCCCCAAAGAAAATAGGTGAAAATATGAAAAAAAAAATTGGCACTCCCTTACAAAAGTGACTACCAGCTGATTGATTTTCTATCGGAGGAGGGCCAAATTTTTTTTTCATGTTTCGACCTATGTTCTTTGGGGAAAGTTGTTGAGTTTCATGAGCACATTCACCTCCTTCAGGGTTCATACCTCCTTCCGTTAAACGGTGTATATATATTTTAGTACAAATTTGAATATTATTAAAAAATATTCCGGTATAATACCTTGAAAGTGGGCATGAAATTGTCCTGTATAATATGTGTAGCGCCAAATGATGTCATCTGGAAACAGTTGTTATATTTCTGAATGTTGGCCAAGAAGTGCTTAGAATCATTTCCAATCCCAGAAACTAAAGAGCGTAAAGGATCTGGTGGTGGGACCAATTGGGGCAATTTTACTTTGCCTCCAGCACAACATAATCCAGTCATTCACCAGTGTATTTTAACGCCTTACAATATTTACAAATTATTTTCATTTCCCCAATTGTTACCGATTTGTCAGCACAATAATCAATTGCCGGATCATAGTGGAATGTAGCTCGTTCAAGAATCACAGCAGCACTGCGTCTGCGGATTCGCTGATGTCGTTATCACAAAGGATCACAAAAGTAACGAAAGTTCTCGCGCACGTAGCGGTAATCGTCACTCACAAAGATAGAAGGATGCACTCATAGAATATCGTAACCATGATCGTTACACAATATCGTCAATCGTAATACTTTTTTCCGTGTTCTGATTTTTTTATTTATTTTTTTTTGGAGTTTACCTTTAAGCCATAAATCTACGTGTTCTGAAGTGCGACAGAATGATTGACATATTAGTTGGTTGTCAAACTAATGTCAAATATTATGGTTATGTTCAGAAACTTAATTTGTGACAAAACTTAAGATTTCTCAAACTTAAAAAAATAATCTGATACAGTTACAACTGAAGTTAGCTAAAATTAAGTTTCGCGAAGCCGACCAAATTAATTGGAAATCAGTACTACTAATTGTTTATTACATTTTTTGTCGCGATCGCGATTCACTCTTGTTTATTTTCGGAACGCGACATTAGATCCTCGCACGCGAAGACTATTTTCATAGATATGATTGAATTTGAACTTTATGCATCGGTAATAAATTGCAAATTGACTCTTTGACGTTAGGAACAGACCTAAATTGCTTAGACAACAGTGAGTGATTATAATTAAATATGGACTTTATTGAATAGCAATAAAGTTCAAATTGACTCTAGAAAACGTTTGTATGGGAAATAGAAAAGGGCTGTTTTTAGGGTTTTCCCGGAAATTATTCGAATTTTTTCTCACCTTTTAAACCTTCCCTAGACCTCCACGAACATTTCAAGACTAAGATAAGATAAATCCGTTCAGCCGTTCTCGAGTTTTAGTGAGACTAACGAACAGCAATTCATTTTTATATATACACTGAAAATAATATTTTTCGTAAAAATATGAAATTGCTTACGTTAACTGCATTTTCGTTGGTTTAACGAAAGTTTTAATTGGTTCAACAAAAAATTTCATAATTTCGTAATATGAAAGTTTCATCATCTAACGAAAACGCTTCATCAAAAAATTTCCCTATCTAAAAGATAGTTATAGAAATTTTATTAACGTTTTCATCATTCTATGAAAAATTTCCATTGTGAAATCTACGAAAACTTTCATCAAAGCATGTAAATAAATTGATTTTAGGAAAACTTACCATAAAGTGATTAAGATCCTACACCACTTCATGATATTTTTCATTCTTTAATGAAATTTCATCAAGTTATGAAAATTATTCATCTATTGATCAAAATCTTACATAAATTTAAGGAAAACTACATAAGATAATGAAAATAATTTGTTGGTTAATTCAAATTTTTCATTAATTGATTAAAAAACTTCATTATATTATGAAGAAATTTCGTAGCTTGATGCAATTTTTCATTTACTAACTTGTTTTTTTATGAAATAGAAATAACGAAAATATTCATCAAGTTATGAAAATAAATCATTGCTTTATGAATGTGAAGTTTAAATTTTACATTAATTGATGAAAAATTTCATCAACTTATGAAGCAAAAAAAAGTTGACTTTCGAAAATTTTACATTCACTGATGAAAAACTTCATTAAATTATGAACAAATTTCATATTTTGATGAAGTTTTCCACTTACTAACTTGTTTTTTTATGAAATAAAAATAACGAAAATATTCATCAACTTATGAAAATAAATCATTGCTTTATAAATGTGCAGTTTAAATTTTATATTAATTGATGAAAAATTTCATCAATTCATGTAAATAAATCCTTGCTTAGTGAAAATGTTCATCAACTTATGAAAAAAAACGTTGGCTTTCGAAAATTTTACATTCACTGATGAAAAACTTCATTAAATTATGAACAAATTTCATATTTTGATGAAGTTTTCCACTTACTAACTTGTTTTTTTATGAAATAAAAATAACGAAAATATTCATCAACTTATGAAAATAAATCATTGCTTTATGAATGTGAAGTTTAAATTTTACATTAATTGATGAAAAATTTCATCAACTCATGTAAATTAATCCTTGCTCAATTAAAATCTTCATCAACTTATGAAAAAAAAAGTTGGCTTTCGAAAATTTTACATTCACTGATGAAAAACTTCATTACATTTTGATATGAAGAAAAATACACTCCAGGGCTGTAGCTTAAAGGCCCGAAATGTAATAGTGGTATTGAAACCTCAAAAATATTGGAATTTATACCTACATGCCCCTATACACGATTGAAATTATGGCTCAATTACTATCAACACTTACATCATACGCGAGGTTTTTTTGTGAAATTGAAATTGCTGCTCTCTATTCAGTAACTACTTGGGAAGTACCAACAATTAGTTTGCAAGAAACAAATGTAATTTCATTTCTTAAGGGCATGTCTCCCGCAGAAGCGAACTCAGAACTCATGTAAATGTATTTGAATGTATTAGTGAAAGAACAATTACTCTCTTCATTATCAAATTCAAAATTCGAATTTCCAATTACTCCATATTTGCCTCTTGATCTTTTTTGTCTCTCAGAGCTAGGGATATATTTCCGCACAAGCACTCAAGCAGCCAATCAAAGAAATAAGAAATAGATATCCACTCCACATTCACACAACAAGATATAATGGATGAACAACGTTGCATGATAAACCGGTTTTTTTTTTGTATTTCTAGATAGGTAGATTTGTTGTTGTCTTTTGCATATGGTTCGAATTTTATAAAGCAAATGGGTAGGTATTTCTGCTGTCCATGGAAATGTTTTTTCTTGAATTTGTTTGTAAATAGGTTCTTGCTTTCTACCTAGATATTTTGTCGTTGTGTTTTGCATATGGTTCGAATCTTAGCAAGTGGGTATTTTGTTATCGATGGAGATGTTTTTTTCTTGAATTTCTTTTGTTGGTCGACATTTTTTAATTATTGAAAATACTTATTTTGTTTTAATATTTTTAACTTCCCATAGGAAGTTATTGTAATGGGTCTGATTTGTCAAATTGAAAATTTTGACATTTCTCGACGTTTCAAGGTCCCTAGAGTCGAAATGAAAGATTTTTAGAAAGACGTCTGTGCGTGCGTTCGTACGTCTGTACGTTCGCGACGTTTTTTTCGTCGCCCATAGCTCAAGAACCAGAAGAGATATCGACTTCAAATAAATTTTGTTATATAGATAATAAGGCAGAAAGATGCAGAAAGGGCTCTCAAGAAAATTGCGTGGGTAGTTTTTTTATTATAGCAGTTTAAAAAAAAGGTGAACATTTTGGTTAAACCTAAATGGAAAACATACCATTAACAGTTTTTTTATAAATCAAAAAAACTGAAAAAAAAATTTGTCCTCTCGATCATTTTACGACTAAAATATGATTTCACCTCCAAAATAATTTTGTGCAACGAAGAATAATGTTTTTGACATCTGATGAAATTTTGAGAAAAATCTAATTGACAGTTTCTTTACAAAAAATAAAAACCTAAAAAAAAAATTAATAAAAGTTGTTAAAAATTGATTTTCGACTCAAATATCTATTCAAAACTTGGAGATATTGGCTTAAAACTACTTTTATCTTATAAGAAATATTGTTTTCAACATTCGATAAAATTTTGAGAAAAATCGAATTGACAGTTTTCTTACAAAAAATTAAAACCTAAAAAAACATTAATACTAAAGCTTGGTAAAAATATACTTTCGACTCAAATAGCTTTTCAAAAATTAAAAATAAAAATACGCGTTGGAAAAAAAGGACATATGTATGTATATACCTACTTAGCTGCCTTCCTTTTTTATATGACTTCTGCCTTTTTCCTTTATCTAAGGAAAGCAGCTGAGCATGAACAAAATCACAAAAAAATGCAATATCCAGGAGTGATTGTACGCAAAAAAATCAAGAAAACAAAATATATGACAGCGAATTCACGATACCTACAATACCTATTTACCCTTTTTTATACCTACACTACAATGTGCAACAACAAAACTTGCCGAAAGTTGAACCTAAAATCAAATTCTGCTTATACGATTGACTACGTAACACCCAAATCACGATTCCATGACCTTACATCATAGCACATACTAGAAATAAAAAAATATGTCTAAGAAAAGTTTTTTTTTGATATTTTCTGTTATTGTGTACCGCAAGCCTACAAAACAAAGAATACAAAACTAAATGAGCCATGAGACCAACAACAACAAAAAAAATCTGAGAGAGAATGGGCGGGCGAAATTCTTTTGCAAAGAATTCTCTTCCTAAGCGCTGTGTATTGCAGCGGCATTCTTGGGAACTGGAAACTTCATTGTGTGCGTTTACAAAGAAATTTGTTGTTAAAAATTGCAAAATAGACCTCTTTTATAAAAATTAAATAAAATAAATAGTGGGCGCAAGAACTTTTTACTTTTTTAAATAGAATAAACAAAATGCCAAAAAAAAATAAAAAAAATATTTTGGAATTATATAAGCTCCCAATCCCTCACAATTGCACCACAAATGTTGTTATTTTGAAATGCATTTTTAATTATGTTGCGACAAAAAAATTTTTTTTTCAAAATCCACACTATGTGTAATATATATGGACCTTTTTTTAAAAAAAAAAGTTAAAACTAAAAAAAAAAAAATCAGTTCGCCCCATGAATTACCAAAAAAAATTGGGAAAAAAAGAAAGCATTTTGGATTTTTTGTCTAAAAAAGTTACTATAACTATTTAAAAAAAAAAAAATTAAAAAGCAAATATCTGCACATATCTTTAGAATTTGAAAAAAAGTTGAATTGACTAGAATTCTAGAAAACTATGAAAAATAGGGCAAATTTGCATTGTGGCATAGGTGCAATAATTGATAGAACTTCCAAAGTATAACAGCCAGCTAAGTCAATTCAACTTTTTTTCAAATTCTAAAGATATGTGCAGATATTTGCTTTTTAATTTTTTTTTGTTAAATAGTTATAGTAACTTTTTTAGACAAAAAATCCAAAATGCTTTCTTTTTTTCCCAATTTTTTTTGGTAATTCATGGGGCGAACTGATGAAGAATGCCGCTGCAATACACAGCGCTTAGGAAGAGAATTCTTTGCAAAAGAATTTCGCCCGCCCATTCTCTCTCAGATTTTTTTTTGTTGTTGTTGGTCTCATGGCTCATTTAGTTTTGTATTCTTTGTTTTGTAGGCTTGCGGTACACAATAACAGAAAATATAAAAAAAAACTTTTCTTAGACATATTTTTTTATTTCTAGTATGTGTTATGATGTAAGGTCATGGAATCGTGATTTGGGTGTTACGTAGTCAATCGTATAAGCAGAATTTGATTTTTGGTTCAACTTTCGGCAAGTTTTGTTGTTGCACATTGTAGTGTAGGTATAAAAAAGGGTAAATAGGTATCGTAGGTATCGTGAATTCGCTGTCATATATTTTGTTTTCTTGATTTTTTTGCGTACTATCACTCCTGAATATTGCATTTTTTTGTGATTTTGTTCATGGTCAGCTGCTTTCCTTAGATAAAGGAAAAAGGCAGAAGTCATATAAAAAAGGAAGGTAGCTATGTACGTATGAAAGAGGCTGGGATGCGACCCACAGTGATAACTTCCCATCCCGTCTGTCGATTTGTCTTGCTTAAAAGTTTGTCTATATGTATCAAATTTTAGCAAATTTGCGTACTATTTTTTGTAGATTGTGTTTTTTTTGTGAAAAAACTGACTGTTGGATTTTTATAAAAAAATTACTGAATATCGAAAACAATATTTTCTGTGAAATTAAATAAGTTTGAAGCCAAAATTTGTAATTTTTGAAAAGCTATTTGAGTCGAAAGTAAATTTTTACCAAGTTTTAGTACATATGGTTTTTTTTAGGTTTTTATTTTTTGTACAAAAACTGTCAATTCGATTTTTCTCAAAATTGTTCCTAATGTTGAAAACAATATTTCTTATAAGTTAAAATTATCTAGAAGATATTATCTCAAATTTTTGAAAAGATATTTGAGTCGAAAATCAATTTTTACAAACTTTTGTTAAATTTTTCTTTGTTTTTTATTTTTTGTACAAAAACTGTCAATTCGATTTTTTTCAAAATTTTACTGAATGTTGAAAACAATATTTTCTTATAAAATAAAATAAGTTTGAAGCCTTTGTCTCAAGTTTTTGAAAAGATATTTGAGTCGAAATTCAATTTTTCGCAACTTTGACTAATGTTTTTTTTAGGTTTTTATTTTTTATAAAAAAAACTGTCAATTAGATTTTTCTCAATATTTTATCAGATGTCAAAAACCTTATTCTTCGTTGCACAAAATTGTTTTGGAGATCAAATCATATTTTGGTCGTAAAATTTTCGAGGTGACAAATTTTTTTTTCAGTTTTTTTTGATTTATAAAAAAAAACGTTTATTGGATTTTTTTCCAAAAATATACTCATTTTGTATTACGTTACAGTTTATAATATAAAATTTAATTCAAGTATCTAGCGTCATTGGTTCATGAGATATTTAGGTTTAACCAAAATTTTCACCTTTTTTTTAAACTGCTATGGTAAAAAAACCACCCACGCAACTTTCTTGAGAGCCCTTTCTGCATCTTTCTGCCTTATTATCTGTATACAAAAATTTATTTGAAGTCGATATCTCTTCTGGTTCTTGAGCTATGGACGACGAAAAAAACGTCGCGAACGTACGGACGTACGAACGCACGCACAGACGTCTTTCTAAAAATCTTTCATTTCGACTCTAGGGACCTTGAAACGTCGATAAATGTCAAAATTTTCAATTTGACAAATCGGACCCATTACAATAACTTCCTATGGGAAGTTAAAAATATTAAAACAAAATAAGTATTTTCAATAATTAGAAAATGTCGCCAACAAAAGAAATTCAAGAAAAAAACATCTCCATCGATAACAAAATACCCACTTGCTTTATAAGATTCGAACCATATGGAAAACACAACAACAAAATATCTAGGTAGAAAGCAAGAACCTATTTCCAAACAAATTCAAGAAAAAACATTTCCATGGACAGCAGAAATACCTACCCATTTGCTTTGTAAAATTCGAACCATATGCAAAAGACAACAACAAATCTAACTAACTAGCCATACAAAATAAAAACCGGTTTATCATGCAACGTTGTTCATCCATATATCTTGTTGTGTGAATGTGGAGTGGATTGTGGATATCTATTTCTTATTTCTTTGATTGGCTGCTTCAGTGCTTGTGCGAAAATATATCCCTCGCTCTGAGAGACAAAAAAGATCAAGAGGCAACTATAGAGAAATTGGAAATTCGAATTTTGAATTTGATAATGAAGAGAGTAATTGTTCTTTCACTAATACATTCAAATACATTTACATGAGTTCTGAGTTCGCTTCTGCGGGAGACATGCCCTTAAGAAATGAAATTACATTTGTTTCTTGCAAACTAATTGTTGGTACTTCCCAAGTAGTTACTGAATAGAGAGCAGCAATTTCAATTTCACAAAAAAACCTTGGTTAGTGAAGTGAGTAAGTTTTACCATCAGACACGTCTGTTCTGCATTTCCTTTTGTGTGTAATTCTCAAACAATTCAACCATTTTCATTTGTTCTTTATTTTGTTCGTATTTATAAAACATTTTCCTATCCAGCAAAGTTATAATGAGATTTTTACAAATAAAGTACCAAAAAGTGAGAATCTATTACATTTGCCCTTTATAACACTCAGCTGTTTGTCAAAAATAAAAAAAAACACCTAGTCTGTCGGTCAAGTTTGATAAACAAAAATGAAACTATGAAAATGTATAATATATACTATTATCTCTAGCACAATAATTTTTAATAACATTGTTATTCGTTTTATCCTAGCTACAAAAACTCCTCAGAGGAAAGACGCGTAAAGAGATATAGGTTACCAATCTATATACATACTTATTTATTTAATTATGTATAATAATTTTTTAATCAATTTGCTTTTAATATGTATAATAGAATAAGAATTTACAATCATACAGTAAAAGACAATTTTTTTATAATCACAAT
Organism: Eupeodes luniger; assembly: GCA_951509635.1. Taxonomy (NCBI): domain Eukaryota; kingdom Metazoa; phylum Arthropoda; class Insecta; order Diptera; family Syrphidae; genus Eupeodes; species Eupeodes luniger. Next base: position 123,965,932 of record OX608073.1, on the reverse strand, counting down.
AATTTAATGTGATGACAAAGTGAAGTGAACTATTCAACCTCCAAACGCGTTTAGATCAACGAAACATAAGTTTAATAAATAACATGTTTGAGTTTAGAGGCATTATAAGGGCTGTATGTACGTACATATAACCTTATGTACATACTCACTATAATCAGTTTATAAATATTGCTATATCTATTAATAGCCGTGTTTTTTCGCAAATCTATATAGAATTGTTGAAAAAAACACACCGGGAGTAAGCAACTTCTTTCCTTAAAGTTGGAAGCACTGTGCAGGTATGGCATTTTCCAGCTGTATTGAGACTAGCATCAACAAGCATCCAAAAACGTCACTTTTGACTTCTCTGAACAAATTATAGATTACATGTAGATAATATTATAATTATTAGCATCACCGTTTTTATCGGGATTAAAGTTAAGTCTCAAAAATTATCTGGCCTTAGCTAAATCTGTAAAGAGTTAAGTAGTTGTTCTATTTACATGTTAAGCGCTTATACCCGATGTCGTTTTTTTCTACAATTCTATATGGATTTGCAAAAAAATACCTAATAAAAATCCCCAATGAAATTTCACCACACAATTATTTATGAAGAATGTCATATTTTTGCATTAGTGTGCGTTCTTTACGTATACAAGTGCATAATTATTATCAAACAATCTCGGTCCACCAAAGAACTCGAAGCCAGATCTATTTGATCTTTATAATTATTTATAGTTATTAATATTAATCTTTACGTTTTTGAATCTCGGCTAATCGTACATACATTCGTGTTTTCGTGCAAAATTGTGAAATTGTGCAAAGTTGTGAATTAAAAAAAAAAAGAGTTTAAAATAAGAAACAAGACAACAATTATTATTTGTAAGAAATATTCTTAGTACCGCGTTTACCAAAAAATTTGCATGCTCAGAACTTGATTATAAATTTACGCCCGAAATTTGGTTTAGAATCTTGGGATAGAATCCAAATTTAATCGATCCACAATCGGATGATGCTCTTACTATACATTTTTGAGTCGTCAAAATTAAATAACAAGCAAATAATAAGAATAAGGATAAGCGCCCACTAAAAAATTAAGTTGCGGGGAATTGCTCCAATTTTCTTCATGTAAGTTTTGATCAATTAGTAGGATATTCTATGTAAGAGTGTCATAAGGACCAAATATATAGGTAATGCGAGAAAAAAAAAGCATTCAACCATATTATGAAACTCGTATTTATGACTCGTATTTGACTACAGTCGTATGTTGTTGTTCCAGGAGTCGAACACTTCGGACGGACGGACTTCACTTGTACTAATATTGGGAAACGAAAAACATCGTATACGACTGTTCCTAACGACTATAGTCGAATACGAGTCAAAAGTACGAGTTTCAGAATATGGGTGATTATTGCGAAAACATTTTGGACGAACTACACCAAACAATTACATTCGTATATTTCACACCTATGTATGTAAAGAAATCTTAGGTTATAATTCAAAATGATTAAAAAACTTTGTAATTTGTTCTTGTGGGGCTCCTGAAGGCTTCCCTCATGTATAAAATTTCTTCTCATAGCCGCTCCTGTTTTGTTACAGACGCATTTTAATTTTCGTGAAATTACTAAAAACTTTATGAATTTATGAAAAAAATTGTTGTTTAATGAAATTCAACATCAACTAACGAAAAACTACATCAGCATATAAACAAAAAATTGTAGCCTTATGAAGTTTATAATAAAATAATGAAAACCTTCATGAATTTATGAAAATAAATTGTTGTTTTATGAAATTTTACATGGTTTTACGAAGAACTACATCAACTTATGAAAATAAATCGTTGCCTTATGAAATAATACATTTAATAATTGCGGAAAAAGGCAAGCTGTTAATGTTTGGTACTTTAGTCTGCAGTCTGTGATAAGTTTTTGTGAGTGTCGGATGTGCTTTTTATTCAAGTCTTGCTTATATGTTTAACAATTTAATTGACTTAGACAACAATTTAAACTGCCAGTCAATATTCATCTTATTAAATTTTACCCGAAATACTCGAATTATAAAGGTAAATTTATAAGTACCATCAAAATATAACGTTGGGTCCATAAACTCAAAGTTGAAGAGCGAGTTAAATTCGGTACAATTTGCAAATAAAAAAATATATTTCAAAAGGCAGAAGTGTTAGTTCAATTAAAATAATATAAATGTGTCAATTACAGGAAAATAATACGGGCTTACATACATAAGAAAACCAAATTAAGCACCCTCATTGGTCAAAAACGAATTTTACCTTCAGTAAATATTAGGTATGTACATAAATAAATCAAAAGTTTTCATTAAATCTCTACTGAAAAGGTGAACTATTAAATCTTATACAAAATTTGTTTTATGACTTCTGTTCCCATTTTTTAAACTCAAGTTTGTATCGTTTTTAATAGAAAAAGTCAGTAATTTTACGCCTCGCAACAAATTCTTTCAAAAGTATTAAATATTATTATCTCCATACATACATACATTCAAGAAAGATAAAATAGTTTGCCTTTTTTGTCGTGAAAATGTATATATGTACATATAAATTTTAAATTAAATAACAAATTTTATTCATTAGTTAGTAGAAATGGTGGCCACGAGCAGTCTAGCTCGGTGACACAATTAGCGCTACGTTGCGCCGTTTTGATACCATAAAATACTCGCTTGACCTATAAAGATAAAAGGGGGATTATAAAGGGAAGAATACGCCTCAAATCCACTTTGTTGCGTTTAGAAAGGAGATCAAGTCTTTGATCTCCAGTTCTGAGAACTCATTGAGGTCGTTGAAAAAGGGCTTTCCCAATGTTTTGGCTCTCGTTTTGGCTAAGGCGGGACACTTGCATAAGAAGTGAAGAACAGTTTCTTTTTCTCGCTGGTCCTCGCAACTACGACAGAAAGTGTTGTGGGGGATGCCCAGCTTAGATGCGTGTTCTCCAACAGGCCAGTGTCCGGTGCATGTAGCAACGACCCTGGCTATGTCTTGCCTGGGTCTGCAAATGAGATTTTTAGTGCGGGATTTGTTGTAGGTGGGCCATATCCTTCTAGATATGATACAGTTGGTAAGGCTGTTCCACCTGTGGTTTGATTCCGCGAGGAAAATATGGAAGATCTTGCCCTTCATAGCACCAAGAGGAATGTTGACTCTTTCCGCGAGAGAGCTATGAAGGGCTGATCCTTGCCTAGCTAGCTCGTCAGCCCGTTCATTACCCTCAAAGCCTCTGTGACCCGGAATCCAGATGAGAGTGACCTTGAGTCCAATGTTCATGCTAGCTAACTCACTTCGGCATTGTTGAACCAGTTTGGAGGATGAAGTGGACGAGCCAATCGCTTGAATAGCCGCCTGACTGTCCGAAAAAATAGCTGTATTGCGGTTTTGATTTGGATCTAGTTTTAGTAACTTGCATGCTTCCTTGATCGCGAGTAATTCAGCCTGAAAAACACTAGCAAAGTCAGGAAGTCGCAAAGACCTGGAGACATTTAAAGACTCGGAAAAAATTCCTGCACCGACCCCACACTCCATCTTCGAGCCGTCAGTGAAGATAGTTGTGTCGAAGCCTCTCGTCACTAAGTCATCATCCCATTCATTTCGAGATGGGATGATAATTTTAAAATCCGCACTGAGATCCACAATAGGGGTGCAGTAGTCGGTTTCTGTCAAAAAGATGTCCGCTGGGATGAGATTAGTGATATTACTATGACCAAAAGGCCTAGAATACCAACTATTCGATTCCCTAAGTCTCAACGCGCTGCAAGATACTAAGTATTTGATATGCAGGTCTATTGGTAAGAGGTAGAGAAAAACGTTTAGGGCGTCCGACGGACATGAGCGCAAAGCTCCCGTGGAGCCAACACTAGCTGTTCTCTGAACCTTTTTTAATTTAGTTATATTGTAGGCTTTGCTAAGCGCGGGCCACCAAACAATCGAACCATAGGACAAGATTGGACGTACAACGGCTGTGTACGTCCACAAAATCATCTTCGATTGCAAACCCCACTTTTTGCCAAAGGTTTTATTGCAGGCATAGAAAGCTATGCTGGCTTTCTTGACCCTTTCTTCGATATTAAGTTTCCAGTTTAACTTTGGGTCAAGTATTACTCCCAAATATCTAGCGCTGGAAGACAAGGAAAGAGTTTCACCGTTGAGGCGGGGAAGGGTGAAGGGTGGTACTTTTGTTTTCGTAGTGAAGAGCATCAGTTCAGTTTTGCTTTTATTGACACCCAGGCCACAGCTTGTAGCCCAGTTGCTTACTTTTAGCAATGCCATCTCCGTAATCTCACTAATCACGGAAGTGTACTTTCCTGATACCAGTATCACCAAATCATCTGCGTAAGCAACGGCCTTCACACCACAACTTTCCAGTTTAAAAAGAATTTTGTTCATGACCAGAAGCCAAAGAAGAGGGGACAGAACACCCCCCTGAGGTGTTCCCCTGTTTACGCACCTGGTCAAGTAAGTGTTACCTAAGGTAGCTTGAATTTTTCTATCACTGAGCATGGAAACAATCCAATTTGTAATGTAGTCCTCTACACCCTGATCAACCAGTGATTCTTGAATAGATTCTGTTAAGACGTTATTGAAAGCTCCTTCTATGTCTAAGAAGGTAGCGAGAGTAAATTCTTTGTAGTGTATGGTTTTTTCAACTGTACGCACTACCTCATGTAAGGCTGTCTCCGTAGACTTGCCCTTAAGATAAGCGTGTTGAGAACTTTCAAGAGGGCATACATCTAAAATGCCTCTGATATGATAGTCAAGAATGCGCTCCATTGTCTTAAGCACGAAGGAAGTAAGGCTTATTGGTCTAAAATCCTTCGCGGATTCATGTCCTCGCCTGCCGACCTTCGGGATAAAAACTACTCTAACATGTCTCCAAGACTCGGGAACATGATTTAGGCAGAGACATCCTTTAAAGATCATCTCCAGCCAAGGAATCGCCAAAAATTGCGTTTTCTGAAGCATGATCGGCATTATGCCGTCCAGGCCTGGAGACTTGTACGGGGAAAATGTGTTTATTGCCCAAGCAATATTTTCCTTATTTATCAAGATATCGATGTGTTCTATATCCGCCGTCGACATGCCATTTGAATTAAGAGTTTGAGGGTTGTTATTCTCACAACCCGGAAAATGCGCAGCCAACAGCAGTTCTAGGGATTCTGCAGGAGATGTTGCCCAGGAATCGCCAGATTTTTTAAGAAAGGAAGGACAACAGTGGTCCTTCGATAAAATCTTACTAAGCCTGGCGGATTCTTTTATATTATCTATTTTGTGGCAGTAATCCCTCCAGCCTTGCTGTTTAGATTTGGCAATGGCTCGCTTATAAACTCTTAGACAGTCTTTGTACGGTTGGTAGAATTTGTGTTTGTGGCAAATATTAAAGATCACTCTAGTCTTTTTCCTTAGACTAGACAGTTCTTCATTCCACCACATAGGGAGTGATTTGCGACTGTATTTAATAGGGCACGAGACTTTGTAGGCCGTGTCAAAAGCTGCCTCGAAGGTCTTTACTTTAGACTCGAGATCGCTTACCGACTCTGGACACCGATTTGGCGTGTTACGTAGTTTCGTGTTAATTATTTGACTGAATTTCTTCCAATCAGTATTTTTGGGGTTTCTGTGAGGGGGAGGAATTTCAGACTCAAAATTTATATTGAAGAGTATCCACCTGTGATCAGAAAAAGAATTCACAAGTGAGACTCTCCAATTTTCCACCATAGAATAAAGATTGTTATTTGATAGAGTAACATCAAGTACATCCTCCCAACCTTCGAAGTTAACCGAGCTCGGAAAAATGAAAGTTGGGGTGTTACCTCTATTACATACATTTAAATTATTGTTAATAATGAAATCAAAAAATGACTCACCTCGTTCATTAATTTCCGTGCTGCCCCATAGAGAATGCCGTGCGTTGGCGTCGCACCCAATCAGGAGGTCTATCTTTTGTTGTTTTGAAGCGGTTACCATGATCTCCAACTCTTCCGGAGGTGACTGCCGGTCGTGGCCACAGTAAGCCGATGCCAGAAGTAGGCCAGCATTTTTTCCTTCAATTCTGACAACCGTCAAATCGGAGGTGCTAAGGATGGGACACAAAAAAGCTTTTAAGTGTTTCTTAGCTAGAATGCAGGTTCTAGGCTTACCTTGGTCAGTATTGGGGATTTTGTAAAAAAGGTCGTATTTGTGGTCCAGAAGGCCTCGAACTCTGAGGCCGTTCACCCAAGGTTCTTGTATGAACGCTACGTCCAAGTCTTCCTGACTCAGGAAGACCTTTAGATTATCTGAGGCACATTTCGAGTGCTTCAGATTAATCTGTATAGAACGCAGCGCGTTTTTAATTGCCCGAAGAAGAAGGGCCTGCAGCTTCAGGGCCCAGCGACTCGCCGGGGACTTCGGCAACAATGATGTCATCGTCAGTCTTGACTTTGCCATCATTGTTGTCGCAGTCTGCTCCCTGACCCTGCAGGACCTTAATCTTTGCATTTCTGATGCCGAATCTCAACTTGTATTCAGCCTTCTCAAGGGCCCCCAAGCTCTCCCCGCTGATCTTCAAAAGATAAGACGCGCTGTTCTTTTGCGGCTCCTCAGCCTTAATGACTGTCCAGTCATGCATTGGAACAAGCGGGTTTAGCCTCTGAAGACCACGGATCAGCTCCTGTCCACTTGGCTTGATGCTCATGATGGGCAACCAAATGCGCGCCTTAGGCTGTCTGGGGATGTCCTTAGCTGGGATGAGCTTAAGTCTCAAGCCTTCCCAGTCATTGCTTATCTTAGCAATGCATGTTCTAAGGAAATCCCTGGAAAACTCGTCATCGCATTTGATTACCCTGTGTCCCCTGAGCACTTCGCCAGAGTCAAAACTAGGGTAGGGACCCTCAATTGCCGAGATTGTGTAGGAAAACACCATCTCCGAGAGCTTGGCCTCGATAGAACTCCACACAGCTAGCAGACCTCTGCTGTTTGTGGAGAGCTCATCCACAACCGATACTTGGAGGTCGTCTCTGACAACCTCACTTAAAGTACGCTGTTGCGCCGCTCCGGAAGATGATGCCTTCTCTTCTTTATTTGAATTTGGTTTTGGTTTTTTTGAAGGATTTTCGGTCTCTTCACGAGACCGGTTTCTTTTGTCGGCCTTCTTTTTTGTAGCCAAGAGACTGTTGTATTCTTCAACAATCTTTTGGTACATGATCTTGTCCTCGCGATCCTTCTCCAGCACAATTCCAGCCTTCTCATTTTCAGCAATCTTGCTAAGAATGAAGGAGGCCTTCTTGAACTGGTTCTTGATGCGAGTACCAGATGATTTTTTATTTTTTCCTTTACCAGGATTGCTATGGCTGGCATTGCTGGTAGAGGAGTTCGGATTTATTTGCGGTCGAGGCACAGGAGTACTATGGCTGGTACTCGCTGCACTTCCAGTTTTTGCAGGTTGCCCCACAACGGTCTCCTGGCTGGAGGCCAAAAGTTCATCCTCATAGTCGGCGGATGGTCCTAAGTTCGTCATGTCTAAATCGTCCTGTGAAATATTTTGTGAAGAAATTTTGGTCCCACGAGTAAAAACGGAAAGGAAAAGGTCAGCCCCGGCAGAGCCGATATACCGGGGTAAGGCAAGTTGTAAGACGGACCCTGCCAAGGCATCCGAATTTTATTCATAGTCTGCCTTCGCAACAAAAAATATACGTTAATGTATTAAAGGTCATGAAAACGAGACATATTTACTTGTGCTTAAAAAATTTGGCGGACGGAGACAAAATTATCTTTGAGTATATGTTGGAACAGTGGAGGGAATCTATCGGACTTCCTATTGAAAAAGATCCAATGAACAGTAGTTTTTACTCGGAAAAATCTATGACACCAACTCAATCTCCAAGCACCAGCAGACAATCATCTCCATACCCAAATCCAAAAGTTTGGTGAGGAACAAAGAAAAATGCTGATAAATACAATTGTATCTTATTTTGAGGAGAACCATACCGTTTTCACCCTCAAGGATAGCCGTAGGATCGAAAAGGAGATCGTTGAAAGATTCCCCACTGAAAATCTTGTAAGTCACACTTTATATTCTACAATTTCAACAGTTTTTTATTTTAAACACATTAAAGAAACCGAAATCAGTTAATTAAAGAGTCGCACGAATACTCTTACTATATTTTATAGGGAGCCTATCGGAATCCCGGTTTTTGAAATCCTGCTTTTCAAAAATCCCGAAAAAAAAGTTTTTAAAACCCGTCTGATAAAATACTGCTTAAAAATCGGGATTATAAAAAAATCGGGATATCGTACCCAACCCCTTTTTATATTCTAAGGTTTATTTATTTGTCTAGTCTAATGAATTTTGTAATAATTTCCAGGAATACTACCGAACGTCATCCAGAGGGCGAATATACAACAAATTTTCAAATAACAAGTAGTCGTTTCGCCTATCTGGAAGTCCTTGTGTTTTGGAACCGGAAGGAAACAATCCAGTACTTGGTAATTTCATTTTAATTACATACATATTTATCAATATAATTTTAAAGATGTTTTTTATTTTAATTATAAAGATTCTGAATCAAACGCAGAGGAAATAATAAGATCAATCAAGTTCGATAACCTGACAGCGGAAGAGTTTGATCGGTATTGGCAGGCTTGCACAAACTACCGTCTTAATGAAATACAAGCTTATAGTTCAACGGCTGAGGCCTTAGAAAAGTGGCCATATTATAAAAAGGTTCTTTGTTTTCGACTGGTAATACAAAATGAAAATCATATTTACATTGACTTTTTAATAAAGTTATTTTATTAAATATAGATTGATATGGACTTTAAAGTTCTTCACTGTTGGACAACTGGGAAGCACAAAGAACAAAGATTGCTTTGTTTTTAACAAAGAAACAAAACTTAAAGGACAGGCGATTGGTTCAACTTCTTCAGGAATGGATGAGTGACAAGTTAGATGACAGTAAGTTCTTCTTCTAACCCAAAAAATGCTTTATTGAGAAATGAACTGGAGTAATAATATGTACATAATGTATGTAAATTTACACATACATATATGTGTTAATATGTTAAATTTAGTTTTGATGTTAGTAATAAGAATTATCAAAATAAAAAACAAGATCTTTAAAAAAATAAACAATATTTGTTTTTGTTTTTGTGGATTGTCAATTGTTATTAATGTCAATGGTTTCTAGGTCGTCTGTTTTGCTTCTTATTTTTTTTAGGTAAACAGTTCTCACCACTTTTTAAAACGGTAAGTAATATATCATCTAATTTATTTACTTTAAAGTGTCCTCCTACTATTCAAAATAGCAGGACACCAGTCAAAAAATTGGGAAGAAAATAAGCCGAGTCTTATATTCTTCTCAAATTTTGTACTTGTGTTTCTACTTTGTGGGATGGTTTAAGGCCACTTTGATCTATAAAAAAAACTCATGATTCAAAGAAAATTTTCGTTAACTAATGAATAATTTAACGTTAATTTGTGAATACAAAATTCATGATTTAACGAAAAATATCATTAGCTTACGAATATCATTTCGTTGATTTATGAAAAAATTCATGCATTAACAAAAAATTTCATTAGGTAACGAATGTTTTTTCGTTAATTTATGAAAATTATTCATGAATTAATGAAAAATGTGATTAGCTTACGAATGATTTTTCGTTCATTTATGAAAATAGTTCATAAATTAACGAAAAATTTCATTAATTAGCGAATGTGTTTTCTTCCATTTATGAAAAAAATCATACATTAACGAAAAGCTCCATTAGCTAATGAATGTTTTTTCGTTTATTAATGAAAATAATTCATGAATTAACAAAAAATGTTATTAGCTAACGAATGTTTTTTCGTTGATTTATGAAAATAATTCATGAATTCATTAAAAATGCCATTAGCTTACGAATGATTTTTCGTTCATTTATGAAAATAATTCATAAATTAACGAAATATTTCATTAATTAAAGAATGTCTTTTCTTCCATTTATGAAAAAAATTCATGCATTAACGAAAAATTTCATTAGCTAACGAATGTTCTTTCGTTGATTTATAAAAATAATTCATGAATTAATGAAAAATTTCATTAATTAACGAATGTTTTTACGTTGATTTATGAAAATATTCATGTTTGAATGAAAAATTTCTTAAGGTAACGAATGTATTTTACGAAGAAAATTAATTGATTAAACGAAATTATCATCAATCTATGAAAACCTTTTGTAAATTGATGTAAAATTACGTTGTTCACTGAAATTTCTGAATTTAAAGACTTTCGTAAATGCTACGAAATATTTTATGCTTCGATGAAGCACTTCATCAGTGTATGAAAGCCATTTCGTTGAGACAATTAAGTTTTTCATCGGCTCAATTTTATTTAAAATTTAATTGTCCCAACGAAGTTTTTCGTTATATTTACGTAAGGATTTGGTTCAGTGTATAGATTACAAATAATTGGATCGCCTAAGCTAAGTATTTAACCTATTTTTTATCAACCATCTCAATTTTATCTGACAGAATTGACACACAAAATTTTTCAGCCAACTTTTCTAATCGAATGAATTCGTCTATTCTTTTTATTTTCAAATAATTAGACGATTGCATAGTTGGATATTGAATGGTATTCTTGCCAATAACATCATCCAATTATAAATTTACAAAAAGTTTACAGGATTTGGAAAGAATTCAAAAACTACAAAATAACTTGCAAATTAACCAAAAATAACTCATACAAAAAAAAATTGAAAAGAATTGGACCAGGTGATGGAGTTCCTAAAAAGAAAAGGTGGTCAAATTGATTGGTTTCCTACTTCGGAATTCAACGAGCAATTTTGTGTAGGAACAATCCTTATTGCTTACCACCGACGTTCTACCCAACCTTTTTTAACATTTAAACTTTTCAACGTCTCTTCTGTGGCAACCAGGCCCGTAGCCAGGATTTCGGTTCGGGAGGGGCTTGTTCAATTTCGAAGAAGTAGTTCTATATACAAAAATTTAAAAAAAACTACATAATGTAAATGTTTTATTTTTGTTTGTATTTTTTTTCATTTAATTAAATAAATAGTTTGGATTTTTACAGCAATAAACGCCTTGTCTTTTTTTTAGACATAATGTCGATCACTTCATCTGGATCCACATCAATACCTGAGTGAACAGACAGCATTGCAAGTGCACTTAGTCTTAGATGGCCCATAACGCTTCGGGATACTGTTTTGATCCTTTTCATCGTTGAAAAGGTTCTTTCAACGCTAGCTGTTGTAACTGGTAGTGTGGCCAAAATTGTAAGCAAGTAGCTTATGCTCCTGAAGTAGGTCTTGTCAAATATATCTAGCAGTTTCAGAACATCGGAAGAGGGATCCATCGATGAAATTTTTTCGCAACAGAGTATGTACTCCGCTTTAACAGCTGACAAGGATATTGCGTTATCAAAGTAGAGTGTTAGATTTTCCATTTCATTTACTCGATTGGCGGCAGCAAAACCTGGAAGCAGAGCTTGAAACGATAGTAAAACGTCCTCGTTGACCATAAATCTGTCAGTAATATTTTGTACAAGAGAATCTAGACAGGGAATAAGTATAGAAACTCTAAAATAGTCTTCTGGACATGCTGTTTCTGGATTAGAGCGCGTTGTTTGTTTCAAAGAAAGCCTTGGAATTGTTATGCTGACTTCAAATAAATCCCTGGCAAGTTGTGATGCGGATTGAAAAGCGTCTCTGAAAAAGTCTCTGGCAGTTTCTCTTATGTTCTTAAGAGAACTTAGACTTGTTTCGTGTGGTTTATTGCAGACACGAAATTTAAAGATTCATTTTGAAGGAAAATTGATAAGGGTAGCGTTAAACTAAAAAGTTTTTCGCATACCATGAGGCTTACCAGAAAATCACTTCTTTGAATTGCTGCTAACAGAGTTGATGCTTTTGAAGACATTGCCCACGTCTTGGTGGATATTTCTTCAAGACTAATAGCAATACATGTGAAGAGCTCTACAAATGAAAGAATGCTGTCATGCCTTTCAATAAACCTTGTTTCACAAAGGCGCAAAAGTCGTTTTTTTCTGCTTTCTGGTGCGTATTTTTGGATGGCGATTTGGAAAGTAGTATTTGCATTTGAATGGTTTCGGAAGAAATTAGCTATTTCGCTTACTACACCAAGACAATTGCGAATCGAGGGTGTTGACATGGCATTAGACAACATGATTTCAGAACAATATACATAAGTAGTGAGGAACTAATAATGGAATATACAAACTTTTGTTCAAATATTTTTTTTAAAATCATTTCGGAGGGGGCTTGAGCCCCTCTAGCCCCCCCCCCCCCTGGCTACGTGCCTGGTGGCAACTCATCTTCCTCTTCACTGGTCTCCCACAAATATGCTTGCCTGTTTCATTACTGTTTCAGTTTTTTTATATTATACATTTTTTAAATGTTTTAGAACCACCCGTTGTTTTCACTTCTAAAATAAATGTTCATATTCTCTGTCATCTGTCAAGAAAATTGCCTTTTAATGATTCCAACAATTTTTTGTTTCTAGCTTTAGTACCTTCTGATACATTAAAATGGATCTTTTCGAATCATCCATGATATTCGAATACAATGCAAAAATAAACCATAATCTTTAAGACTTCAAGTTTTAAAGAAAAAGTAAGCTTTGTATATTTATACAAAGAAGGAAGTTACACAAATTGTCAATGTTTCTTCCCAAGAAATTACATTTTTGAAGAATGTTCTAAAAAATTGAAGAGTTTTCAATCTTATTGCATGGATTAAAATTTCAGTGTGGCTGTCGTCGAGGTAGTTTAATTGTAATAGGATGCAATGTTCCAGCAGTAATTTAGTACCAAGAGGTATAAAATATTGTGAAAAAAGAAATATTCCTAAGAACTCCATAAATTTTGCCAATATTTTGTTGAATCTCTTTTTAGTGTTCTTAACTCTTTCAAAGTAGTTTATCTGACTATTACCAAGAAGAACTGAATGGAATGGTAGACATAAATAGGTACAGATATTTAAGTTATAAGCATGCTAATTAAAACGACCATGAATCACTAAATTAGAAACAAAATTGTATGCCTCCCTGTACACTACGTTAGCTGTGGTATTTGTAGGTGGAAACAAAACGTAAAGTGCCACATACAATTGCCCGTGGGAAAAGCACTCTTTCCTTAAGTCGATACCAACTATGGAAAAAGTTTGTCCCTGTAATTTATTTATTGTTAGAGCAAATGATGTTTTTAAAGGGAACTATAATCTTTTAAAAGATATACTCAAATCAGTTGGTATCATCCGGATCCGCGGAACATGTGCGAGCTGACAAGCCGCGGGACCCGAAATGATAGTTGCTACAATCACATTATCTCTTAATTCTTTGATCAATAGCCTTGTATTGTATAATATTGCCGAACATTTTTTTTGTCCTATCATTAATACTCTTCGCAGCGTATGCGATGAAAGACATTTTATGGCAAATTTTTTTACACATTCGGTTGGTTTTAATAGGAATTTATAAAGGTTTCTATAGTAATCTAGTACTAAATATAGCATATGTTACTCAGTGATAATGTAGCTTTCTAATGAAAAAAGAATTATTAAAATCGGTCCAGTACTTTTTGAGTTTATTCGTTACATACACAAATACAAATCTTTCCTCTTTATAATATTAGTGTAGATATAGCTTATCTTACTCAGTGATAATGTAGCTTTCTAATGAAAAAAGAAGTATTGAAATCGGTCCAGTACTTTTTGAGTTTATTCGTTACATACAAAAATACAAATCTTTCCTCTTTATAATATTAGTGAAGATAGTGTAGATGAAGTCACACAGCTTTGCCTAAAAACCAGATTGAATACTATTGATTTGGTTATTTTTCTGAAGATACTTTGAAATTTGTTTGTGCAACAGTTTCCCCATCACTTAAGACAAAAATGGGTAATATTGATAAATGTGTGTATACCCTGCTGATAAACTACAAGTTGATTTTTTCTTGACGAGTGGAAACACTTTTGCTTCTTTCCGTAACACAGGAAAAGAAGACGTAGTTATGACAATGTTGAAAAGATGAGTTAGAAATGGCAACAAATAAGTTAAAATGTATTTTATGAAAGCAAAGTGAATCTCGCCAAAGCTGGTTGTCTTTTTAATGTAGCAAAAATTAAATCATGGTGATAAAAGCATGACTCTGATACTGGATTGATTGATTGAAAGAACGTTTTCTAATTTATTTAAGGAAAATAGATCAAGAAGGGTACTTTTGGTGCTCGTGAAATGGATTGGCTCTAGTCTGTTAACTGGTCCTAGGGATAGGTACAAATCTATTTACAATGAAGGATCTTAACGTCTCATTACACAGCAAATTGCAATTGAAATCGCCAAACACAAAATTTCTCCATACACTGATGAGTACTCTTCTAAAAATTATAAAAGTTTGATAAATTAGTATAGCTTTGAACGTTTCAGTAAAACAAAATTCTGTGGGATAATTTTCAACCATTATTCGACTGTTTATATATTGTTGGACAAATATTGCAATATCTTCATCTTTGGATTTTCTATCAACACGGAAAAGTTTTTAGCCGTTCAAATTATAACTATCATCAGTTTCTCCTTCTCTAAGCTATGTTTCGGATACACAAATAGAATCCACATTAGAGTATACAAAAATTTTACGAATCTATAATAATGAGGAATTAATTTAAATTTAATTTATATCTTTTCATTTGCAAAAATGAAAATCACATCTATTTCAAGTGATCACGTCGTAAAGCTCTGATTCTTCTCAAGTTGTTGCTGCACCATCCATCAAATTTTCGTTACTGTTATATAGCAAAAAATAAAACATAAAACACAATGTTTCTAGGCTCTTCAAACATATTTTTATTCATTTGTAACTTTTTACTTACGTAATAAACACTTACGAAGTTTTAAACAAAAATATTCAACATTCTGTTTTCGTTTTAATTAAATCGAAAACTTAAACTTAAGTTTTATTAATTTTTAAATTTATTTTTACAAAACTGCATACGACTGTTGGCGTTTACGATAATAATTGCCAACTAATAAGCCAACAATAGCAATTCCGATAAACATACCTACTCCAAGAGGTACAGCAGTCATGCGCAATTCTTTAGAGAAATACTTATGGCTGTCTTCACTTCCAGTGCCACTAAGTAATTTTTCCAAACGAGTTTGTGTTATAGCACTTGAACTTTGTTTTTCTACTGGTAACATTGAAATTTTATCCGCATCCTCATCCAGAACTTCAGAAACTACGTGTATTTGATTTCGGTCGAAAAATTGCATTTCGTTGGAACTGTCTGAATTTTTTAGTAATATAGAACTTTCATTGGATTCGTCACTAGGTTGTGACGCCTTTGATGGTTCTTCATTAACCATAGAATAGACGTAGTTTTCGATTGAATGTTTTCGGAGTTGTTCCCAAACTTTTCTTGTGCTTGTTTCCTCTGAGACATCGTTTGATATTTCCGACAAAAATTCTATTAACTCTTTGAATTTGACATAATCCGGGAACGGTATTGATTTAGATGTGGGAGTATCAAGATCATGTGGCTCTGCAGGTGTTTTAAGGGTTGAAGATTGTTGAGCATCCCCCTTCAAAATCTGTATGACACTATTTTGAACAGTTGGGACCAACGTTCTTTTTTGTTCTTCTGGCAAAGATGAAACAATTTCTTCGGAAACGTCCAAATTGTTGATACTTCTTAAAGTTGATTGGTCTTGATGTGTGGTGGTTGTGAATTTGTCTTCTGTTGAAATAGTTGAGGGTGGGTTAGTAACGTAACATTGAGCATTATGAATACTTTGTAACGAAATCACGTCTAATTGCAGTTTCGGCTTATCATTAAAACGACGCTTCGCACACTTTTCGTAGCCATAACAATATCCGTCGGTGCAATTCGAACAAAAAGGTTCACAAACGTTACGAGTTTCCGTAGCTGTATAACCAGGTAGACACTTGCATAGATTTTTACCAACACATTTTCCACCAATGCATTTATCTTCACAAATATGCACGCAACACGTTTTATTCTTGTTGGGTTTTAAGCCTTCGGGGCAGTTACAAATTGAATCTTTACAAAAATTAAATTTTTGTTCACATATTTTTTTTGAATCACTTCTTGCTGCAACGTTGAGTAAAATTATTGAAATTACGAATATGAAAAATTGCGAAGGCACGTTCATCTTGGAATGAAGGACTTAAAATATTAAACTCAGTTTGGAACACATTATTCAAATGTTAAATGTGCAAAGGTTTTATCAACAAAAATATTTTTTTTTGCGTTTCAGTGATTATTCTGCGGCTTTGATTTCCGTTAGTTAAAATAATATATTTGTTTATCTTTTCAAAACAATTACCATATGTAGTTTATTTTGCAAAAAAATGTGGAATTTTATCGTGGTGTTTCAAGATTATTTTATACCGATAAGAAAGGTTTTATTTTGATGACTGCATCTTGCAAGATGTCTTCTAATAGGGACGTTAGAATTTTGGATCGGCTGATATTTTCCAGATTTGACAACAACGCGTTTCAATAGTAAAATTTTTAATAAAAATGAGTGTTCTGTTAATGACAAGTTCCAATGGTTCCGATTGGTAAACGATCAACCGATACGCGTAAGTCCTACAAAAACATTCCAGTTGTTCGTCAGAAAGAACAGGGTAATCCGTGACACAGCGTTGCAGGTGGCGCACCGATTCGCGGTCTCCAGCCCAGCGTCTGTCAATATTTCCTTAAATTTTGTTTCTAAAATATAAATGATAAAATCATTTTGCGTAAAATTAAAGAAGTTTAAAGTCAAGTCAAGTGTTCGT
Source organism: Eupeodes luniger (assembly GCA_951509635.1). Lineage (NCBI taxonomy): Eukaryota > Metazoa > Arthropoda > Insecta > Diptera > Syrphidae > Eupeodes > Eupeodes luniger. The sequence goes on along the minus strand of OX608073.1, from coordinate 123,949,138 downwards.
GTTTTGTAAAAAAAGGTGATTGTTGGATTTCTCAAAAAAATTAACTGTGAGTTGGCAGCAGTATTTTGCGTTTGATGCAATAATTTTGATTTTTTATTGATATATTCTTGTTCACGAGATTTTAAATCAAAAACCTGCTTTTACACATTTTAGTAGAATTTCAAAAAAATATTGATTTTCTAAGAAAATTATCTTTTATATCACATTAATATTTCAATATTTTTATTTCTTCATTTGTTCTCAAAATATTCAAATTGATCATCAGTTTTACCAATTTTGTTGTGTATTATTTGTAGATTATTATTTTTTATAAAACAAATTGACATGAGTATGTGTCTTTAGATTTTAATAAATTTAAAAAACAATATTTTTTGACAGATAAAATTCGTTTGAAAGCAATATGTTTAATGTTTCCCAAGATATCTGAGTCGAAAATAAATTTTTACCCACTTTTAGTACCTAGCATATTTTTAAGAATTTAATTTTTTTTTTAATCTGTCAATTTTGATTTCTAAAAATTTGACCAAATATCGAAAACGTTACCCATTGATGCGTAAAACTATTTTTATTATTATTATCATTATTTTTTCATAAGATATTCGAGATGACAATTATTTTCTTTTAAGTTTTTTTTTTATTTAGACATTTTAATGTATACTATAATTTGGTATCATGTCAAAATATGTAATATAAAATTTAAAATTGAAGTCGCTGTCGGTATTGCCATGGTAAAAAAACACCCACTCATTTTTTTTAAAGTAAAATTTTATTTATTTCAAGTCTGACGGGTCTTGAGCTATGCTGACGAAAAAAAGGTATCCCTAACGTATGGATGTAAGCACGTACGAACAAACGGATGTACGGAAGTACAGACTTACGGATGCACGAGAGTACGTACACGCGGACACACAAACATCTGACTTAAAACCTTTTATGTATATTGTATGGACCTTGCAACGTCGAGAAATGTTAAAATTTTTGATTCGACAAATAAGACGGATTACAATAACTTCCTGTAGGAAGTTAAAAATTGACTTTTCGGGATGTATTGGTCTCTATAGATCATGTGGATTGGTATAACTTTTAGTGCAATTGTTTTAATTTGGAATGCTGAAGCATTATGAATGACGTGAAATGGATTGCAACACAGGAATTCAACAATTATACTCGTAGTTAGCAAAACAGAAATTCTGCGAAACTTTTTGGTCATTACAATAAAATTCATATTTTAAGTAAATAAATAAATATAATAAATAAATAAAATAAACTCAGTCTATCTCCTACCATTCTTTAAATCTAATGTCTAGATCGGTTGGCGAAGCCAATAGTCAACCTGCATGCATTAAATCCGGTAGTTCTGATTCTTTTGGTTAATTGTTTATGATGTTGGCCTTAATAATAATAAAAGCTTATGAAATCGATAGCCAAACGAAACGTGTAAAACAGTGACAATTTTGAACTTCTTTCACTTATCAGACCTTTCGGCCCTGAATTCAATTTTTTAACACAATTTGGTTCTACGATAGAACTTGTGGCTTTCAAAATTCAGTTTTTCAAAAATTTTGAATAAAAGATTTGGCCTAAAGAACAAAGTAAGGAACAAAATGCCATGGTAATGGTATTTATAACACAGTGAAGGTAGGTGTTGATGTTGTTTTCTTGTCTTTGATTTTATTGTGTCACCTCATTTTTCTGTAAAATTGCTCATCTCCCCTTACAAAAGGGGTATAGACTCCCCATCCCATACTATTTTTCCCAAACCTACTAACTCCAGAGTTAAGGTTTGGCTATGTCAAAATGTCTATTTTTGTTGTTTTAGTGGTGTATCGAAGTTTTTTTTTAAACGTATTTTGAAATAACCTATTTTTATGATTTTTGAGGTCGCAAGAGTTCGTAAATCAAAAATTCAAAACTACCAAATTAAACGCAATATTTCATTATATTCAATTGACAAAGTTTACTGGACTATACTAATATTCTTGAAAAAAAAACAACAGTTATATTCTTCTTATAACTTTTATAATACTTAAATATTCTACTTAAACGTATATGACCCCTGACGTTGACAAGGCATTGTAATGATTATAACAGCGGTTATTATGACAACTCCAACTGAAAGCCATATGAAGGCAGTTCTCATATTTTGGAAGGACTGTGAACAATCTGAAGGACTAATTTTGTTTATACTGCGACCATTTCCTGCAATTGTCTCTGTCGAGTCAGAAGTTAAAATAGGTTCTTGTTTTGTTGTTTTCATAGTACCAGAATCAGGAGTGAATCCTTTGGTTGGTTCAGAGGCTGTTGCTAGCCCTTGGTAAGTAGCCACTGTTGTGCCAGAAATTGTAGGTGTTCCTCTAGTTGATTCAGTGATATTTCCGTAAGTTGTCTTCGTGAAGTCATATGTTGTAGTTGTAGCTGATCCTTGGTTTGTAGCCACCGTAGTGTTAGAATTTGTAGTGGATCCTTGATTTATTTCAGTTAATTTTCCGTAAGTTGTCTTCATGGAAGCAGACATTGTAGTGGATATTTGAGATGATTCAGTGATATGTTCTTGAGTTGTCTTCGTGGAGTCAGGAATTGTAGAGAGTCTTTTTGTTAACTCTGCAGCTATAGTTATTCTGTGGGTATTTGCCTCCTTAAAACTAGACATTACTTTAGTGAAACATAAGACAAATAAATTATTATTCGGAAAATATTATAAAAAAAAGCATTTACGAGTAAACACATACATGTGTACAAAATTTCTAAAATATTTGTTTTAATTTCATTTTATTAATCGTTATGTGAATAGCTCTATTCTTATAATATTTAAACTTAATTTTTTGAAAAAAAACATGACGTCTCTAGTCTTTTAAGAGACTTTGATTTGGTAAAAAGTTGTTTCTTACCAAGAAATGTTATTGAAGTTGGACATCCATATTTAAGGAGAAATATTAGGATAAATAAATTCCAAAGAACCTTCATCTTGAAATGTTGGAAACTAACTAAAATTATTTAGTAGAACGTTTTCCTTTTTGACGACATTCCAACCTCAGCAATATACCATAATACTCTTTTATAATATAATTTCTTTTTTCTTATCAGCAGAAATATTTTTCCTGCTAATGTTACTAATTTTATCCGGATCATTCGGAAATTGAGAACCAACCATGAATAGGTATAACTATTTAATTCTAAGGGGTCTCGTTCTGAATGGAGTAACTTAGAAAATGTTAAAAACAATACAACTTTTAAAAATTCAGATAGGAAGTAGAGATTTTTATTTTTTTAAACTCTTGTTATCAAATATAATGCACTGCGTTAATTTTACCAAAGCTAGGAATTTCGATGGAAGATGCTATCTGTAATAAATAAACAAAACGAAAACAAAAAATAAAAAAAGAACAATAGAAATTTAAATATACAGGGTCCGGCAACGCGGTATGGAGGATTTGAAAACATCTGTAAGTAACAATCTGTGTTGACAGTGGCACTTCGACCATTTTCACGAAAAAGGTACAGACCAATAATAAAGTTTCGTCAATGGTACACCAAACACTGACCTTTGGAAAGATTGTTCATGGAGCTCTTGTGAGTTTTGCGAAGCCCAATAACAAAAATTTTGTTTATTAACCATTCCTGATAAATGAAAGTGGGCTTGGTCGCTCACAATCAAAACAGTGTCATCCGTAAAGAATTGTGTCTGCAAAGCTCATCCGCATGCCGTGTCGGTTTGCTGCAATTCTTGGATAACCATCATCTTGTATGAATAGAAATGCGAGTCAAAGTGCAAAATACAGCCGATCGACGAGGACTGGTTTCAACTGCTTGACGCACTATTTCAATATCTTCTGGAGTCCTTACCGAATCAGTCCTGTGAAAGCTATTCACCTACTTTGTAATCGTATCAACATTTAGAACATTACATCCAATATTAAAATGACTTCGGAATCGCTTCTGTGTTTCAATGACCGAACGGCCCGTTTCAATGAACGTGTTGTAAACAAACGCACAACGGGCAATCGACCACGGCTCTATGGTTACTCAAATGGCATCTCGCAACGAGTGAAGACTGTCCAAGCCCATACTCATAACAATACGGTATCACGCACAACGTTCAAAATTTTCCATACCTATCTGCCAGACAAGGCGTCCACCTCATCTGCAAGCAATAAAACACATTTGAAATTAACAGAAGAAGAACCCACTTACCACTTAACTCCACAGGGGTACAAGGCCTCTCACAGCATCTAAGGTTTCAATAACAACGAGGAGGGAGAAAGAATTGTTCCCTTGAAAATTTGTACTCACAATTCTAAGTATTGCGTTAAAAGGTTCCTGAACTAATTTCTCGAAGAGATGATTATAATTGGTCACCTAGATCTCGTAATTTAGCACTTTTCGTCCTGTCTCGTCTCATATCTTTTTTTTCACTTCAGAATTTTCAGAAAGTAGTCAGCTTTTAGCAAGCTTCAAACTACGAGCAGAGGCTCATAATAAGTGCATGTGTTAGTTGTTATTAAGAAAATAATACAATAAATTATAGCCTAACACACGCACAAAATACAAAATATAATTAACATTTAATAATATTTTTACTTTATTAATAATATGTATTACAGAACAAAAAAAAAATAAAGACGTTTACGATAGTTTAGCACTGGTTCTAAACAATGATTTTAATCCCACCTTATTTAGAATAAAATCTATCGATGAACAGTTTAAGTTATAATATAAAATGCTGAATCGACTTAAAGCTTCATGCTTCCAATAGCAAAAATGAGAACTTCACTTGAGCCTAGACATGACAATACGTCGTTAATAGACAGGATGAACAGAAAATTTAAATTTAAATTTTGTAAATTTTTAAAGTTAGTTTTTATTCAAACAATTATTAAGGATCTTATAAAAATTAAGAAGGATTTTACCGAGAAAAGATAGTTCCAATTTTGAAGAAGAAGGAGATGCTTCAAAGCACGATTCGTCTTCGGATAGATCACCTAAAGTCTAATGCCAAGGAGAGTTCGTTATAAACAGACTCTAAACTTTTTGGAGGAATATACCATTATCTTTGAACAGACCTGTTCAAATAATAGTTCAAATGGAAAATATACGGAAGAATAGAAATGTGTATTCTTTACCGCTATGAGAACACCTCCACCTAAATCTTTTGCATTTCTCTTGCAAGGCTTCTTAAGGGTAGGGTCTCCACCCACAATCAATGCAAAACCTTAAAGATAGTAATTATTCATGAAGTTATTGTAGAACTTTCTTTTTGGAAAACCCTAGGAGCTATAGCCTCCGTTCAACACAAATAACTTACATCAGTGACACCTTACGTTCAAATTTCAGTCCGTTTGATTTCAAGTATTTATATATTTATTTTACTTGTTTCTGTATTTTTAAACAAAAATAACAACAAAATAACGTCTTATTGTACAAAAGTATAAATAACATTTAATTACCTCATCGTAACAACATATTTTATTTAATGGGAAGTCAATCAATGACTATATACGCGAATCTCTAAGATTTTAATAATTATTAAAATAATTCAACGTAAGTTGTTTATAATTACTTACTACCTCAACACTTGTGTTGAAAGTCTATTGGAATAATTATTTGTAAAGTATGGTGAATCATTTTGTTTAAATTGAGAAATTGTTTAGTTAAAAAATATCATTTTTATTGTCAACTTAATCACATAGAGCATGACCCTTCGAAAATCAAAGAATCTTTTCAAAACAACAAAATTTCACTAAATTTAATCTTCTCTTCAGCTCTTCAATTCCGAGATTAAGAATAACTAGGTTTATCATTATACTAGAAGTACTGGTTTTTTTTCTTTAGAACCTCAAAAGCTCTCTTAGATCAGAGTAAACCGAATCAGAATTCCCCAATGAGTGTGAAAACCAGCATACTCGTAATAATATCAACAGTATGACCAATTTGTTGGAACACCCCTTTTATTTTTGGCATGAATGCACAACTACACGAGAATCAAACCTTTTTTTTCACAACTTTAAAAAGTTCACTGACACGGGCAATTTGAAGAAATTCAAGATTTGTTTATACAAATACAAAATGCTTCAGTAATCTGGGATTTTGCATTATTTGCTTTTATACAACAACCACCCCTATTACAGAATTCGAATTCGGGCAAATGTGCTAAAGTGACAGTTTCTATTATTTTCCAAACTTTTGTTAATACCGAATCCGATGAAAGAAAGTTAAAGAATTTCGGTAACATGTTTTGCACCATCGACACTATGTTGAACTTAACTGGTATTACTGAAATCGCAACCCTTTCGCCCTCTCTGTAATATGTAATTCATGTCAATTTCGAAACAAATCTAAAGTAAATTTGTATTTAAGTTAAAAAATGCAAGTTCAATGTTTTAAAATTTGTTTTATGGAAACGGAAAACTAATATGGAGCTATTTAGAGAAATGGTGCAAATGATGAATACTCAACGGGACATATCTAACAAAAAATTCTCTCAAGAAACAACAAGAGTTATGGGAGACAATCCAAAATGGCATTGTGACCCCGTATATGCATTTTATTGGAATTCTCTACGTACGATTTCTTGAAATTTATCTTAATGACCTTAAAAGAGGCAAAGTTATTGTCCCTAGGAAATAACATAATTATATGACGTTTTAATTTCAGCGTCGATAAATGATAATTCAGTCTTAGGAATTCACATATATAATTCACCTAGCGAATTTCATAGTTCATATTTAAAACGAACGCGAAACTTTAGTGGGCCTAGTTGATCTAAATTTTTTGAATTCTGCTATCAACATGAATAATTCCTTGCACTTATCTGGGTCTTACTGTAATGCACTTTTTGAATTGAATGAAAAATGTCGAAGTAAAAAACCATCTGAGCAATAATTCTATCTGAGGGCAGATTCAATTTATTCCACAAACAAGTACAAAAATAATACCTGCTGGCTGACCGCTCATAACATTGTCATTGGAGCTTAAAATACTTAGGTATTAGATTGTGGTTTTTAGTTTGATTAAAGTGTTTGTCGAGTGAATACATTTTCTTAACATACTTATAAAAAAATATGTTAATTATAAAAATGAAGTTTATTTCATTCTTTTTTTGCACACTACTGCCTTATCTAGTTTTGGCGCAGGTCAAAGGCAGACTCTCAGTTTCAGGAAATTTTGAACAAACTTCGAATTTTACTAATTATTATTCGCCACCACCGCAGCCGATAAATGCAAATGCATGGAATTATTCTTCAACAACAATCAATTACCCTCAGCAACAATTTGCGAATACAATTTACCCAACTTTTCAACCTTATAATATTGCAGTTTCGAGAAATGATTTATCGCCTCCTACGACGACGTTACAAGCATCAAATAATCAAAATGGATGGAATTCATCAACTTTACATAATCTATCGGGAAATGGAAATCATTTTTCACCTCCTACAGTATTGCCAGCACTTAGTTATAACACGAAAATTGTTCCAGGACAGAATGTATCCCCTTTCGCAGCATTACCAGCCTCGAATTCTAATATGCAAATCCAAACCGCTTCTGGTAATGGCTGGAACTCAACTAATAACATAAATCGTCATTTGGGAAGTGGAGCTCATCCGCAACCGGCATTGCCAGGAAACGGGTGGAATTCATCAATGAATGTGCATAGTCAACAATTGGGAAACGCTCAAGCATTTCCAGGATTTAATAACAACATTCAAACTGTAACGACTACCCCAATTTTCAAAGACAGGACTGCAGAGTTTTTGAACCACACTCGGTTGAATATTCCATCTGGATTTTGTTTCACTGAAGTGCCGTAAGTTCTTGGAAAATCGGTAATCTCTTTATCTAAGCCATCTATTTCAGAACTGCATCACTTGTGGCAGGTAAACTCAATACCGTTGCCATCCCAAGAGGCAACGGTTCGAACCCGACTATGAGTCGAATTCAAATATGCTGTGATGGGTACCAACGTAATCCTCATGTTTTCCGCAAATGTGATCCAATTTGTAAGGATGACTGTCCCAATGGTATTTGCACAGCCCCCAACACTTGTGTCTGTCTACCTGGTAATATTCGAGATCATGAAGATAATTGTGTTCCAATCTGTCCCATTGGTTGCCGCAATGGTATCTGCCAGCCAAATGGATCCTGCGTTTGTAAATCTGGCTTCATTTTGGATCCTACTTCAAGGCAATTCTGTAGACCACATTGTAGTAAGGGATGCGGCGGTGTTGGGACATGTATTGCTCCTGAGACTTGTCGTTGCCCATTCAACTATGAATTATCTCCATCTGGAGTATGCCAGCCGAAATGTGAAAATTGCGATGGAACTTGCACAGCTCCAGGAGTTTGTAGCTGTAATCGGGGATACATTAGAAAAGGAAATATTTGTGAGCCAATATGTACAAAGTAACGAGCTCTTTAATTTTATAAGCTTATAGGTTCTTTAAATTGCAATGTTTTTTTTAGGGGGTGTTTTAAAGGCACTTGCACAGCTCCTGAAACGTGCACTTGTAAGCCAGGATTCACTCTTGACAGTAGCAAAGCTAATTGTGTGCCTCATTGTGAAAAACCGTGTTTGAATGGATTCTGTGATGGCTATAATGTGTGTTCTTGTAATCCCGGATACATTTTGGACGCGACTCAACCGAGTGTTTGTAAGGCCCATTGTCCATCTGGATGTCCTAATGGAACTTGTACTTCACCAAACTTTTGCATATGCAATAAGGGATTTAGAAAGAGTGGAATTAAGGGTAAACAGAATTGTGTTCCATCGATAAATTGATGATGTTTTTTTAATAATAAATAAAAGTATAAGCTTATCGTTAAAAGTTTTTATCTTTGATGTATTGGGGTTTCTAATAAGGATTTGACAACTTTCAATTTGTGAAGGCACCCTTTAACTAATCATTGAACTCTTTTTGTCTTTTGACGTTTACGATAGTAGTAAACATTCAATAACATCATTGAGATAAGGGATTGGTCGAAGTGTCGAAAATATCGTTGCCGTTCAGGCGTCTGTATTAAACGATCCAAACCAGTGACTTCCACTACGTTCTCAAGAATTCGGGATCACTCAGACCACATTATGGCATATTGTGCGTAAGGTTTCCACCCATACAAGATTAAGCTGACTCAAGAATTGAAGCCGATGGACCATTTGAAAGTCCTTATTAGTTGACCCTTTATAAAAATGCGTAAGAACACATAAAAATATGTGAGGACGTTCGAATATTTGAACATTAAAGAATATTCCAGAGCTATAGCATTATATTGCGTTCTTCAACATACCAGAGTCAATATACGTATTTCACCGCTCAACAAGGTCTTGCATTTGGCAGTCAAATTTTACTTTTTCTAAAGTTTTTGATGGCCTTAGTTCAAGTTCGACTTTAAATTCATTCTATCACGTCAAATTTTTGATGCGTAACCTTAAAAAATTCAAAGAAAAGGTTTATATTCGGCATTCGAGGCCGTTTAAATTCTAGGAGTAGGTTTTTTAAGAATAAAATTCGTGGCGATTCTATTTATACTGAAATAGTTTATAACAGAAATACTTAAAGCGTTATAAACTCCCAAAGTAACACCAAATAAAATACATTTTTTGAAATGTACTGACAAAGCATAAACAATGTTGGAAATGCGCATTTTTAAATTCATCATTTAAAAGTAAGGTTTTCAACACTTCGTATAAAGTCAAAAGAAGACTCATAAGTCATCTCATAACTCATGAAAATTTCCGTTATCTAAGGGATATAGATACTGAAATTATTTAAACTGTATTTTTCTAGAAAACAAAGATTTTTATTTGTTGTGTCTATAGTTTATATATCCTTCCTGAATACCGTATATTTCAAAAACCTGACTCAAAAGAGAGATTACAGATTCAAATTCAGGAGAATAATGTCCCCTAAAAATTGATTGCTTTAACTTAATTTTTTAACGATGTGATGTCATAATTCAAATTATTCCAAACCAAAATTGTTTTCAAGCTTTCACTTTCCGCCGAAAACACAATCAATTCCTATTCACTATTATCCGCAAAACAAATTGGTCTGTAAAATTCTTTAATATATTTTTGTATTTCTTATCGCAATGGGGCTATATTCTTATCAGTGTTAAGCTCAAATTCACAAATCAAAACATTTTATACTCTTGCCCTATTGCGCTTGAGCATGAGTATAGTTTTCTGACGACAGCAACAACATCAAAAGCAAAGCTGAAAGTAAGATTCTGGGTCACTCTGCCAGATGATAAGAGCGTTTAAGAAAATATTAACTAGGGTCTATTTTCAAGATGCTCTCGCGACGCGAGGAAACATTTCAAATTAAACTCGTGCCCAGTAAAGTTCGCCTTAAAAGCTAAAATAAAAGTTTATTCCAATTTTATAATGTTTCCGCAGATAAGGGCATTCCTTGTGGGTGCTGCTTTTATCAGCTTCGGTTTGGTCTTAAGTGAGCGCGAAATCTCCGGTGATATCTTCATATCGGAAGCTCGTAGTTTGGCTTATATGAAAAAGAACTACACACACAAATGTTGGAAACAAGTGCCGTAAGTTTTGTGGGGAAAATATTGGTACAGACCATCCCTTAATAATATGTGAGCATTTAAACATCATAGGGTCGTTCTCTTCAGAACGGAGAGGAATGAGTACATTCAAGGCAACGGAAGCAACATTCATTTCCACGAAATCGAAGACTGTTGTGAAGGATACAAACGAACTCGCTATGATTGGAATCGCTGTGAGCCAGATTGTGGCACCAAGTGCAAGAACGGCTTCTGCACAGCACCGGGCCGTTGTGAGTGCTTCGATGGGTTCACCAAGAACGATCGTGGTGAATGTGTATTTGCATGTCCTCTGGGCTGTGAGAATGGACGATGCTATTTGAATGGGACTTGTCGCTGTAACAGAGATCACACATTGGATCCAACTCGAAGCTTTTGTCGCCCGAGCTGCATACCAGCTTGTGGTCATAATCAGATTTGTGTGGAGACGGATAAGTGTGATTGTAAGGACGGCTATCAGATGACACCGATTGGCTGTCAACCGATTTGCACTCCAGATTGTGGACATGGTAGGTGTGCTGCCCCGAACAAATGTGAATGTTTTGCAGGATTTTACATGAGACCGCCGAGAACAGTTTGTGAAGCCGTTTGTGATAACATGTGGGTATCCAACTTGACTTGACTAGACTTGTGTTTTTGAAACAATTTTAACAAAATTTACTTTAAGGATCTGTGAAAATGGTTTCTGTGAATCGAGATATAGATGTCAGTGTCACGATGGCTTTAGGTACGACCAAAACACGACCAACTGTCTGCCGGATTGTGGTGATAAGTGCGAAAATGGTGTTTGCAAACAACCGGGTGTCTGTCACTGTTTCGAGGGCTTCGAATCTAAGGGCGATACTTGTGTGCCGAAATGTGAAAAGTGAGTTATTTTGTGAGTGATGCTATTGATGGTTTAACAAAGTGCCCTAAGATAAGCTTCAAAGTATTTCTATTAAAAAGGAACAATTTTTAATTGATTTACCTACAATAATTTATTTAAGTTAAAATAGGTTACAATATTCTAAAATTGTACAAGCTCAAAAAGAGGAGCACGCCTAGTAATACGCTTGGAGTATTATCAAATGACTTTTGCAGAAGCTGTATGGATGAGGAAGAGGAGGAAACAGTTCTTCACCTCCTCTGTACATGCCCTGCTCTAGCTCAAAAACGAAAGAATTACCTAGGAGAATTCTTCTATAACGATCTTAATCATATTAACACAATGAGTCTTTTACGTTTCGTAAGGTACTCAAACTGGTTTCATTGAGCTTAGAAGAACGCTTCAAGATTCATGTGGTATCACAGTGGGCCATTAACTGGCCTAAGTATGTCCTACTCCATCACGGATAGCCACTTTTACCTAATCTAACCTGTATTTCTAGAAATATCAACAAAATGTCTAATGGAAATTTATCGTCTTTGTTGTAAAAATTCTGAGTATACAATTTGTATGATTGAATTTGTCTCTAATGCACAATTTAAAGTGGAAGAAAGAATTACATTTATTAATATTTAATTCTCCTGCTCCCCCAAGCTGGCTTAGAAAATTATCAGATGTCATAGGAATATAAAATATTGTTCTATGTAATTTTTACCAGTGATATTTAACGATCTTTTTATATCTAGCGGTTTTACTATTCAGTACCAAGATCACTCCAATAATAAATTAACACTTATCATTAAAGTCAGTCAATCAGTCCCTGAATTTAGAAAAGTGTTACTAAAGAGCTATTTGAAATTTGGGCGGCCAACTGACCGGACCCATACGTGAAATAAAGTGTTCACCGAACTCACCTCTCAATTTGTCAATGAGGCACCGTGGTGTTGAAGCCGGATGTCATGCAATTCCAGTGTTTCCATTTTGCACAACAAACAAAGCTTGTTATAACGCACGGTAGCCAATATTTATAGTAGATATACGGACCAATTATTCCGCCAGCACATAACTAGCACCAAGCTGTGACTTCTTCTTTATGTTTCGATAGCTCTTGCAATGCTTCTGTCGATTTTTCATTCCAAATACGGCAATTCTGCTTGTTCACTTTTTCATTCAACCAGGAATGAGCTTCATGGCTTAAGACAACTTTTCAAGATTCCATTCAACGGAACTTCGGTTGTGGTAGGTCATTCGGCTTTAATGTATACACCTGCTGAAATTTGAAATACTTCACACCTTAATTCTTTCGCAAAATATTTTATGTACGACGTACGTAGAGGAGTAACAGGAGCGAATCTATAATTCACGGTCATAACTTACACTGACCGATATAGCTTCGGTATTGTCCTCAGTTCGCACTCTAAGTAAGCGTGTTGCGTCTATCAATTTAGTACCAATAGCCCGAATAATTATAACAGAGAACGCTGTGATGCGACAAACACTAATAACTTCCAATTGTTACCGACTAAAAATTTGTAAATGGTATAAAGTCAATTAAGAGAAATCAAAAGAGGAGATATGCAGTCAAAAATTTAAGTATAAGCAGTTTTCTTTGGAGATGTATTCGGATTAAATATTACAAAATTTTGTTCTCAACATATTTAACTCCAAATTTAATTTTCAGTAATTTTTAGTATATTTTATTTCAGGTTTTTATTTTTCTCTTAGTTAGTAGTAATTTAACAAAATATTTACAATAAAACTTTGTATAAGATGAAAAAAGTTTGAACTCAATACCCTTTTTTGTTCTCAAGATACTTAACACCAAAAATGATTTTTACCAGTTTCGTTTTTTGTAAAAAAAATGTCAATCAAGTTGTTCTCAAAAATTATATAAATATCAACATCAATATTTTGAGCAGCATCAAATAATTTTGAAGTTAATACTCTCATTTTTTTCGAGATATTACAGCTGAAAATCATTTTTTAACAATTTTTATATTATTTTTAATATCGGTAACAATATTTTGTATAAAATGAGGAATTTAATAAAGTTAAATTATATAATCCCGGATATTTATGTCAGAAATCAGTTTTTTAGTATTTGTGTAGGTTTTTATTTTTGATAAAAAAACTATGCATTAGATTTTTTCCAAGTTTACCAAATCTGAATTGGCAATAATGTTTTTTATTAGATAAAACTATTTTGAAGCTAATATTTCTTTGGAAAGATATTTGAGGCTAAAATCATTTTTACCAATTTTTAGTAGTAATTTTTGTAAGTTTTTATTTTATGAAATATTACTAGTTCTTGAGATATACACGACGAAAAAAGCTTCTCGAACGTACGAACGTTGAGTAATGTCAAAATTTTCAATTTGAAAAATCGGACCGATTACAATAGCTTACCATGGGAAGTTAATAATTTGCAAACGTCGTTCGTTTGTAAGACGATTTATCTTTAAATTTTAGATCAAACTGAAGATGTTTGACAGCAACATAAAACGCAAAACGTACGCAAGTTGTCAAAACTAGCGTTACAAAAAGGAAAATAGTAAAAAAAATCACCCTTTTTAATTTATCAACCTTGAAATTTTGTATACTGGAAATTTGATATTTTATTCCATTCCAGTTTTTTCATATACAGGGTGTTTGGTAAAGGATGTTCCAAACTAGATAATATGGTGATAGGCCAGAACATAAATTTGCAGATTTTCGTAACTTCTTTATTCCAAATAATCATAACGGCTTTTTTTAAGATATTTTAAAAATCACCTACTTTTAGCCGGTTTTCACACACCTTGTATAACATTTTTTGTTCTTCATACAACTATAAAGATTGAATTAAATCTCAAATTATTTATTAATTTCCATTGAAATGGCAATGCCTATTAATTTGTGTACTAAAATTAAAATTGTTGCTTTAAAATAACATTAAAAAAAGAAGTAATTTTTGGAAGAGTGAGTGAAAACTAAAAGAAGTATGGAAAAAAAATTAAGTATGGAAAGGAATCGCAGTAGAATTCGATTGAGAAATGTTCCTTCCTTTGATCCTTAAACATTTTTAATAATCTTTTCATATTGCAGTGGATGCGGTCGCTACGGCAAGTGTATTGCACCAAACATCTGTGGCTGTAGTTTCTCGAATCAGATGTGTTCCTTCGGAAATTGTGATGCCTTCGGTAAGTGCGTATGTGCGGAAGGACTTGTGCGATTCATAGACAAATGTGTCAGTCCCGATCGAATCGAGCTGCTAGTAACTAGTTTTGAACAAAGAGAATTTTACAATCAGGAATTGAAATTGGAATTTAATAATTTAATTGGCAGACACTTTAGTGATTTGTATTCTTTTTAGTTTATTATTTTGATCTTTTTTCTGTTATTGTTCTAGAAATAATTATGTATAATATACATTGTATATGCATTTGTTTTATTAAGTTCTTAATAACTAGTAAATTACAAATTAAAAAAAGAAAATGTAGAGAAAACCATGTTTTACATGTGAGATATTTTATGATGTGCACCAGGGTAGCGTATTTCGTCATACAAATGACTCTCCACACTGCCTTTCCGTGATTTTGGAATCACCGAATATAGGGATTCCTTACGAGCATAACAATACGGTGGCTTGACAACGGTATTGTTGGTCGGACAGTCGTAGAATTCAGGACCTTTAAGAAAAGTACATTTTATAAAAAGGAAAAATGTAACTGTAAGAATTTTCTAACTCACCGTCGACTTTATTTCGTATAATCTGAGTAAAAGCAGGAAGATCTGGCAACGGCTTGGCAAACGCTTTCGAATTCGGATCCATCTCTGGATCAGACGCCATAACTGATGGGCTTGTTGCAACATCACGTTTGAAGTTGAACTTCTTGTAGATAATCAGAAATCCCAAAGCTAAAAATACCATTATACAAAGCAGAACAATGAGCAGAATTGTAAGTATCTTCGATTCGGAATCTAGTGATGTTGGGAGGCCAGCTTCGAAAACACGAGTTTCGTTTGAGTCTCCCGAACCTGTCAGCTGTTCCTGTTGCCAGTTTGTTATGACATGAATAACTTCTGGCGTTTTGGCATCTCCACCTGGTTGATGGACAATGATTGACGGTGTTGGATGATCTGGGGGTTTGATGAGAATCACCTCCTGGATAGTTTTCAGAGTTGTTGCGTCAATGATTGTATCGGGAACAAGATAGGTAACTGTTTCAGTTGTGCCTAAGTTTTTGGCAAGACGATTGAGATTTTGTGTGATGTTGACAATTGTCGAGTTGAGACTTTCTATCATGGATGACGTCACGTTAGCTGAGAGAATGTTGTCGTCGACGAGGCAATCGCCGGTTTGGGGATTACAACGGTTCGAGCTGCAGTTGCATGTTTTTTTGCACATGACACCATGAAGTCCTTGTGGACAGGGCAGTTCACACCTATTTTTAGTTAAGAATATTGGTTAGAGTTATTACATATGTATGAAAATTGAAAGATCATACCAGCTCCCAGTCCAGCCTGAAGTACAGTGGCAAATTCCAGATCTATTATCACAAACCGACTGATTTCGACACCGGCAAGTATTCTTACAGGCTTCACCCCAACGATCGTGACTACATCCTATAGAAATGACGTCATAAATTAAAAGCGTTATGAGAAAAAAAGTATAGCAAACCAAATTACTTACTCTGCGTACAATGCTTGCCCATATAACCGGCATCACATTGACATTCATTGGGTGAATGACAATAACCACGTCCACATCCGCCACGACAAATTGGCTTGCAGATTGTTTCATTGGTTGAAGTTATCCCAGCATAGCCATCGCAGCAGTATCGTATTGTACGTGTTTTTGTGACATTCTTTAGAAATAGAAAAAAATAAATGAAAATTTTAAATTTCAAACAAATTAACGGTAAGAAAACATTGATGATAAAAGTGCAAAAAGTTCCTAAAAGTATACAACGTAAATTGTTTTAAAGGTGAAAACAGTGATGCCACTTTGTAATTTTGAGATTGTATATATTAAATGAGTTGACAGATGTTTCTGTTCAATAATTTATTGAAAGAGTGATAGTGGGAATAAAGACAACATTCAGTTACTTATTATTGTTAGGTATTTTATTTTGTTAAAAAGTTTGGTACAATTATTTTGTTAAAGGAGAGTGTTAAAATTTTTGTTCGTTTTTTTTATAATTTTTAATTTGAAGAAACTTCAAGGAAAAAGTATGCTTTGTGACTCTTTCTCCCAATTTCTTCAAAGAATCCTAACGTAAGGACGAGTACTAGTCCTAGAATTAGTACTCAAATAGGTATTAACTCATTTCTTCACACAAGTACTAGGACCTAGTCATATCAATTTGGGAACGAGTATTTGTTAAGACTCGTTCCTAAGGTTGTTAGAATAGTTCTTAGTATTCATAGTTCTGTCAAATGGGTACCGAGTACTTGTTTAGAACTGGGTTTTTCTTGTACAGCAAAATCGATAGGCTAGGGCTTTAATACTGGAATCAAAGAAATAAAGTTCAATAAATTTTCCAAATAAAGAATTTTTATATTATGGTTTATAATAACCGACCCGTGCTCGCGTTGCTTCGCAAATTGTAACCATCACATTCTTTTCGTGCTTAAGGACTTTCTTCCGATGTTAGCCTTTTTTTTACCCATTTGATATTTCTATGCGATAAAAGAAAAACAACGAATTTAAGCTTGTTATGTACTCGTATTTAATAAAAAAATCAATCAAAAAACACTTCCTTACCGAAATTAACACTTTGGAAAAAAAACTTAAGTAAAATATTACGTAGTAAAGGCCAAGCCGCACGTGAAAACAAACAAAACCATTTCAATTTTTTGGTTGAAAACAGAACGAAATTTTTGTCTATTTTCTTCTCTTCATTCTTTTATTCATACCTAGAAACGTTTTTTTGCAACCGAAAAATATAGTTTGCGGTAAAAAAAAAATATAGTTTGCGGTAAAAAAAAACAAATTTGTGTTTTTAATGTTCTCATACATCTATAGGTATGCGTGTGTAAATATCCATAGACACATCATCTGCTCATGTTCAGTGCAGTGCAACTGACTTAACCTACCCACATTTGTTTACTCTTTTTATCGACGTCATTGTTAGTACCTTCTTCGAGTTATTTGTAAAGAAAATTTTAACTTCATTTCTGTTCTATTGTTCGAGGAAGTGATACAAAATTGGTAATTCAAGCTATTATAATAGAACTTTTTTTATTTTTAAATTGGATGAATTATAATCTATTCACTTCCTCGAACCAGAAAAATAAAAAAGATCTAATTTTTCTTTAGATAAATCGATTGATGAACTATACAACTATAAGAGAAAAAACGTAACTATTAAATGGAACACATATTAAGAGAGAAAGAGCATGGGAAGAAAAGAAAATTAAAATGTTGGAATGATAATGAAATAAAACAAAGCAGCGACCTTGCGATTGTGATGGAATCTAATTTCCTGGATAAAATAAATCCAAAAAGTTTATAATTTTATAATTTGTTTTTATTTTTTTCTCAGGTTGTATGTTTAACTTAGAAGTAATTTTAGGCTTACAATTTGCGCAACAATATTGACTTTATGAAGCAATGCTAATTTTTGTCGATTATTGTATAGGTTTTAGGATATGAGTGGTTCTATAAGTCAACTAATGAAAAAAAATGAACAAAAAATGTAAAATTAATAATATTTAAGTTTGACGAATAATTAATGAAAAAAAATTAAAGCCATAAACACTCTCATAACAATATAGAAAATAATAAAATATATTTCAAATAAATCGGTTGACTACTTTCTGAGATCGTGCGTTACAAACTTTAAAATGGTTTCGCTTTTATATAATAGTATAGATTAGTTTTTGATATTTATAATTCGTGATGTGAAGAAATGTAAAGGTATAATTTTTTTTATAAGGATCTATTACCTGGCCTAGCTAGATTGGGTTCTATTACATCATAGGACTAATGTGAAGAAATTGGGAGCTTGTTTGACAAATATTGTTTATTATATTTGCACAGTTTTGTTTTCAAATAAATATTTTACTTGGATACAAAAAAGAAAGACAAAAATATAAATGTGTTAAAAAATACATAAATATAATTTATTGAGCTTTCTAAGAACTTGTTTGGATGACGGCTTCAATACAAAAATGAAGAACTGTGGTACAGAAATAAAATGAAAGTCGAAAAAATATAGAATATAAAAAGATTTAAAAAAAAAAAGATTTGCAGAATTTTTCAGGCATTGATAGGGTTATATGTATCCGGCATGTTTTTAAGAGTTTGAGAACTTCAAATAATGATACAAGGCATACTTCAATTTTACTTATTGACGAAGCCATTTAACCTGAAATGAGCTTCATCACTTAACACAATTATGTTCTCTTGTGAACAGAAGTGTTAATACAGTTTGGAATTCTCAGCTGTAAAACGGTAGACAACTCGAATCAAAACTTCTCATGCAGTTAAAAGAACACCCTTCCTTAGATCATGGGTGATGCCAAATTAATTTTTTTTCTAGTAAGATTTTTTATTTGAATTAAACTATTAAAAGAAATAGTAAACACTTAGAAACAGAAACAAAGATGACAAATCCAAGCAATATCTGTTTACAATAAATAATGTATGTCAATGCAATTAATTTATTTGTAGCATTGAACAAAAGAAAATAACTCATTTTTGTTTAATATTCACTGCAAGTTCTTTGTAATTTTTCCATCTTGAGTATCTTGTTTGGTGCGATTTGCTAAAATTAGTATCTGCTTCCATTTGGGTTCATTCTGTCAGAATAAAATAATATAGAAATATACTATGCATATGCAATTAACATGTTAAGTAACCAAGCAAATCAGAAACGATCAAGTGACGTACAATACTGAAGTTGAACTCATTAAAATCGACCGACGACGTTAAGAAAATGAGCTCCATCCTTGGAGTTTCGGATTGTATACAGGAGGCAGTTGGGTATGGTGCCAAAAGCAATATACATATATTAAGGGTTTGTTGATATTTGTTCTATTTATTACTTCGTCTGCTCTAGATCCAATTTGGTTTAACATTAATCTTTTAACAAGTACGTTTAATTAAATGTTGAAAACAAATAGAGAACAAAGTTTCACCATCAGTTCGTCCCATTGAATTTTATTTTTCAATTCTAAGATTAGAAACTCTTTTTTAATGGACCTTTACAGCTTAAACGGTCTATTATTTTGCATATTATTTCAAGAACTTATACTTATATATGTACATAATAAACATTTTTGCTCAACATTCAATTATTTAGAGTATTAATCGCAGTTTTGTCACTAATATAAAACAGTTTTAAAAAACTTCTGAACACATCCCTGACATTTGAGATAGCATATTTTTTTGTTGATAATGTCAGTGATACCAAACAAAAAGTTATATTAGTTGATCAATTGTTGAACCTGGTCATTTAATATACTGTTTAAGTAAGTAATTTCTGTAAGAAACAGTAATGAACACAAAGGGATTTCTTATATTGTAGACATGGTCATCCGGAAATGGTTTTGAAAAATGCCTTTCGGATATTCCTTGATCGTTTTAAGGATATTTTTAATTTTTGAAATATGAATTATAAATATTGGTCTAAAGTTTTTAATATTCAAAAACATTTTTCTTATTTTTCGGTTTTTTAGTTGTCTAATTTCTGTAAATTTGTATCCTATGTTTTTTTAATACGGGTTCTTCCCCAAAGCTAAGAACAATAAGTTTAAAAATATCAAATATATCGAATCAAATCAAAAGATTCTAACAGATAATTTTTATTTTTTCTTTTGTCTACTTCTGCTATTATGAACTCATTAAAAAGAAGTATGATGCAGCTATAGGCGTATGTGCGCATATTTTATGCGGGGCATGATCAACAAAGCCTGCAATTACGAACTCAGCTAACATAATAATATGTAACTCTTTATTAAAATAGACTTCCCGAAATCATCGGGGAATATAAATATGCGGGTAATGATTACTCCTGAAATCTGGCACACATTCATGACTCATGAGGCTGACCACGCGACTAGGTGGGCTCTTCTTGGAGCTATATAAGCCCGGGCGGCGCGGGCAGCTATAGAGTTCAAAGTATTGTGGCAGCAAAAAACATAACGGAACGGGTGTACCCTATTCATCGCGCGCTGGTACAATTTGGGGTCAATTTATTGTTGTTTGAAATAGTAAATGAAAAAACATATGTATTCATTATTTTTTAGTTTTATCAAAAAACGTAGAAAGCTAGAAGATATTTACGATCATAATATTGACTGTCTTCAAAAGAAATTGTACTAAAATATTAAATATTAGTAGATTTGAAAATTTTGACATATGTCGACAATTCAAGGTAACTAAAATAGATGACTGTGGGTACGCGTCCGTACGTTCGAGGCTCGTTTTTTACGTTGGCAATAACTCAAGGACCAGCAGAAATATCGACTTCAAATAAATTTTATTCAACAAAAATAATAACATCAAAAAATTCAAAAACACTTTTAATACTATTTTTATTACTACAATTTCAAAAAAGTGAAGAAATTGGTTGATCCAGATGTTTCTCGAACATATAATGCTGGTGATTTTAATTGATTTACATATTTTGTATTGTGACGTGATCAAAAAATAAATTTGGTGGCGCAACAGTCCGTTGAAAACTTGGGCCTAGTGACTTACAACTCTCAACCAATCCTGTATGCCATAAATTGGGAAATTATTAGTGGGCCCATTTTTGAAATGTGTTTCGAGTTTTAAGTTTTTCATAAATTTGAATTAATTCCAATAAAATAATTATTATTTAAACATACATAGGTGTATTAATTTCATTGAAGTCCAAATAAAATTTGTGAAAAAGTAGAAACTGTGTTAGAACTAGATTTTAATTATATTGATGTTATTGTTTTACAGCATAAAACTGCAACCAAAATCATTTTTTAAGCATTTCAATCACGAAGTTAGTATTTTTAAAATCTTTCTTCAAGAGACACACAAAATTAAAGAATTTCTAATGAAGTGTTTTGAAGTTCCATTAGAAAATCTTGTTTGGAACATTCTAAAATATTTGCATGTGTTTTTCCCATTTTTGATAAGAAGAAACCAGCTTTAGTGTAAGCACTTGTATTCAAATAATTTGGATCAATTTTTATTTGGTTATATAAGAAACAAAAACATTCAAGAAATGCTACTAAAATAATTGGTAAAAATTGGTTTTCGACTAAAAATTTCGTTAACAAAAATAGGTTTAACAATAAATTGATTAGAAATGGTTTTCGACTCAAGAATTAGGAGAACACAGAATGATATTAACTTCAAATTATTTATTTACACAAAATATTATTGTGAATTTTTTGTTAAAATTTTAAACAACACAAATCGACAGATAGATGGAAAGTTATCAGCGTGGGTCGCATCCCAGCCTCGTTTTTGATTTCATTTTGAACAGTTTGGCCAAAATATTAAGAGCTTCTGTAAAATGGTTTGACAATGAATATGGGCATATTTTTCTTTTTTGACAGACATGTGGGTATGTCTTAAAACGAATGTTGGTAGACTAAATTTTTTGCAAATGACTTGACTTGGGTAATTATATTGGTCCACTTGCTTCTGTCTTCCCAATTAAAGCATGGTTACAAATATCGGTCAAACACTAACTGGAAATGACTTGGTCTCGAGTCGCATTTTTATCATATTCATCACGTGTATAGCTAGACGGACCTGGTGGTCTGTTTTCTAAAACCCAACCGTTCTTTTTTCATATTACCCCATTTAACCCTTCTTACAACTAAATCTTACAGTTCTTCCAATCCTAAATCTTCCATTAACAATCAATTTTAAGATATTCATTTCACCTAATGAAGAGTAAAACTTGATAGGTATATTTTCTCAAAAATGTTCACCGTCATTCTCCGAAGATCATACTAAAGTTGTTTTTTCAATGTGTTCAATATAGGCACGCAAAATGACATACAAGCTTCAATTGATTAAATAAAAAAAGACAACATACATTCTTTTAAAAACTAATTTTAAGACAAGCGTATTCTTAACATTTTGACTAAATTCACGGCACTTCAAAAATATTCATATACAAATATTTTGTTTGTAGGATGAAAAGTACTTTAAAACTTCTAGGCAATTCCAACTCTAATGGCAAGTACTTACGACACTTTGGTACAATTTTTCTATTGTTGCTGTATTCGTATCAAAGATTCCAAATTCCCAAAATGTAAATGGACTTCGGACAAAAACTAATATGGTCTATAAAAATGTAAACAACCTTCCCCACGATGTCATTATACTAACAGAAACTTGGCTCAACTTTTCTATTCTTGACTCGGAGCTTTTTGATGCATCTTATCAAATTTTCAGACGTGATCGACATGATGAAGAAGACTCTAATGTTGTCGGAGGAGGAATTCTTTTTGCGATCAAGACCTCACTTACGTGCTACCTGATAGATGACTTTCGAGCCACAGGTGTCGAAGCTCTATGTATCAAAATCAAGTTGAAATCTGGCCATTTATTTATTATCTCCGCGTATATTCCTCCAAGTTCAAACAATGAGGCTTATGAAAAGATTAATGACTGCATAGAAAATATTTATGTACTTATGGAACCCGAAGATGAAACTTTGATCGTAGGTGACTTTAATCTACCAAACCTTAACTGGACAAAAATTGATGACGACAACTTCCATGTTCCAATAAATGCGTCCAGCCTTAATGAACTAACATGTATAGATGGTATGTCATCGTGTGGTTTAAGTCAATTCAATGGAATGAGAAATCGTTTTGGAAATATTCTTGACTTAGTGTTTTTCGCCGATACAATTAACAACGAAATTGCTGTTTTAACTGCTACTGTAAAACTAATAGACGAAGATCGACATCATCCTGCATTAGATATTTCACTAGGTTTAAACATGTCTTCTCCTTACAATAACAATAATAACAACAAACTTGAATTTGACTTTTCTAAATGTAATTTTGTAGATCTTTTTGATATGTTAATAACTGTAAATTGGAATCAATTATTTTGTAATTGTAATATTGAGGATATGTGTAATAATTTTTATAGAACTCTTTTTAACTGCTTTTACGAAACTATTCTTTTAAAAAGATCACGTTTTGCTTCAAATGCACCACCATGGTTTGATACGCGTATTAAAAACTTAAAAAATAAAAGGAACAAAGCTTGGGTAAAATATAACATAACTAGAACTGACGATGATTACAGAACTTTCTTAATTCTAAAGCAACTCTTTTCTGATTATTCTAACATTTTATATGACGATTACATTTGTAAAATAGAACATGGTATTAAATCTAATCCAGATAGTTTCTGGAATTTCGTTAATAATAAAAGGAAAACGTGTGGCTATCCGAATTCGATGTCAAATAATTCGTCAACTAGTCATGATCCAAAGATTATTATTGCAAACATGTTTGCTAATCAATTCAAAGTAGCATTTGAAGAATCAGACTTTAATAATTCCTCTTCTTTTTCTTCTTCTTCTGACAGTTTTACTCATTTAAACGCAATTAATTTTGAAATAAGTGAAGACACAGTTGCTCAACATATATTAAAACTCGATGAGTGCTTTACTCCAGGCCCCGATGGTGTTCCATCTTATATATTAAAAAAATGTGCTTCTTATTTGTCATATCCGTTATGTGTTCTCTTCAATGCATCCTTAAAAAGTTCAATTTTTCCTGTTATCTGGAAAAGTTCATTTATTATTCCCATACATAAAAAAGGCCCAAAGAATGAAATAATGAACTATAGGCCCATTGCGAAACTATCTGTGATACCTAAACTGTTTGAGTCAATTGTGAGTAATGTTCTTTCTTTTCATTGTAGTTCTATTATTTGTGATAGCCAGCATGGCTTTGTCAAAAAGAGATCAACTGTAACTAATTTATTTAACTTCGTGTCCTTTTGTCTAGATGTATTTGAAAAACGCGGGCAAGTTGATTGCGTATTTACTGACTTTAGTAAAGCCTTTGACAAGTTATGTCACAATACACTAATTCTAAAATTATACCATCTAGGATTTAACAACAATTTTATAAATTGGATTTCTTCATACTTAAAAAATCGTCGTTATTCTGTCTTGTTTCGTAATGAAAGTTCAATTCAATTTCTTGTCAATTCTGGCGTCCCTCAGGGCAGCCACCTAGGTCCTATTTTATTTGTTTTATTTATTTACGACTTGGTCTCAAACTTAAAAAACTCGTCTGTCCTTGTTTATGCTGATGACATTAAGCTTTTCAAAAGTATAAAATCCTCCTCTGACTGTTTATTATTACAAGAAGACTTAACAATATTTAGGGAATGGTGCAATAAAAACCGACTTGTTTTAAATGTTGACAAATGTAAAACTATGAGTTTTACACGTAAAAAAATTCCGTTTTTGTACAACTATACGTTTGATTCTTGTCCGTTATGTAAAGTTTCTATGTTTTCTGACTTAGGTATTATTCTAGATCCCAAATTATCATTTAATGATCATTTAAGTTATATAATTAAAAAAGCCAATAGGGTTCTTGGATTCATTAAAAGATTCGGTCGTGATTTTCGGGATCCTTATGTTCTTAAACTTCTATTTATTTCGTTTGTTAGACCAATTTTAGAATACGGCTGTGTGGTATGGTCACCTTATTACTCAATACATGTTTCAAGAATTGAAGCGATCCAACAACCAAAAAAAAGGTTTCTGCGTTTCTGTCTTCGGTCTCTTCCATGGGCAAGGGAAAATCTATTTCCTCCTTATTCTCAAAGACTAGCTTTGATCAGCCTCCCTTCTTTGACTAACCACAGAAAGTATTTACAATTTTGTTTTATTGTTGGGATTATAAATGGTTCGATATCATTACCATCAGTTCTAAGTAAATTAAATTTCAGTTTCAGTCGTGCAAGTTTAAGGCGACAGCAACCTATTATTCAAATATTTAGCAGATCAAACTATGGTGTATGTAGCCCTCTCAATCAGTTAATAACAATTTATAACGAATTTCATTTTTGTTTAGAATCTGTAAATGATAATATAAAATGTAAACAATTTAAACTTATGTTTTTCAACAATATTGTATAATAAATGTAAATTATGATATTAGATATTATTAGATTATAAGAATTTTTTTAAATATTGTTAACGTTAGATTTTAACGAATTAAATAAATAAAACTATTTCATCCCCTTAACAATTCATTACCTACAAATTATTTTAATTCAATTGATCTTTATTTCTATCATCGTCATAATTCCTCCATCATGATCATACTCACTCACTCTTACTTTTCCAAGCTCAAGTAACAAACCTAAAATGATTAATCATATGCAAACACACCCCACAGTGGCAAGTTGTACTCCCGAGGGCGAAAGTGTCGACATTTAATAATTTGCTGAGAAGATAAAAGATTATAATACGAAGACACGAGGAAAATTAACGATGATCAGATCTGATCATAGCTTGCAGTGCATGGCTTTAGGAGGGAGCAAGATATTTATGAAAGATTGGCGAGACTCCCTTCAACGAAGATGATTATCTTGAAGGGTCATATTCATATACGATCTCACAATGAAGATCGATTACGTGTTTTAGCTACGCCTTGTGTAATCGTGGGGCACTTTGGCGTAAATAGACACATCTTTTTGTACTTAAAGTGGGTGTTAGGCTAAAACTATTAAATCTGCTCTTCAATTGGATTTAAGTCTACTGATCGCAGCGCAGCGTAGTTACCACAAGAGTCTTGATAGCAAAAACAAAATTCATACAATCTCTCATGATGATTGTTATGTACAAAAGTTAATCTGCGCACACCCCGGATATTGACCAATTCACAGTTAGCGGAGCTCAGACGTGTGTGCTCTGCAGTGCTCCACTTTTATTTCCCAGACTTTGGATTTAGGTAATCATAGATTGGAATCATGGAATTATATGCTACTGGTGATCGTTCAGCTGTCAAAACTTCCAGTTGGACCAGTTCTTTTTTGCATTTGTCTTAATCGCTGCAAAGAAAATGGCTTACGACGGCAGTGTAACACGGTGTTACGACGACGACGGCGGCGGCGGCGCGGCGGCGCGGCGCGGCGCGGCGGTGGCAGTTGCAGAGGTAGCGCTCGTATCGGCGTATACTTAGATCAACGTCATCTCAAAGTTAATTTTTAGTGCAACTTCCGTTTTGCAGAATTGCACACATGCAAACAGACACAGTTGCAGTTTGATCAGCAGCACACATATTTGACATCAACGGTCATTTTTAACGATCTCCTTACCCAGTTGCATAACCGGAAAATGTAACTTAAGTAATGGGCTGTCAATTTTAAAGAGATTTGGAAGGTTTCCGTTTTGTATGTCTCCACACATAACTGCACAGTCTCGTATGTGAATTTGAAGTCGTGAGGGATGTAGCTTAGTTATAAATATTTTCGTTTTTGAGAATTCGTTATAGAAACGAGTATGTAGACTGCATAAGCACAATATGGAGCAAAACAAAGTCGTTGAAAGCAGTCAAGTATCAAGAATGTAAATGTAGCATAAGGAATCTCGAAACACTTATGATAGATAGTATTCGTAGTAACGTAGTAAGTGAACGTGTGTACGTAACTACTCGTAGTAAATTGTAATTATCTTTCGAGGTGCATACAGCGCCTATCGTGTATCTGTTTTTTGTTTTATTAAGATGTGAGATTTTATTGAATGAACATCTAAACCAATCAGAACAAATTAGTTTCTATAAATAGATTTAATCGATTCGGTGGATATCTACTTTGATTGCCTTATTCTGGATTGTTGCTAGGTAGAGGTATTGAATCAACACATTAATTAGACCTTTTATAGTACATACAAAATGATACTAAAAACAATGCAAAAATCTTGCTCTAATAGAACAATTAAATTAATTTATTTAAGATTTCCACGTAAGAAAATACCCTTAAAACATTTATAATATTGTTAATATCCACCTCGATAACATGAGAATAAAAGACGTTGGGATGCGAGCCACTATCTCTCACAATACAATATAAAAACTTTTTACAAAATATTAATGTCAACATTTTGTGTAAGATAAACAAAGTTTGAAGTGTATATCTGTCTTTGTTCTAAAAACACTTGTTGTTAATTGGAATTTTCTAAAAAATAACTAAATTTTAACAACACATTTGACATCTGAGAAAATATGTTTGATATGAAATTGTTCTACATATTTCTCAGATATTTTAGTTATAGAATCTTTTTTTTTTTGAAGATTTTAATTTCTTACATACAAAATTAACGATTGGATCTTTGTAGTAAAATTACATTTTGTTAACAACAACAACTTTGTATAGAATGAAATAATTTTGAAGTTCAGCAGTCCCGAACAATCTTTGATAAAATCTATTTGATTCCAAATTGAATTTACCTCTTTGATGCATCGTGATATTGATTCATTGCAACTATAATTTGTCTTATGAAAGCGCATGAAAAACAGAACACGAACATTTGAGACCCTGGAATTATTACAGTTAATCTCAAAATTCCAATGCCTTGACAATTCGCCTTTGCACTCTTTCAATTATTTCAGATGTACATGGTTGTATAAAATGTATTCCAGACTACAGAGCAGTACTCCAAGGAAAACATACAAAAGTAGCGAAAAATAAAGCGTTTTAAGCGTAAAAATATCGGTCAACTCCCGAGCATTAGTTTTAATAAAGCCTAACATTGAATATGCTTTGCTTATGATTAGATCAATATGAAAGTTAAACAATAATTTGTCATCAAGTATAATACCTAAGTCTTTTATTTGGGAAACTCTTTCTAAGATAACATCTTTCAAGTTATATCTGTTAATTAATAAACATAGCTGCATTTAGGTGAAGAGAATTGGTTTTGCATCATTTTGAGAGCCTTACAATTTCAAGATCATTCTGAAGACGTAAACAATTATGATTGGAACTTATTTTGTATAAATCTTTAAATCGTCAGTATGAAGAATGCATTGCGATTTAATGAAAATCTTAAGATATATAATTCTTCTGTGAGTGTGTATGTCACTGAACTTCTCTTAAACGACTGGACCGATTTTGATGAAATTTTTTGTGTGTGTTCAAGGGGATCTGAGAATGGTTTAGATTCACAATTTTGTCCGCTAGGTACACCGGTTATGCTTTTAAGAAATTTAAGCACTCCCAATATGTGTAATTGTACAAGACTATTGATCAAAGAATTAAGAGATAATGTGATTAGCAACTATCATTACAGGTCCCGTGGCTGGTCAGCTCGCACATGTTCTGCGGATTCCAATGATACCAACTGATTTGCCCATATCTTTTAAAAGGTTACAGATCACTTTAAAAATATCCTTTGCCCTAACAATAAATAAATTCCAGGGACAAACTTTTTCCATAGTTGGTATTGACTTCAGGAAAGAGTGCTTTTCCTACGGGAAATTGTATGTGGCACTTTCTCGAGTAGGATCTCCTGAAAATTAATACATTTTGTTGCCACCTAGAAATACCACAGCCAACGTAGGGTACAGGGAGGCTTTAAGGTAAGCATACAATTTTTTCTAATTTAGTGATTCGTGGTCGTTTTAATTAGCATGCTTATAACTTAAACATCTGTACCTAATTTTGTCTATCTGTGCGAAGACGGGACGGGCCGCTAGTTTTAAATATATCATTAATAAATAAAAGGAATAGCAATGGTCCAATTTGGCTACCCTGATGGACTTCAGAGGGAATTTGAATAGGGTCAGACGAAATTCCATCAATTTTAACTATCTGTACACGGCTTGTCAAATAAGGTACAATCCAATTGATCCAATCCAATTATTAAGCAGAATCTTGTGGTTCACCGTATCAAACGCTTTGGCAGTGCGTGAAAATAATGTCAGTTTGAAGATTGTTTTCAAAATTCGATGGAACATAGTACACAAAAATAGATACCTAAGGTAGTAGCCTTTACTCTGCCAGATATAAAACCGTGTTGAAAATATCTTTAGGATAATCGGAATTCTGCAAATTGGTCTGTAATTCGATGTACTTTGTCTTACTCTTAACCCCCCCCTTAAATATAGGTGTTAGAAATAAAATTTTCCATTTCCTCAAGAAAAAACCATATCAGCTGCATTTTTGAGAAATAAAAAAAAAGTTGATTTGACTTCCGCTGAATTTATCTGAAAGCAACCTATTCATAAAATATTTGGGGACTGCAAATTTTTTCTTTGAAATTGCTCATTTTTTTGGAATGTCCTTTCAGCATGTTATGATGTTTTTATCTGCGCAACACATTTTTTTTGAGTCTATATCTTTAATAATTCTTGAGATATTGATGACGAAAAAAGGATTCTCCAATATTCGGATGTACGAACGCACACACTGACAATTCTCTAACGATTTTTTTCTTTAGATTTAAGGGACCTTGACATTTTGAGAAATGTCAACATTTTCAATTCGACAAATCAGACTGATTACAATAACTTCCTATGAGAAGTCAATAAGTGATATAAAAGTATTCGTAAATTGATTTTAATATTTTAAAATTATTTTTGACTTGTCTGCCTTGCACATTTTGTTTCTTTTATCGTTTCTAAAATAAGGAAATAGTTATAGGTAAGGTTAGGTTGATAGGCTGGGAATTGATGGCGTTATCGCCATTCTTAGATCAATGTAGATCATTTGTGATACCCTATTATAAATTGCTCCTAAGTGTTTTGCTTGATCTGATAATACGAGTGGGATTCCATCTTAGGAATTATATAATCTAGTATTTTCCTCTTATTTGTTAGTCGTCAAACCACAGTCAACATAGGCTACTGCTTTGATACCACTATTTTCGAGGTTGGTAAGGATTTCGTTCATTACCAGAAAGTGGTGAGAGTACAGCTCTTGAGACGCTCTTCTGAATAATGATACTTAAATCTCTATACCACCTAGTTCGCAATTGATTTTCCCATGTTTTACCATACAGATGGTCCAGTTTATAATAGACTGCACTATTTCGAGACCTCTGTAGCCTTTTTTGGCTGCACTGTTTTGTACGTTTTTAAAAGCTGCTTCAATTTCTAAAAACGCAGCCAATGTATATACAGTGTTTTTTCTATAGTTTTCACCATGTTGTGTAAGTCTGTTTCTAAATTTTAACTTTTAGAATAGGCATGTTGTGAAGGAGATTTTACTTCAGGCCTAAGGTTGCTGCGGATGTGAAAGTCTTGTATACTATAGTATGTTTTAAGAATAAACAATGTTAGGTAAAAAAAACTACTCTAACCTCGCGCCACAACTTAGGAACATATTACCGTCTAAGGCTATTATGGATTAAATTTTGAAGGTGTAGGCTTACGAGATCAGCATCATAGGGAAGGTACCGTCAAGATCTGGTTTATAGCTCATCTTATCCTATCCAATGTTATCATACTGGTCGGGGATACATTTTCCGAATAGGCTTCAAATTCTGATTCAATATTTTCAGCATGATTGCAACCCGGGAAATGGGAAAAAGACACACAGAGTGTTTCGACAATGCATTAAAATGAATTATAAAATGAACTTAATTAAAATTTGAATTAAAATACCCTATTGTGAATTATTATTAAATGGTATAAAATTCAAATAGCCCGCCCTATCGGCCATATTAATAATAAAATTTAAATTGAAAAGAAAAAGAAGAAAAAGAAACTGAAATAGTACCGAAATAAAACATTCAACTCAACCACGTCTTTCATTTTTAATCGAATATTTGCTAAAAGTTTAATTTCTTTCGAAACTTTAAAAAGTAAATTTTAAGCTCAAAACAGAGCAAATTTGTAAAAAACATTACAAATTTTCACAGAGTCATACTGTTAAAGTCTCATTTTTCGAAATTATCAACCCCTTTGGTTTTATTTTTGGATTAAACCAATTTTTTGAGCCAGAAGAAATTATGACAGAAAAGGTAGAAAGTTCTGGTAAAATTTCTTAAAAGGCCAAACAATTATTGTTCCACCTTAAACCAGAAATGTAATTTCTCGCATTAAATATTTGTGAAAAACAAAAATGTAATACATTTTAGAATATTAGCGTTCCTGTGCTGGAACTCGTGCAACCAATTTTTGTTTCAAGGTGCAAAATTAGTTCTTATAGTATGTAAAAACTAGCCGTTTTTGCCATTAACTTTTGTTTCCGGTAGGAGTTGTCCCTGAGGTATTGTACGAAGAACAAAAGGCTTACATGGCCTACGTTCACACCGACCACAAAAAATGTCTGTTCATCCCCTGGCTCAGCTCATCCTAGGACCGCTCATAAGTTATCGCTAAATTAACTAATCGGAAGAAATGGTTTGTGTTTTCGATTAGTTCATTCAAATACACAAACCATTTCTTTAAATAATATATTTTCATAGTGTTTCATACTTTTATTATTTTATAAAAAGTTTAGTTATTTAACAAAATATAAATTTATATTCAATTAAAAAACAATTCGCTTCTACAGAAAATTCTCTTTCCTTTGATACCTAATATATTAAAATTGGTTTAGAGTGAGAGCTGGAAAAAAAGAAACTTTTAACGAAATAATAAATTAATGATGATGATTGGTTAACAAAAGGAGTTATAAAGTGAAATGTTGTTATAAAAACAACGTCTTGAAGTTGAAATCATTTAATGTTAAATAAACTGTTTTCAGGCCGTAATAATGTTTGAATTTCTAATAGTTATACCTAGAGATTTGGATCAGTCAGAATATGTGAATGTCTATTACATATTTGGTTTTCTGGACCAATCTCCATTGATGTTTTTGGCTTTCCTTCCATTCCAGTCTGGCACAATTTTCAACACTTCCTTTTTTTTTAATTCTGGCGTGATTTCCGGAACCCAAACAAATTTACAAAGAAATTTCAATGGAATAAGTTTTCTTATCCTTAAATGCTTGCTCTTCCTATTTGAATTATAATTTCCTCATACGAATCTAACTGTAGAAAGGCGTGGAGATAAAATCAAAAAAATGTAATCGTTTTTGCCCTCATTGGAGCACCTCACTTATCTTGGTGCCATACTGTGATATGGGACTTTAGTTCATTGCCTGTTGGTTCCATTTATATTTTATTTAAACTCAGTGCGCCTTACGACAACACAACCTATAGGCAATCGCCTTTTGTTCTTCGCACAATCGAGTCGCAGATTGGCTGCAAATGGTTAGCCTGCATTCGCATTGTGTGCGCAGTGCATAATGTCGCTTTTATTTTAATGCCGCATTACCAACTTGCGTCGATTAGAGCTGAGCTGTAATTGTCTTAAATATTTCCTAGCTTCAGCCTTCGTGATGGAGACTTGCAATTGCAACAACAAAATAAAATCATCACAATGAGATGTGAGTTTAGTTAAAAGAGTGCTACTTCACTACGACCTGCCCTGACCATGCCTACGGAGTAAAAGTTAATTGTGCATTAGCTGGACTAGCGGTCGATCGAACGAACAACGCGTCGCCAACGGGACGGGAGGGGATGATAAAAATCTCGCTGATTGTTTCTTTTGTTTAATCTCTCGAGAGCTCTCGATTGAATAGATTTTGTTTTACAGGAATGGACTTCTTCTTCCTGGTCAAGTGAACACTATCGAAGCCACCACATGAGGCACAAGAGTATGCCATATTTTTATGTTGGCCATCTGGAAAAATACGCGCTAAATTGATGAATGGAGGAATGTGCATTTAAAAGTGAAATATGCATTAATAGGTTTCCCATATTAAAAAATTAAAAAAGTGAAAGAAGAGAATTTCGTAATTTGTTTGCTATGAAAATAAATCTTGGAAATTTAGGTTTTAGGTATTTTTGTTTTGTACACCATTTTAAAAGTATAAATTGATAAACTTTAATTCAGTATTAATATATAAAAAAGTCTATCTACTTATCAAAATAACCTAGATTTCTGTATGTCCGAGACTTCTTCATTTAATGAATATATAGAGTTATTTTTAAAAGAAATAATACCGTGCATCAGAAGTTCTTCACGTTCTGGTTATATTAAAAAATTGAAAAATGGTTTTATAAAGCACATAATTATACGAGTACATGACAAGCTAAGAAGATAGTACATTTACGTAAACTCCAAGTACAATCACTAACGCAAAAGCAAAATTTAAAAATATGCAACCTATACCTTTAAGTTAATTGAAAACATCAAAAGACTTCTGGAATCTAGCCAAGAAAATAAAATAAATCCAATTTTGTAATTGGACATGGGCTGTTATCTAAAAGACTTTTATACGTCCGAAGATTGAGTATAACTCCCATATCTGGGCTGGTGCTCCTGCAACTTACTTAAGCCTCTTGGACACCATTGAAAGTAGAGCATTTAGATTGATTGGTGATAATACCATCATAGGATTATTTACGTCGCTTGAACATCGTCGTCAAGTTTTTTTTTCTCACGATTTTTAACCGTTATTTTAACGATTTATGCTCTAGAGAAACAGCCAGCTGCATTCCTCCCCTTAAATAGTTCAATCGTAATACACGCTTTTAGGAATGCTCATCAGTAGTCCCTCGAGCCCAACTTCGGTCGTACTGTCAAGTACAGAGATTCCTTCTTTAGCCGTACTACGCGAATGTGAAATACCTTACCATACTCTGTCTTTCAGGAATTCAAAACTAATGTGAACCGATATTTCCTTTCAACCCCTCTCTCCCTTTCCTAGTGCTCACATTGTGTCTTTACATAATAAGGGTAGTAATATCACACTCAAGGGTGCGCTAATTATAAAAAAATATATATGCGCAGACCAACTATAGGGTTTTTCAATAAGCTAGGGTAGATGCTGAGTGCAGATGTCGTGGTGTTTGCTGTGTGGCACGTAGTGCCGTCCTGCTGAAACTACATGTTGTTTAGGTCCATATGGCTGGTTGGATCTTGTATGGGTTTTGCCCCGACGCAAAATTCGCCAAGTTGAATTCTGCGAAAGGTCGAGTGCTTATGCACGGGAGGAAAAGACTGCCTCGGGTTCTGCTCTACACTTTCACGGACCGCGGCAATGTTCTCGGCCAATCTTGCGTTCCTTGAACGTCTACCGTAAACTGGGCGCAATGTGTGCTACGTTTGCCTTAACGAACATTCATATTGATAATAAAGTTTTATCATTTGAACGTGCTGTTCAATCGTGTAACTTGCCATGATGATTTGGCATAAACAACTGAATAATAAACAAAAGATTTGACAGATGTCACCAAAACAAAGTGGTCGCCACGGGGCTCCAAAATCTACCCGGGCCAAAAGAAAAACCCTATATTGTAACATTTACCAAACCTTCTGTGCAATAAGTTCAATTTGTTATTTGCTTAGGCAGCACCCCTGGTTATTCAAGAAACTTTGGACTCCTCTGAAATAGATACGATTGCAATAAAAATCGTTTTTAAAAATTCCAAGGATGTAAAATCACCAGGAGAAGATGGAGTTCCGTATGAGTATTTCAAAAATTAAATATCTAAAACAACTTTTCAACAACATTTAAGCAAACTACATCATCCCCTCTTCGTTCGAAACATCAGTTCTTTTCCCTATTTATAAGAAAGGTGATCCAAACAACTTGACGACCAAGTTGCAAATTATCAGGGAATATCATTAATGAACCTGAAACTCAAAACATTTTGAGATGCAGCTTTCGACATTGTAAACAGAAGCGTACTTATGTATTTAATATCTCAACTCGAATTCTCTAAAAATGTTGTAAATGCTCTAAAACAGAACCAGTGGTTTAGAATAGATCTCGATTCTCACAAAAGTTCGATATTGGCACTGTCGTTAAACAAAGATGCCTTCTGAGTGCATCATGGTATTCAAACAGTGACCCATTGTTCACTAAAGATTATAAGTATCTAGAAGTTAAGCTGAACCCATCGTTGAATTTCAAAAATCATCTTTATGAAATGTGCGAATTCTAACCAAAGTTTCCTGAATAGACGTGGAGAAATATATTCTCAAACCAAAATATATTACTTTCAGTTAAATATACAATATTTTTATGCTTTGCTATAAAACCGAAGCTTGAAGTAGTAGAAAAACTCCAAAGAAATGCCATTAAACAACTTTTTAACCTGCAAGATAGAGCTCCTAAGAATGCAGTTTACTTCAAAACAGGACTTGCAAAACTTTTTACCAACACCTTAAGCTTCAAGCGGACCGTATCTGTAGTGTTCCTTCAGATTCAGATACTCGTTTGACCAAGAAAATAATTATTCATGAATTACGCAGAATATTGGCGATAATTTGTAAAAGTTATTCAATTCGATTTAAACGATTTAGGTAAAATTCGTTAAGCTTATAAAAAAGAAATCATGGTAAATAATATTAATTACTTCCTTACTCTAAAAGAATTATGCCTAGATGTACCCCTATTAAACTTTGGTGCATAATTCGTGGCTTAGAATCAAAAGTAACTCATGTAGAACGCTGTGACTTGCTAGTATAATTCACAACAATACAACAACAAGAAGTTACCACGGCAACACCAACAAATGGCAGTTACCATAAATTAAGATGAATGCCAGGCCCAATTACCTTCAATCTTTTTGGGAAAACTCCAAATTTCCAAGCCTTGTTTTGATATTTGAATATCGGGCTAAATTAAAAGCTTAAATAATGTATGATCTTGCTTTGAGTTGACACCAATTTTCCTTTGAAAAACAATTTCATCTTTTCACATATTCAACCAAACCATACCAACCAGCCAGATAATCAGCCGATAGAGCAGTTGCCCCAGAAAACTTACATAACTTTACACCCTTCATCAAAAACTGCATCTCAAAACCATCACCAACCACTAACACCAAACCAGACCAGCCAGACAGGCAGCCCAAAGAATTTCCTCATCCACTCTTCAGTGATGAATTTGATATCCAAAGAAATATCGACGAACATCAAGACCGTAATAGTTACTACAAATCCAGAAAAGGTTTCCTGAAATTCGAAGCCGAATCTCAATAACACAAATGAATGCGTAGTAAAGTTCCTTCACCGAGACTACAAACTCCATCTGATGCAGTGATATCGTTTTTTCTTGTTGCAGCATCTCATCAACACATTATACTCGTACCTCAGTATATCGACAGTTTCACTTTCATTTAGGGCTTAAACTAAGAGTGTTAAGTCATCTCTTGGCGGTGCAGCGTGATGAGACGTAGTGAGGGGCGAAAATGTGGTGGTGGTGATGGAAAAATGAAGCAAGGTGTTTCCAAGTGGGATGATAAAATGTTGTGAGTGTTGCTGCTGCAGCACGGGGCAATACCAACAGGCATCAAGTCGGGTTTGCCAATTAAGTTAGGTGCGTGATGCATGGCGTCGTCACGTCGCGTCGCGTAGCGTCGTCGGTCTGTGTCGGTCGGTTGGTCAGACGCTATGTATGCGAATAATTGCAATACACAAATATGGTCAGGATATGAAGCATGTGCTGAATACGGATCTAGGGTTAAGGAAATTAATATTTTAATAATGAATTAATCTGAAAGTAACCCATCAAGCTCTTCATAATTTAAATTGAAATTAATTTGCTTGACTTCAAACTGAGTTTAAATTTATTAAATAGCTTAAATATCTTCTGCTTCCTATGAAACGTGTTTTTCTCTAATATGAGTACTTCCTTATAATATTGCTTTAATGATTCTTACATACCTTGGTTGAGATTATGACCAGCGCAAAGGACCGTCTGATGAATAATTTAACTTAAAATCAGTTTTAAGAATTGTTACTTAATAAATGCACTGAAACTACTTTTCCTGCTAGAAATGGAGACTTAACGTCAGAAGTCCTCTAAAACCACCTTATTATTTTCTTTTAAATCGCATTTAAACATAGGGAATAATAGGATTGATATTTTTATAAAACAAAGTGAAATACTCATATTGGCACAGCCGAAACATATGATACATGATTTCAGGGTAGTTTTTTAGGGTTAAAATAATAAAACTAAAAGCGAAAACATTGAAAAATCCCTTAAAACAGTGAAAAATCTTTTTATAACATTATGTAAACATAATGTAGCATAAATGACTTACATTTACCAATAAGAAAACTCTCTTTTCATTTCTATCCAAGAGGCTCAAGTATTCTGCCCAGATATGGGAGTTGTACTCGAGTTTTGGACGAATATAGGTTTCATAAATTATAGCTAGATCAGAAGGGGTAAAAAACTTCTTGCTTCGGCGGAGAAAATCTAACAGCGTTTTTGGCGACTTCAAATATGTGTTTACAAAAGAAATATTTTGTGATGCACATAACTGTTCAGCTTCTTTAACGCAAGTGCGACTCATGGGTAGTGGCATTGGAGGAGGATTACATTTACACGGTTTTTGATTCCCCATTGGAAAATGCTGTCATTAATGAGCTTATCATACGCTGCCGTTGACATCCAAGTGATAAGGATGGAAATCTAAAAACATATATGAAACACTGATTGTAATGTCGCTGGTTAAAAGTTTCAGACAAAATATCATTTATGAAAATAAGGATGAGTGTCGGAGACAAAACGGAGCCTTGGGGCACACCAGCGTTTCGTTTATTTTGTGGATGTCAGTTTAGAACGCGTCCAATACTAGTTGAATTAAACGGTCCGAAAAGTAGTTTTTAACTCAACGAAGAAGAAGTGCATCAATACAAAATGCACGCATTTTCGATAAGAGATCTTGATGTCAAACGCACGTGCAAAAATTGTTGTTTCTTCCAAACTATGTAAATATTTATACCATTGTTCGATGAGATAAACCATGAGCTCACTAGTGGACCTATTGCTACGAAAGCCATACTGCCGGCCAGTAAGAAGCTTTCTTTCTTCAAGATATTTCTTAAGCTTTTAAATGACCTTTAAAAGAAGTAACGTGAGTGCTATTGGATGATAGTTTGAGAAGGATGAAGATTCTCCTTTTTTTGGGAAGAGTTTGGACAATGCTGTTTTCCATCCGCTCGGAAAGAGATATGTAGAGTAGGAAAGATGGAAAAGCTAACGCAGTGGTTTAGCCAGCGTTGAAGAACACCTCTGAAGAATAACAGCAGGAATAATATCTGGGCCAGCGGATTTGTGAATGTCAAGGTTTAAGTACGCTAGTAACTAAACGTTTGCAAAAGAAGATTCGTCCCATAGAATCGTTTACGCTTTCAAGTACAGGAGAAGTCATGCCACTCATTGGCAACAACGAATTAACAGAAAACTGTACTACGAGCAAAATTAGCTTCATCGATTGAGCTCACAAAGGGAGTGTCATTGCAAACGATTTTTGGAAACGACGATGACGTAGTGTTATTTCTGCTCATGCAAAGAAACGTCGAATATGTCCGTAACAGGTCCTTCTAGCTTGTCCAGACATGTTCGTGAAGCAACATCCCTCAATTTGAAACTTGCAGGATAAATCCAAGAAGATCAAATACATTTTCTACACAATGTTCTTTTGTACAAGTTTAGATTACGTTTTAGTTGACGTTTTGAGAAAACAACGTGAACCAAATTTCAGGTCGACCTGCAATAACTTCTCTTAGGGAATTCGTATTGCTTTGATTTATAAAATACCCTTAGGTCATGTGTAATATGCACATACCTATTAAACCAAGTGTCTATCGACTAAAAAGAAACAAATGTATGAAGCACATTTTTGTATTCATTTATTTGTTGGGATTTTCCATGCAGTCGTATATATAGCTCGTTTGTAAATGAATCAGCTAAACTATTTATACATATATAACATACATATATGCATTATTACAACTTTGACGCTCCGGTTTCTATAGTTTATGTGTGATCAAATTATATAAATCGCAAAAGTTTGTGAGGTTTGTATGAAAAAGCTAAGAAGGAAATAACTATCGCAAATATTGTAAACAAAAAACTGGATTAGTGAAATTATAAGCACGTTTACTGGAGCTCTATTTAGGTAGCTGTGTTTTTTTTTTTGATACAAATATAAAATGTTGTCTTTTGGCGTAATGGGGACGAGGTGATCAGACAATTATTTTTAAATAGAAAAATTATCAAAACATACAGCCTCTATGTATGTACCTACACGAGTCCTAAATATTTTTAAAACTGTTTTTATTAAAAATTATAATGGTATTGTGTTAATTGATTGTTTTTTCCAGATAAGCAAAAATTATTAGCTATAAACCATATTGACTGTGGGTGCTTTTAAGGACACCTTGTTTCATAGCAGTCATTTTAGGAAGAACGTCTTTTTCTTGTTGGGAAAATTGGAAATACTTTATTCCATTTCAGTTGAAATTTACACATTATTGTGGGTTAATCTTTGAGCTTAAACTCTTATAAGAGTAGCAAATTTATGATTAATGTTTTACATGACAAATTAGAAGCCATTAAAATCTTGTCTAGCTGTAGACTGTCGGGTAGTAACAAACAATTTAAAATTATTATTTTGTTTGATTTTCAAAAGTCGTCTAACAATAGACATCATCAGAATTAATACGTACCATTTAACTACTACTCACTGGATAAGCCACTAACAAAATATCGACCAAATGTTTTCAAAATAATATAAAGTGAAAGTTTTATACATATCTAATTCAAAACGAAGGACTTACTTCAATCATTTCTTTAGTTAAAAAAATCCCATATTGTAGTTTTGAATGAAAGATACCATTATAAAATTTCATAAGTTCCTGAAAAAAGCAAACATTCCTCTGATAATAAACAAACCTTAAAGTGCTACGAAACTAATGTCTCAGATTATATATTTGATTAGAGAAACACATACTAGAATAAATGACAGTCCCAAGTATTTAAATTCATTTACAATCTCTAAACGAAAAAAACTATCATTGCAGCTGGACGAACTAGAAAAGTGTTAGAGGGCGAAATACAAATAGAGATTAAAAGTTAAAAGAAAAAAGGGATCAGCATCAACATGTTATGCTCATCAAAGCAAATCCTTAAGAAGTATAAGTTCCAGTTTATATCAGGGAATAAGACTGAGGTTGCTATAATGCTATAACCCACATCGTCAGCAAAAGCAGCCAAAACGCTTTTGAAAGGCAACCTTAACAATTAATGAATATAAATCAAAAAGAGAATTAGCCCTAAAACAGATACCTGTGGAACTCCTATAAGTCGACTGACTTTAAATCACTTATTACATTTTTGTCTGTTTTTTAAATATGATGGAAAACAATTACAAATAAAACCTCAAAGCCCAGCATTCTCAATCTTAATTAGTAGTCTTTTTTGATTTACCATATAAAAGGTTTGTGAAATACCAATAAATAAAGCAGCCGCGGATTTTTTTTTCCAGGCTTGAAAATATTTGAGAGTAGAAACGCAATAATACTTCCTTAGTTGATCATTCAGTTTGGAAACCAAATTGAAAATCACTTAGAAACTTTGTTTTATTCAGAAAACTTACCATTCTACTTTTAACAGCTTTTCAAATGCCGAACCTATAGATGATAAAAGTGAAATCGGCCTATATTTGGATTAATCACTTATAACACTTTTTTTTGAAAAGTGGTACGAAATTAGCACATTTAAGGGCAACCGGAAATACACCAGCAAGGTACATTTTTCAAACAGAGATTGGAGATACAATCGATCCCAGAAGAGTTTGATTTTTCAAGGTGACAATAATTTTTAAAATTTTAAGAACTGTTATAGGCTCAAACACAAAAC
The DNA here is from genome assembly GCA_951509635.1 of Eupeodes luniger. Lineage (NCBI taxonomy): Eukaryota > Metazoa > Arthropoda > Insecta > Diptera > Syrphidae > Eupeodes > Eupeodes luniger. The sequence continues at coordinate 123,908,090 of OX608073.1, read as the reverse complement.
TAAGGCTTTGGGAAGGTTCACCTGGATTACAAATGGAACAACTTGGTGCATTTATATGAGACACATAAAAATCATTTGCAATCATAAAAAGTACTCATTAAAGGTGTTTGCTATTCCAATTCTATCGGAGGTACAATACTGTTGACAATTTGCTTTTCAGGTTTAACGTTTTCTTTAGATTGATCTAATTTATTAGTATAGAAATTGTCACGACAAATAGTGAGTTCTTTTTCAATTCAGTAAATATTTGTTTATATTTATATTTTAAGTGATTACTACAAGTGTTTTTAGCACTTTTTTCTTAGATTGTTCTTATATCTGACTTGGTTTGGTAATTTCTCTGACAAAAGAAACACCATAGGAGAACAATTGGTTAAAGCAGGTTCCCACTTGTTCTTTGTTTAACAAAATGTCTACATATGTGTATTAAAGTCTCCCACAATCTGATTTTTCACTTTCCAAGAAGATTAAAAATTCTTCAAAAAAAAAACTATTAATACACAAAATCACAAATATTTTTGACTGACTTTGAAACTAATTATTAAAATATCAGCGCTTTGAAAACTCAAAGTCAAGAAATCAACAACATCACAAGTATCTTTGACGAAAAATCCAACACCACCAGCAGCGTAGTTCTTATTTGAAATTTATTTTATAACCTAGTAACTCGTAATTACTTTTTTCACAATTGTAATTCCAAATTTCGGATACAAAAACAATATCCCGAGTAGACAAAAAAGAATCGAGATGTCAAACTAAACACGAAAAGTTTTCTCTTAAGCTTCTTATGTTTTAATGAATAACAAATAGTTTGTTTGAGTAGTAAGTTTTATCAATGAACGAACATTTCTTCACAATTTGTATCGATAATATTGAAGGTAGAAGAGAAGATTTGACAAAAAAGCACTAAATTAGTCAAAGATCATTAAAAGACCTTATCACTATGAATTTTTTACCGTCAACCCTCCCAACGTTTGTTACGTTTTTGAATTAAATAATAATTTTCAAAACAACTTTCCCATTTATTTCGTTTTATTCATTTTTGTCCGGTACTAAAATGTAAATTTATCAATTGTCTCATACAATTCAGAAGCGATTTATAGAAATCGTGCTATTGCGACTTTATTATATTATATTTGTTCCCAAGAAAAAGATACTTTTCCGTTTTGATACATATTAGCCCTTAGGTTCCGTAAAACATTGAACTAATTTGATAACTAATTTTTACCTAATGGTCATGGGACTCTTTGTCCAGTGCCCATCCTTGTTGTTTTTATATTTTGCTATTTGGCTACCTAAGAACAGAAAATATGTGACATTTTATATTACTCAGATCATAATTGCAAAAATAAACTGTATTTTTAACAAAATACAGACATTTCGGTTGTACGAACAACTTCCTTTATACATATATGTAACTCAAAAACAAACAACTTCAATTTCACATGTTATAGAAACTCATATCTAGGTTTAGCAAAGTTTCTCTCGTTTTAGAAAACCAAACTATAGTTTTTGTTTTGCTTTTCACAGAACTTGGCTACACATTCTAGCATTCTCATTAAATACAACACAATTGTTAAAAAGACCTATAGCAATAAAACCTTGACAAACTTAAATTGAAATATCGTTATGTTTTAGCTGCAAATCTAATTAACTTTTTTTGTATCGCTTCGATAAACGAAGAAAGATATTTTGTATGGTTTTCGGAACCTTAGCTTTATTAAAAAATTCTATGCAAATACGGCCTTGTCACTTCGTTGAAGTGTTAGACTTTTAAGGGTATTTTAAATACTATTTAAGTTGTACACTCCCGCTCGCATTAAATTTGAAACATATCTTGATTAAAATTACTAAAATAAGCTTCAAAACTGCTTCACTTACAGGTAAACATTTGTATCACACTATAGAATGCTTTACTTTAAGACAGCTGGGCATACCCGTATTTGTATTATTAGTTTGAACCTAAAAATTGTACCTTTGAATATATGAATACATACAAATTTATGCTTTCATTCAATTGAAAAACGTTCAAAATCTTAACAACGCATTTGAATGGTCTTAAAGTAAAATATTTAATTTAAAAAAAAAACTCAAATATAATATTGAATAGACTTTCTTTGAAAAATGCATCAATTTGGAAAAAAATGATCGTTATTGTAAAAAATACGGACGTTTTTTTTGTGCTCTGCTATAATATCGAAATAATTATTCAAATTATACAAAAGCGATTAAAAATACAATATATTATACATTAAAAACAGTTTGTATGGCAGAAAAGCATAGAAGCATGGAATACTACTTGATTTTTCTAGTCCCTAGTGTCCCTAGTGTCTAAATAAAAGATTTTTAGAGAGATGTCTGTGCGTGCGTGTATACGTACGTTTGTACGTTTCTACGTTCGTACGTTCGTAAGTTCGTACGTCCGGGAAGTTTTTTTCGTCGTCCATAACTCAAGAACCAGTAAAGATATCGACTTCAAATAAATTTTTATGTACACATAATAATGCAGAAAGATAAAGAAAGGACTCTCAAGAAAATTGAGTTGGTGATTTTTTTATCATAGCAATTTAAAAAAGGGTGACATTTTGGTAAACCCAAAATATCGCACGAACCAATAACGCTAGTCACTTGAATTAAATTTTATATTATAAATTGTAACGTGATACCAAACAAGTATATTTTTGGAAACAAATCCAATTAACGGTTTTTTTATTAATAAAAAAAAATTACTAAAAGTTCTTAAAAATTGTTTTTGACTTAAATATCTTTTAATGCTCTGAGATAATGTCTTCAAACTATGTAATTTTATCTAAATATATATAAGAAATATTGTTGTGAACATTTAGTAAAACTTTGAGAAAAATCGAATTGACAGTTTTTTTACAAAAAATAAAAACCTAAACAAACAATTACTAAAACTTGGTAAAAATTGATTTTCGACTGAAATATCTTTTAAAAAATTTGAGATTTTTGCTTCAAACTAATTTTATCTTTTAAGAAATATTATTTTCAACGTTCGGTTAAAGTTTGAGAAAAATACAATTCACAGTTTTTTTTTTAAAACAAATAAAAACTTTAACAAAATAATTCTAAAACCTGGTAAACATTTACTTTCTACTCAAATATCTTTTCAAATAAAAAATATAAGCTTCAAACTAATTTAATCTCACAGAAAATATTGTTTTCGACATTCGACAAGAAAGTCGTGTTTGTTACAACACTTATAACTCGAGAACGGCTGGACCGATTGCCATCGTTTTTGATTTGTTGGATTTGTTTCCGTCCCGAATAGCAGAATACATCTTAAAAACAATGGCGCAAAATTTTAGACGATTTAGTACGATGTTAAATCATTTTTAGTATGATACTAGTTTAAAAAAAAGGTAGGTTTGTTTTGTTTGCTCCACAATCTGTCATTATTTAGATGTGTTCATGTTTTTTTTTTTTAATAAAATGGTTTTAGCATGATACTAGTTAGCAAAACAATAAAAAGTGATTAAAATTAGTGAAAAGTTAGTAGATTACTATGTATATAGTAAATTGTTAACTAGTATCGTAGTAAGGCCTTAATAATAGGTTGTTTAAAATTTTGCGACAATGAAAACTCGATATGTGTAATGAATACTTAATCATTTCAATAGATGATGATTTGTTTATTACATGCCAAACATTTGTTGTACAATCCTGTCAAATAGTGTAACAACTATTTTTTTTGGAGCTTATGGCCTGGTTGCTGAGACCTTTAAGCCACAACTTTATTTTTTTCTGAAGACATCATGTATGCGTTCAGAAAATTATTTTTTGTAAAATGTCATCAAAGTTCAGGTACTGTTATATTTGTTTGTTTTAGACATTAATTTTCGAAAATTATTTATTAAGCAATTATTTCTGCATCTCCATGTCAGATACGCACATTATTTGCTATCATCATTTCAACATGCTTCCCATCGAACCGACGTGACCTGTGGAACAAATACAAAGATAACATGTCAGAAGATATTTTACATCGAATTCGCGTCAGCTCAAGAAATTCCGACCTTGAGGTGAATGAGGAGATCCATAACCAGACTTTGCTCTTGATCGAAGATATGTGTAACCTCATGTGCGGCAGTTTGTTAGTTAGGTTAGGAATTCCAGCGCCAGATCGCGGAATGAATGACACATTTAATAGAGAATTGGAACGTGAACGTGAATATGATCCACATGAACTAATCCAATCAGTTCAAACGAATGTACTTCTGTTGAATCCTAAGCAGAGGGAAGTCTATGATACACTGATTAATGCAATTGATGACGGAAATGGCGGCTTATTTTTTTTGGATGCCCCCGGTGGAACTGGAAAGACATTCCTCATGTCATTGATTTTGGCCACTGTAGGTACGTGCGATTTCCGACAAACACTACCAGTCATTCCAAGATCTACTGCTGCCGACGAAATAAACGCTTGCCTCAAAGCATCAAATCTGTGGCGATATGTAAAGAAACTTCAACTGTCTGTAAATATGAGAGTTGCATTGTTGAACGATCTATCTGCTGATCATTTCTCGAAGCAATTGCTGACTATCGGTAATGGCCGTGTTCCTGTTGACAAATCGAGTGGTTTGATTTCATTTCCTCCAAATTTTTGCAATTTCGTATCATCAAAAGACGAGCTTATCAACAAAGTATTCCCGGATATCATTGCTAACCACAAAAATACTAAATGGTTAAGTGAGCGAGCAATTTTGGCGGCTAAAAATAAAGATGTAGATGACCTCAATCTTATAATTCAAAATCAAATCGTAGGTACTCTGTATTCATTCAAATCTATCGACTGTGTAACAAACGAAGAAGAAGCCACTAATTATCCAACTGAATTTTTAAACTCCTTGGATGTGCCTGGTTTACCACCGCACAATTTGAAACTTAAAGTTGGCTCGGTAGTCATCATGCTTAGAAATTTAAACCAACCAAAATTTAAAGATGAGGAAGTTCTTATTCCAAGGATTCCGATGATCCCAACGGATATGCCCTTTGAGTTTTAACGAATTCAAATCCCGATTCGTCTTGCCTTCGTCATTACGATCAACAAATCACAGGGCCAATCCTTGACTATTTGTGGCCTCAATCTAGAAAATGCATGTTTTTCTCATGGTCAATTGTACGTGGCATGCTCACGTGTCGGCAAACCATCCGCTTTATTTGTTCTTGCGACTGACCAAAAAACAAAGAATGTCGTTTACCACATAGTTCTTGAATGAAAATCCTATTTATGAATTAATCCGAGTTTTATTTTTTTTCCCAATCTGCACAACATAGTTTTCAATTATTTTTTTTTGACATGAGTTTGAAGTACTTAATTATTATTTTTTATTTTTTTTTTATTTGTATTCTCATTCTGTATGTATGTTTTCATCATCATTCAACATAATAAAATACTTTTTTGTTTCTATATATATATATATATTATTTTGTATCATTGTTTTACGTTCATCAAAGCCTAAATTAGTTCAGCTAAAAAGTAATACGACATTCATTGTCTGTTAGGCGGTACGAAGTTCGCCGGGTCAGCTAGTTGTTTATAAAAATCCAACAGTCAATTTTTTCATAACAAATTAAAATCTACAAAAAGTAGTACGCAAATGCTACTAAATTAGTAAAAATTGATCATTCATAATAATTTGTATTTCTTTATATAAGAAATAAAAAATTTAAGAAATGCTACTAAAATTGGTAAAAATTGGTTTTCGACTAAGATTCTCGTTAACAAAACTAGATTTTGAAATCAAACTATTTCATCATAAGGAAAATATTGTTGGTAATTTTTAAATTTTTAGAATAATTCAACTGACAACTTTTTTAACAAAACACGAAAACCTACAAACCTTCTTAGCAAGACATATGGAAAGATGGGATGGAAAGTCATCAGTGTGGGTCGAATCCCAGTCTCTATTTTTTATAGAATTAATCTAATTTATAAAGAATTATATAAGATCTGATTAATTTTGTGTTGCGAATTAGTTAAGAGTTGTGTAGTATAATCGCTTTTTTGATTGCCCTAAAAACACAAACAAGTTTGCCAAAAATAATGGAACATTTTCTTCTAATTTCCTTTGTTTAAAAAAAAAAACACTTCGTATACACAATAAGCGCACTTAGGCGTATACGTGCTTTATATTTGATTGATACATGAATGGATTGAACAATTTCTATTGGGCCACCAATTGTAGGAAAATAACATAATTGTGCTTATGACGTTTGACTATAGTACTTTTTAAAAAATTATGGCTGAATTAGACTTTCATGGCATGGAGTACTCGAGTTAATACTACCCAGACAAATATTGGATTTGCCGTATTGCGAGATTGACTTACTTACTTGATAACATTGGGACATACGGGTACGTTGAAAAAATATCACGAACATTTTTTTTGGTTTCCTTGCGCCAAAGGGAATGGTCCCTAGGTTAAGTCAGATTGAAGTGGCTTTAGGAAATGAACAGTTGTTGGAACATTGTTTTCTTCTGACCTCAATGAAACTAACTGAAGGTCCTTACAAAACATAAAATCTATTTATATTATTGTGCTTAAAATCGTTTCGGAGGTGATGTTATTCGATGTGATGCTAGTTTTCTTTTTAGTTTATAGTTTTCTTACAAGCCAAACGTAGAAGAAAGTGGGCAGTACTTATTGAGTTTGTAGAGACGGAACCAGAGATTTATTGGCGGCATGCTATGATAAAAACCGTAAATCAGATATGTTGAAATGACGTTTTCTTTTGAGCCGGTGATGCACCCAAGAATTTTGAAATTATTCATAGGATGTTTCTACATCATCTAAGAGCACACGAACAAAGTAACTTCTTAAACGTCTACACACACGTGCCATAATGTTGTAAAGTGCACACACACTAAAAACTGCATGACTTTCCAATCAGTCTCTAAATTAATGAAACAAAACTAATACTTTAAAATCTAAACTTTACCTACAGGAAACAAAATAAACACAAACAGTTGAATGTCTCAAAGGGAAATCCGGAAAACTAGAGTTTTAATTAAAATTTAACCGGAATTGATTTAACCTTGATAAATTATCTGAATTACTGTTGAAACGAAATATTTTTTATGCAATGGTTTATGCATCATTGGTAGTGTCCTGACAAAACTTGCTTTACCATATCTGCATCTTTAGCTCACCAACAAGGAACGGTATTTTCAAATTTCTGAGAAATGCAATCAGCATATGAATAAAATAGGCAGTCGGTGTTGGCAACACCCAAGCACAATATTATATACAGTTTAAAGTAATGCGTACTCGTATCATAAGTAAACCAATTAAGATGTTTCAACGAAGAAATTATATTTTGGAATTCAAAATCTTTGCAATAAGTACTCCTACTTCCACATTTCTTTCGTAGTATCCGTCAATAAAGAGTCTACGTGATGTGGAAACAATGTTGTAAGTGTCATGTTATCAAGTGCAGTAAAAACGGTTTCAAGTATTCCGACGACGCGACGCACAGTAAATGGATAGTCGACATAAATCAATAAACCGTTTCCATTTATGCTTAGCCAATCAGCTTTGACCATTTTTGCTAACTTACTTCCGGTTTCCACTCAACGAAACGCATGCATTGACGTCTTTAGCAAGATGTCAACTACGTTTAGCTTCGTGGTTGCCGTCGCATCGCGATCAGTTTGCTATCAATCTACACTCAAATATTTGCTTTTTTTTCTTTCACTTTTTCCAATTTACCACACGCAATGAGATACTAGAGATGACAATAAGCAATCAGACACGCACATATTCCAGATGTGTATGGCGGCGAATATTTGGACCTGCACAGCACCATTCCACAACACAACAACAAGAAACTTCAACTTACCTCCAATTTAATGACTTCCCGAAATTCAGTCTTGTAATTCGAACACCTTGGCGGTATTTCCAAGCACCAATTTGATGCGCGCACCTTCACTTGCTGCATGCTGGGCGTCTGTTTCTGTTCGATGTAGGTCTCTTCCCGCGTGCAAATGTGATTACTGATCGTCAGGGTGGTGTTCACCCCATTGGCTGAGGTTAAGGTTGTGACACTCGCGTGATTCACACTATTCGATTCGAGACAGGTGATGGCATTATGACGTATCACCTCCGATAGCAGTATCATCGAAACGAGGTGTTGTATCTGCAACATCGTTTTGTTGCGTGAGACCTGAGAATTGAGACGTACTAAGACTATCTTTGTATCTTTTGGTTGGTATTCGTAGCTTTAATGAATTTTTCTTTTCTTTTTCTTTTTTATTAGCAAAAATTCGAGTTTGATCAGTTAGGCGGAACAACGATAACTGAATTGTTCTGGGATTGCTCCCCCAAAACTCCCCAGATACAAATTAGTTGATATTGTATGTTTGTATGCACGCAGAAGTCAGATACATGTTCGTTGTGTTGGTCGCTCCCATTTGGATTTGTTCACAATTTGTTTGTTTGTTTTTACAATTTTTGTTCTTTGTTGTTGTTGTCTGTCTGAGCTGAGCCGATCCGAGCTGAGGTATTCTGTTTAATCTCATTTGCAATGACGATGTCCTTAGTGGGAAGACCTTACTCGAAGTTGTCATTTTAATTTTGTGTTGTTGTTGCAACAAATGAAACTACTCTCGCAGTAAATGTTTTGTTTGCATTTGAAAGTATCTCGCTTGGGAGAAAAAAAACTCGAAATCTAAACGGTAGTGTAGCAGTAGCGGGGTTGGCGTAATGGCTGCACTGCGTTATATAGTTAAATTAAACGAGACGACATGTTTGAGTCAGTCGGTTGACCCTCATTATGATACGGTGACACGATCAACCACCATATATAACAGTGGCGGTGCTAACTACTTTTTGTATGGGGGCTATTTAAAAACTTTAATAATTTTAGTTTTTGGGAAGCCCGCTTCCTGTTGAAATATGTCGAACTTTCTTTATTTGGTAAATGTTGCAATACAAAAGATGATAGTTTGTAGAGAACCAGGGCTTAGTTAATTACTACTCTCAACCATTTCTCTGTGTGAGTTATTTGTGGATTTAAGGACCTACGGTTGTCATGCTGAATCCGAACGGATAAATTGAGAAAAGCATTCTTGACAAAAATTACTCTTGGATGATTTGTCAATTCTTGCCAACAGGCAGTATCCGTGAAAAAAAAACTTTTTAGGAGGTGGCACAGGCAGTTACTGAACTCAAGACCTCTGGCATGACAGTCCTACGCACTAACAATTACGACACGGGTACTACACAGAAGTTTCACTATATTTTTTCGAGAGCGCATCACACGTTTCCACGTATGTATTCGACAACTAAGTGAGGGGCCGAGCACACAACTTATCTGGTTGTCGGCTCTTCAAAGATTCAGGCTAGAAGGCACAATGGTCAATAAACCTATTCCTTGACCATCAACGTAAGCAACAACGCTTCAACATGTATCTCAAGTTCGAAATACAATTATTCGAAATCCACGTAAATCAATAAAGAAGATTGCGGCCTCCAGAGTAATGACAAAAATCCACAGGGCATTTTCCTTTGAAAAAGAAATTAAAGCTCCACCCGAACAAAATGCAAATTATTCAGTATCTCTGTGAATATCTTTTGCATGAATTCTTCGCAAGAACTGGAACGGTGGCCGATATCACTTACGGTTGGAAGCATTTTATGCAATGACAAAATATGCGATAATAGTGTCCTAATCACCCATCAAAAACGTTAATATTGCTTAAAAACAACAGTTTTGTGTGGGTTGGGTTCGATATCCCGGTTTTTATATTCCCGTTTCTTAAAATCCCGATTTTAAAATCCCGTTTTTTATAATCCTGCTTTTTATAATCCCGTTTTTTATTATCCCGATTTTGCAATCAAAACTAGTTGTTTAATTTTAAAAAATCACGCGATTTTTTAAAATTAAACAACTAGTTTTGATTGCAAAATCGAAATTAGAAAAAAATTTAAACAAAGCAAAAATGAAATATTTTTCTAGATTCATTTTATTATAAACTTTAACAAATTCAACATATCAAAAAATAAAAATATAAAGTATTCTTTTAAAACAAACTCAAATCAATTAACAAAGTCAACGATAGTGGCAAAACCGTTATCAAGAGGTAGATTTGCTGTAGGATGCATATTATTTATGCAAGAGTTAATATTGTAAACAAAAATGAATGTTTATGTACATTTAAAACAAAACAAATTACGATATTATTATATTTTAGTCAAGTTATTTAACATAAAAACATTTGATTCATATTGTTATTTGGTTTAATGCACGCATTTTGTAGAAAAAAAACGGGATTGTCGGGATTTGACGGGATTTTAAAAAGCGGGATTATAATTGTTCGGGATTTTGAATAAGCGGGATTTTAAAAGACGGGATTTGAAAAAATCGGTATTTTAGAAGACGGGATTTTAAAACTTTTTTTTTGGGATTTTTTAAAAACGGGATTTTAAAAAGCGGGATTCCGATACGCTCCCGTTTTGTGTTCCATTTCAGTAAGCGGGGTAATTGGCCCATATTCTTTTAACCAACAGTCACAGTTCCTGTATGTTTCCATATGATTGATGAGTTTCTGTTACCACAATTGCAGCTGTATTAAGGGTACAACAACTGAACAAATTTCCAACAGGGCCTACTTCACACACAGCTAGGGTGTCGATGTAAAGGCTAAGACAGTTTATCCGAATAAATTGATCAAAAAGTACGGAGGCATTCCATGACCGACTTGGTCACCAAACCTCACACCTTAGGATTTATCTTTATGAGGATACCTCAAATCAAAGGTTTGCAATAACAATCTATGGATAGTTCTTACCCTGCAGTAAATTATTCACCATAAAATTAAGAGCATTAAGCAAACGTTTTGCCGTCGCGTAATAATATCCGCATTGTTAATTTGTATATAATTGAAATCTATGATTTCTACAATTTTATTTGTGAACCTGATACCTGAAAATCACTTTTTGATAAAATCATTATTGAGAGGCCCTTTTTGTTTGTTTATTTTATTTCGAGCTAATTTAAACATGTATTTTAAAATCTATTGATCTTGAAAAGCAAAAATTCAGTTTCGGAATGCCAAAGCAAGAACAATGAGCTGACAACGAGACGATACAACATCTAAAGCTTCCGAGACGAGACTCTATATTTTGTAGGAATATATTTCGATAGCCTCATAGGTCTAGTCGGTCTATTCGAGTTTTTTTCGAATTCTTCTAGATAGAAGAACAAGAAATGCAAAATGTGTAGTGCTAATGCGTCCAATCTAAATTGGCAAACAAACATTTTTTTGAAAAGTCATATGTACAAAGATTTTAAAAAATTTACAATTTTATAATTATCAAGAGTATGAAGTACGAGAACTCGACCGGACTAGCAAAAGTCTCGAGAGGTCCCATCTCGTGGCTATCACTTATGAGCTTACAGTTATTTAAATTTACCTATACAATTTAATAATTAAAAAGAGGCTGGGATGCGACCCACACTGATAACTTCCCATCCCGTCTGTCGATTTGTCTTGCTTAAAAGTTTGTCTATATGTATTAATTTTTACCAAATTTGCGTACTATTTTTTGCAGATTTTATTTTTTTATGAAAAAACGGAACAATATTTTCTGTGAAATAAAATAAGTTTGAAGCCAATATTTGTAATTTTTGAAAAGCTATTTGAGTCGAAAGTAAATTTTTACCAAGTTCTAGTGTTGTTTTTTTTTAGGTTTATATTTTTTGTAAAAAAAAACTGTCAATTCGATTTTTCTCAAAATGTCATCGAATGTTGAATACAATATTTTGTATAAGTTAATAGTTAGAAGCCATTATCTCAAATTTTTAAAAAGATATTTGAGTCAAAAATCAATTTTTAGCAACTTTTGTAAAATTTTTTTAGGTTTTTAATTTTTTGTACAAAAACTGTCAATTCGATTTTTTTCAAAATTTTACTGAATGTTAACAACAATATTTTTTGAAAGATTAAAGTAGGCTGAAGCCTAAATCTCAATTTTTTGACAAGATATTTGAGTCGAAATTCAATTTTTACCAACTTTGAGCAATGATTTTTTTAGATTTTTATTTTTTATAAAAAAAAACTAAATCAGATTTTTCTAAAAATTTTATCAGATGTCAAAAACATTATTCTTCGTTGCAAAAAATTGTTTTGGAGATGAAATCATATTATAGTCGTAAAATTTTCGAGGCGACAAATTTTTTTTTCAGTTTTTTTGATTTATAAAAAAAAACCGTTAATTGGATTTTTTTCCAAAAATATAATTGTTTTGTATCACGTTACAATATATACTATAAAATTGAATTCAAGTCTTTACCGTCATTGGTTCATGAGATATTTATAGGTTTAACCAAAATTTTCACCTTTTTTTTTAAACTGATATGGTAAAAAAACCACCCACTCAATTTTCTTGAGAGCCCTTTCTGCATCTTTCTGCATTATTATCTGTATAACAAAAAACGTCGCGAACGTACGGACGTACGGACATATGGACATACGGACGTACGGACGTACGAACGTATGTACACACGCACGCTCAGACATCTTTCTAAAAATCTTTTATTTCGACTCTAGGGACCTTGAAACGTCGAGAAATGTCAAAATTTTCAATTTGACAAATCGGACCCATTACAATAACTTCCTATGGGAAGTTAAAAAGGTACGTGTACGCCTGAGTGTTCGGTTAAAACATTTAGTCTGAAGCGATACATTTTAATACAATATTGATATATGTCACTCTTACAACAAAATCGGGTAAAGGACATACTAAATCTTGATAGAGGGTTAAAATAATTTATATCTTTAACTAGTCCGGCGAACGAACTTTCTAGAACTCTCGACAAAATTATGTTTTTTTCCCTCCCACAAAAAAAAAAAACAATACTTTTTTAAGGGTCTAAGCCATTTTGGAATCGAACCTCATAATACAAGTTATCTATCAGATTAGGTTTCAAAAATATGACACTTTAAAAATCAAAAATGCGTTGTTTTCAAAGCTACGTTTATTATACACATTATATCCCTTAAAAATAAATCATATGATGGTTTTTGCAAAGTATAAATCTTCGTCTTTAAGACTCAATTTAAATTATTATAGTTTTATATTTAGTTTTGGGAAATTCTTATTAGTAACGAGTCTACATTTGACTCTATTTCAAGTTTTGAAAAATCTTGAATTTAATGTTTTCTTTATTTCTTAAAAATACGTTTCGTTGTTAATTTTTAGTTCTAATTTCAAATTCAAATTTTGATATTAACTATCTGCTAAAATTTTTCTTTTTTTCTGTTCTAAAACCAACGTTTTTAACATTATCAAATATATTAAAAACTAACTTACAAATTGCTTCTGTAATTCACAGTAACTGTTGTCGACCCAGCTCAAAGCACGTCACTGTGTTTTTCAGTTCCTTCAAGTTCATTTGAAAACAAACAAATTCACTTTCACGAATAAAAACTGTCTTACGTGTTGTTGTTGTAACGTCTCACATTGATACCGATATACCCACCATAAGTCAGCATAACATTTAATAAACTAAAACGTGTAATGTGTCATGTTCCCGCTCATTCTTCCTTACCATAAAGCTTCAAACGTCATGCGTTCGTCGCGTCCGTCGATCCGTCCGTCTAGGCGTCTTCGGTGTCGTCGTTGGGGAATCGAGGTAGGCATGTATTGTATGTAAAGATACACCAAAGAAACACTTTCTGAATGAAAAATTAACAAAACAACTTAAAGTCTCCTTATGTGAGTTTGTGTTCTCCATTAAGACCCAGTTGCATACTTAAGACTCAAATTGAATTTAATCGAATTAAATCGTTTATGACAGGCAAAATAGACTTGAGCTCTTTCATGCTCTGATCGTTGGGTCTGATGCTGTTCCACCTACTTCGCTTCCACTCATACAGCCGACACGACTCCACGACGGACGATGCTTGTTCATCATTTCAATTTTAGAGATGTAATGAAAACGAGACACCGCGTCGATTCGATCATAATGCAACTTATAACTAGATTTAATTAAATTGCGGGATTTAGATTAAAAATAGAAGAACGTTTCATAATGCGTGCGCTAAGGTGGTGTATTTTTATTTTATTCAGAAAAAGTGTTTAAGAATAACAATGGCTAGAAGAATCAAGCCGCCTAGTTCAGTTCTTGGTGGGGAGTTGTTGTAGAAGCCTCCAAATATCTGCAAATTGGCTGTTTCGATGCTTCGCTTGCAATAGTCTCCATCATAAGTCCAACCAACGTATTCTTGATTGCGAATATTTTCCAAACGCAACCATTCGCTGAGAGGTTGGAAGTACTCACGCAGAGCTGAACCATCTAAACGACCTTCTCCGAGTACTTCATCTAGAACTTGTTGCCAGGGTTGGGAGGAGCCTTTTTCCATTAAACGTCTTAAATTTTGAAAACAAGCAAAAGAAATTAAAAAAATAAAATAAAATTAAATAAAATAAAAGGAAGTTAAAATAAGAGATTTCAAAGATTCCATCAGTTTAAAGTCCATACTTTAGAAGATTTCCTGCTTCCGGCTGTCTGTAGATATCACATTTGTGCAGGGGTTTATTTGGATCTGACGGATCATATTGTTTGGATACTTTGCACATGGCTCGATAGATTTGAAATTGAAGAACTGTTGATACGAAATATCTAAAAATAGAAAAGAAAAAGCGAAACAATTTAATATGATTATTGTAAGATTGCAATGGATATACCAAATTTCTTGGCTGTTGGTTTTAAATAAAGACAAATTTGGTTAAAGTTTTTGAGAGGTCTAGAGAAATTAGTAAAGGAAAAAACACTTCAAATATGAGGCCATAACATGAGGCAACATTTTATGTTGCTTAGTTGTACTTATAGTCAAGGGTAGAGTTTTTCGAAGCTTTAAGGTCTTAATGATCAATTATATTTGCAACAAAAGCTTTTGTTGAAAAAAATTCAATTTATTCTAATTATTATTTTCAGGTTTTCTTAATTAGGTTTAGAATTTATGAGTGGGATTAAATAAGTAGTTACAATATTCAAATGATTTCAGTGATTCATTAAGGAATGGTATAGAAACTCTTAAGGTAATGTAAAAAGATTCTTTTAAGCACTTCAGATGTACATACATATGTGAGATAATACTGCAAAATTTAATCGATCTAAAAGGGTAAGTTGGTGCTAAGTGGAACTTTTTTAATAAAAATGTATTAGTGGAAAATGCATCATATCTTCCTCGAATCGCTGTGGATCCATTGTGCTCCTCAGGAAAATAGAAACATTAAGTAAGGTGTAGCAAGGTTGGTGAAGATTTTGTTTATTTCAGAATGTCCTTAGCAGGCAAAGACGAGACGTCACATAGGTTATCCAAAAATGATTTCCATAATATTGTCATTTTTCTTTTACCTTTGAGCATTTGAAGAGAATAAGTGGAAGGTTTCATCCTCCGTCTTCCCGTTATCACATCTTCTACATAGATCAGATGAGCTATTCTATATATCTATTCATGTGGTTACCCAATGAGTTTTGACCAGTTAGAATACGTACCTACCAGTTATCAATAAGGACAATTGTGGCCTGCCTAGTCGTAAAAGGTATTTTTTTTTTCCTTGGAAATATTCAGCCATAGATTCCTTGAAGCCTTTCAAGTTTCAAGAGCCGACCATCTGTTCTTCGCAATTTTAAAACCATGTACTTTGTCCAGAGGCTTGCTACGGTATGGCTAGGAGGACCGTTTTTGGACAGATCCGATGCATTGGCGAATTTCTAAAAGGCTAACAATTTTCCTATTGGAATTTTTTTGATCTATTGTTTCACTTCCTTGAATGTTGCCATTTAAGAAAAATTAAAAATTATATTAAGATAAATAAATGAAGCAATCAATTGCACAAACAACCAATCAAAATAGTTGTGCCTTTCAAAAAAAATCAAGCTCCTTAGATGAACACTGTCGAATTGTTAAATCCATATTAACCAATTGTCAATGGATACTTTATAGACTCGTACTTTAAAAATTATCAAGGTAACCTAAATATGGTCAAGCGGTTTTCTTTTCATGCATCGGTAGTGTAAAAAAAATCCTACGATGATAGTGACATTTATTTTCAAAGAAATAAATCTGGTTGATTACAATGTTGCTGAAAAGTAACGATTAAACTTCGGACACTACAATGTACGAAGCATCAATTGGATCTTGACCATAACCATGATCATGAGACAATGTTGCTAGCCAGTTCCGACTTTGAGTCAAAGATGGTGGGCATGGTCTGGACTGTTGCCAATTACTAGTCAAAAAATAAAAACATTAAGACTGTGTTGGGAATAAGTAAAACAAAATAAATATATTGTTGTTGTGTTTGTGAATGACGTGCAGCAAATCTTTTAGGCTGCTAATGGTGCAAAGACTTTAAAATTCACAACGAATAACTAGGTTTTTACAATACTCGCTGCCTATTTTAGAGGGCAAGGTAAGTTAAGGTAATGTGCGCGTACGGCCAACGGCCACCAATTGAAGACTTTTGATATGTGATATGTGACACTTACTCTATCGGATATGGAAAGAAGGTTATGATTTCACACTCTCACTTTCCATCATGATCATAAGATAATCGTATTGTTGTCGTGTTTTATGTAGGTACTTCCGATTTTTAGTGGAGGCTTTTTTTGTTTTGGTATTGAAAACTCCAATCGGTCTTTTGAGCGGAGGCAAGAATTCCATTGCATAAGATGACCGATATTTTGCAAACCATCACATGCACACATTCTGATGTGACGTGAGACGTATGATGACTGGTTGTGAATTGTTGACGGTTTGCTGATGGTTACGTCATTTCAGCATTTTGGCTCAGTTATCCAAATAAGAATTCAGCTTATAAATTTTGTTTGAAGCTATGCGAGCGACGCGACGGTGGAGTTATAGGTTTTAGATAGGTTTTGAAGCTTATAGCGATATTTTTATGGGTATTGGCAACGGAGATGCATGCAGTTGGCTGGTGATTGATATCAGTCAATCATTTCATTAAAGAGAGAGATTGGGCACAGACGAGTTCCAATATTGGTTGTGGTTTGTTTTATTTTAATCAGAATTACATCTTTTTTAATTTTATTTTAAATGAAACAGCTTTAGATGGCTCCATGTACATTGTACAAGCTGTTAGTTCTAGTTGTTTTTATTCCTATGTGATTTATGTTTATCTGATAATGTTACTTTTGGAGTCTTAATATATGTAATTGGAGATTGTCTTATATACGTGATATTTATATTGAGCTCTTATTGCGGCAATTTGTTTTTGTTTTTTAAATAATGATTTTGTAATATTGTAATGAATTTTAGAAATTTAAACCATTTTGAATGATGCAACTCAAATTTAATATATATTTCTTAAGAAACAATTCAAAGAATTTTATATTCATGGAGAAAAAGTACCAAAAAGTAAAGCACCAATTTTTTAACACTTTATTATGTAATCTTACTATACCAACTACGAAAAATCCAAAAAATGAAATATTTAGCTTTTTCGCACGTATGCATTCAACAAGAACATAATTTTTTAATAGAAAGTGGATCCGCCAACTTTTCAAGATCCCATTCAACAAAAATTCGGTGTTGTGGTAGGTCGTTCGGCTTTAATTCGTGCACCACCTGCATTTCAAAAGACTTCGCACCTTTATAAATCATTCCGCAAAATTGTATAAGTAGTTGAGTAACACAGACCCAATTGCTGTGAACGGCAATGAATCTAAAATTCATGTATATCACTAACACTAGCTTCGGTTCGTTCTCTACGTAATCCTGTCGATGATTTTATTCCCAACAATGTAAACTTGATGTGAAATTAAGTGATAATAGCATGCGAAAAACCGCCTCAGTAGGTCGATTAAATTGACCATAAAATGGAAGAAGCGCGCGATGAACTTTCTTAATAGAGCGCGTATTTTGATAATAAAATGCATCCATGGTTTCACAAAACACGAAACGTGCGAAATCTGTCAAAACCAGTATTACCAAAAATAAAATAACCAATTTTGTGTTTGGAAACAAATGACGCTTAAATTGTGACAATTTTCGATTGATAATTTTATTGTATAAGATAAAAACGTAACGTTAAATGTTTTAAGCAATTGGGTCCAAGTCATACAATAATTCCTGCAAAGTCTCTTAAAATGTGGAGTTCGGAACAGCGTTAATAGAAAGTCCAAAAAAGCACATGAAAAGTTAACCTATCTCTAAGTTAATTTATATGGGATATGATTTCCGTAAATTGGATGAGTTATTCTATTTTTCTGCAGAAAATTAAAAAATAATATTTATACATATGTACTTATTGAAACGTCAATGTCTTAAACAATTAGGTATGTTCAGAATATGAGATATGATATCCCGAACGTGTTTTGTTAACTATCAGATGTTGTTTTATTTAATATTGTTGTTTCGTCGTCGTCACATTATATGTCGTGTTTGTTTTTGGGTAGCCTCAGTAGCAGAAAAAATTAAAAGTAGCATTCTGAACAATAAAAATGAAAATTTTAACATACCTAGACATTTCACGGTATCTAGAATTTAAATCAAATACTTTTTTAAGTACGTTCATACGTTCGGGATACCGTACCATACCATTTTTCGAAATTTAGGTTGACCCAAAATATATCACGGTCCAATAACTCTAGCGAATTCAATCAAATGGTATATATTTATCATATAATGTGACGTGATAACAAATGAGTAAATATTAGTCACCTCGAATATTTAATGTACAAAACATTATATTATCAAAAAAATAAAATAATTGTCTGCAACGAAGAACAACGTTTTTGATATTTGGTAAAATCTTCAGAAAAATTAAAGTAACGGTTTTTTTACAAAAAATATGAAAACCCCGAAAAAAACCCTAAAAGTTGATAAAATTTGATTTTCTACTCGAATATCTTGGCAAAAATGTAGATATTGCCTTCAAACTTATTTTATCTATACAAAATATTGTTTGTGAAAAAATAAATCTACAAAGAATACTACGTAAAATTGGTAAAAACTGATGTTCGATTCGAATATTTTAAGAAAATTTTAAGATTTTGACTTTATAATTATGTATTTCATTCTTTGCAAAATTTTGTTGATAACGAAAGGTAATGCTCTTAGAAAAATCCATCCTTATTTTTTTTTTATAAGAAATACAAACTTTCTAAAAATGATGCTAAAGTTGCTAAAAATTGGTTTTCGACAATATTGTTGCTAACTTTTAGTTTATTTTCAAAAACAAAATCAATTGAAAAATATTATTTACAAAAAACGATAATCTACAAAAACAAGACAAATAACGGATAACAAATATTTTAAATCAAGTATTACGAGAACAAAGAAAAACGTTAGGGTTAGGTTAGGTTATAGTGGCTGTCCAAGATGGAAACGGACACTCTTAGGCCAGTTTAATGTGCCATTGTGATACCACATGAATCTTGAGGCTTCTTCCTAAGCTCAATGGAACCAATTTGAGTCCCTTACATTTTTTGTGACTTGACACGTGGTGATGTTGTTTCACCTGGTGCCTGCCCTCCTCACAGCGTCTTGCATTAGCAACAGTTTACAAGTAGCGATTGGTATGCCAGTACGTGCCAAACGTGGTAGGATGGGCTGTACTGTACTGTTCCTGGCGAGTTCATCTGCCCTACAGTTACCTGGAATGTCTCTATGGCCCGGCACCCAGCAAAGGTGAATATTAAACTGTTGTGCCATCTCCATTAGAGATGATCGACAGTTATGGACTGTTATAGAGTTTGTAGAGACAGAGTCCAGAGATTTGATAGCGGCCTGAGAAAATACGGATATCAGATGTTAATAACACGTTTTCTTTAAGCCAGGACAAGACTTCTTTTATCGCCAAAACTTCCGCCTGGAACACGCTACAATGATTGGGAAGGCGGAATGAGAGACTTAATTTCAGTCGTTCAGAGTACACACCTGCACCATCCCCTTCTTTTGTTTTTGACCCATCTGTATAAAAATGGATTGACTCGTCTTCCAGGAATGTCCTATCCTCCCAAAAAGATCTGGTATAGGTATAGAAATCTGGAAATTTTTGTTGAATTGCAGTTGGGGGATGGTGTAGTCTGTGTGCTTTTAGAATTGATTCTAAATACCTAAGAATCACGGAGTGGCCAATGTTGTTAGTCCACTGCCACGAAGCTTTGAGGCGAATAGCAGAGCTTGCAGCTATTTGTTTGCTAAAAAAGTCAAGAGGTGTTAGGTAGAGTAAGGTATCCAGTGCCGCAGATGGGGTCGTGCGAAGCGATCCGCTTATACATAGGCAAGCTGAATGTTGGACTTTATTTAATTTATCCCGGTTTATACCTTTCTCTAAAGCAGTCCACCATACTGCCACACCGTACATTAAAATCAGTCTGATTATCGATGTGTATAGCCAATGCGTGATACTGGGTTGTAAGCCCCATTTATTACCGATGGCTTTTTTGCAAGAAAAGAGAGCTACAGTAGCTTTTTTGACTCTTTCCTGCGTACGTTGCGCTTCCAATTTAGTTTTTACTTGCGACATATAGGAACTACATATATGGCAAGTTTTGCATTCGTGCAAAATTTCGAACTCGAGATTTTAATCAAACATGATATTACGATGGTAGAGAAGTCGAAAAAAGTCCCGCGATTCCGTCTGGTCAACTTTGTCTGTCTGTCCACGCTCCTACAGCCTAAACCATTGGGTCGATTGAGTTCAAACTTGGAAATTAAGGTTTTGAGCAGATTCGCGTTAGGCGTTTTTTTCATTTTTTTTTTAAGATCAAAACTAACAGTGGCCCCCACACAATTTTTTTGGTCAAAAAACGAAAATTCGAATTCTCTCAAAAACAAACCGATAGATTTTTTTTAAATTTTCTCTAAAATTTTATTTTTTAACTTGGCTTCTTTTAATAAGAAAAACATATTTTTGTATTGCTCAGGAAAGGTACCGCTCATAGAACCGTTTTTTTGTTTTTTAATTTTCTCAGCAACTTTTGAACCGATTTCTATAATTTTTTTTTCTGAACGAGCTCTTATATTGCCTTAACAATATTTGATTACCAAAAGTGAAATTTTTTATTGTTTGAATTTAAAAAAAAATATTGAAATTTTTTTTTTCAAAATTCTATATCTCAAAAACGGGTGAACATTTTTTTACGAAATTGAAATATAGAGCGTATATTTACAATCACTAAACAACTGCATACCAAAAAAATTTTTAGAACAAAATTGAAAAATTTTATATATAAAAAATTAATTTAAAAAAAAACCGCTCTAAAGATTTTCAAAAAAAAATTTGAAAAATCAACGGTTTTTTGATTTATAAAATGGCATTTAAATTTTTGAAAACAAACTTATTTTTCAGGTAAAATTTTGAATCTTAAATTAGTCGCACGAACTTGCTCCTGTATGCAAAGAGTCTGTTTAAAAAAGTATCTATATAATATTTAAAAATATACCTGTTAAATAAGTTTCTCTTCAAAGATATATATGCCATTTGATTTGTCGAAAAAACCTCCATTTTTCAATTTTACATTTAACCCCCTCCCAAAAAATTGAAAAATGGAGGTTTTTTCGACAAATCAAATGGCATATATATCTTTGAAGACAAACTTATTTAACAGGTATATTTTTAAATATTATATAGATAGGGTTACATTTAACCCCCTCCCAAAAAATTGAAAAATGGAGGTTTTTTCGACAAATCAAATGGCATATATATCTTTGAAGACAAACTTATTTAACAGGTATATTTTTAAATATTATATAGATACTTTTTTAAACAGACTCTTTGCATACGGGAGCAAGTTCGTGCGACCCAGTCGTGCACTTTATTTATCTAAGACAATACCCAGGTATTTAGCCTCGTCTGAAAATTTTTATTGGATTACTTTAATATGGGGAGGGTTGACAAATAGAATTTTGTATCTCCTCGAAAATAAGACTAAATCAGTTTTGTGTGGGTTAACGCCCAGTCCACACCGATCAGCTCAAAGTATTAGTCTGTCTAAGGCATTTTGTAAGAGTTCTTTTAGGGTGTTAAGATGCTTTCCTGAAACTGCTATAGCAACGTCGCTCGTCCGCATAGGCTATCACTCTGAAACATTCCACATCCAGACTAGTTAGGATTTCATTTACCACTAGGTTCCAAAGGAGAGGGGATAGAACACCACCTTGCGGTGTCCCTCTACTAACGAATCGTCTGCCAGAAGAGTTGCCCAGTTTTGATTTAATTATTCTGCTAGTAAGCATTTAATGAATTAACTCCCGAAGCGAACTCTCTACATTTAGAGATGTTAGAGCAGACGTGATTGCAGATGTGTCCACGTTGTTAAAGGCACCTTCGATGTCAAGGAAAGCAAATATAGTGAACTCTTTATGATGGAGGGAATATTCGACGGTGAGTACTAAGGTGTGTAACGCTGTTTCCACCGATTTACCTTTACAGTATAGGCATGTTGAGACGAAGACAGGAGTCTTGTATCAATACTTGCCCTTAAATGGATATCAATCAATCTTTCCAAGGTCTTAAGAAGGAATGATGATAGACTTATAGGTCGTAGATCTTTAGGATCGACTTGCGAGTATTTACCTGCCTTGGGTATAAAAACAACTTTAACTTCTCGCCATACCGAGGGAACATGGACCAGGTAAAGACAGCTGGTAAAAATTGCTTCAAGGATTGGTGCAATTATGTCAGAAGTCTTTTGTAGCTCAGCTGGTATTATTCCATCTGGTCCTGCAGATTTAAATGAATTGAAGCTGTTGAGAGCCCATTGTTGAGAGCTTGTCCCTTGTGATCAGACCTTGTGGATATGTTGTATTGGGACTTGAACGTATATAACCGTTGCAAGTCTCGGTAAGAGAACTACCAGGAAAATGAGTATCCAGTAGTAAGTTCAGCGATTCATTACTTGAATTTGTCCAGGAGCCGTCTGCATTTTTCAAGCAACTTGGTTTCTTCTATCGTGCCACAGAAGGATCGCCAAGAAGATCGCTTAGATTTCCTTAGTGCCTTCTTGCAAATTCTTAAAGATTCTTTGTAAGAATCTCAGTGAGAGGCTAGTCTTGCGGTTTCGGCTCGCAGAGACGTTGACTTTAAAATAATTAATCTCACATAAAATATTATTATTAATCACCCTTCTTAAACAAAAGATTCAAGTCATCATGATCGGTTTAACAACCGGGATCTGGTCCTGACCTCATACAACCAGCGTAAACATGGTCTGCCAAGCCTTCGCCTTTCCGAGCTGGTTCCTCTTCACTCATACCAGCTAGGTGTCCATCCCGGTGGGGTCTATCGAGCTTATTTTTTGTCACAATATCAGTTTCGAGGTAGATTGCATACAGTTCTTGATTGTAGCGTCTCCGGAATTGTCCTTCAATTCTCCGCAGTATGGTAAAGTTTATGGATTTAATATGATTTGACAGACTCAAGTAGGCTCTTTTGGCTTTGAGCAACCGATCGCGTATTTTTGCTTCTGTATATTGTTTTGGCTGCTATTATTTACCCAATTTATTTGAAGGATTACACTACTTTAAATTCATGTTCCGCTACTTCGATTGTTTGACCAATACTCGATTAACTATATAAAATTCCCTTAAACACAAACATCAAACCTTTAAAGAATATTTCAATACTAACTGATGAAAATTGTTAAGCGGTGTAATTTAAGCGCTACACACTTTATTTGGTATTGTTTTCTTAGAAGTATTTACAGAACTGTCAGAAAAGAAAAATTCTTGCAATAACTAAGCTTTGTAATGAACTCCCCATATTTATTTCCCACAGGTAATGTTGAAAAGACCTTAAATTTACGCCCTTTCCACTTAAAACCATTTACCTCAATTATTATACTTTTTTTTCCGTGCATTTTCAATCGGCTGTCCGCGTGTTTATTTATTATAATAATCTCAACCATCATCACCATTCACAACCAAAAACCATACCCACACGTGATATTCACCTATAATGTCGTGAAGTTCAACATGCAAATAACACCTTGAGAGCTATGTAGTCAAGTCGCATATATATAACACAACAACTCACTACACCTTCGATTGTTTCTCATTTTAAATTGAATTTCCTTTCCTATAACCCAGTGGTCTCTTAACACCCATTTTATCCACCTCAAACCACTTATATGGACACACCCCCTGAAACCCATTTGAAATAAAATTAAAATAAAATTACCTTACATTAAAAAATATAAACAACAACACCAAGCACAATCAAGAATAAAGATTGAGTTAAGCGAAGCGACCTACATACCTACATGTCGTCATATGCATACATTTCATACATAGAGAAACTCGATAGACGAAACCTGGAGAAGCAGAATCAAGACTTCGTCCATTGAATTTAAAGACCACCATTGAAATGTTTCTATGACTTTATAGATATTTAAAACCAACAAGCCAAAACTAGGTATATGTATCTCTCCCCCCCTCCCCCTTCCCGCTTCCTTTTTAAAAGAAAATGCAAGTTAGACGGACCCTAACTTCCATAAAATGTATAACTCGTACTCGAATGGTAAAATGCTAAAAGGTCATCAATTATCTACTTCTTCGACGATTTGTGTATTTTTTTTAGAAGGTCTACCTACACGACGCGATGCTCGCACCGGCTTCAAAATGTCAAAGAGATTTGTGTTGTGTCATTGTAATTTTACAAATAAAAAGAAGAAAACAAAATTAAAATAACTTCGAAGGGGATTGTTTGTCTTTGGTTCTCGTCTACATGGTAACCGATTTTCCCAGAGCTCAGAAAAAAGGTCAACTACTGTAACTTAGCTGAATGAAACGAGGATCATCATCAACAGAAGCCAGTTGGTATTAGGTAACTTCAAGACCGTAGTAGGAAAATAGTATGTTATGAGGGGAAGTTAGGTCTTTTCGCCAAAATTAAAAATATCATAGCCACCCAAAAAAATTTAACTAACATTTTGCTTATTGTAGGATTTGGACAATATTACCGAACTCTTGGGCTTTAAAACGTTTTTATATTTTATTGCCCATTAAAATAAAGCCAAGATATTACAAATGTCATATCGCCCAAAAACTTGTCCAGAAGAAAATGCCACAAAGCCCAAAATCAATGTCATATTGCCCAAATCAATTTTAAAGTATCATAACGCCCCAATAATCAATTGACATATATCCCAAAAAATGTCATGGGTTTCAACATTTGGCTAGTCTGACAAAATATTTTTTTTATTTTGGTTACTAAGACATTTCGAGTTTTAAATTTTATCGCCCCAACGCAAACATTAATCGAAACTAAATGTCAGAACGCTCAAGAACTTGGAACGTCAAGAAAGCGTAAGAAATATGTTTGGCTTTAGTTCACTTCAAAGTGAAACCATTCAGCAGTATGGCGTATTAGCAGTGAAATAATGACCAAAATAAATGACACAAAGGAAAACCCAT
The DNA here is from genome assembly GCA_951509635.1 of Eupeodes luniger. Taxonomy (NCBI): domain Eukaryota; kingdom Metazoa; phylum Arthropoda; class Insecta; order Diptera; family Syrphidae; genus Eupeodes; species Eupeodes luniger. Next base: position 123,882,673 of record OX608073.1, on the reverse strand, counting down.
ACACACAACCCAAATTAAAAATTATTTTGGGTAAAATAAGAGCTAACAATTTGGACGTTCTTTTATTTAAAATTTATTTGGGGTTTACGTTTGGGGTTTTTAACTTTTTGGGCTTTAGACCAATTTTGGGCTTTATGTTATTTTAGAATTATTGCGTTACGGTTTTATGGGTGAAAAGACCTAATTGGCCAATATTTCTTTGAGCACGAATGTTGGTCAGGCCTTTACTTTACTAACTTTTTTTTTCTAAGTTCGATGATAAAAGACATTTCTCGTTTTAAGTTAAGAGCAGAGCCCTTAATACATCAAGTTTCATAAGGAAATCATCCTTGAAAAAAAAAATTGCGAGTCTATGTCCAAACAATTTTGTGCCAAGCAAATTGTTTTATAGAGAAATTTATCAATAATAATATTCGACACTCGATGAACTACTCTGCTGACCTTTGCTTTGATTATTCGGGCATAGATGCAACACCGTGATATTGGGCTCCATTTTAAGCTAATGTAGTGTACACAAAAGTTGTTGCAAGAGACTTAAACACAAAAGTCCTTTGACTATTGAATTGTAGTTTATTCCAAATTTTTGAAAACACAAATTCGATGGTACTCTTCATTAATCGAAAACTCTCCTTTGTGGAAATATCATATCCGATATCTTAGTTTCACTACTCTTTCGTCATTATTATTCATTCCTTCGTTTTCAAAATATTCTTCAAAAAGATTAATTTTTGTATAAATTACATATGTTACAATAACTTTTCAAAAGAAAGATTTTTTTGCTACCTTTACAAAATCAAACATTTTTGAAATTGAGAATAATCAACGCGTTAATGAAAAAATTCAAAATGCATGTTCATTGGTCAATTCGTCAAAATTTAAAAAAAAAAAATATCCAATTTCAATTAGGTTTCTAAATATTATTTAAATCTTCAATTTCAAAGCGGTACATTTTATTTTTCAACAAATTTAAAAAAAAAACAGCCTCTTATTTGTAAATGAAAATTTCACTTTGCATATCACTGAAAAGCTTTTCTAAATTCTAAATATAATTTACAAAGTTTATTGTTTTGTGCAACAAAAAGAACAAATATTTGCAAAATACAAAACTTTTAACTCTTCGGAAAATAATTTGCGACGATCGACACGTATGTATTTAAAATTAAAAAGAAATTTACTTTTTCTTGACGATATGTTCCGCAAACTTAGTTTAGTTTAAATTGAACTAAATTAAGTGCTTATTAAAAGACCCTGTAATAACACATAAGATATTTCTTAACACATAAGATATTTCTTGAGAACAAAATTGGAAAATATACATTATCCCCTTTCTGACTACGCCTTTGTGATATGCCCAATGCCCATCTGCTATGTTGCTTGTAAAACAAGCAATGTTTTTAAAAGCCTAATTGGAGACGGCTTTTAAGGAAGTGCATCGATATTATAAACAAAAATCAAAACTCAACACACACAAAAATTGAAGAAACAAGCTTCACTCTATCTGAACTTTTCTAATTTACATAAATGTCAGGGTAGGTTTCTAATTATTTATTGTATTTTTTTTTCTTGTTTTTATTTTATTGTTTCCTTTTTTTTCAGTTTCTGAGATAGTTGCGATATCTCTCCCCCCTTTATTTCGTTTTAACTTTGTTTAATTATAGAACTGGTCGTCCTTGTAACAGGTGCACAAACCACAAGTTAATCGGTCTGTAGGTTGATGTGTGATATTTGTTTTCTTTTATAGAACACAAAGATAAATTAAACAAAAAATAAAAACAGATACAATTGGTATAGTTTCCACAACTTGATCTAGATTTTCCAAAGGAGAATCAGATTTTCATTCAATTTGATCTCAGGCGTTGTCAGACACAGGTAAGGTAAAGGTATACATAGGTAGGTAGGTATGTGGTTTTAGAGCTCGGGGTGACCAATAATACCTATCTATGAAATTAAGCATAATGGTGTGAAAAACTTCATTTTAAAGTTCGTTTTTTTTTCTTGTGTGTAAAGAGTGCGGTCTGTGGTGGTTCAATACGAGGAAAATGAGTAACGCTAAGAGCTGGAAACATGGTTTATAATGACGTTGGTTTTAGTTGAAGCTTATATTTTATTAAAGTTCATTAAGATGAAAAAGATTTCATACATATAAAGATAGTTTCTGGTCATAAACATTAACTTGAGCTTTTGGGTAATAAAGAAAATTCACTAAGGTCGAGTTTTTCAGTGTAACATTGTCATTAAACCACAAATAACTCACCAAATAACCTTAACTTTACAGCTGGATAGCTTAGAAATTTGAGAACTGGATCTATATGAACTAAATCATAAAACAAAAAAAGAGGCTGGGATGCGACCCACATTGATCACTTCCCTTCTCACCCCGTCTATCGATTTGTCTTGCTTAAAAGGTCTGTAGGTTTTCGTGATTTGTTAAAAAAGTTGTCAGTTGAATTATTCTAAAAGATTTAAAAATTACAAACAATATTTTGCATTTGATGAAATAGTTTGATTTCAAAATCTATTTTTGTAAACGAGATTTTTAGTCGAAAAACAATTTTTACCAATTTTAGTAGCATTTCTTAAAGGCTGTTATTTCTAATATAAACAAATACAAATTGGAAAAATGAAACTAGTTTGAAGTCGAATTCTTGTATTGTTCACAAGATATCGAGAACCGAACATCAATTTTTAGCTATTTTGCGTAATATTTTGTGTAGATTTAAATTGTTTATGAAAAAATTGACTGTTGGATTTTAATAAATAATGTACTGAATGTCGAAAACAATATTTTCTGGGAGATAAAATTAGTTTGAAGCCATTATTTTGAATTTTTGAAAAGATATTTGAGTCGAAAGTAAATTTGTACTAAGTTTTAGTATTGTTTTTTTTAGGTTTTTATTTTTTATAAAAAAAAACCGTCAATTCAAAAAATTCGAAATTTCACCAGATGTAAGAATATTATTCTTTATTGCACAAAATTATTTTAGAGATAAAATCATTTTTTGTTCGTAAAATATTCGAGGTGACAAATATTTTTTTTAGTTTTTTTGATTTGTAAAAAAAAAACCGTTAGTTGCAATTTTTGCAAAAAAATTTACTAGTTTGGTATCACGTCGTAATATAAAATTTAATTCAAGTTTCTAGCGTTATTGGTTCGTGAGAGTTAAGAAAAATGTCAACTTTTTTTTAAATTGCTATGGTAAATCTTTCTGCATTATTATCTTTATTTGATGTTGATATCTTTACCGGTTCTTGAGCTATGGACGACGAAAAAAAACTTCCGGGACGTACGGACGTACGAACATACGTGCACACGCACGCACAGACATCTCTCTAAAAATCATTTATTTCGACTCGACTATTGAAACGTCGAGAAATGTCAGAATTTTCAATTCGACAAATCGGACCGATTACAATAACTTCCTATGGGAAGTTAAAAAACCTCACGTATTAACAAAAACTTAAAACATTTAAAATATATTAGAATTAAAGCAATTTATACTTCAACCCTCATAAAAGACAGAACTAATTGTGGTCTCCTTTCTTCTCACAACGCATTTCTCTACCATACCCGACTTCCAGAAATACTTACTTCTCCACAATTTAAATCTGCCTTGTAAAAGATTTGCCGTGAATAAATATTTAAGTGGCTGTGGCAATTTCAAAAACAAAATCTACTTGCACAAGTCTTGGTCGTAAACACAACTTGTGCAAAAAAAAAATGGGTGCCAACTGCCAACACAATGTGACTATTTTAAACCCTAGACATATTTTTCATATTCTTCTTCTTAACCATCCTTAACCTCAAACAATACTAGACGTTAAATCAATTTATTAATATTTTTTGTAGGACTTTAATTTGTGTGAAAAACACTGTCAAATCTAGCTAGAGATTTTGGATGCAATCCCTGCTTGTTCTAATTCTTACGAGGAGTTGACAAATCCTCCAAGAGTAATTCTTGTGATGAAAAGTGCTTTCTCAAATTAACCGTTCGGATTCGGAGGTCCCTTCTGTCCCTGACAACGTAACTCGACCTCAACGGACAGTTGCACTAACTAATTTATTTTGTTGTTTAATATCCCTTCCAAACCATAACATGAGGATGTATGAGCATAAGCCTCCCCAAGATCTTTCATCTTTTTCAGTCGAGTGCTTCTCGAGGACAGAGTGTACATGCGTCCCGAATATCATCTTTCCAGTGTTTGAGTTGTTCTCCTACATTTCTAATTGCATCTAGATCTAGTGGTAACCATTCCGTCATCAGAGCGGAGCATGATAGCTATATCCCGTCGATTCCCATTTATGTTTTTGAATTATATTTATAATAATTTGACCAAGGTATTCGTAGTCCTTAGCTTATTCTAGTTGTTTCTTATCATAGAACATAGTTCCTTGATCATAGTTTAAATTTCTCCACTAGTGGGTTGAAATGCAAAGCGAAGGTTTGAAAGATATTTCTACTATTAATTTTTAGTCCTTTTTCCTCCCAATCTAGCTGCTTAAAGTTCTCTTAGAGATCTGGTAAGAGAGGATCTCTTTGCCTTAAACCTCGTGAAATTTTGAATTCTGAATTGGATAGATTGCGTTTTTATGTTTGTCTGTAACTTGCATTTTTTTCATTCTTTGAAGTAGTGGACTAAGTTTTAAGCTTTTTTTAATTGATTTATTCTCTTCAATTATTGATTTTGAATTTGATTTTTTTCCTATATTTTTGTTTTTATGAGTCCCTATAAGGAGAATGTATATACATATATAATTGATAACAAATAGTAACCTATTGTTGTTTTTTTTTTTCAATGAATTCAATAAACCCTTGATTTTAAAAACAATGAAAACGCAACACGGATGTCATTAGTCTATTTTTGTTTTCGTTTTCTGTTTGCAAATACATTACATTAAATAACAAAGCTATCGGGTACTTTCGCTCTCTATATTATAGGTACCTAAATCCATTCTACTAGCCTAATTCGATTCGAATGCACCCAATACTTCACCTACTTACGAAAGAGACGAAGCCGACCACGACCCAGTGGTTATAATTCGATAAGTCCGCCAACTACTTCTATTCCCACCACCTCTACCACCCTAAATCTCCATCCATGCCTCGACTTCCATACTCGTTTATACCCAGTGAGACAAACAAATCATGATTATCCACTGGCGCAGTCACGACTTCCATGTATATCTTTCTATACTTAAAGTTTCATTATGCAAAAGGATACCATAATATACAAACCAGCAATGCTCGTACCCAACCTACTATGTGCATAAGCAAGAAATCAAACTCCCGCAAAGCTTTTCCGTCAACAAACCGACTTATTGCCACTCTTTGGTTCAAGTATAGATGATTCATAGATAGCTCTCCGTGCGTTCAACGTTGGCGTTGTCGGAATTGTAGTGGCGATGACGATGGCAACGGGCGGCGGGGCGGTTCGGCGTTGTTCGTTGAGTAAAATACATGACCTACGGTAGGTGGTGGTGTCCTAGTCGAGTCCAGAGGTTTGTTCGTAGTTCCGCTTTTAATTTTTCAAATAATAAGAACAACAATGTTCCTCTAGATTAAATTCATCAGTCCAAGTTCTGTACAAAGTTTCTCACGGACATTATTTATTTGTGTCTCGAACTTCTTTAATGGGGACAGAGAATTAATTTTGTTGCTTCAAAGAGCTATAGTATCTTTACAGGGTGTTAAGTCAAAAGATCAAGGATAAAGTTCTTGATTAAAAAAAGGGTAGTTGATAACTTGTTGAATGACCTTTTTTGATTGATGAGAGAAAGATACAAAATAATTTCTTTGGTTTTAGAATCAACAGTAAAAATATTTACACGTATCAAGTTACTGTTTCTGTTTCGGATCATAAATTAAAAATGTCATCCCAAATAAACTGTTTTGAATGACTCATACCAAGAACTTTTGGCACTGGCAACCAAGATGGGTTGTTTTTATGAACCATAGAGGTTCTAAACGGGAAACGGAGAATCGGCAACAATGGCAAATTGGCTATAATGAATTAGTCTGGACTTGTACTTTATCTTGCCGAAAAAGTGCTGAAATTTACATTAAACGTCTCAATTAGGGACGGAATCAAAGTTTGTTAAAACATCTGGGCGTATATACTGCAATACTGTTCGTGAAAACAAAAGGGCGAACTCATACCACGATTACAGAAATCTTCTCCTCAAATTATACAACTGCAACCCCCTATTGGGCAAACACTCTGTATGATATTTATTCAGTGACTATTTTGGGAATAGTGTTCGGAAAACTATTCTATTCTGTGTGTTTCTGTGACCATAAAACTGCCGTGGCTTTAAACAGATTTTATCTTTCAAAAAATATTGTTGTTAACATTCAGTAAAATTTTGAGAAAAATCGAATTGACAGTTTTTTTTACAAAAAATAAAAACCAAAAAAAAACTTTATAAAAGTTGGTAAAAATTGTTTTTTCGAAGTAAATATCTTTTCAAAAATCTGAGACATTGGCTTCAAACTAATTTTATCTTATAAGAAATATTGTTTTCAACATTCGATAAAATTTTGAGAAAAATGAATTGACAGTTTTTCTTACAAAAAATAAAAACCTAAAAAAAAACAATACTAAAAAAAATTTAAAAATTTACTTTCGACTCAAATAGCTTTTCAAAAATTAAAAATATTGGCTTCAAACTTATTTTATATCACAGAAATAAAAACCTTTAAAAAATAACAATACTAAAACTTGGTAAAAATTTACTTTCGACTCAAAAAGCTTTTCAAAAATTAAAAATATGGGCCTCAAACTTATTTTATTTCACAGAAAATATTGTTTTCGATATCCAGTAATTTTTTTATAAAAATCCAACAGTCATTTTTTTCATAAAAAATAAAACCTACAAAAAATAGTACTCAAATTTGGTAAAAATTGATTCATATAGACAAACTTTTAAGCAAGACAAATCGACCGACGGGATGGGAAGTTATCAGTGTGGGTCGCATCCCAGCCTCTTTTTTTTTATTAAAATACAATTGAAATGATTTACTTAATCAAATGTTGTGAAATTACTTAGCTTCTTTAATTCTCATTTAAAAACGATACTAGACCTATAAAGTAGATTTTGGTTTAGAGTTAAGGCCTACTTCGGTACTAATAACTACAAATTACTCCTATGATGAGAGATTTGGCAAGAATGGAAGGAATATACAATGTTTTTTTTTAGAGATGTAAGACTTTGTAAAAGGATTAATATCTTCTGTCTTATTGACGTAGACTAACGACACCACATATCACCATAGAAAATAGTCAAATCGCGATATCACGGGTCTGTAACGTGAAACCGTTCGGTTACCAAACGACTCTTCAATAAACCAATTATTGTGGCACAAGTTGTGCCGTCTTGTAGAAACTATAATGTCTGCATATTACGGTAGTTCAATTGCTGAACAAAAACCTCAATGATCAAAACTTTATAGCAGTAACCATTTACTGTAACGTTTTGGAAAGAATCACTTATTCCACCAACACCAAAAGCACTCCAAACAGTGAGTTTTTGTGGATGTAACGGTGATTCTGTGGTTTCAATTCTCGAAATTCCAAACCAAATTAAATCATATGACTGAATGTCTGCGAGTTTCCTACATACCTCTAAAAACAACACTTTTTATATATTTCAGGATTTTCGAAATCATAATCTTCAAAAATTAGCTTGAAACAATCGATAATGCATCGATCGTTTCGAAAAAAAGGGCAATTAAAAGTCGTTTATGTCAACATGTTTATAAGTAGATTTTGATAACTCGAATATTTTACGAACAAAAAATTATATAACCTCCAAAATAATTGTATTTATCCAAGAATATCGTTTTTTACATCTCGTAAAATTAAAAAAAAATCGAGTAGACATTTTTGTAGCTAAAGTTGGTAGAATTGATTTTGGAATCGAATATTTCGAGTAAAAGTAACGTTATGGACTTCAAAATGATTGCATAAGAATGTTTGTTGTTTCCATTAGATTATTTTAAAAAATTAACCATAAAACTTACAAAAATTTGTTTTCAACTTAAATTTATAGCAAAAATATGTATTAAAATTACTCAAGTTATATTTCAAACCCGAGTCTATTTGAACTGGAGCCTATGTATGTATATTTAACATCTAGGTTAGACACAGCTGCTATTCATAAGGAATTTGGCAGTTCTGTTTATTTAGAAACAGGTTTAAGGTATATCTACTACAATTCTAGTAAAATTTCACTAAAAACTATGCAAAATGGCTTGTAGAGGGAAAACAAAATAAATTGTGTTAGCTGGAGAACCAAAATCTTTGAAATCCTTTAAATTAATCTAATTGCTGTTAGTTGAGTTGTTGTTACGTAAGACACGCTGGTGCTGGCTGTTAAGACTTGGTAGCTCACAGATATTGGCAAACCTTTCATTGAATTTCGTTCTTCAATATTTAGAAGGTCAATCATAAACTTGACAGTTTTTTTTTCCCGCAAATTGATACTCTCCATACAAATCGTCCTCATCTTTTTCAAGGGAGTCGATTCGGGTTAAGTAGAGCTTTCGTTTTCTGTTGGTTGGTTGTATCCAACATCGAGCTAAACATCAAAATATTAATATGTACTATGTCTTTTGTAATATAATTAAAGGACAAAATAAAAGACAAGAGTTCTTATCGCTTCTTAAGGTTTATTACAACTGAACTCTTTCTATAAACTTAAAAGGTAAAATTGTCGATATTTTAGTGTACATACTTAAATCTTGTTTAACATACGATAAATCATTCGATTAATGATGTAATTCTTTGAAATAAATGTATATAAACGAAAGTGCAAATGTAAGAAGTTAGAGATGGGATTCATTTAAAATCGATACAGTGATGGGTGAACACAATGTCCCTTACACTTTTGACATTTTAGTTTTTGTTTTTAAATTCTCAAATAAAATGTCTTACAAAATCAAAACTTATCAAAGAACTATGAACATGGCCCATTATAATATCAGATGTTAAATTTTGTTTTTAAAATTTTATTAAAATTTTTAGAAAAATCTAATACTCGTATGCAATGTTTTTTTTTTTGTATTATTCGTTTATCATTTGATTTCAATATTTACAATCAGTTTTGTGTAGAAGTAAAGAATTTTTTAACTACCGCCATTCAGAATATTCTGAATTTTCATCTACAGAAAGTGTAAGAATGTCGTCTCTAGTTCTCGTGCACAAGGTACATTCCGTGTTTTGTTAACTAATGTAGGGTACTTAATGAAGTCTTAGGAGCTCACATCTCGCTTTAAAAATAATATTGATTAAATCTAAACTGATTTGTTCATTAAAGTAGTTTTTTGTCATAGAAAATAGTTTGATAATTTATAGGGGCTTTTTGTTTGAATTTGTTTGCTTTGTTCGTTGGAAGCATTTCTTGCAGAATTTTCCTCAAGTTTTTCTTGTAAATGCGTTTATAATTATAGGGTTTGAGTTAGAAAAACACCGAGGTACTTATTTTTCTCTACAATTTAAAGTTTTTCATTTTCCCAAGTCCAACTTTCATTCCGTACGTGAAGACCGGAATGTTTCGAAAAACCATTATTTTTAATTTATATTATGTATTTATTTGTAGGTTCCACAGCTTTCAGTAACTTCGAAGTTTATTTATTATAATGTTGGACGAGTCTGATTCTGACGATTCCATCAAAAAGAATTCATTTAAATAAATTGAGAAGATAAGTTATCTCAAGAGACATTCCTGCCTTACATCAGTAGTTGGTTCTAGCCAATTTGAAAGAATATTTCCATTCCAAGTAGCCAACTTGTTTTGTTCGTATAGCTTCTGAAAGATTCTTTAAATTTTTGTTAAGACTCCAAGGTTGATTTCTTTGAAAAATAAGGATCTTCTATCTTTGCAATTTTAAACCGCCCTATAAAGTCTACACAGAATGTGTACAATTTTGTTCCTTTATTCAAATACGTACAACCAATATTTTTAAGGGAGAATATATTATCTACTGCTGAGTTCCTCTTGCGAAATCCAGCTTGGAAAACGCTTAATAAGTCATTTTCGGTTATGCAGTCGGTTAAACGTTGTAGTAAGATCCCTGTGAAGATTTTCTTGATTACACTGATTTTTTTAATCTCCTTTTGTATAATTTTTCTTAAAACTTTCTGGTTCTACTCCCGTTGACCATTATGACGTTTTTTTTTTTCATCTGTGGAAGCAGTTTTTTATACGAGACATGATCTTCCACATCGGTGTATGACATTTGTAACCTCATCGAATAATAAAGATCGTTCTAAGAAGATGTCCTGTCAATATGGGAGTGCATATTCCACGAAGTTGCGGTTTGGCTGCGGATTCAGAAGTTTTTCAAAATGTGTTGACAATGCTTCAGCGTCCACTACGAAACTCTGTGTGAAAGAGGCTCCATAGGAACGGCTGTCTTTGATGATAACCAGAGTTACCATCATAAAAATCATACCATAGCTGGTTTCTTTTTTCTGCAAAGGCTTCGCTGTGTCTATAATACAAGAAGTAAAAGTATCTGTAACTCTTATGAACTGAATATCAGTTTCGTTTATTAGGTAAATATTGTAATTTGGAATCGCTGTATACTTCTGTAAATCTTTTTCGTACCACCATAGTTTTGGCAATAAGCACTGTTGCTTAGATTGAGTATCCTACTGAAGGTTAACATTAATTTGAACAGAAATAGGTAAGCTCACCTACTATGAAGTCAGCAATATATCCGAGCCACATTCGTAAGACACTAATCGATTGTTCGGCAAGCGGTTAATTTATTATGACCGTTTGGTTAGATTATTTACGAAATTCAGGTTCTTCATTCAGTATTTTTGATTTTCCAACTCTCCCTTTAAAATTTCCAATGATCAGACCTATTGGTCTTTTATGAATTCTAAGAGACAATTGTATAAACTGCTAATTCCATAAAGGCTTCCTCCACTTGCTCTTCCTTATGTAGACGTCCTAATTGCTGGTATCCATAACAGTTCATAATTAATAAAGTAAACTTATCATTAAAAGTTTCATAAAGCATACACATATTAGACTTACATATTTCTAAAATTTATTTTTATTAAAATCTTTCGCACTATTATTTCAAAAGCAGTGAAATATTATGTAACTAAAACAATCTAATTGCAGAAAGAAAATGAATGCAAATACTTTACAAACGATGGTAATAATGTTTACTTAATTGCGAATACCTAATAAAGCATCTGCTTGAGTTTAGAATTTAATTCATGCCAACCATCCATTCTGAAACTCAAACAAAATTTCATTACGATTTGGAGGAAAACTCTTCGGGGACCTACTAATGCAGTGGCGCACAGTCTTTAAACCACCCTATTTGGACTTTTATTTCTTTAATGCAAATTTAAAAAAAAATTCCCCTAGTGACTTACTTATGTAAGATCAAGTAGAAGAAGTATAAACATTATGTTTTAGTTTCAACTTTTCTTTAGGCAGCATATTCGCATTCGGAATGTCGATTGTTAAACCAATTAATTCAATTTAAATGCCTCAGATTGAGCCAAGAAAATGGACACACCAGAGACTCTTTGACAAAATAATTATTATTATGCCATACAGCTGTGCGTTTACAGAGTTTATAGTTTGTTGCATGCAACGAATTTAAAAACTTCAGCGTCTTGTCTAAGACTTGCCGCGGCCGCTGCATTGTGCAGTTGGATCAATCAAAACAACACCATACCACTCACTTTGCTGCATCAGCCATTATAACAAACATTGGAACTGGAACTTTGGAAGATTGGCAAGTGAACTACATTCACGTGATGTGTTTTGTATTATTTAATAAATAAATCATAAAGTCAGCCAATTGAAAGTAATTAAACACATTTTTTTCTTTCCAACAATACTTTATTTTATTTTTTCATTGTGAAAACCTAGGCGTAAAGATACTCCTATACCTAAACTATACCTAGAGATGAGGGGATAGGTATTTCACGGATTTTTTTTATTGCGGATACTCTACCACGACCTCTTGCGTAACGAGATCAGGGACAGAAATGATATGAGTTGAGTTGAGTAGGTACAGCTTCATATGATTTTGTTGTTGTTTTTTATCTGCCATCGATATATTACATAAATTTGTGTAAGTTCCTAAGGTTATGAGGTAGAGATAACCTCAGATCACGGTTCACTGCCTTACACCAGCACTTGTCATGGTGACTCTCAATCTCGATCTCAAGTCTCAATGAATTTTTTCCTTTATATTATCGGTCAGTCTCAGCGTCGGCGTCAGCTCCATTTCTACGTACCATTTTTAAGTCTCGCCACACCATCCTTCCCCTCTCTAGAGTTCAGGCCCCAACCAAACCTGTCAGTTTTCAATTTTCAATAGGTTATTTAACATCTCGTTAGAGTCAGACTGTCGTGCCATCTTTCCAAACTTTGTAGGTTTTTTTGTTTTAAGCGTTAACGGAGTTTGCTAAGACGGGTTAAAATAATCCAACTTCAACCAGCACCCAAGTAGAAGGCGATGAGATGATTGTTAAATTGAAAATCGGCGAAAAAGGAGTACATATACAATAAATATCTATCTAGTATCTATTAGAGGTAGCTTGATTTTTGCCAAGTTAAGGATTTGTTGGTTGTAACTTTTGTATAAGTATATAGTTAAATCCCAGCTAAGGAGTTCCGGGTGCTAATTTGGCATCATGCCTATATCGCATTATGACCCAATAACTTAGATATTTTCTCCTACATTTATCGTCGTTCGGCGCGTGTCGTAATAAAGAAGAGAAGAGTCAAAAAGAGGAGATGATGAACATTTCATTGTGTTGATTTTGATTTGTTTGCCAATATATGTTATGAATGTTATGAAAATAAAGCCAATAAAACATTCCAAAGCGTGACGTACTTTAAAAGCTTAGAAATACGACGACGTAAATAATGATATATTTAAATTTGAAAAAGCTTGTTAACGGACGATTAGAGACTTAAACAAATTAAACGATATGTCTTAAAAGTGATGGAAATTCGCAGCCAGGCATCGTCGTCGACGCGACGTTTCAAAGTAAAATCAAACAGATTATTTATCTTTATCCATTGTGAAGAAGGTAATTGTAAAAAAAACGTTTTATTAACTTTCCATAGGAAGTTATTGTAATCGGACCAATTTGTTGAATTGAAAATGTTGACATTTCTAGACATTTCAAGGTCAATAGAATATAAATAAAAGATTTTTAGAGAGATATGTGTGTGTGCATGTGTACGTACTTTCCAACGAAGCTTTTTTTTGTCGTCCTTATCTCAAGAGCCAGTAGAGATTTCGACTTGAAATAAATTGTATTACTTTAAAAAAATTGATTGGATGGTTTTTTACCATATTAAACTTAAAAAAAAGTGAAAAAATTCAATGAAACGTTTTTTTTTCATAAATCAAAAACACTAAACAAAAATAATTGTCACCTCGAATATTTTATCAACGAAAAATGTTTTTTTCTCCAAAATAATTGAATGCAACAGAAATTAACGTTTTTGTCATTTGCTAAAATCTTGAGAAATCTTACAAAAAATAAAAACCTAAAAATAATAAAATAAACATTACTAGAAGTGGGTAAAAATTGGTTTTCCACTTAATTATATTTTCAGCAACTTAAAACATTGGCTTTAAACTAATTTAATCTTATAGAAAATATTGTTTTCGACATTCAGTCAAATTTTTATAAAAATCCAACAGTCAGTTGTTTTCATAAAAATTAAAATCTACGAAAATAGTACGCAAAATTGGTAAAAATGTATGTTCGATTCTCGATATCCCGTGAATGAATGAAGATATTGACTTCAAAATGATTTCATTGTGTGCTCATTTTAAAAAAAAAAAACTCCAATCTGCATACGTTTTTATGTAAAAGGAATGAAAACTTTCAAAAAATGCTACTAGAATTGGTGAAATTAGGTGTTCGACTAAAAACCTCGTTAAAAAAACTAGATTTTGAAATCAAACTATTTCATCATATGCAAAACATTGTTGATAATCCTAAGCCAATTTAAAAAAAAATCAACTGACATTTTTTTAACAAAACATGAAAACCTACAAAAACAGTAAAATCTGATAAGAAATGGTTTTTGACTCAAGTATTAATAGAGCGTAAGGATATTGATTTCTTATTGATTTATCTCACACAAAATATTGTTATGAACATTTTGTTAAGGTTTTAAACAACACAGAACGAAAGGCGGATGGGAAGTTATCAGTGTGGGTCGCATCACAACCTCTTTTTCATCTATTTATAAGCTTAGTACAAGCTCGTCTACAAGCTTTTACCTAACCTAACCTTAAGTAAAGTTAGGTAAAAGCTTGTAACCTAATCTTAGGTTAGGTTAGGTAAAGGTGGCTGTTGAAAACCAACACCCTTAGACGAATAGTTAGCCCATTGTCATACCAAATGGACCTTAAGATCTACATTCCTCGTTGAACCAATTAGTGCTTGCTTTGAAGTGAGAAAATAAGTGTCGGAATTTCTTAGATCACTAGAACACTAGAACGTCTTTGTAACAAGGCAGGACATGAACATAGACAATAAAAGTTTGTCTTCTCTTCTTCTCCATGCAGCTTCTGTAAAAATCGTTTACAGAAGCTCGAAGTCGAAAAGCGTGCCTACCCATTAAGCAGTGTTCTATAAGGACCCATATAACGAAGCTAACTTAACTTAACCTTAGAACTTACGAGATAATCTTAACACTTTTATTAATCAAATATTAAAAAAGATGGGACAGTTTTTTTATATAAAAATAAATTATTGACAATGGAGGAAGAAATTAATGTACGTAACCTAGGAAGGACTACATGGCCTCACTAGAGAGTCGTAGGATTCTGGACATAGGTTTAAAGTGAACGTGGACACATGGCTTTCATTAAGCATAACATATTTCTTATACTTAAGTGTTGAGAAACTAATAACCATCACATGTAAAACCTTATTATAAAAATATTTATGCATCAAGCAGATTGATATAATCATATTTATCTTATCATCTTCAGAGAAGATGACAATTTATATGAGATGTAATAACATTGCGCATATGTATATAAAATAGAAATATACCGACGGTAATTATTAAACAGTTTTAGACCAAGCAGTTTGCATGTGGCCTCATAATATAAGGTATTTCATTACTGCAATAATTTTAACGATGTACTAAAATTCTCGAACATTTTTACTGGACCTTTTCAATACTGAAACAGAGAGTTTTTTAAAAAAGAATTTTAAATAATTGAGCAGTCTTCGAATGAGAAATGGAGATTAAAACATTAAAAAAGAGCTGAATAACAATGCACCATTCAGATAAGCGCTCAAGATCATTTTGAAGTTAATCGTCTTAAAATTTGCTACAAAGAAGATGCAAACATTAAGAAAAGAGCATTATTGATGACAGTTTTTATATCATTAATCAATATGCCCAAGTAAGTGCGTTGAGGGACAGCAGGCTTATAATCTTAGCAAATAAGTTGTTAATGCAGGCCAATTATGTTCTACCGTTAAGATACGATGCAAACGAAAGTATTTTAAAATACTTAAATGGAGTAGGGCAATATAACATTAGTTTCAAACCATTTCCAAGATTTTTAGGTTTGTCCTAGTGAATGCTTCAGCTTTAAATCAATTTTGAAATGGCTAAATAATTTCTTTCAGAATAAAGATTAGTTTTTCACAATTTTCTGAAAAATCTTCTGAATAGCAGAAAATTTACTTAAAAAACAATAATTTGAAACATCTCGCTTGAAGTAAGAACACCGTATAGGAATAATGTAAGAAATCTTTCAATCTCCAAAAGAAGGAAATTTTCAAGAAACAATATTAAACACAAGTTTTAATGGCCCAGCAACAGTACAAATGTTTTAATAAAATTGGTGAAATACCATCGTGTTCCTGTTAGTTGCCATAATGAAGTTAACTCAAGGCTGACTCGATATATTTGAAATGTTTGAAAATTTTACAATTAAACGTATAGTAAAGAAAGCTAAGTTTACACGATTAGAAGATCTTCTATTATTGGCCGAACAGTCAAAAGTCTTCCAATAGCATCCAATTAGGTGACAATTGCCAATTTTCTATCAAGTGAAAATTGTCTGTTTATACGGTTGTATGATTCAAATATAAGACAGTTTTTTGGATTAAAAATAAATAAATAAATTGGGTGGCGCAACAGTCCGTTGAGAACTAGGGCCTAGTGACTTACAACTATCAACCATTTCTGAATGCGAGTACTGTTGTCAGGGATGGATATAATTTTATATTAACACAGTTGAAACGAAAGACGTTAGAAAACAAAAAAATTGGAAGAAGCATTGAAAGACAATTCTCTCGACAGATGACAGAGAATATGAACATTAATTTAAGAAGTGAAAACAACAGCTTGTACATATTTAAGAAAATATAAAATATTGAAAAAAAAGTGAAGCAGACAATAACGACTTCATTACAAAATTTGTTCATGCTTCCAATCCTTTTTAACCTTTTTTTCTTGTTACTTCTTTTTCGTTATTTTGCCAAACAGTGACTTTTTATTTCATTCGATTTTCGTAGTTTTCAAAATCATCTAAGCTTTGTTGTTGTTCTCTGTTCAAAAAGTTCCTCCAAATTGAAACTTGGATGATGTTGTCTGGTGAGAACATCATCCAATATCCAATTAGTGGACAATCGTCCAATAATTTGAAAATATAAAAAATTGGGTGTATAGACGATTAGACATGATTGCAAGAAGTCGGCCAATTTTTTGATAAAAAAATTTGCATACAATTGGCTGCCAATTTTTGTCTGTCACCTTTGACTGATAAAATTGAGTGTTTACAGGATTAAAAGAAAGTTTTTAAAAATGTTTTGCGAAAGATGCCAATATTGGAAGATCTTGCAATTCTGTACACTTAGCTGAAACCTCGAACTCTTAATTTAAAAAAATTTAAAAATATATTTTTATACTTAGAAGACCAAAAAGAAGGTTTTCCAAATCTGTTGGTCTGCAGCTTAAATGGAACAGTACGCACATTGCATCTTAAACTTGTAAGCTAAAATTAAACAGTTTTGTTGAATGTATAAAACTAAAAATAATTGCATCGCAAATTTTTTGGATTTTTGGGTGGTATTTGTCTCCCTTAAAACAAAAATCTTTGAAAAAAAAAATAATCAAGCACTAGTTTTCTAGAAACAATGATACAAAAATCCTATAGAGTTAAAAAGTTTTCTAGATTAAAAAAAAATTTGTTGCTTCAAATAGAATTGTTTGTATTCAATGTTCTTAAATTTTTTGACATTGTCTGTGTTCATAACTGGAATATACGACTTCAAGTTATCTTAATTTTTAACCTTGTCGATTGAAAGTCGAGACTATTTAATATTAAAACTGTATCTTTCTTAGATTTGTGAACGTAGTTATTTGAGACTTAATTTATTCTGCAGTGTTGATTATAAGATTAAAGTTTAGAATTAAAGATAACACTAAAGGATCTTAACGTTTTTTAGTAATGGTCTGCTGTAAAAGGTGTTTAGAAGTATATTTCTTTTAAATATATAAAGAAAGGATGATCTTTTTTATTGACATGAAATTTACTATATAACAAAGATAATCTTTTGGAATTAAAATTTAAATATAATTTCTGTCATAGAATCTGCATGGCTGGCTCAGACGTAGTCCAATGTGAATGTCAAATTACTTTTTCCACCATTTGTAGCCGTATATCGATAATAACGCGACAAATGTTGTCCTCCTAGACTAGAGACTTCACGTATCATCACAGAAAAAAGTCAACTGACCCCCACATTAAATCACACAATCCAGGAGGATAATTAACCGGCCTGTAGCGTTAAATTTTTCGATTACCTATAGTTTCCTTCAAAAATCAATTGTGACACAAGCTGTGTGCCACTTTTTGTTTGGTTGAAACCGCAACCCATCATTGTTGTTCAACTGATGAACAAAAAATTCAGTAATCATGGACTTATAGCGGTCACCATAGACTGCAACGTTGTGGCTAGCATCGTTTTAAAATAATTATGGACTAATTATTCCACCAACCCAAAAAGCACACCAAGCAATCAGTTTTTGTGGTCGTAACGGTGTCTCAACACACACTTAAGGATTATCATCACTTTATATACGGCAGTTTTCTTTGCAGGCGTAATCAACCAAAAGTAAGCTTCATCACTAAACAAAATTCGCGTTATACGAGTACGTATTTCGAACTGAATCATGATTTTCAAAATCTATATACAGAATCTGGAAATGTTGTTCAGGCTTGAGTAATTCATGTTGAAATGTAAAACCATAGTAAAAATAAATTACTTGAGAATCGACAAAAAGACTGCCGCAGTTAAAATAGTGTTGGTATAACTTAAAATTCAATACCCCTCAAGAAACACCCGTTATATAGTTTGTGCATTAAGAAATATTAACAATTTGTTCGCCATATCATAATCCGGTTCCGTATCACCTTCGTCTCTTTATGTCAATGTTTCGTTTTTAATCTAATAATCCAATTACACCTACGTCACAATCACTGCCAGCCGCCACCGCGCCGTTGGAAATGAATCACAAAGCAGGATTTTAAATCCGCATTGTATCTGTATTTTTCCGTCCCAGATTTCGGAATCTATGTACCTACCTAGAAACCTGCATTAAATCATAAATTTACACTTTGAGCTTGAATAGAGAACCAAGTAAACATAATATACCTACAAGCTCGTTGAACTGAAACTTGTTCTCGAGCATGCAAAATTGCATACATTACAAAGGTCGGCCCCGGAAGGCCTTGACTTCTTAGGCATACATTTTTTTCCATTCCGACATAAATGGAACCATATGTTGTCATTAGTTAGTTAGAAGTTTAGATCGATAAGCGTGTATAAAAATCGAAACAAACTCGATTCGATTACAGGTGTCGTGATAGAAAAACGACGCGACAGCGTCATTCACGATCATCGATCAACACACGCTCTTCCATACATGTAGTAATAAAATAGAAAGTGAAAGACGGTACCATGATCCACATGACACACACAAAAATATATTATATACAATTACTGATCCTTGATCACCGTGTAAGTTGCCGCAGTTAAGTTCTTCATGGTTTTCTTGTTCTTGGAGTTCGAATAGCTTTAACTGCAGAACAAAACAAACAAAAAAGAAACAAATAAGAATAATTTTCTAATATTTTCATCCGGCTAACGATACTTCACTCAATACCTCCTGCTCCTAGGTATCTAGTTAAACTTGTAGCGGAATGGAATGGGAGTCCAATTATTTCACGCTAATTACTGCATTTTCATCATAATTAAACTTCAAAGTGTTATTATTGCATAAATTTGTTGCAAAATGCAATTTCGCATTATATAGTATGTTCGTAGATAGTGGAACATATAAATCTAGTTAATTTGTTTAAAACAATAATAAAATAATAATAATAATTGCCAATAAGTGAGTATGAGTTTATATTCGTTGTAAGGCAATAAGAACAAGCATGGTGCATGGTTTACCTTTGCGCGTGGATTAAAGCGCCACCGACATACAGTGGGAGCGTTTACGTTTTATATCTACATTATTTATTTTGGTTATTTGGTAATCATTTAAAACATTTAATATTATCTGAAAGACCAATGTGCAAAAACTAAAATTATTCGCGGTATGCCTTTAAGAAGTTGTACCATTTAAATAATTAGTTTTCTAGCTTCTTCACAACAGAGCTTATTCGTGCAAAAAATTTCGTATCTTATTGGGTCTTAACAATAATAAATCGCTAAACACAGGTTAAAGCACAGCCAAGTTGAATTTTAACAGCAAGTTTATTGGCGTGTATGCCATCAACCAAAATAAAAGTTTTTACTGATTAAACTTTTATTACATTCGCTGTCAAAAATACAGCATTAAAGTGAAATTAGTAATAGTGTAAAAGTGAACAAAACAGAAAGCATTTATTTTACAAAATTAAGCTTTGAAATGTGTTCACAAGATTCAATTATTGAAGACATAACCATCTTGGAAGATATGGTCGAAGCAAGGAGGCAAAAAGTGTAAGTATACAAAAATTGAACCATACACAAAATATAGCGTTTCAAAGTTTTTTCGAAACTACAGGTTTCGTTGCCGTTTTCCAATTTGGAGATCTACAAATATTGATTTTCAGCCATTTGTAGTACGACCATGTATTGTGGCGTGATGGTTAGTGCGTCCGGTCCTGACTTGACTAAATTCGATCCCAAATGCACACAGTCAATAATTTTAGTCGAAGCACAATTTTTTTTGGTTAGTTTTTTCATTTTTGAAATAAAGGGAAAGCCATATGCTGTGGACTAAATCCGAACTCTAAGCATCGTAAATTCGTAATTATGACTTTTGCTGAAGAGCATAGGTATACCAACTGTACAAGAGTTTACGTTATTTAATGAACCGAAGACCTCATTAAAGTTGTTGAAGGAATATTTTCTCAGTAATTAAATATACTCAATGGAACGCTTATCAAAGTCATTATTTAGAGCGAGAGTAACATAAGGATCCTTAAATCGTTAATAGCAAAGAAAAAAGGTAGTGGTCCTAAATGACTACCTTGGTGTACTCTTGATTTGGTAATGAAGGGGTTGGAGAAAGAACTTCTAAATTTAACTTGGTAAGACTTATTTTGAAGATAAGAATAAATCCATCCAGAAGAAAACCCAATAGAAGAGGTTAAATTGGATAAAGCTTTGGGAATAACTTGTATTGCGATAAGAGGTACATGAGAACGTCGTTCGTAATGCTTGACATAAGATGATGCAGAATTTTTGGTGTCGGGTATATTTCTCTTTAGAATTTTTTTACGCATCTGGTTTATTAATTCCTAGATTTCCGATGGCATCTCGGCTGTTACTAATGAATTACTGGCAGTTGCCTGAGAAAAACTAATCCAAATATTGAGCATCCAGATATTTAGTTTTATTTTCAGAATTTAAGAAAGCATTGTTATTTCGACAATCTACTGTACTAAAATTAAAATTTAATTCTTTTTACTTAAAACTAATTAAACCAATTAAACAACGAATAGATTTTTTCTTATTTCACTAATAACCAAAATGAAAACGAAACCTTAATGATTGCAAAAATTAAAGAATCAAAAGAACAATTCTTTGAATGAACGACATGTGAACAATTGATTCTTTTGAACTAAATATGTATACAATACAATTCTTTATTGATATTTAATACATTTTATATTTAAAACAACGTATCTTTGGAACCGTTTTAACGATGATGATTTCAAAATTTGGAATTCAGTTGTATCTTAAAATTAAAATCAGTTTGCTCTATACCTATTTAAAAAAAAAAGAAATTCAATATTTTCAAATCGGGCCAACACTAGATTTTGATTAAAGTTAATAAATTAAAATAATTTATGGATTTTTATACACTCCTTTTTTATATACAATTGCATAAGTTAATGTTTTTTTTTTTTCAAATAACTTCCATTTTATCTTTTGGTCCATGAGACTTTTAACACGTTATTTAGAATACCAAAAGGAAGCCATTAACAAATTTCCACCTTAATGTCTTTGATTCAGAGGTAAACACTGGACTATTAGTATTTTTACTCCCTTAATTACTTGCGACTTATAGGGACTATTTGACAAGTTTTGCATTCGTAAAAAAATTTAAATTTCGTTATTTTAATCAAACATGAAACTACGATGGTAGTAAGTCAAAAATAGTAGGTCCCCCGTTTCCGTCTGTCTGTTTGTCTGTCTGTCCTGGCCGCTACAGCCCAAACAATTGAGTTCATTGACTTCAAATTTGAAAATTTAGGTTGTGAACCACCAGGCATTTTTTAAAGATTAAAAATAACAGTAGTCCCTATAAATTTTTTTGGTCAAGAACCGAAATCTAGGACTTTCTCAAAAACAAACCTTTAGATTTTTTTTTCTTCAAATTTTCGCTAAATTTTTTTTTCTTAATTTGCTTTTTTCTTTATAAAAAAAAATATTTGTGTATTGCTCCAAAAGTGTATCCCTCTTAGAACCGTTATTTTGTTTTCAAGTTTACTTAATAAATCAATAATCAATATCTAATTTTATTTCTGCAAAAGCTCTTATACTGTCTTTTGTAACGTTTTATCGAGCCCTTCCCGTCAATTTATCTTAAGCGCCAAAATAAATTTGATCGTTAACGACAAATCCAAAGCTTACTGCTGGCTTTTAAACAACTTGTACCCATAGTCAGTATCGGAAATTATTATTATGCTTAAGTTAAGACATGACAATAGCCTTCAAGGCTCTATGTGTTACTAACAAATTCTAATAATTAAGTTGTTATGAATTCTTCTCTACAATTAAGTTAAATTTAGTGGCACAATTAACAACTCTCAATTACTCCTCTAATCTATAACATTGGTTATTGTATGCACTATGTACGAGATATGTACTTTGACAAAATATATAATTTAATTTTTGTATTGCATTAATTATTATCTGACAAACCCAAAATGGTAATAAAACAGTTTTTGTTCTTATTGAGAACTCGAATCTTAACGTTATAACATCACATTTTTGGAATCTATTAAAAAAATATATGTATATAAAAACATATTTAAAAAGGGGTATATTTAAATCTAAGCATCAATATCACAGTAAATTGGAGTCCGAATTGGGAATCAGCATTAGCACCAACAATTTACTCTAAGACAAATAATTAAAAACAATAAATACTTAAATATTCAAAGTTTTTTAAGACTTTGTATAGAAATAAGAATCATAAGTAATTAGAATTCACCAAAAATTAGTGAGTTACTAAAATCAATTAAACTGTACCTAGATGATAAAGATTTGTACTTTGTAATATCTTCAGAAAATATTTTGTAAAAAACTACGTTGTGGCTTACCCTACCCTTAAAAACAGCGTATTAAGTATTAAGTATTTTCTGCATTTTCAGAGATATATATTTTAAAAACGTGACATAATAAAGATATAATGAGGTGAGAATCCAATTTAGGACAATCAATTAATTTAAAAAAATATTGTCTGTTCGTGTAGCAGGTAACAAACTTGGTTATATTACTTATTAGTTTTAGATGCATTTTTTTAATAAGAAAGCTTGTTCATTAAACTCAGCAATCATTTTCTATTCATAACTCTTAAAATGTAGTTTGAATAATTTATTTGACCAAAATAGCTGACAGTCGATAACCACATTGACATTTAGCATAATATATGAAAATAATTATTTTATTAAGATTACTCTGTCATTTTACATTAAATTCCCATTTTAATGTTGTTCTGCCCCACTATATTATATTATGACAGTCATGGCTTCTGCAAGCCATGGTTGGACGGTACTAAAGTGTATACAACACAATCACTTTTATTCTGTTTTTTAGCTTGCTGACCGACTTGTATACGCTTAATTTAGCTGCGTAATTAAAATAAGAAATGCAAATAGTAAAGTTGTTGTTTTTTGTTTTCTTATTTTATTGGAACGTCCTTGAACATTGGTTTTAACTCATATAACAATGTTAAATGAGGTGTGTCGGCCGGTGTGAACTGTGAAGTTTTATTTTTTATTCGCAAAACGACCTTAAAGGTCGGTGTGATTAGATAAGATAATATATAGTCTTATCGAACTTTTTACACTCTCATAAGTTTGAGTTTGGAATATGCATACGCGTATATATTGAATGGAATTTTTGTCGAATAAATAGTCTTCTAATTTTTTAAATGAAACAAAAAGATTTCTAACAATGGTTTGTTCTTAATTATTTATGTGTTTAATTAAATTTTATTAGAATTCAATTCTCACAAGGTTAAAGATACGGTCCGATAGTTTGTTATTACATTTTTAGTAGCAATTAAAAAAATTAGAAGAAGGAAGAAGCTATAAATCTTTAAGGTGATACAACAATATTGACGGCCTACTCTCAATCCTTCCTTCATAAGTAAATTCATTTTGAGTTTTATAACCTCACAATTATGAATTGACCAAATTTGTAAACTGTATTTTAAAGCAACCTATTCAAAGCTTTTCTACCATCTGGGAATTCAAATGTCTGCGGGTCCAGCTTTCAAAAATTGTGTTTTTGTTCCAAGATTATTTGATAGGGTTAATTTGTATGAACTTTTCTTAAGTCTAAGGTTCGAAATTTAATCGTATACAGAACAAAAATGAATGGTATCAATAGGCATAAAGGAGTGGAGGCCCCCTCGCCCCAAATTATTTTCAAAATAAAGTAAACCATTTTTTTCACTCGAGTTTTTCAATAAATAATTTATTGTGAAACCAAGTAGATTCCTTTAGTATTGAACAAACACATATAAATATAAACGGAAAAAAGAATTATCTAAAATTAAATTTTAGGGTTAACGAACGGAACCTTTCGAGCTTTTTTCGCCGAAAAATCGTTGATGATTTCGTTGAAATCCAGTTCTCGGAGTAAATGGCTTTCAATGCTCAAGAGAGAAAGCTTCGATAGACGGTTTTGGTTCGAAGCCTATTTTTTATAATTTTCATTTTTGAAAATGAGCGCTCTCCAGTGCAATTTGTTACCATCAAAACCAAATACATTCTCAATGCAATTGGAAGCGCTTCTTATCAGGGCCATTTGAGATTTTGATATTTCACTGATTGCCTGACTGGAGTGAACAAATATAAATAAATGATTTCTGTTATTTAAGATAAATATAATTAAATAATCATGTATTCACAAAGTACTGTAGGCTGTAGGAAAAGATGTTTACTAGTGTTTACTAGTTGGAATTTGAAACAAAAATTTTCCGAAGTCTCTATTGTGGGGGCCCCCCGTTTGTGGAGGCCCCGGGGCTTCTGCCCCGGTTGCCCTCCCCTAACTCCGGCCCTGAGCATGACCAATTAACGTCGCTTAAACGCGACCAGGAAAATTCTAATACATTGATAAAGCCATAATAAGACTTGTTTGCATACTTTTTGCTTCGTGTTGTTGCAACAATATCCAATTCTGTTTTATTGTTACGAATTGACTCTGAATTGTTTTGTTTAAAGGGATAAAAGCCATTTTGAAACTTCGTGGAGTTTAGTAATACCTCTATTCTTCAGAGTAGCCATGTTTGTAGAAAATTAATTATTTTACATTTTTCTAAATTCAAAATTTGATTAAAATATCAAAACAGATACAATTTCAATTACTTAGGCCGACGAAGTTGAATTCCTTTAAAACTAATTTGAAAGTTACAATTTATCAATTTATTTATTTCTGGTCCAAAAAGAGTTAAGTCCTGTTGTAACAAGAATGGAGTTGAAACTACGAGTACATTAAAATAAGTATTGTCCAATATCTAACTCGAACATGTTTTGAATATGGAAACTTAAACAATTTTATTTGCAAAAGCTGCGGATCCAGGAGGGGGCGTCACACACTTAACATAAAACCAAAATGTTGTACATATGATCCAAAAAATTGTATGTAGGCCTTAAGGGAAATCGAAGTCTTATTAGGATTTTATAATGAATTGAAGACGGGATTCAAAAGTTGTACCGTTTTAGTTTTTTTGTATAAAGCAACCTAGATGCGTTTTGGGGACTATTTTGTTCATTGATTTTATTTGGTTTAAGATAAGTTAGGAGTTTGGACAACAAATTTGAGTGTGTAATTTAAAAGTGCATATGTTGGAAAAAATTTAATTTCTTCCGTGAATCTTTTAAACATATTTTGATAAGAAATGACTCAACAACATTTATAATATTATTTTGATTGTGATTCAAGGCAAAAATATCGTCTGAAACTCGCAGAATTGAAATTCAAAGCTTGTAAAATAAAAACTTAGATGTAAGACAGCTCTGACGTATTCAAAGAAAATTCAAAACCCATGCATTTTTTTATGTGAAAATGGTATTCCATATTTGTTGAAGCTAAAATAAATGTTTTTTCAAACCCAATTATGAGTACCAGAAAAGCAATTTCAAAATATTCGCTTAAATCAAAAATACATGGGGATGATAGTCAAACATTTTTGAAGCACTATAGTTTTTGGCTATAGTTTCTTCACTTTCCGAAGCTGTGACAAAAACATGTGCTGTGGACTAAATTCGGTATTTAAGCATGGAAATGAAAAATTTTGCCGAAGAGGACTTACCAATGAATGAGAATTAACGCAAGATAAGGAACCAAAGTTCTAATAAAACTTGTAGAAAAAATATAATCTCCATAATACAATACTATTAATGGAAGGCCCATCAAAATTAATTGTTGATGCCATATTGATGAAAGATGAGATTATGCTATAAAAAACAAGGGTGTAACGACCATGTATTTAAGGATTAACAACAATTTAATGGTTATTAAATAATTCTATTACAAAAATATAGTTCCACTATTTATTCGTTTCTATTTTTTTTCCTGGGAAAATTAATGGGAATACTTCAGAGATTAAAAAAAAAAATAAGTTTAATTATTTAATACTAGCTTTTAGCCGTGACTTCGTCCGCATTAGATAGTTTTTTTGGATAGTAGTAAGAAAAAACCTGAGCTGTACTTTTTTGTACGTATGTTTCAATTGTGCCGAGATGGGATGAGGCCATACTAAGTGTGATTTTAAGAAGAAGATAGGTTACTACAATACATTTTTATATACGACGTTTTTTGTTTTTCCTTCCTTGGCCAGAACGTAAAGATTTTGTGGGTTTGAGACTCGTGAGCACGCTACATATAATTGTCCATGGGAAAAACAGTTTTTTCCAAATTTACACCTGCAACTTTTAGCGTTTGCCCCTGAGCTTTATTTATTGTTATTGCAAATGCTGCTTACAGAGGAAACTGCACTCTTTTAAACAGAAACGCCAAATCGGTTTTAATTATCGGAATGCGGGGAATTAAAAATTGTTTTCCTTTTGCTATTTCAGTCATGATTATAGCTTTTATAATATTTCGTCCTAGGTGAGTAATCTGTAGCCGTGTACCATTACATAACTTTGGTGCATCAAGATTTCACATTAACAGAACTGGAACATCAACCTTCAATCTCAACTTATGAGAAGGCACCCCTGATAGTTCCAAAGAATTAAGAAACTATATGGGGTATTATGTTACTTGCTCCGTGTCCATAACGTTGTCTACTAACTATCTCATTAGTTGGAGCTAAAATTGCCCTCTCACACAACCACTCCCGATTGCCCATATTTATATGCAGGTTTGGATAGTCATTACTTTTTAATTCATCTGTGCTACAGACAATTTGACAGAATTCATGACTCAGCGTAATCGAGCCGTTACAGTCTGTTGGCATACAATCTCCTCCGATTTTTAGAAGAGCAGCGGTATATTGTCCTGCTTGAGAATCATTGTGTAGCTCTAGCTGTACTCGCATATTCGTAGTCAGACAAAACTTTTTTACATGTACCCATAACACAGATGCTTTCAAACATGCGTTTATTTCATCTGCCGGTGTACTTCTAGTAATTACCGACAGGGTCGGTCTAAAGTCGCCAGCGACTTATTTCATAAAGGTTGGGAATGCGTTGTTTTCCCGTAATACTAATTTTATCCAAATATTATATGCAAATCTTTGGTAATTTAGGAGTGAAAGCGATCAGACCCCGGAAAGTAATTTTTACCATGGGAATGCGTTGTTTTCCCGAGGTCAAAAGTAACTCATGTCCTTTCTTAAGTCTCAAACTATCTCCTTACCAAATTTCATTTAAATCTGTTCAGTAGTTTAGGCGTAAAAGTGATCGGCCCACCTGAATTTTCCCATGAGAATGCGTCATTTTCCCAGGGTAAAAAGTAGCCTATGTCCTTTCTCGGGTATCAAAATATCTCCATACCAAATTTCATGCAAATTGGTTTAGTAGCTTAGGCGTGATTGAGTAACAGACAGACAGACATAGTTACTTTCGCATTTATAATATTAGTATAAGTATATGGATGATATTTTTTCCTCAAAATATGGAGTACCTAAATAAATATTTTTTAAATTTGCTTATACTTTTCCCAATAAACTTTTAATTGCAATAAAATTTGCAAGCTAAGATCGTTTCTATTTTTTATCAAAAACGGGCAAATTTAAAACTTGAGTAAATATATAAGATCAAAGTTTAAAATCGAAATCAGCATTACAAATTAACTCCAAAATGATATTAAAAACTATAACGGGAAATTTCTTGACACAGTTCTAATCTCTAAAACTCGGTTTATTGATAAATTAGAAGTGAATTGAGTTCTAACTCATTTCTTCATCACGTTCTCTAGCATAAGAATTCTGATTTAGATCTCAGTTTGAAATAGAACTTCGATTTATTAGACCCCCAAATTTGGGAGTACAGAATATTAGAACTCGGCTCAGCAATGTTTTTGTTTCATCCAAAGACTTAACTTTAAGATTCAGTCCGATTTTGAATAAAATATCAGACCAAAAGGACATTTTATGTGCAGTAACTAAATATTTTTAGAAAATACATAAACATGGACTGTTTGGCAAGAAGTCATAAATAGAAGCTGAAATGTTGGGAACGATAACAGTTTCAAGTGTAAAATTTACATATGTATGTGAGTATTTAAACCTATTAACTTAAACAGAGTGCCCGAAAAGAATTTCGTGCACTCTGTATAAGTTTTACATATTTATGGCATCAAAGGGTTGGATGGACATTATACATACATATAAATATTAGCGTTTATAATGACCACGACTATTTAGTCTGCAGAAATAGACATACGAGCTATTTAAATTATTACTTTAGCAATATTGTTGTATTTTTCGTCTCGACACAAATCTTTTGCATAACTGAACACACGG
The DNA here is from genome assembly GCA_951509635.1 of Eupeodes luniger. Taxonomy (NCBI): domain Eukaryota; kingdom Metazoa; phylum Arthropoda; class Insecta; order Diptera; family Syrphidae; genus Eupeodes; species Eupeodes luniger. The sequence continues at coordinate 123,853,938 of OX608073.1, read as the reverse complement.
TTTCTTGAAAATTTGAATATTATATTTTCTATCAATATCATATGATATTTTAGAGTTTGCAAGACTCGAAACCAATATTATTTTGATATTTATTAGAGTCAGATATTTATTGCAGCACGAATATATTATGTACATAATAATTTTAAATAAACGAAATCCAATAAAATACGAAAACACAATTTTTATTTCGAAAAAAGTGAGAATATCAAAACTAAATCCTAAATCTAACAAAAACTCAGAAATCTTTTTAATTTTGTTTGTAGAATGTCAGAATTTTGGGTCAGAACCAACTACGGGGTGCTACAAAAATAGTAAAAACACATAAGAACTCAGTTCCACACAACAGAGATCTTAAATTCCTAAAACTCAGAAATGATTTTAAACCGAGTTCTACAGACATGATTAGATGTGAAGAAATGCTCGAGTTCTAAATATTTTTAAAATGGCGTTTCAAAGATAAACTGAGAATTACCGTAAAAGAATTGGCCGTAAAAGTATTAAATTCAAGGTTTGCTCAAAATTTCATGTAGAGTCAAATAAAGACTCATAACTTATGGGGTATCCAGAAACTAAGTAGGATACTACAAAGAAATGTAAGTACTTTTGCAAAATCATCATCATCAAAATAATTGTAAAGGGATATGTTAATTTTTAAATTAGCCTTAAAAACCCTGCTTTTCTTTGTCTTTTGCATTTTTTAAGGGGTATATATATTTTATAAACCTGATGTGATAGAAAAATTAAAAGCCAGGTTCGAACTCGTGGCATCTTAACCCTTAAGAAAATAATGTGTAACAGAAAAATAATTTTTTTTTGACTAGTGTAATTAACTAGGAATTGTTCTTTTTCTATAGTTTGAATTTTATAAATACTTTTAATGTCATTACAAAATCTTAGTTGTGTTTCACATTTTTACAAACATATCTATATTTGAAGGCATTGAACTCTACGAACTTTATGACGCAGGGGAGGGTGGTCATAACCCTCAGGACCCCTCCTTCCTTGGATCCGCAATTTGTTCGCAGATACAATCAAAACGCTTCAGCAAATTAAAAATTACGTTGCAGTTAAAGCAACCGACCAAAACGGCGGCGGCGGGCGGCGGCGATTCAAGCAACGGAACTCGTCCATGCAGGAAGGTGAGTGGGTCACCCACTTTAGTGAATTATGTCTTATACATTTTATTAATTAAATTAACAACTCGTTCTTAAGTCCTTGAAAATAACATTTCCGCCTTACTATAATTTTTTTTAACTTAAAATCATCATCTTTCTAAAATATACCAATTTAAACAAAAAATATGTTCTAGCTCAGTCAAGTTTACTCAGAATGTTATCACTATTTATTTTCAAAACTAAATTAATAGAATATTTAATTATTGACACAAGCATCCATATTCATTGCAACAAGAACTATATATCTAAATTAAGAACTGTCTCTCTGGCTGCTTATCATATTTAACACCCTAATTAATTATTCAGTGATTTGAAAGTGATCTAGCTTTGGGTATTTTGTTTGACTTTTATTCTTGAATTAAACATCTGTCTGAAAAGCAAAGTCACACATCGACCGACAGTCCGACACTCTATCATCAACCGATGATGATAAAACGTGTTGAGTTGAAGGCCTGTTGATGTGCTGATGTTCTCCAATGCTTATATTTGAACTTAAAACAAAATAAACGTTCAAGCTTTGATCGATTTTATCAGTTTAAATAATTTATTGCCATCAAATAAATATATCCGGGTTCGTTGAGATCGCTCTCAGTCTGACTGACCATTAATGATGGCAGCGAGATATTGATACTCTGTTGCAAACATAGATACAACGAACTCTTCCACAATCACAATTCAATTGGTAGGAGGTAGGTTAGGTACATATTACGCCCAAGAAACAATTCCCGGAAAATCAATGTGAATTTTCCGCTCTCATGTCATGGAAGTCTCTCGACCATTACCACGTAGAAGTATGTAGACCAGCGTTGCCAAAATGTGCCCGATCGGGCCATTTGGCACTAAGTTTTTTTATTTTGGCCCGTGGCCCGGGGCCAACATGAAATGGCCCGCATATCATATATTTTCTTTTTTCTAAAACAACAAATCCAATCTTTTTATTCCATCAACAAAATTATCAATGTGTTTCCTCCATATACATCTTCCCATATTGAAAATGACACTGAACTCATTCATTCAGACTGACATGACGTTTGCTTTTCATTTGTTTTCGCCAATCGCCACTTTATTTTTTTCACCTACCTAGTACATGATACAACTAATAAGATAGCGCATTGCGCATGTAAGGTTTTGGCTGTCAAACTATCGTGACGTCACCAGCACTCAATTAATTGAAGAGAGCTAGTATATTTGGCGCAATTTCAATCTATTTTTTGTTGTGGATGTTAACGGAAGTGAATTTAAAATATGTTTAAATCAATAAAGTTATTTAAAGTGATATTGTTCATAATTTATACAAAAAAAAAACATTTACTAATAAACATGGGTGTTTGTTCTGTTTTTGACTGCAACAATAACGAAAGAAATAAGATAACGAAAGATTCCAGTTTTCATACATTTCCAAAAGGAATTTTAAATCTCTCGAAGCAGTGGGTCTTGTGTTCACTAAACGCAAGGATAAAATTAATGTTCAGACTGCAAGAATTTGTAGTCTAAACTTTTTGAAAGAAGATTTTATAAACAATACAAAGTATGAAATGGGTAAGTTAATAAAAAAAAGTAGTTCAGAATAAGAATCAGAAATAGATTTATATCAATAGGATTCACAAGGTATCGGATTTTGAAACCAGATGCAGTTCCTACGGTTTACGCAAAGCAACTGCCTGTAGCGTCTGAGCCTGACACAACAAAGCGCTCGAAAAGAATGGAGCTGTAAAAGCAAAAAGATGTAGTGAGTGGGTTGCTGGTTCCCATTGAGCTCGAGCATGAAAACGTGCCTGAACAGCAATGCAAAAAAGATAACTTGATGAAAAATATTTCACATCCACAATTAAAACAAGCTCAATTTGATGTGCTAATTGAACAATTGTAAGTACCTACATATCTAATAGTATTTGTAGGCATTTATGATAGGAACAAAATCTTAATCGTACTATCCATGCATTCTGAAATTGTATACAATAATTTGTTTTTATAAACTTATTAGAAAAACCTTACGCGAAGAAAATGAGCAACTCAAAACAGAGTTAAAGACTAAGACCAGGTTTGATCTCACAATCTAATAATCGATTCATCTTAACAATATTCGCTTTTTTAGGAAGGATTTTTGTCGTTGACAAAGTCGACAATAGCATGCCTATTGCTTCTGAGCCAGAAGAAAATCTCCCATTTAATTACGATGGTTTTGAAAACTTGCTTGGCTGCATTTGCCATCGTTTTAAAAACACCATACCAAACCTGGAACAAATTGAACCAGACGAAAGCTCTTGGGTAAATCATTTGGACGAAGGAGGCTTGTCTAAAGCAAATCCCACAATGATGGCTCACTTTGCTGCATTAGAAAATGTTTTTAATGCCGTAAATGGAGAAGGTGAAGGCATTTACATCTGTCCAAACTACATCCAGCATTTACTTGAATTTGCCGAGAAAGCAAAGATCAAATGCGATGAGAAGATTATGAAGCTTTTCTTTCGTTGTCGCATGTACTTCCGAATGCGGAAACTAAACAGACAAATCACTGAAAGCAAACTGTCCAGAAAAAGAAAATACAAAAAAATTATTAATTAAATAAAAGGTTGAAAAAACACTGACTAAAAAAGACCACCATATCTTTTATTTAACCATTTATCACTATTTAAACAATCTTCCCAGGTAATTCTATGGAGAAAAATGCATCCGAATGAAAATGAAAAAAAATACACCATACTCTTCATTTACTTCGATTTTTTATTAATTTCTTTCACTCAAACACACAAATTTTCTTTAACTTACGAATAAACACAAATAATAACTATTTAAAACCATTTATCTAAATGAAAAATATTAGAAACATTAACATTTTATTATAAAAACAAAATATCCAAACAAATTAATGCCATTGTTTTGTTTTGATTTCACATACTGAATAATAAACGTCAAACTCGTTGAGTGCTTGTGACGTAGATGCGCAGAACGAAACAAAAATAGAAACGCGAATGCGCTATCTGTTTTAGTTGTATCATGTACCTAGTACGTATCTCGTCTGTTTGTTTTGTCATATCTACAATTTCTTAAAACACAGCCCAAAAAGGCAAGAAGAACTTAAAGTTTTTCAAGAGTATCTTGATTTGAAGAACACCAAAATAAAGAAAGTTGTTGCAACGCAAACAAAAAATTTAATGTTATTTCAAAAAAATTTGTTAAAGCTGAGTACTTAGAAAGTCTAGACAATATATTTGAAGTTGAATTCGAACAGTACGCTTTGAAACCCTTAAATGGAATATATTTTGGCTGCGGATTTGATGACTTATACGAAAATTTAATTTAATTCGAAATATAGTAAGTTTATTTAGAAAAGATAAGTTGTTATTATTTTCTTAAACAAATTTTTTCTAGGGTAGTGCGCTGTGGCCCGCACATTTTGGAAATGACCCTCAAAATGGCCCTTAAAATTTTTGTCTTCGCGGCAACGCTGATGTAGACGGTGGTACACTGATGGGGCGAACGCGACGACTACGACGACGACGACGACAACTTCGGATACTACTAAGTTGCCTCAAAAAATGTCTGTGTCTTTGCAAAAAAACAAACGATACTATATCCATTAGTGATTCTCGTATCCACAAGATACATTGAAGCTTTTGGTGGTATACGCCAAGGCAAGTTGTAGGTAAATGTGTCAACTTTCTGGTCGGTTGGGACCGTTTACATCATACCGCAGATACTCTATACCTAGTGCACAATACACGCAAGTAAACATCGACAGCGACGCGAGACGTTCGCATTTACCATCGCCATCGCCAGTTCCAATTCAATTCAGTGCGATATTGCACCAGATGTTCTCGTATATCACGATGGATGTTTTGAGCCTTTGCTCGCAATCGTGGTTACATATTACCTCAAGTCTTATATACTATATGCACCAAACACCAAACCGAACTGTCTTTTGCTTCTATAGGCATATACATATGTACATAGGTTCTCTGGTAAGCCATGGATTCGATATAGAGAGGAGTTATAGTTACCATCGCACAACCACATTGCAATCAATTGCACAATTATTGTGTATCTTTTTGCAAGTTGTTTTGAGGTAATTATAGCATTTTGTCGGCACTCGAACTCTTCCACACGATGGATGGCGGATGGTGGAAGGCGAAGCGGCTCGGCGAAGGTAGCAAACGGCGCGGCGCGGTGCGGTGGGGGTGAAGTCGATAGTTCTCTCTTCGTATACTAGGCAGGGTTTTGTGGTTAAAAAGACGGTGGCGGCCGACGGCCGGCATGGCTTAACTAAGCTAAAGAACCTCGACGTCTCTGTAAAGTGTATGCAGAGTCGATTTGTGGTCAATGAAATGAATTTCAAATACAGCAGTGCACCATGATTTATTGATCGCGACATTTGTTGCTAACTTGTTTGTGGGATTTTTGTTTGTCTCTCTCCACTTTGCGCGCTTTTTATGATGCGGGGATTCACGGATTATTGACTCCCATGGTGACTAGAGATAAACAGTGGGACAGAAGGAGAAAAAATAAAATTTTTACACATAAAATAAAATAAAGGTAGGCACAAAATTTTCATATGAAAATATTTTGTATAGAGTTTTATAAATTATAAAATAAATTTAAAACTCCCTTGACTTTGTATTTATCTTTATATCTCAATTTTGAAAATTTAAGGAACCCATTTCAAATCTATTTTGAGTTTCAATATATTTTAGAACTCGTTTGAATAAAATTTAAGTTTTGATTAAGAGTGGCAACGAAACGAGAATAGTTTTGCTCTCGGTTCCACGAGACGAGACTATACTAATTGTAAAGCTTCCGAGATGAGACTCAGTCATACGAGACCGAGGCGAAACTGAAATTTGTCCATTGGTCTCATCAGTTTTCGGAAGAAATAAAAATCCAAAAATATGTTGTTTAAAATAAAACCCAATTACACCCAATTACAAACTTTCATAAGCTTTAGGGTCGATTATATCTGTTTAAATTAAAAACGTTTTATTTTCGGAAAAATAAAAATCAAACATTAAATTACGACCAATTCCTTCTATCTGTCTGTCTCCTCTCCTCGGCCCTATAGCTCAAACTATAGGGTCGACTGAGTTCAAACTTTGAAGTTAGGGTTTTTAGCAGATCCGCGTTAGGCGTTTTTCCATTTTTTTAAGACTAAAAATAACAGTAGTCCCCATACAAATTTATTGGTAAAAATTCGAAATTTCTACAAAATGACCTAAATTTACCCTAAAATGTTATTTCTTAACTTGATTCCTTTCAATAAAAATCTATTTTGGTATTGCTTCAGAAGGGTACCCCACAGAGCCGTTATTTTGTTTTTAAGTTTTTTCAAGAACTAAAGAACCGATTTCAATATTTTTTTTTTCTCCAAAAGTTTTTGTACTGTCTTAATACTTGATGATAAAAAATGCAATTTTTAATTTTTGTTTTTTTTTTTTAAATATATGTATGTTTTTTTTTTTAAATTCGACATCTCAAAAACGTGTCAATATTTTTACGAAAATTAAATGTAAAATGAAGATAAATAAGTCCTAAGAAACTGTGTACTAAAAATATTGTTTTAACTAAAATTGAAAAACTTTACAGGTTTTTTTAATAAATAACTGTCATTTAAAATTTTGAAGACAAACTTATTTAATTGGCAATTTTTTTAACTTTTTTAAAATATAAGTTATATTTTTGCAAACAGAGTGTTTGCATACAGGAGTGTGATCCAGTCATGCATTATTTTGTTATAGCAAACATATTATAGGAATAAAACGGTAATGCACATTTCAACCTTGTTCATAATTTGTCAAATTTATGCTGGCTCAGTGTTTTTCTTAACTATTGCCTTAACGTTTTAAAATAACAAAACTTGAGGAATGATAAATTAATAATAATTTGTTCGTGATGCAGAATGTCAATTTCTTAAAATGAGTATTAAAATTTGGGTCAGATAAAGTTAAAATCAAAACAAAATTATTGTTTGTAGAATCAATTCCTCAAAAGAGTTCCCATAAAGCATATTATTTCTTAATAACTTTAGGTCTAGTTTTATAGCAAAAGAACCAATTTTAGATTAAAAACAAATTTAAAATTATATCATTTTTGTTTGAAGGGGACGAAATTAAAAAAATGTCTTCTTATTTCTAATATTAAAGATATTTTTGCTCCTATATGCATTTTCAACAAACTTGAAAAAGAAACCAAAATTATTCAAAACGAAACTCATAAAACTTAATAAAAACTCAACCCTTAAAAAGATTTTCAAGAACATTCCCTCATTAGTATCTCAACAAGTTCTATTACATCCCATTATCATAGTTATTGGTGAAATTAAACTAGTTTCATTTACAACATCTCAGTATTACCTACTTAGAACTTTATAATACCATTATAGGCATAAAATAACTCTTAACCACAAAAGTTGAATTAATTCATTCAAAATGTTTGTCATCAAAACATTTAGTTTGATAACGAAATAGCATTAAGTAAATGGAAATGAGATAGTTTAGCTAATGGGGTTTTTTGCTTTCAAAAATTTCAAGTTCTTAAGTTCATGTTAGCGCAATTATAAAGCCATGCGAACAGGATGAAGAGTTGAATTTGCTTATTAATGTTGGTTCTTTCTAATTAAAATCAAAATAAAGATTGTAATATAATCTGCATAATTTTAAACAAAATTAGAAGCATGAGTTAAAACTTCATCTTCCCATTGGAAGTTATTGTATTCGGATTTATCGACGTTAGAATTTAAATCCATAGACACTACACTAAAAATTGTTAAAAATTGATTTTCGAATCAAATGCTTTGAAAACAAAAAGTATTGACAGTAAATTTATTTCATCTTGTACGAAATATTGTTAACGTTCTTTAAAATTTGTAATAAAAATTTATTGACTTTTTATTAATTTCTAACAAAGCTGCACAATAATTTGGTTTAGCTCCCCAAATATCTATAAATGACAATTAAGCTTATTGCAAACAAATACATTTTTTAAAGGGTATCAGTGTGAAGTTACCTTTGCGGGTAGCATACTAGCCTGTTCTTTGGCCAAGACTTTAATGGGACAAGTGAAAAAAACTTATTTATTGTTCATCAGGTTTGACCACCTGAGATGTAAGAAATAAGTTAAATCCATTAAAATAGAACATAAATAAAAAGATTGACAAAAGATAATTAATCAAAATTTGTAATAAAACTTAAAGCATAATCAAGCTGATTAGCATCCATCATCTAATCAACATAAATGGTTCAGCTTAATATTACCGTATACCAACATTTATTAATGAATTTTTTAGCATTGGCATAAATTGATTTATAAATGTTTACATACATAAATAAACTACTGATACTGATTAATACAAAACTAGATCAGTTGTGATGTCTTGATGTCTTCTTCTGTGATAAATGAAATATTTCTGCATAATTTGCTTTATGATGCTCTGATTAACTCTATTCGTCAGCGGATATCCGCCAAAGTCAACAACTTTCAGTTTTAATTCAATTTAAAGTTCAAGTGACCTCAAATACTACAAAATGCAATTTGCCCCAGGTACGACATTGGCCTCATCAGTATATTAATAGATTAGATGTATCGTACCTTAAAAGACTCCAAAATATTGGTCAATGTTTATTGAATCGTATACAAAATTCGTAACATGAATATTCTGTGAAATTTAATTATCCAGAAGAAGTATTAAGAAGACTCATGTACCTAACATAAGATAAATATTGCTTATTACAAGCTTATAATATATGAAACAACTTTTGAAACAAACACAATTCCATTTAAAAACGATTTGAACTTTAAATTGATTCATAATCATAAGCATGCTTTAAATCAGGAGTAAAAATTGTTTTTGCCATTTTCTGCCTTTTTACTTTTAATTAGAATATTTAAAATCAATTTTAAAATGTATTCAAAATTTGCCTGTTACTCGACTGAAACATGTTAACATACATGAATAAAGATCAAAAGTCTACAACTTATAAATTCAAAAAATTAAAATACAAATTAGATCAAAAACAACAACGGCGTCAATATTATGATTTTAAGAATAAATTAATTTAAAAAAACGCAAAATTTATTCAAATTCAAAACTATTCAAATATGCATACATAAATTAAAAATTAAGTGACGAATATAGATATTTAAAACAATTCTTTTTGGCATTAATAAAATTAATCCTCACACAGGTAGATACCATTTTAATAATTAATGTGGATAGTAGTGAATAAAATTAATATTTTTTATACGTTAATATTATTATTTTATTATTAATCTTTTAGTGGTGCCAAATTAAAACCGTCCAGTCGGAATTGTGCATGGATTGTATGATTCAATTAATCTAATATTTAGATACTTTTTTCTAAAAAGTTATAAAGTTTTGAAGTTCAGTGTACGTATTTGTGTTCTCGTTTTTATCGTTAGTTAATGTTTTTTTTTAGTGAAGACAAAATGCAAACGTTTAATTTATAAACTTTTGTATTTAAGTCGGCTTACTAGCTCATTTCAATAAAACAATACAAAAAATGACACATACTTAGTATGTATAAGTTAATCAATATTTAAATAAAACATGATAAACATGATAAAATTAAGCTACATAAAGGTTCATATCACGAAAATTTCGAGACTGAATCAGCATTTCAGAACTTTAACGAGGGTAATTATGATAACACACCAATCCATAGAGAAAACTGAATTTTTTAATTGTCTGCTATATGCCCTTGACTTCCATGTCAAAGAATTTGGCGAAGTGGAAGTACATATATGTAGTTGTGTATTGATTGTCCTTGCAAGGGTTTTAAGTTTTCACAAAATTAATTCAAAATTGAAATAAACTTGAATTAAATACATTTTATTGGCATGTAATTGAAATTTTAAATTATAAAATAAGTTAGTAACGTGTCTGAGGAAACTTTATTTACTTTTAAAATAAAATTAATTTGGTGTAGTCACAAAACTAAAGTCGGAGCGGGTCAATATATTGTTATTCAGAATTCTGTATATCTTAAATTCTGCATTTCAAAATACTGTACATCAAAATTCTTTATGAACACAGCATTTTATGTCATAATACTCAAATACTGCCTCTAAATTCGATTTCTAACTATCGGTTGAAAAAAAAAGTCTTATAATATTTTTTATTATTTTGAACAAAAGAACAAAACAGAACAAATGTTGTATGAATCAAAATGCTGAATTCAATCAAAAAGCATATAGAAGATGACAAATACTATCTATCATTTAATGCGTGAAACAAATATGATATAAATTTACAAAAATACTATCTCAAAGAAGAACAAAAAATCAAAATGTGGATAAGTTCATGAAAAAATCACTCAAAACTTGAAAACTTACTTTTACTTTTAATGAGGAAAATTCAATGCACGTTTATTTAAATAAAGTTTTTTGCAGAGTAATGGTAACGAAAAATTGATATGATACCTTATTCTCAAAAATATTTTGTTTTAGAAAATTTTATCATAAAAGTGCTGTAAATGGGCTAAAAGTGTGCACTTTTTTACAGACTATTTGAAATATCGTACAGAATTTTGTAATACAGAATTTTGACATTCAGTGTTTTAAGAAAGTAGTATGACCCATACAGTCACAAACCAAGTAATGTTTCTTTTATTTTGTGTTGTGATTACTAAGCCATTATGGTTTTTTTCATATTGGCGGCATCTTTTGAGCTTCATTATTGTTTAACTCCGTAAATAAACTTGCCAAACACACCGAAAAACTTGTGATTAAAAGAATTCAAGAACTACATAGGAGAAACAAAAGTCAAAAAAGCCCCGTCATGCTAATCAATTGTTATATAGCTTTTAAAAGAAAAGTTGCGAGTATATCAACAAACTTCAAATTTAATAATTTTTTTAATAAGTCTAAAATTTCCAAGTCTCACATTAAAGAAATTCTTACAAATGTTATGTGAATTGTAATATTATTGAATATACATACATTAATAATTTGTTTTTAAATATAACTTTTTACTAAAGGACGATCTCGATTATGTCATACTTATCGGTTCCTAAATCAAAGAAAGCAAGATTTGACAATTTCATGAGAGGTTCTAAAATACGAACAAAGATTTGGAACAACATTTAAAGACAAAAACACGGAAAATTTGTTAAATCAAAATGCAGCTTGTAGACCCATTCTAGATTAAAATTAAGGAAAAAGTAAGAGAGCTCGATTTAACTCCCAATTAAATTTAGAACAGCTTTGATGAGCTATGTATTTTTAAGAATCAATAGCTCGTGGGGCCTATTTCATAAAAATTGACAACTACTACAAGTGACGATTTCATAAAGAAATTGTCAAGTGTTTTTCTACAGGTGTCAGGAATATTACAACAAATTTGTACTGACAATTCTTTTATGAAATGAAAAAAATGACAATTTAAAAATTTTTCAGTATTTAATTGACAATTGCGACAGGAAACTCAGTTACGGTAAAATGTTGACAGTGAGTTTGTGAATAAAATGGGAGCGGGTCATAATTCTGGTTTCAAAATTCTGCTTTTCAAAATTCTTCTTTTTAGTCGAAAAATTCTGATTTTCAAAATTCTGCTTTTTTTTGCATTCTGGTCACCAAAATTCTGTTTTTTTTAATTCTGCTTTTGAAAATTCTGGCTGTTTTAAATATAAAAAAATTCTGCTTTTTGTATGTTTTTTTATTCATTAACACAAACAAATTTCATCAAATCATTTTTATATTTTTTTTAATAATATCTATAATATTATAGTCAATAATTGAAAATAATTGAAAAAGATAGAAAAATAACAAAACTACTAAAATAAACAAAATCAAAAAAAAAAGAAACGAAACGAAAAAGAAAGAAAAACAAGAAAACTAGAAATAAGACTAACCTTACAGCTTACAGGAGATAAGGTAGGTACATATTATAATACATACTGATGTATGCAAACAAAAAATTATCTGCTGCTAATCTCTAATGAGAGAAGGTATTCTGCGAATAATATAGAAAAGAAAGGTTTGAAAATATTAAAAAGCGCGCGCTTTTTAATATTTTCAAACCTTTCTTTTCTATATTATTCGCAGAATTCTGGTAAGCAGAATTTTGAAAAGCAGAATTTAAAAAATCAGAATTCTGAGCAGCAGGAATTCCAGAAGCAGAATTTTAAAAGCAGAATTTTGAAAAGCAGAATTTTGAAAGCAGAATTTTGACAAAATAATTTTGACCCCGTCAGAATTTTGACCCCAACCCGAATAAAATATCCTTATTTTCTAAAAACAATTTTAGTATACTTATTTTGGAAATTATACTCATTTTAAAGATCTCGATTTTGATTATGTTTTACGCACTTAACTTTTTTGTATTACAACACGATTTTGCAAATTGTGACATTTTAAAATTGAAATCATTGAGTGCCAGCGTTCTGTTACTTATAACATTGAAAGAGTTGGTCGAGAACCCTCACAATTGAAACAAAATGCAAATGTTTTATTTCATATTTTGTCGTTTTCGATCGTAACACATTTCAAGATTATACAATGAAATTTTCACGAAAATTGTATCAGCATATGACAATGACAAAATTGTCATTGTATTTTTATGAAAAATGGGCCACCTGTGGCCTATTTCACCAACTTACAAATTGTAAATTACAAGTGCTTTTTTAACAAATTTGTAGAAAAATTTATTTTTTCTGTTTCACGAGATAATTGTTTTACAAAATTGTAGTTGTAGATTACAAAGGGAAATTTGTAGAAATTTCATTATTTGCGTTTCACCAAAACGTTTTTTTGTTTGTAGTTTACAAATACAAATTTGTAAAATAAATTTTTGTTTTGTAAGTTTGTGTTCCACCAAATCAAATATATTTACAATTTTGTTCAGTTTATTAAAATTTCTTACAATAGAAAGATGATGTGTAGATTTCATTACAATTTGTAATTTGCAATAAGAATATTGTCTGCAGTTTAAGAATGTCGTTACGTCGTCGCAGGCATTGTAGCACCGATAGCAATTTAAGTGACCATTTCGTGCAACATATATGTACGTAGACGAAGACAAATTTATCGACCGCGTATAAATTATGCAATTTCTGATACTTTTACATTCAATGAAAAGTTTCGCTTGAAACGTGTAAAGGCGGAGGAAATAATAGGACAAATTGCAAATGAGACTGAAAAAAACGTTTCATTGACACCGATGTAGCAATTTCTTATAGCTTTACACTGGCTTGGAAATGGAAACCAATATCATGGGATCGCAGATATGCACGGTGTATCTAAATCTACAGTTTGTAGATCGGTACATTGTGTTTGTGCGGCTTTTGTTCATGTTTTTTTGAAAATAGTGTACGGTGGCCACAGGAATTCGAAAGCATTTGTGAAAGGTTCTATAATATTGCAGGTAAATACAATCTTCCTTAAAAACTTATGTATTTGAAATCAACACGTATTAAGCTTGCAAGAAAAATTGTATGTTGTTTATTCATAGCTAACTCTGTTCTCTGTCCGCCGACTTACAAATTTGTCAAAAAAATTGTAGTTTACAAATCAGGAAATCAAACGGTGAAACGGTTTTTTTTTTTTTGTAATTGGAAATTACAATTTCCCATATTTTGTGTCTCTTTTCTTACAAATTTGTTGGATTGAATTTTGTAGTTTGTGAAACAGAAAATCAGTTTACAAATTTGTAATTGTAGTTTACAATTACAAATTTGTGATTGTAATTGTAATTTGGTGAAATAGACCACTGTCAATATTTTACAAATTTGTTAGACAAGCGTGACAGATTTGTAGAGTTTTCACCTGTCAGTTTTTATTAAATAGTTCCCTGGTCGAAAAACAATCAAGTAAAGAATAACGTGTCTCGCCTGCACCAACACAAAACGTTTACGCATTTTCACTATTGCTAAGCTTTTATCTTGTCATGCACTGCTTTGAAATGACAAATGGCCAATAGACAAGTAAAACATTGGAACAGTGATGTCAAACCCTGAAACAAAAAAAAATTACGGCGTTCTTAAAATGTGAGCTTTTGCTGGGACACCCACAAGGCAGATAAAAATGCTTGAATGACGTCTCGTCACTAAAGATGATTTTTCGGCCAAAATTGGGGTCCTCTTTCAAACGATTCGAAGCCCAGTCAGCGAATAAACGGCGTTGTTTACAGTCATGAACTTTGAGCTCCTTGGTCAGTTGGATCTTGTACGGGTGTAGGCCCAAGTCCCGACTCAAAATTCGCCAAGTTGAAGTCTGCGAAAGCCCGAGATCTTGTGCACGGGAGGAATAGACTGCCTGAGGTTCTGATCTACACTTTCACGGGTTCTCAGCCGATCTTGCGTTGCTTGAACGTACGGGTGTTGATTGATTGTTAATTGAACCGGTCGTCTCAAATTTGGCCACCAAACGTTGAAGAGTATACTCTGAAGGGCGCCGTAAATTGGGCGCAATGCGTGCTACGTTTGCGCTAACGAACATTCATATTGATAGTAAAGTTTTATCATTTGAACGTGCTCTTCAATCGTGTAACTTGCCATGATGATTTCGCGTAAACAACTGAATAATAAAAAAAAGATTTGACAGATGTCGCCAAAACAAAATGGCCGCCACGGGGCGCCAAAATCTCCCCGTGTATATAACAGGATTATACTTCAAGAAAAGACTTTTGTTTGTAAATGATCAGACTTTCAATGAAAAAGATCAATCGTAGAATCCATATCAACTCTCTTCCATGAATTTTTTTTCAACCAATATATTCCGAATGAAGGCATGCAAAGATGTATGATTGGGTACGCCCGAACCCTTTATAACAAAGATGAAACCCATAAACAAACCTTGTTTTAATAAGTTGTTATAGTCGGGAATGAACTATAGAATACAAAATTTGAAATACCAGGAAAATTATACCAAAAAAATGGTTTGTGTATTCAATTTATTTGATATTTCAAAAGCATTTTATAGAGTTTGATATATGAAGCACTCTTATCGAAAATGCGTGCTTTTAATGGATCTCTCCTTCGCTAGATAAAAAATTACCTTTCACACCGTTCAATACAAGCTTTGCAATTGGTAAGGTATTGCATTTGTTCAAATCTAAAAACAAACGAAATGAATACTGGTGTGCCCAGGACTCTCTTCTGTCTGCGACACTCTTTCTTATTTGAATTAATGATTCAATAATTGTCTGAATGTCTGAAACTTCTAATTCATTTACCTGCCTCTTTGACGATAGAAGCCTCAGCTTTTCATATCCCTTTGAAGATTTACAACCCTGCTCTTCAGATGTTGATAAGCTCATTAAAATCTGACCTAGACAAAATAGCATTATTAAATGGGAAATTGATAATCGAGTAGAATTTATTGTGTAGAAAACTCAATGCTGCCTTCTATGACTAAAGAATAATTTACCTTTCTTGTCACTATGCATAATTGGCACTTGGATCAAGGAAACAGAAAACCTTAAAATGTTCAATATGTGTATCTCCAACCACCTATTATGGAAGGATCACATACGGATGTTGCCACAAATGCCGATAGCTGTTGGGTTTTCCTGAAGCGAAACACGTAATTTGTCTCCCCCTCTGATCTGACCGTCGCGTTGTCTATAGGACGCAGAAAAACTATGACGATCTTCAGAAGTTTTGAGAAACGTGATTGATGAGTACACAAGTTGAATGTTAACAATAATAATTTTATACTCAATATTGGTCCTTATCCAAGCATGTAATAGGTACCTTAGGTGAATAATTTGTATTTCTAAAATTGTAAATCAAATCTAGTGCCAAAGCAAAAATTAATATCTGCCCCTGATAACATTGTTATAGCATTCTTATAACAGTTGTTGCCTTTTTTCAAAATTTCTTCTATAAGCTCATCAAAGTATGGCCAAATGTCAAACAAGTTTAACAATCCATATCAAGTCCCTCAATTATTTCTTTCCTCTCTTAAAAATAGATAAAAATGTACGTAACTACCTAACAACTATTAGCATATAAACACTTCATCAGCCATCAGCCACAAATAAAAGATACCATAATCAGGTAAACAGATTTTATAAGCCATTGCGGTTTTATTGACTTGGCCACAATTTTCTTTTTTCTTCGTTGTTGTTGTTGTTTTCAATACAAAAAAAACAGACACCTGTTATTACAATATTAACATGGCTTGGTCATATTTGATCAATAATGATTCAAGTTATTAGTTATTAAGTTGTTTTTATTTTCATTTTATATCAATACATTCATTGGTAAAGGTTCCTATCTCTATGATATAGTTTAATAATAATTATGGAAATATTATATTTTTTATAAATGTTCGATATAGTTCATTGAATATAAAATAATTTTTATTGTTATTGACCTCAAAGTCGTTAAAGTTGGACGAATCTGCAATTTTATGAGATCATAGATATGAAATATTAATATTACTATAACGTATTGGTTTGAAGTTTGTTTTTATAAATAATGAATACGAAATTTTATTTGTGATTATAAATTAAGGATATTAAACGCATTTTTTAATACGAAACTAAGTTAGTTTGACTGGATTTCATGTTGCTTCCTTGTTTTCTTTGATAAAGTTGTATTTCCTTGAACATGGACCAAAATGTAAATGAATGGATGAAATTGTAAGTATATTCATTTAAAGTGAAAGCTCAAAAAGGGAATTTCAATTATTCTCCAAAACTGGATTTTTATTTCAAACAATATTAACAAAAATTAACTTGACCACAAATTGCTTCCTCGCAGTTAATGGATTTAAATTAGTAAATCTACATTTACATAAATTAGCTGGAAATTATTTACTTTTAACAGAAAATTTGAATAAATATTTAAATTTGTATCAACGCTATTGTTATTCTTCTTGAATTGTTCGATATTTTTACTTTTATAACCTAATTATAGGCATACAATACAATTTATGAAATGTTATTTATATGTGTGAAATGTTTGTCATTTCGATAACCTTGCTCTGTTTTAAATTAAAAATTTTCAAGGTTTTGGGAAAAACTAATGTTCCTTCACAACATACGAGTATGAACGTATAAATATTGTTAAATTTATTCAGAAAATTTCAGTTTGGTCTAAATTATTCAAAACGTGTGGGTTTGATTTTGTTTTTTTTTTTTTTCTTAGGGTTTTAATTTTTAGTTTTTAAGAGTTTTTTTTAAACCATAAAATACATTAATTAGTATGAAAAAAGTCTTGGAAGAATTTATTAAATTTGAAACTAAGTTGAATAATTTAAAGCCAAAAATAGTGTTCTCGTATAATAGGATATAAATAAATCAAGAGTAATTGAGCATTGCTTTAATCTCATAAACAATGAGAGAATGACATTTTACTGGTGTACTTTTACACATTTTAAATTCTTCTCGCAAGTGAATCTAACATCTCTTATTTCAGATTTGTATATATAAATCCCACAAAATTCAACAAAGTCCGGGAATGTATGCTTCAACAGATTTTTCAAGGGGTATGTATCGTTCAGAAATTTCTGAGTTAAGGTTTAGGGAACATTTTATAATAACCAATCAGTTGGCATTAAAAACATCCAATCGTCTTTTCTCGATCATTTTACTGCAATAAATTATTTTTGTTCCAGTCCACAATTAAAGTCAATGAATGCAAAATTTAATTTAATCAATGATTTGATAAATATCTCCAATAAACTCATAAATATAATATGCATATATATATAATCAGAAAATTATTGGAATCTAGAAATATACAAAGTTAACCATTTTGTGGTTTCAAAAGTAAACGTAAATAAAACACATATACAATATTTTTTTTATGATATTTCTATTTTATTATAAAGTATGAACGTTGACATTATGTGTAAAATACTACATCATTTAAATGACCATCCATAGATATATTCATAGATTCTTTTAAGGTAATTTTCGACCACTTTTTAACGGGATACCGACATAATTCCCAAGTGCAAAATCTCCATAAATAAAATCCACACACTTTTAAAAATCCACAAAATCATTATCCCCAAGTACAAAATCTCCAAAACTAAAATCCCCAGGATCTAAATCCCCATGCCGATAATCCACAACCAAAATCCCCAAGTCTAATTTTTTCAAATACGTCAATGCATGTTGGTTTTCATCATTTGAGTGAACTTTACTTCTGGTTCAAAACCCAATTTTCTGGATGCATCAAAAAGAAAACATGAACCCGAGTTTTAGTCAGTTGCCGATTAACTAAAAAATTATTTTCCTCGCACACGAAAACATTTATTTCTATTTCAAATTAATTTTCAAAGTTCACTTTTCACATACAACACACGGAAAAATGGTTGATTTTTACATTTCTTGTCTGTTTTTTGTTCAGTGTTTCCATTTCTTTGATTTTAGTGTTTAAATGCAAAAAGTACTTTGCATATACCCAAACTCGCACCCACCCCAAATCCTATAGTGATTCTAATCAGGGGGGTTACAGGGTGGCAGCATGCCCCTCCCTTACATACCTAGCTGTTAGTCCGCGCCCGCACCGTACTATCAATTCAAAACATTATTATTGGAAAAACTTGGCATTTAGATAAATAATGATTGGAAACCATTACCTTGGGAATGACAAAAATTGAGATATTACATTTCGGAAAAAATGGACATTGCGACACACGGATTGGGAATTTCGTTCTACAATCGGAAATGATAGATGTTATTACATACCACAATTGAGAAAATATGCAGCTGTGAAAAACGTCAATTGAAAAACATAGATAGTATTAATTTCTTATCTTTTTGTTGAATAAAAAGATAAACACAACTTAACTTTGTTCTGAATTATTCCCAAAATCAAAATCCTTAAGCACAGATTCACCATATTTCGAGTGTATCTAAGAAATTATGTTTGGCGCCAAACATAATTTTTTAGATACACTCGAAATATGGTGAACCTGTGCTTAAGGATTTTGATTTTGGGAACTCTGGATTTGGGGATTTTGGTTTTGGGGATATTGGTTTCGGAGATTTTAGATTTGGGGATTATGTTTTGGGGATTTTTACTTTGGGGCTAGGGTACATAACCCCTTTTTGACACATATTGGGCGGTATCTCAGCCATAACTTGAGGAATGTTGGTTTTTAAGTGCTCAAGAGTTAAAGGTTTATCTCCATAAACACGGCCTTTGGCGTAGCCTCACAACAAAAAGTCCAACGGTATCAAATCGCATGATCTAGTGGGGCAGTTGATATTGCCACGAGCGACGCGACGAGAAATTACGCGGCCAGAAAATGTCTCTTGTAATAAAGCCATATTCCGTCGAGTTGTGTGGCATGTGGAACCGTCTTGTTGAAACCAAATATTCTCGAAGTCGTATTCTTCAATAGCAAGCAAAAAAAAGTCGGTTATCATGTGACCATAACGGTCCGAATTGGCGGTGACAGTCGTTCCACCGTCGTTTTCGAAGAAGTAAGGTCCAATCACACCTCTGGACCAAAGAGCGCACCAAACAATGACTTTTTGTGGATGTAATGACCTCTCTTTAATTACTTGGGGATTCTCAGAGCACCAAAAACGGCAATTTTGTTTAATAACATATCCACCGAGTGGAAATGTGCTTCGTCGCTGAAGAAAATTGTGTTCGAAACGATGATGCACGGGCATTACAATATTTGTAAACAATCCAGTCTCTTCAAATTTCTTTCGAGTTCGATTTCAGCGAGTTCTTTGGGTGTGCTTAAGTGACACTCTCCGAATTTCGTATCTCTGTAAGACTGACTTCCACTAGCGTTGCCGCTTTAGAAAGTTTTTAAAGTTTTCTTTGCCGGCAATGAATAATTTATATAAACTTTTTCAGAGTGAATCTTCTTAAAAATATCCGTGTTACGATTTCATTTAAAGATATTTTATTGATGACTTTCAAGCATTTTGTAAGGTAAGAATATTTGCTGTGTTTTAAAATTGGAGATATTAATTTTATCTATAAATGAAGCGAAACTTTTATAAAAAATGAAAATGTTTCAATGTCGGATATACAATCCATCCAAGAGAATATACTTATTTATTACAAAATGCTTTGCAAGCAAATTATTTTAAGGTTTGATATGAATGAAACCAAGTTTTCTGTTTTGATGTTCTTAGATCCCCTATAGTAATCAAACTCATTAGAGACTTCAATTATATCGATATATGATCAGAGTAATCCGAAAAAGTCATTGAAGAATAAAAGCTTTTAAAATTCAAAATTCATGAACAAAGTTTTGAACATATACTTCAAATATTAAATCTTGAAAAATGTTGGCTTAAGACTGGGTCTATTAAAAACTCACTTAAAGGATACAAATATTTATTCTCATTTATACTTATTTGTAAAAAAATGTACACTTCTACAAAGCAGTGCGTGTGCCAAGTGGGTATTTTTTAAACTATCAATTTTCAAAAATAGACTAACAAACCCCCTATGTACAATACTATCTGCAGTACAAATTTTTAGAAATACAAGCCCTAGATACTTGGGCATTCAGAGAAGCTTATACAAAAATATCAGAAAGAAGTTACATACAAATAAATAATGTCTTTCTACTTTGGAAAAATCAAAAAAGGATATACATAATGTGCAATAATTCTTTAAAATTACCTTTATCAGCCTTATTGTGAATTTCACTAGAAAAATATTTAACGTAAATATTCCAATAAAAGGTATTTTGTGTGAAGCGAACAACAGGTGAAAAGTGGAATTACAAATTTTCCGAGTGGAATTTTTTTACAGTAAACTCAATACACTGCTGAATATCTTACATAAAAATACAGACATATATGAATATGTATGTAGATATAAATAAAGGGTGATTTTTTAGCTATTATCTTTTTGGCAACACTGGTTTAAACAGCTGGCGCACGTTTTGTGTTTTGTTTCACTGTCAAACATCTTCAATTTGGTCTATAATTTAACCATGAATCGTCTTACAATCGAAAAACGCTTGCAAATTATTGAATTTTAATATCAAAATGTGTGCTCTGTTAAGAAAATTCATCGCGCGCTTCTCGTGTTCAGTGACGAAGCTCATTTTTGGCTCAATGGGTACGTGCAGAATTATCGATTTTGGAGTGAATATCAGCCAGAAGCATTGCAAGAGCTACCAATGCATCCAGAAAAAGTCACAGTTTGGTGCGGTATATGGGCTGGTGGCATTATTCGACCGTACTTCTTCAAAGATGATGTGAATCGTAACGTAACTGTGAATGGTGAGCGCTACAGTAAGATGGTATCCAACTTTTGTTTCCCCAAAGATCTTGACTTGCATGACGTGTGGTTTCAACAAGACGGTGCCACATGCCACTCAGCACGCGCAACAATGGACTTACTGAGAGGCGAGTTCGGTGAACATTTTATTTCACGTTCGGGACCGGTCAATTGGCGGCCTATATCGTGCGATTTAACGCCTTTAGACTATTTTTGTGGGGCTATAATAAAGCTCATGTCTATATAGACAAGCCCGCTTCAATTGACTCATTGGAAAACAACTTTGAAGCATTTATTCGTGAGATACCGGCCGAAATGTTGGAAAGAGTTTGCCAAAATTGGACTAAGCGGATGGACCATTTGAGGCGCAGTCAAGGTCAACATTTGCATGAAATAATCTTCAAACACTAAATTATATGAACCGTACTATAGATTCAAATAAAGATTTCATGCATTTTTCTGAATTGTATGTGTTTTTTTTAAACTCTCTTATAGCTTTAAAAAAAATCACCCTTTATAATTTTTGTTTTAATTTAAAAGAGCGATTTTATTCTATTTGATATTAATTTGTTGAATAAATGAACACTGATTTCTTTGTTCCTATAGTTTAGTTAATATTTACCCTTCAATTTGTTAAAGAAAAACTTGTGATACTGAAATTCTGGAAACCATAATTAAAATATACAAATAAATGTTATTTATTTATTATATTTACTTAATTAATTGTCTATGGTCTGATGTAGACCATTTTCTGATAAACAGACCAACACTGTTCTCCTTGTTTTAGCTTTATAGTTAACTTGTTCACCTCTTAATTGAACTTTTTTAAACGACAAATTGTAACACTAAAATTCAACAAATCATAGTAAGTGTAGACAAATAAATGCAGTTTATTTTATATCAAAATAAAATTGTGTTTTATTTTTAATACTGAAAATGTATTTCTTTTGTTGAAAGTTTTGCTGTCATTTAAAAAAATCAGAATGCTACTTATTTCTTTTTGTGCGACCTTTTCAAATTTCTCAGTGACGACACTAATTCAAACCACTGGCGTAAGGCCAAAACAAAAAAATACCAAAGAAAATTACAGAATAATCCCCAAAAGCAAAATAATAAGCAATATCATGTTCCCGTGCATTTTGGTATTGAGCGATTTTACTGATACATCTTCATGTTAGATGATGTTTATATTACGACATTTTTTTGCAACAGTTGCCTTTAAATCAAATTTGTGGGAAAGTTGTTATTGTTTTGTTCCAAATTCACAAGATATGTATATTTGTAAGCAATTTGATTGGTGTATACGAAATACGATGACATGAAATGTTCCTTATAAATTGTATTTGTTCCATAATATAATTGTTAAACAATATTTCCTGCCATTTTATTGACATGTGCCGTTTCCCATGTTATGATTGTAGGAACTGTTGATATGAATTGCCATGCTTTCAGCCCATTGCTATTTTGCATTAACGTTAGTTTTTCTATTCTTAAGTTGATTTTTGAATTAATCTATTTATAATAGACTGTTAGCTATATCAACTAAAAATGTTTAGCATGATGCAGAAAATAAACAAACAAACAAAATAAGTATGTATTTAAAATAAATAGCAAAGACAAAATTTTAAAAAGGTAAACAACAAAAAATACAAATCACTGGTATCCAAAATTATGTCTGTCCTTCCATATTAATAAGTAATCAAACAGTTATTTTTACACATAAAAATAACCATGAATAAATATTTTAAGATAGTTTAAGATACAAAACTTAGGACATAAACCTTTTTATGTTATAAGCATTAATGATTGAAACTACGCATTACACAATTTTTGATTCAAACTGTTTAAGTACAGAACAATCAATTGAAACAAAATATTACCTCGAAATTTTGAGAGGAACATTGTTACTCTCAAAATGTTAACATTTAACATTTTTAGGGAATGCTTTATTTAAAAAACATGTAATTGGCAAAAAGTGTCTCATATTTTTATGTTAATAGTGCAGAGTCGCAAACACACACCAATTGTTTTTAATATATATTTCCAAATCCCAAATACTTCAAAACATTTTTGTAGAAATTGTGGATTCATTAAAATGCATTTAACTAACAGTTTTTGATAAGTAGAATCACATTATCTAGGGGGAAAACGGTGGATCGCACTTGAAATAAAGAAAACAAACATTTAATCAGCTGTATCCAATACAAAGTAAGAAATACAAAGCTACCACTGAAAGTACTTTTAAATACATGGATACATAAAAGTATACACACAAAAGTTTTCTTCTCTCTATAAATTATATTCCGTCAAGTTCGATGCACAGCTCTTTTGTTTGAATATTAATTGTCACAACAAATTGCAAGCAAGACTTAAATTCTTTGATTGATTAGCTTAACGTACATAAGTAATGTAAGGAATGAACCAAGACCTCTAGTATGACAGTCCTATGCACTAACCATCACTCCATGGGTTCTACATTTACATACATATTATTATATTTAATGTTTATTTTATGGAAAATATGGGAACCCAAAAAATCACAGGCATTTTTCTATCAAAACAAATATTAATTTTTACATTTTTCTTACACATACCATCAGTCAGTTGGTTTTTAAACAAAACAAATTAAACACAATGACACCATAAACAAAAAAACATACGGAAAGACCCACAAACAATTAAAACACATTTTTGTTTCCTAAATTGTACTTAATGTCAATTTTAAATTTTAATATTTTTTTGGAAGCCAATAACTCTGAGATAAAAGTAAAAATAAAATTTTAAAAAAAATCCTTTAAGGAAAGAACAACTCTTTTATTACGACCAGTTTGATGGAACTGATTGAATAATAAAAAAAAAATGATACCCCCATTTCTCGTCGGATGATGCGATGCAAACGAACTGCATTGCTCGCCCATACAATGAAAGTTGCTCCAACACCCGATAGAGGACAGAAAACTGCCTAACCGGCAATCATATCTTTCCACAAAAAATGGTCAGGAAACCTAGGATAAGAAAAACATACAAAAAATAAGACATCCCAAAAGCAGCTTGTTTGTGGCTTCACTTGCGGTCTTGAGCCTCTACACTCAAACAATCAGTAACTATAGCAGAAACCGACCACATTCAAACGAAAGTAAAACTAAAGCTTTTTATCAAGCAGCCAAGAGCCAACCACCATCGTTTCCATCGATGGCTAAGTCCACTTACCACTTTTGCCTGTCTTCGTCTTTCTTATGTTTGTATGGCCGCAAACGCTGCACTGCTGCTAAGCCTGATTGAGAGTATTACAGCATAGATACGAGTACTTTTTGCGCCAATACTTGAGAAGCTTGTCTGTCTAATCTCCAATTGAGTGTTTTACTCTCACTCTCTTACGCGGAACGCGTCTCCTCTCCAACTGCGACTCCGTCTACCACTCAGCGAGCCACACCACCGCCACCACCCTTCACCCGCCGACCATATTATGATTGAAGGAGGGAGCTCTAGATTCGTTTTCAGTTCCATTGACTCTTGTGTGACTCTGTTTATATTGTTAAGTAATTGTGGTTTTGTGTTGTTGTTGTCTTGGAGCATTTGTCGTCATTAGGGGGACTTCGACGACGGTGGTATTTGAGCAACAAGAAGTTACCGGTTAAGCAGAGTGATAAAACAGTGGCATTTCATAGAAGCAAGCTTCTAAAACAGTTGTTTGCGGTTGAACATAGAAGACGGATTATTACTGTTTTTATACTATAAAGCTTCTTGCAAGCACAGTGAATATCTACAGATACTTACAAGTGGGTGTATAAACGTGTGTGTGTGTGTGTGTATTTGGAACGTTAATTTTTGTCTAGAGGAGCTAATCAATACAAGCATACTATACCAAAGCAACTATATCACTGCGACTAAAGCTGAGTTTAAGTAGGAAAAATTTAAGTCAAGTATTTTGTATTGCTCACAGATAAAATAGTATAAAAGCAAAGAACTGACCACACTCAGCATCCAGTCAAAGGTTTGGAATCAAAACGGTTCTTATCCTTAATTCGGGAAATTAAAAAAAGGTGTGCTTCAAAATTAAGAATTTTTAAAAATTTTGTGTTTCTTGATATTAATTATTTTCAATTCTTTTTTTCTCGTTTCATAAATAATTTTCCTTAAAAAATCATCAGGAGAACTTAAATAAATATGAAAGTATTTGTGAGTATCCGGATAAAAGTGATAAGATTTATGCAAAAACAAACAAGAACATTAATTAATTCATAAGCGAAAAGTGATTTCGTAAAGAAAATATTGGATGTTTTGAAAGTGTATTCTTAGAACGGATTATTAGAACCTTATCATTATGGATAAATTGGATAAAAGCTTATTTTAGAACAAAAACTCAATACAAAGAGCAAAAGTGACAACATACAACTTATCCGGTTTTTTTCGAATATCACGTTAAAAACGGATACAATTTACAAGAAATATCTTCAATGGATAATTTATGAAATCTTCTTATCTTCTGCAAACTATCACATGTTGGCTTAGTTTTTGTATGGGAGCACCATTTACAAAATGTATCCAATTATGGTTCTCTCTTTCCCAATGGATAATATTGATGAAAAACGCACATTGATACAATTCTTCCAAATAAAAATTGGTTTTGTTTGAGATTTTTCTCCAGAATTCCAGAATTAATTTTGTTGTACACATAACGCAACATTTGGATAAATCAAAAAAGATTCAAAGCTTAGTTACAAGATTTTCTTTTCTGTTGATAATATCCGAATCGATCCTTTACTATTATCCATTCTTATTCGAAGCACGAAATCCATAAAGTATAATTAGAATTAATTTCCCAATACATATTGAAATATCTATTTACATATAAAACAAAGGTAATTTATTTAAAGCACAAATGTTTTCAAAAGGGTTGTTGAACTTTAACAACCCTTAAAGTTTATTTTTCAATTCTTCAATATTGCTTCAAGCTTAAGCCACTTTCTTACTTATTAAAATAATCCTTTCGGAAATTTAAACTTACAAAACAGAGCTAAAATACAGCATTCAGCTTACATGGAAAATGTACTTACTAGAATTCATTAAAAATTCGCTTATCCTATACTAAGAAATATGATCGGATACGAATAATACAGATAACAATCTTTTTAGTGAGAGAATATTGATCACTGTATTTTTTTCAATCATTAAATATAATAAAATATTTTTAATTCGTCTTATTTTTACACAAAAAGTTGTAATTTTAAGCAAATGCTTATTTTGATCAACAAAATGAAAAGCAAAACTATCGATTTGTTAAACAGGAAGCTGTCGTACACTCATTTCTTTTTTTCAGTAAAAAGTTTGCTTTTCAAATAAATTCAATGCCTGATGCATTATTTGGATTCCAAAATGAAAGTCAGACGAAAACTTTTAATAACTCAAAATAATTTCCAAAAACAATACCAATCAAAACTTTTCGCAAAGAAAAACAAAAACATCGCCCAACTGCGTCAAAGACAAAAATAAAAATAATAAAACCTCACATTTCATATAATATTTCGCAATCCGACGTGATCAGAAAATTTTAAATAAAATTCATATAGTAGCTTCACAGCTCATTCCCCGGATATTTCATATCCATATATCGCGACGACTACGACGACGCGCTGATTATTGCCATTACCTTAAGAATTTCACTTTCAACGCACCATTGCCAGCCATATATAGGTCCCCATGTAAAAACGTGATCACTTTCGCTGCAAGACAATAATTCAATTGCACACAGTTCATCAATTCCGTTTCATCCACATTACAATCGACTCATTTCATTATGCTTACATGTTTATTTGTTTTGCATCAAACTTTCGATTAACATGTCTAATTAATTAATTTACAGGTTTGTTTAGTCGCCCTCTTAGTGGCGTCAGCTTATGCCGGCAATGCCAAGAAGGGCATTCCCCTAGAGAAGAAACTCGACAAACGAGGTCTTCTAAACCTGGGCTATGGCTATGGTCATGCTGGTCTTGATACCGGATACCTTGGTGGTGGTCATGGATTGATTGGAAGCGGATACGGACACGGAGGCCTCATTGGAGGAACTGGCGGTGGAATCCTTTTGGGACAATCCGCTGATGTTACTCGCACAGTTACCTTGGTTAAGGGTGTCCCAGTGCCAGTAGCCGTTGACAGACCATACCCAGTGACAGTTGAAAGGCCAGTGCCATACCCAGTTAGGGTTGGCGTTCCACAACCCTATGAAGTCATCAAGCACGTACCATACGCAGTTAAGGAAATTGTAAAAGTGCCAGTTCATGTGCCACAACCCTACCCAGTTGAAAAGAAGGTTCCATATGCCGTCCATGTTCCAGTCGATCGCCCATACCCCGTCAAAGTAGGAGTGCCCCAACCCTACGAGGTTATCAAGCACGTCCCATACCCAGTTAAGGTGCCAGTACCACAACCCTACACCGTTGACAGGCCAGTACCATACCCAGTTAAGGTTGCTGTTCCAGTGCCACAACCATACCCAGTAGAGAAGCGCGTTCCATACCCAGTCAAGGTTGCCGTCGACCGTCCATACCCCGTCCATGTACCACAACCCTACCCAGTCACCGTCGAAAAGCCATACCCAGTTGTGGTCGAGAAACAAGTGAACGTGAACGTCCCAGTCCCAGTTGACCGTCCTTACCCAGTTAACGTAGACCGTCCAGTGCCTTACCCAGTCAAAGTACCAGTTCCACAGCCCTATGCTGTTGAGCGCCCATACCCAGTCGCAGTTGACCGCCCAGTTGCCTACCCAGTCAAGGTTCCAGTCGATCGTCCATACCCAGTCACTGTAGAGAGGCAAGTTCCAGTTGCTGTTGACAGGCCAGTTCCAGTTCCAGTCGGAGTCCCAGTCGGTGTCTCCTACGGACACGGTGGCCAAATCATTTCCGGAGGAGGACATGGAGGTCTCGTCTATGGAAGCGGTCACGGAATCGGTCTTAGCAGCGGACATGGAATCGGTATCTCCAGCGGACATGGAATCGGTCTCAGCAGCGGGCACGGATACGCTCTAAGCAGCGGACACGGAATCTCGTATGGACACGGACACAAGAAGTAGATCGATTATACCAACCAAACCACCACACAATACCTGCCCAAGAACCCCTCGAAGAATACACAAAGGCTCTGACCAACGCTAAACAAATTAATACTTTATTTAATCGTTTTTTAGGGAAAAACAACAACAACAACAACGAACACCTTTTTTTCATTTCCACGCGATGATAAATGGTAAATCTATATAAAAAGCAAAGACAAAATCCCTCCCTGGCCATAGTATGTAAGATTCTATTGTAAATTAATTTTTCAACAAAAAACATCTAAGATTTAAAAATGTTACTTGTTCTTGTTTGAAAACTTGTAAAGTTGAAAACAAACATCCAAGTTTTGAAGTTCTGCTTCACGCCTAAAGTCCGATAGCATTAGAATTGTTATTGATTTGAAATTTAGGTTTTTTTGTAATTGTAACACGCCACCTTGGTTTTTGTAATTTTTTTCGTTAAGTTTTTTTAAATTTACCTTCATTTTCTAAAAACAAATTCAAAAAATTTTGCACAGCATAATCCCAAATTAGATCAAACAAAATAACCCAATGTGACACATTTTCCGGTTCTCGATCAAGTTTAGTGATGAGCTAACGCAGAGCATTTATGGGCTTTGAGGACTGGAATCTCATTGTGATAATATTAATCAATGCGGGATGATGTTGGAGAGATTCACTATAAAACAGTCTCTAAGGTCATAGATGTTGTTGAGCATAAATTATATCAAAGCATCAGGAACTTGATCGAGCTGCACAGGAAAAATGTTCGCAAACATTTATTAACATAAATTATTTTTTTTATATATACAAAAATTTAATGTAATCAAATTTTAATTTGGGGTTATGCAGGACGAAAATGGAAGGATGGAATACTAAATTAATATTTTACACTCTCTGTCTTCGATGAAGGTTTTTTTTAAGAAATACAACGATACAAAATTTATATATAGCACTATACCAACAAATTTTATGTTGAGGTTACTTTTGTGTATGTTTTTATGAATTATTATGTAATTTAATTTTTTAAATTAAGAGAAAATGAAAAATAAATAAAAAATATTAAAAAAAAACTTGTTGTTGATTTTTTTCTTAAGCTTTTATGAAAGGAAAAGGAAAATTAATGAATTATGGTTAATGAAGATTGGTTTTTTAAATATATCAGAAACTTCATCAGAATATAAAATGTTTCTATTGTTTAATACTTGGAAAGTAGCAGAAACTAGTTTTTGTATTTTGTATTGTGGTTCCTGCATCAGCTCTTTTAATTGAAGTCAAAATAAGTTCTAGATTTTAAAGAGTTCATATCTTTTCACAAAAAACGACAACGGTTTCCATAAAAATCGCTCCAAAAATAAATGACAGAAGTTTTAGCAATACCTTTGACAAAATTACCCATTAATTAGGATTTTTTTTTTTAAACTTAGAAAGTCACATCTATCTTCACTTCGGATGCGCTATCCTATCTTCTATATCCCTCTAATGCTACATCTCACATTTTCTAAGGCCCTTAGACCCTCTCCTTAATATTGCTACAATAAACGATATTAAAAATGGTTAATAAATATTTATGTACATATCTCACTCCATCACCAAGTTTTTTAGGACCATACAACTTTGAAATTAAAGTTTTAAGTAGATTTGCCATAAGCGTATTTTTGAGTTTTGTTTTTTAAGACTAAAAATAACAGTAGTCCTCATACACATTTTTTGGTCAAAAATTGCAAATTCGAATTTTCTCAAAAACGAGTTGGATTCAACTTGGTTTCTTTCAATTAAAAAAAATATTTTTGTATTGCTCCAGAGAGTATTCCCTATGGAACCGTTATTTTATTTTTAAATGTTCTAAGGAATTAACGAACCGATTTGAATATTGTCTTAATAATTTTTGATGGTAAAAAATGTCATTGTTTATTTTTTGTTTTTTTTTTTAAATATTAAACTTTTTTTTTTAAATACGATATCTCGAAAATGGGTCATCATTTTAAACTAAAACGAAACGTAAAACTAAAATTTAGTTTTAGATAAAAATGTCATTGATTTATTCAAATTACAATTAAAGCTTGCTTTGTATCGCGATGATCGCTGGCTAGTGAACTTAAAGGGAGTGAGTGGACAAACGCAAATAAAAAATGTGTTCGTGCTAAACATGAATTAAAATTATTTTTGTCAAAAGCTTAACTTAATTTACAAATTGTATATCAATAAATGTGTAGTGCGTACTCTGTCATAATGAACAAATACACTAATACAGACAACAAAATTTGGAATTTCATTTTCGGGGTTTCAGCTTTTCGGGGTTTTGGAATTTCGGGATATTGGATTTTTGGAATTTTGGCTTTTCGGGATTTTGGTTTTCATGATTATGTACCAAGGCTTTTCTTGGATGGAAGAAATTTATTCTTTTCGCTTCTTCGTTCGTTAACATAAAATTCTGCTATAACGGGTTATTAATTTTGCGATTTCAAAAGTATAGAGCTGGAATCTGTCATCTGTCAAACAAAGTTGTTGAACCGATTTTTTGTCCATTGAAAGTCTGACATTTACGAAAGTAGATCGCTTAACTATCGCACAACGCATACAAATTATTAAAACCTTCTACAAAAATGGTAATTCTGCCACAGGCCTATATCGTGTTTTAAGATCAGAGTATGGTTTACATAATCGTCCAACTATGCAAGCATTTGGCAAAATTGTGAATAAATTTGAAGATTGGATCTGGATTGGTTACAGATATTGTAAGGCCAGTGCATCACCGTTTTGCTCGTACCACTGAAAATATCGCTGCTGTAAGTGAAAGTGTTGCCGAAGACCCGAATGTGTCGATTCCTCGTCGTTCTCAGGAATTAGAACTGTCTTGCGGTATGTTATGGCGTATTTAGCATTTGGCATCCATATAAAGCCCAGTTAACACAACAACTGAAGCCAGCTGACCATTCACAACGTCGTATATACGTCGAATGGGTGCTTGAACAACAGGTGGTGGACGGCGACTTTTCAAACAAAATTTTGGACCGTTTAGATTGGACCTTACTTCTTCGAAAACGACGCACGATTGAACGACTGACACAATCAATTCGGAGCGTTATGGTCATATGACAACCGACTTTTAATACGTCTTGGAAAATATGTGTTTTCAACAAGACGGTGCTAACATACCAAACAACTCGAGAAAATATGGCTTTAGTGCAAGAGACATTTCCTGGCCGCGTAATTTCTCGTCGTGGCGATATCAACTGGCCACCAAGATCATGCGATTTGACACTGTTGGACTTTTTTGACCGTGTTTATCCAGATAAACCTTTAACTCTTGAGCACTTAAAAACAAACTTTCGTCAAGTTATGGCTGAGATACCGCCCAATATGTGTCAAAAAGTGGTCGAAAATTACCTGAAGAGAATCGATGCTTGCAACATTTGTCGTGGTGGTCATTTAAATGATGTAGTAATTCACACATAATGTCAACGTTCAAACTTTATAATTAAAAAAGAAATATCATGAAAAAAAAATATTGTATATGTGTTTTATTTATGTACGTTTACTTTTGAAACTGCAAAATGGATAAAACTGTATATTTAAACCAATTAAGTGACCCGTTGAAAATCATAGCTAATTCCACTGTTTTTAAGATCACCTGTTGAAATAATCACTTATGATGTACAACTTCATGAGGTGAAAATATTTATTAATAAATATGTAGCACTCGCTTTTTGAATCGAATACATAAAATAATAATACGAATACTCTGTTTTGAAATTTTCATCACTCTTACAATTTTTTTTTTAATTCGCCGGATAAAGGCGTTTTTCATAAAAATTGCTTCGATAAGCAAGTCTTATGTTTTAATACAGTTGGTCTATTTGTACTCATATTTAAACTGACACTAGATGCTAGGTAATCAAATTCAAATTTACTGTATTAAATTTTATTTTTTGCTTGAAATTTAGTTAACCAAACAAAAATTAATAAGTTAATGCGTTTAATTATCAGTAACAGCACGTTTTTTTAAATTTTGTTTATCCACAACAAAGGCAATATATTTATGGTCTACTCAAATTTCAATACTATGTTCATTATTCAAGAATCATTTTTTCTTTTAAAGAAATTCAAATTTTCAACAAAGATAGGCATTTTCGGTTTATAATATATGAACTAATTTGCAATATTAACATAAGCTTTTGAATAAATTTAAAAGTCTTTTGAATTATCTATTTTAGCTTGCGCAAGCTTGACCTTATAGTCTTTATATCTTAATACAATAAAATCATTTAAATAATAATCAGTTTAGTATTGTTTAAACATCGTTTAATGATTTTCATTTAAACATTGTCCTCCCATCTTAACAAAAGAAAACATGATCTTCCTAACTCAAAAAAATATCTTATTTGTAATTTTGGTGTTACTCCCTTGAGATAAGATTTGAATAAATCTTTATTGTTGAATTAGCATAGATATTAAGTGTGTAAGTATTAAACATAGATAAAATAGCAATAATTTAAAATAAACAAAACTGGATCCTGTTAAATAGTTCAGATTAATCTAAAAAATTGCAGAGTCAACGCCGCAAATCTACAGGCTCCTCGAAAAGGAGTTTGTCTAATCTATATAATATTTATATTATTTCGAAACTGTTTTGAGCTCCGTATAAGTGATTCTTTTTAATATGACGATTCTATTTCGCATGTTTAATTTAATTTTCATAAGCCAACAAGACTCTATCTGAAAACCATACGTTTTCAGCCTTAAGTGTGATATGCTGTAAAGTAAACAAAGAAATCAATACCATCTGAGGTATTCGATCGTATATTATTTACTTCAAACTAATTCTGTTGACAAGTTAACAAGTGAAAATCATCATTTGAATTATTGAATTAAATTTTCATTCAGGATGAAAAACTACCTAAAATAAAACATAAAATAAATCTAAAAATTGTACACCTGTCATTCTACTTTAAAGCAACTTTATTAATTTTTTATAATTTGATTTGTATAGACATTAATTTCGTTCTGCTCATTCCTTTTTATTTAGTACCAATTTACATTTTTTTAAATTATTAAAATAAATAAAAACAAAAACGTCATCCCATTGTCAAATTAAAAACAAAAATAAACCAATTTTATGCTTTAAAAATTTTGTAACTTAATTTTAATAATTTGTCTTTATCTTTTGATTAAAAATCTATCTATCTTGCATCATTTTAATTTTCCAAACAAATTTACTGAAACTAAATAAAAGTAATGATATCTTACACCTCGATGGTCATTGGCACGTCTCTAGATGGAGATAAATTATTAAAATTATATACTTCGAGATATGATCTCTCTAAACTTGTCTATGTCTGAGATAAAATGGAATTAAAGCAATTAGTTTTAACGTAAAACAGTGGTGTCTAAGAATGTATTTTCGGAACTTTTTTTATTTTTCACATTATACTCATAAGTAGGGCAACCAAAAATATGTTCGAACATATTTTTTTGTTAACATCACTATTGACACGAGACTGTGATAGAAATGCGTTTCATTGAAATCTTCGTCTTTTAAACGTCATCTGTTAGGGCATATTTTTGCACATTTCACTGAAAATGCATATTTTTGCATTTTTGCTTTCAAAAGGCATATTATTCCATATTTTTCTTTTTTTTGTAAAGGCCAGCAATAAAAACAAAGCATTAATATGAACGAAGAATGAAACGCAACAGTTTTTTGGAAAATCTTCGAGTGATTCAAAACATACAGAGTTTGAAAGAGATTTGTGTGGTGCTTTTGTGGGGGCAGATAAACCCTTTGTTCAAAATTCGCAATTAAAGTATTAGTTCTTTTTTGGAAAAATATACCGAGCACAAAATTCCTTCAGAAACATCCCTTCGCTAAAAATATGTATACAATTTGTACAAAAAAACAATCGATACAATCAAAAACAAAATGAAAAAATCGATTTTTATGTGTTTCAATGGACGAGACAACAGACGCAGCAAACAGATATGTTGCAAATGTTACCATTGGAAGTTTGGATCCAGATAAGACGTTCGCTAAAGAAACATTTGTATTAAATGTAGCTCAACTGGAAATGACAAATCACTCAACCATCATCGCCCGGCTCTTCGATTATTCGGTTAGAATTCTGAGTAAAGATTTTAACAAAGACTCGATCTTACTTTTTTTATCAGATTCTGCTCCGTATATGGTAAAAGCGGCACAAACTATGGACTTCACCGAGTATGTGAAAAAATTAGAAGTAAATATGCTGACATTGACCGCTTTATAGCAAATGGAAAAAAAGTGTTTTTAAAAGCTTTATCCAGAGTGAAAACTCTTAGAGACATACAACCTGGACTGGAACTTCCTCCACAACCAATCATAACGCGATGGGGGACATGGCTCGAAGCGGTGAACTACTACGCCAAGCATTTTGAAAAGATTGTTTGGGTTTTTGATGCTTTTTTTGGCATCAAGCTATGGGTTTCTGGTAACATCAATTTCAAAAATTGGATCATGTGGTTTATCGGAAGACAATCTACAGCATTAACAGCAAGGCTGCAAAATCAGTGAAGAAAAAAATAGAACAAGTAATGGAAAAAAATGCTGGCTTCAAAAAACTAAAAATAAGTGTTTTTCAATCAAACAGACAAAGCTTAATTTTCAAAAATTTAAGTGAAATGTTAGTTATTTACTGCAACAAAAATTTGCAATACATTTTCTGACTAATCGCTGACATTATAAAATTCCTTTTATTCAAAAATGAATTTGCTTTGTTAACTTTGTTTTTTTTTTTTTTTTTAAATAATGTATGTGTGCGAAGTTGAACTATTCGCCATTAAACAAGTTTTGTGGATGTTTTATCTTCAAAAATTTAGAGAGAAGAAGAATTTTGATTTTTATTTTTTGATTGGTATTGTTCTTATTAATTAATTTCCTAAAGCAAATAACGCTTCTTATAAACATCTTTAACATTTATTGACCATATTTTGAGAGCATGTATTTGATTTTTAAGGGTATATTATAAGCGCTTAAAACTAGTTTTTTAGGACATATTTTTGGTTGCCCTACTCATAAGCTTTAAAAACTTTTTAATTTCTGAAAATTTTAAAGAAAAGGAAGAGTTCAGATTTGATGTTTTACCGTTAAAGTTGAAATTCTCTGGTACCCACCATATAATATAGGCAGGATTAGAACTTCGAGTAGTTAATTTTCTATCTTCGGAAGGTCTTATATTTTGTGTACTTTCTCTCTATGAATTTGGACCATTAAAAAGCTCGTTAGTGATTTCTGGGCAGGAAAAATTGAATGTGATTGTAATTAACGGTTAGGGGTTCCCTTAGTTTTTGTTTATATTTTATGTGCTTACTCAAGGGGGTATTATTACATTTATAATGACCCCCTCCATTCCTGACAACAGTACTCGCACACAGGAATGGTTGAGATTTATTGTAAAGTAACTAGGCCCTAGTTCTCAACGGACTGATGCGCAACTCAATTTATTTATTTAGATACTCACATGTGAACACATCCTTCGTGTATACATGATGATATCTCTGGATTTTTTTTACATATGATGACGGGAGAATATTATTAAACTTATTAGGATTCACTATTTCGCTAATAGTGGCTTACATTAAAAAGATAGATCTATGCTGTCGCATCATTTTTTGTAAGAAACCGTGTAACTTTAACGGTTTTTACATTGCACTAGAGAATAGCTCGCAGGTGTTTTTCCTGAAGTTATTTTTTCAATTATTTTTAATTAAATTATAGCATATGTGTTATTCTGATTTATATATAAGCTATATTATTGTAGAGTTTCATTTAGTAAAAGAGAAAAAACACCCATCAAGAAGAAATAAAATACATATAACCTTTTATATTTTTGCAAAGAACACAGCTTTAGTAGAAAACCTTGCTGTATAAGATTAATTTTGGGTTGTATGTCAGCAATAATGCGCCGAATATGCATGCCAACTTCACATAACCTTACAAAAAATATCTCAATCGGTGTAAGACAAGCGATTTTAAGTGCCACAAGCCCATGAGGCCAGATAATGCGCTTACCAAAAATTCAAGGAATAGAATTTGTATTTTTGTTTTAATTTTCATTAATTTACGTCAGGTCAGAAAATGATTTTGTAATCTGTAATACATAATTATACGATTTATTTGTCTTGTAACAACACACAATTTTCCAAAATGCCCCACTGTTCAACATTGATAGCCTCCAGCAAGTTGTAAGTTTCATTTCAAAATTCGTATGGTGTTTATCTTTGTTTGTTTTATATCTTTGCCTTTGTTCATACCAAATCCAATCATCCAACCACTTCTGCTAAACATTTTACATGTTGACAGATGATTGCACTATAACCGCAATTTTATATATTTTGTTCTTCACGTCCGAATAATTGTAACATACATTTAAAAAAAAAAAACACTAAATCTACCGAAACATTAAAAACAAAAATATCAAACATTGCACAAATTTCAACATCAATTTAACAACATTTTGCAATGTATACAAGAGTAATTGCAAGATAATTGACATACATACGTGCATGAGTGATTTCCTGTTATTTCCCTCCGAGCTATGGCAACATAATAACCTAAACTAACAACTGTCAAATAGGCTACCGCTTGGTATAAGCGTTCCTAGAACTACTTGTCTTTCTTTTCGTTTTTTCGTTTGAACCAATCATTCTGCTACATTCGAATTCGTGATGTCTAAGGCCAAGGTCGTCTGTCATCGCACAGCAGCCGCTATGTTGTAATACTAAACATACCAAAAACAAAAAGCAGCCAAAGAAGAAGATGAGAAAAAGGAAACTCGTATAATGATAACCTGAGGCACATCAACCGGTGATGGAGAAAAATTCATGTTCAAGGTCAAAATCGTGGAGATATTTTATTTTTTCAACAAGCTGGCGCCCAACGTGTGGTTTAACTCTGGCTCAGACTTCGACTCCGAAGACGATGATGCGCTTTTAACTCTTAAAGTGTGCGCTCATAAAGCTAATTTATCACCATTAACGGTTAATGAAAAGAAGATGGCCTCTCTCTTTTTTATACGTTTTTCTTAATTTGTTTTGTTTCTTTTCTTTTTTATATGAAGATGATGCGGTTTTTATACAATTTATGTCTGCATCCGCCGCCACTAACGCTGCCGTAAGCGCACAATGACCCATGATGGCACGTTTGTTGGCACTTTTACGATTAGCAAGACGTGATGATTATTATAAAATAAAGCAAACAAGAAGTTAAGTGGCACAGTAAGTTGGTAAAGTAGTTGCACAAAAAAATATAACAATTGATAAACGGTGGTTAAAAGAGAAATTGTAATAAGAAATGCAGATACGAGGAGGTAGGTTAAGCATAAAAGAGGATAAGAAAAAAAGCTTTTTTATATAAGTGCGTACTTTTTGATTGAGTGTCACATTGTTGAAGAAAGTGAATTGAAAAAAAAATTGAAATTTTATAGGTCTGCTTTTAGGCAGCAGAAGAAAAGTTGACATTTAAGCTTTAATTGTTTTTCAATCAATCCAAGAAAATAGGCTCTGATTTTTTGAAAAAATATAATAAATGCAATTAATTAACCACTGAAATGTTCATATGCCTACTTTGAATTTAGAAGCTACAAAAGCTTCAAGAAGGTATTCCTAAACGGTTATCCCATTGATTAAATATTATATAAATGGTCTTAAAATCGCAAAAGACTAGTATCTCACTATGCGAAGTATCGAGAAAGTACTGGTGCCTCTTAAAAAAAATTGGTTGATTTCCTGACCACGTTAAACCGAAGCAGATACGGAAATACAATAACCAGCTTTACAACTGGCGCACGAACGAAGCACGAGAAACACTCCTTGGGTCAATATTAACCAGAACCATTATCTTAGTGATCAATATAAAAATGCGGATATCTCGCAACAGTGAGAAAATTTTCAATCCACACTCTTTAGAAACTGTTATCAACTACATTCATTTTAAGATTAGCAAACGTATGTACATGCAACCAAACAATAAGATGCACTGATGGTGCATTTTTGAGAGGTTTTTGGTTTCATTAATGAATTATACCTTGAACCACATTCTCAAAACCACCTCCACCAGCGATTTAATCAGCAGCACCCAGATCCGTTGCCAATACAAACACAATAACGAAAACTGCAATTTGTCTACACTCTTTAAGAATTAACAAGACTGTCATACTATCTTCATCAATATGGAAAAAAAGATTTCAACAAGTTTAGGTTAGGTTACATTAAAGTTTCTGTCCGGGATGAAGTAGGACCTATTTAAGTGGCCCAGTTTATTGGCCCAATGTGGTACCACATGAATGTCGAGGCTTTCTTCCGAGCTCAAAGAAACCAGTTTGAGTGCCTTACGAAACGTGAAAGACTGATTATGTTAATGTGATTGCGATCCTTTGGATCGATATAGGAAAATTGTCCTAGGTAGGTCTTGCATTTTTGAGCTAGAGCAGGGCATGTACAGAGGAGGTGAAGATTTTCCAGATAATCTCATATTTTGTTATTCAACTATGCAATTGAATCTGTGGATTTAGATAGTATTAAAGACTTAGGAGTTATTCTTGATTCCCAACTTGGTAGGTTTCATAAAACGAAATGGAAAAGACTTTAAAGATCCTTTCGTGTTATTATCCTTGTATATATCTCTCGTCAGATCAATTTTGGAATACGCAGATGTTATTTGGAGTCCTATTTATACAGTTCATTCTGATCGGATTGAAAAGATTCAAAGACGATTTACAAAATATATATTTAATAAAATGGGTTGGAACTTTAGTCCTAGTTATGAGGCTAGATGCCAATTACTTGGAATAAAGTCGTTACAATCAAGAAGAAAAATTCATAGTGTAATGCTTATTAGAGACTTACTATGCTACCATATTAAATGTCCATCTCTTCTTGCCTTGGTACCAATATATGTTCCCGCTAGGTCTATGAGAGCTAGATTCTTCTTATTCCAAGGAATTCACATGACAAATTATGGTAGTAATGAAACTTTATCAAGATCCATTGTAATGGGTGATTTTTTTGAGGTTAGGATTTTCATGCATTAGTATTTGACAGATCACGCGGGATTTCAGACATGGTGTCAAAGAGAAAGATGCTCAGTATGCTTTGACATTTCATCATGAATAGACTTACTAACGAGCAACGCTTGCAAATCATTGAATTTTATTACCAAAATCAGTGTTCGGTTCGAAATGTGTTTCGCACTTTACGTCCGATTTATGGTCTACATAATCGACCAAGTGAGCAAACAATTAATGCGATTGTGACCAAGTTTCGCACTCAGTTTACTTTATTGGACATTAAACCAACCACACGAATGCGTACAGTGCATACAGAAGAGAATATTGCGTCTGTTTCTGAGAGTGTTGCTGAAGACCGTGAAATGTCGATTCGTCGCCGTTCGCAGCAATTGGGTTTGTGTTATTCGACCACATGGAAGATTTTACGCAAAGATCTTGGTGTAAAACCGTATAAAATACAGCTCGTGCAAGAACTGAAGCCGAACGATATGCCACACCGTCGAATTTTCAGTGAATGGGCCCTAGAAAAGTTGACAGAAAATCCGCTTTTTTATCGACAAATTTTGTTCAGCGATGAGGCTCATTTCTGGTTGAATGGCTACGTAAATAAGCAAAATTGCCGCATTTGGAGTGAAGAGCAACCAGAAGCCGTTCAAGAACTGCCCATGCATCCCGAAAAATGCACTGTTTGGTGTGGTTTGTACGCTGGTGGAATCATTGGACCGTATTTTTTCAAAGATGCTGTTGGACGCAACGTTACGGTGAATGGCGATCGCTATCGTTCAATGCTAACAAATTTTTTGTTGCCAAAAATGGAACAACTGAACTTGGTTGACATGTGGTTTCAACAAGATGGCGCTACATGCCACACAGCTCGCGATTCTATGGCCATTTTGAGGGAAAACTTCGGAGAACAATTCATCTCAAGGAATGGACCGGTAAGTTGGCCACCAAGATCATGCGATTTGACGCCTTTAGACTATTTGTTGTGGGGCTACGTCAAGCCTAAAGTCTACACAAATAAGCCAGCAACTATTCCAGCTTTGGAAGACAACATTTCCGAAGAAATTCGGGCTATTCCGGCCGAAATGCTCGAAAAAGTTACCCAAAATTGGACTTTCCGAATGGACCACCTAAGACGCAGCCGCGGTCAACATTTAAATGAAATAATCTTTAAAAAGTAAATGTCATGGACCAATCTAACGTTTCAAATAAAGAATCGATGAGATTTTGCAAATTTTATGCGTTTTTTTTTTTAAAAAAGTTCTCAAGCTCTTAAAAAATCACCCGATATATTTCAATGAAGTGTCTTCAAATATTGACTTTTTTAATCTTAATCGTAATAAATTTAAAACTGAAATATTATATTTATTTACTTTTTAATTTGCTCTTGGAGTGCTTATATCTGTTAGCTGTAATATTGCTTGTAGATTAAATAAATAAATAAAAAAATAAAATAAATAAATAAAACTGATTCCTCTTCTTCCTCATCCATACAGCTTCTGTTAGTTGAGAATACGCCTAGTCGCGCGGAGTGCTTTCCTATTACGTAGCGTCCGGTTATGACACCGATTATCTAGCTTATATGTGATGTGCTTAGAGACAGCAAGCACCTTGAGCGCTTTAAACAGTAGCTTTTTTGACTGTTTTTCTTGTATATTACGTCTCCAATTTAGTTTTTTGTCTAAAATAAGACCCATATACTTATCCTCGCGTGAAAACTTTAATTGGATACCTTTAATATTGGGAAGGTTAATATATGGAATCTTGCAATTCCTCGAAAATAGGACTAAATCGGTTTGGTGTGGGTTGACATCCAGTCCACACCGGTTAGCCCAAAGTATCAGTTTATCTAGTTCGTCAAGGGTGTTAAGATAATTTCTTACAACCGCTATAACAACGTTATCCGTATAGGCAATCAAGAGTTTGACAAACCCTTATAACATTATCCATACAAACTCAGCAGGAATGAACAACTGAAAATTTGATGGTGATTAAATATTATATGATAGACAAACAAAAAAACAATCAACTCACAAACAACTAGAAGACGTTGATGGCTGTCAACATTTGTCCAAATAAACTGATATGATAAATCTTTAGACTTAATATCAAAGTCTTGAAATAATTTTATTGTACTTGTATTGAACCGAAGTTATTAAAGTTTAAGACAAATATATAACAAAATCCACATTCTTTTAATCACCTGTTAAAATCATCCGCTATAACAAACGAGTCCATATTGAATATAAAATAACACTTACTCTTGTGCAATCAGTTTTTATTTCAAAAAGTGAATCGAATATAAAGACATCTTGATAAGATTAGAAGAATCAAGTCAAAATCAACTATCCATGTCTTGTGGCAATGATGAACAAAACACGCTACTTACAGCAACATTTTGGTATGGCATCCCTGCAAATTATTCAGTAAGAGCTGGATTTAGGTGGAGAAAACATTCAATGCTTATAATGCTTTTAAAAGGATTTCGCCAAGCCTTAATTTTAAAATTTAATAAATTAAGACACAATCTTTTTAAGCTTTGCAGCATGATGCGGCGGCGGCAGTCTAACTGACAAACAAAATTCGAAAACCGAACTAATATGATATTCAAAAGTTGAAGAAGCAACTGGCTTCAAAAGTTGAGAAAGTAGTTAGTTAATTATATTTTCTATAGGACAGAGGTTCTGCTGCTATTATACCCTTCAATAGGCACATAAATTATACTTCTAAAACATAAACTTTTTTTTAGACACTGATCGATTAATTTGAACAATTAATTTGGATTAATTTGTATCAAACAATTAATTCATTTACAATACTATTCGTAATACAAATTTCTTAATTTTCATTATTTTATCAATTTGTTGCAACTGACATTCTCTAAAGCCACACATTTCCAAATAATATTTTTATTCCTGTTCGAGTTTAGCGAAGAGAAACTAAAAATATTACCTACCTCAAAACCAAATTAAAAAAAAAAACTAACAATAAATTTTACAAATTTTTTCACGCACGCCCAAATGATTTATCGCAATCGAAATAATTTTTACCTTTCACAGATAAATTATCGCAAGTATATACTAGTACATGTATTTTACTCTTGTTTGTAAGAATCACTGTAATCCGTTGAAAATGATCAAAATATTGCAACAACAATTAATGTTATGTCGGCGTAATATTAATACTTTATTTGGTTCGCAGTCCCCTCTGTATTCTTGACTAGGTATTTATTTTAATAACATGTGATGCATCTAATTTTATGCTAACAACTACTGCTGTCTACATGTAAGACTAATTATGAAATGAATATGTACGAGTAAACGTTGCATTCCATCCACATATAAAATCCATATTGTGCAATGGCTTTGTCATTTGAGCTGGATATTGTATAGGCTTAGGCTCTAATATGAATACGAAGTCGCGCTGTGCCGCTTTGCCACTACCTGTAAATGGATATAGGTTTTAGTTTCTTCTTACCATTTGACTTTTGCGAAAGTGTTTTAATTTTGTTTCTTCTCTATATTGAAGTTAAAATGGTAATGTAGGTATGTGATATGGACTGCTACTTTACTTTCAATTTGCAAATTAAA
The DNA here is from genome assembly GCA_951509635.1 of Eupeodes luniger. NCBI lineage: Eukaryota > Metazoa > Arthropoda > Insecta > Diptera > Syrphidae > Eupeodes > Eupeodes luniger. The sequence goes on along the minus strand of OX608073.1, from coordinate 123,810,912 downwards.
AACATTAATGCACAATCGCTTTTGGTAAACACTACAGTTCAGGTACCTACCTAAAATATACGTACATTATATTAAAATTGACATTTGACTTATAAATTTGCTTCCTTAAGATTAAAATCAATCCCTTAACCATACATAAAAAAAGAAGTCACAGTTCATTAATCATGACAAAAAAAAAAAAAACAATAACAGAAAACAAACCAAGATCATATAGACAAAAGAGTTGAGCGACAAACTTGGGAAAAAATCTAAACAGTAAATCTATATTATATGTGCGCGCACAGCTGTATCGGTGGCTGCGGTGGCGGTGTGCATTGGTCCACGCCTTTGTCTATTCATTTTTATTGGTAAATAAACCAAAAACTGATCGCTGTGCATATATATGGAAAACAATCTGCACCAATCCAGGAAATTAAACTTAAAAAACTTTTGCAAAGACTTTTAAGCTGAATAAAATCAGTGCCGGACTGTTTGCATGAGTTTGACACTATTGATTGCATTGCTTACGGAGTGGATGATTTAGATGATGCTATCAATATGATTAAATTTAAGAACGACAAAGACATATGGGTTTACATTTCAATATTTGTGTTGATTTGTATTATCTAGCTTTAGAAAAGAATTCATTTTCATTTCATTCGCTCCATGATTTTGTCATCAAATCGTTATAAGACTCAATCACATGCTATTAAATTTCACTTTGTTGCTATGTACCTCTTTTTATGAAAGCTTCCATGAATTGAGATTCTTTTCGGATGTTTTAATGATTTAAAGTAATTAATTTGTATAGTACAGATATTTCATAGTGAAGTTTGAATTTTAGTCCGTTAAAACCAGCTGGAATCGATCGCATAATAAAGGATGTTTTTAAAAGCGAACCAATTATTCGTTAAATCCAACCCTGGTCTCAAACTCATGAATGGCATATTTAAAGATTTGTCTATTAAAGTTTGCAACAAGTGTTCTATGTTGATATAAAATTAATGAATGGCTCACCTGGGAGTAAATAACAACTAAGAGTACCTACGTTCATTTTTGCTGCTCCGTATATGTTTTCATAAATCACCATAGTACACCAAGTGAGTCAAGTATTACATTAGTACATAGAAGATTACCTCTATATAGCCACAAATATATTTATTACATGTTGTTTAAAACAAAAATAACATTCGAGTTACAAAGTTGCTGTGAAATACTAATTTGGCCAACAGTATTTATTATGTGTTTGGAAAGACTGGATTAGATGATTTGCTTTGCTTTTTATAAAGAAAATTGACAAAAATCTAGGTCAGAAATTTTAACTAGATTTGAAAGAATCGCAGTAATTGATTGATGCGAACGTGTCGAATTCCTTAAATTCTATATGGCTTTAATGCGTATTTTGTAATGTTTCTTTTTTTGTAAACATTTTACAAATAGGAATATCATAGCAATGCGGAAGATACATTAATTGAGTAGTCATCAAATTACCAATGAAATGCTTGATTTTAGATTTGCGAGTGCTGTAATATTTAATACAATTAAAAATTATGCACTTATGGGAAATGCAAAAACTGAACAAGATAAAGACAAATGTAATCCAAATCTAGAAATAATTCCTTGACTAGAAACCAATAATACAAAATTTATCTCTTTTCCCACGGAATTACAGATTCACTGATAAATTCAACGTAAGAACATTGAATATGCTTAAAAATGAATTCCTCGCCAAAAGAAAAAAAAAAAAAAACAAGCTTAAATTGGTGGTAAAAACAAAAGAGTTGTTGCACGAACTCGATTTTATCGACAAAATATCGCATAAAGCACTTTAAGTGTTCCATATTTATGATAATTTTTCACAATTTAGACCAATAACACTTAAATGGATAATCTAACAATATCTTGAACTCAAAAAGAAAACAATTGCAAAACTCTTGACTTGTTATTTTATTCGCATACAAGATACAGAGGCTGAGATCGCCATTGAGTCGCCTTCGCCACCGCACCACATAAACCCCGCGCTTTAAATAACAGACGAACATATCTTATGCAATCCAATTTCCTCTTTAACGTCTCTGTCTCTGTCGCTGTCCATTTATTCAATGTGCCACACTTTATGTGGCAGTGAGCTAGCTGGATGATGGTGAACTAATGTAACATAGAATCAGAGTCATGCCACCGCAGCTCCGAAATTTGCTTCTTCTGGTCTCTTGTTTTGAAATGGTGGTGTCCAGGAATGTAAACTCCAACAAGATTTTATTTCAAAAGTGAATTTGATGATCGAAAGCAGTGTAACACACAACACAAAAAAAAAGACTTCAGGCTACTCATTGAAAATTACAGAATGGCATTTTTGTATGCCGCCGCACCGCCTGTATGTGTTTGAGTTGGAGCAACCTGCTCAGCTCATTTATTGGGTTAACAGTGCTATAGAGTATATCTTTATGCAGCTTTGTGTCTAAGAGGCCTCTATTAAGTGGGTGTTAAATTGTGTTCAACTGCAGAGAATAAACGATCTCGTTATGCCTGATGGTGGTCGTCGCATCGTCGTCGTCGGTTTGTCGTCATTGCTGCCCAACGCTACCTCAAGCACTATTTCTGTATATTTACCATATTCAAAGGAACAAAATGATTGATTGGTGAAATGATTTTATTTCACATCAGCATTTAAAGTGAATGATATCCTTTTGTGCATATTTCACCATCAACATAAAGTAAGTTACGTCACAAGACACAAGAGAAACAAAACAATCCAAAAGATGCAACGAATCTTCTATAAGCAAAGCATGCGGTACGGTATTGTTTCAGCATTCAGAATAGCGCGCGATGTCGTGACTCATTGTGTATTATACACGCCTCATATGATTAATGTTGCCAAAGTTCAGTCGGGAAAATGCATATAATTACCAAATTATGTCATAACAGTAACACTGTTATTATTTGTCGGCATCGGCATCAGCATCAGCATCGACAGCGCCTCCTTCTTAAACAGCAGAAGCCACAAACAGTAGTTAAAATATGTGGTTAGATATTTATGTATGTGTGGTTTATTATTATAACCACGATGAGAATAAATTTTTGATCGTTAATTTTTGTTTCTTGTCTATTCGCCTTGCAACAAAAAAATACCGAGAATTGTTTTCTTTGGTCTTGTAGACGTGGTGCTGGGTTTTTGTTGGTGGTGTGGTTGGAAAATTAGCATCGGTGTTACAGAGGTGATTTGGAGTTGAACATTATTTATGCAAATTTGATTGGTGAGTAAAATGATACTTTGATCTAGATGAAGGGGATTAAATCTCTTCTTAGAGAATATATATGTATGTACTCGTATATATGTGGCATACATTTTTAATACATTTAATTAATAATTTGTAAAAATTAAAAAATATAATACTGCTCGTATTATTCAAAATTGGAAAAAGAGGCTGGGATGCTACCCACACTGATGAATTCTTATTTGTGCTCGTCTATTGGTATTTCTAAGAGTTTTATAAACTAAAAATAATATTTTGGTACGATAAAAAGTTTTTGGTCAATATATTTCTTTGTTCGCAAGGTACTCGCATTGAAACACATTTTTGAGTTATTTTTTAAGGTTTTCGATTTTTGTAAATGTTAATTGGATTTTTCAAAAAAAAAAAAAAATTAATTTAAAGTTAGCAACAGTATTTTTCAAATGATGAAATGTTTGATTTCAATATCTGCTTTTGTTCTCAATATATTTTAGTTCAAACCCAATTTTTTTGTAGATTTTTATTTTTTGTAAAAAAAAAACTTCAATTGGATTTTTATAAAAATTGTATCAAAAATTAAGACAAATGATGAATATTTTAAATTGTTGTTGTTTTGTTTGCAAAATACCTAAAAATATATATTTTTGTCAGTTTTTTTTTACCTATAAATCTTTATTTATTTTTTTTTTTTTGGAATGTTTACTAATCACAGTTTATAATATAAAAGTCACTAACGTTATTGGTTCAAGCGACAATTCGGATCAACCAAATATTTCACTTCTTTTTTAAAATTAAGTGCGTTTTGTTCGCATTCCATATATAGTAAAGTGAGAAATTGCCAACAAAACGATTCGCAGTAGTCCGGTTTTTATATTTGAAAGTTGATACAACTGAATACTTGCCAGAATAATTTATCAAAAAATTCCAAAAAAAAATAGCGAAATTCAGACCAGGGGTGAAATCGTGTAAGCTGATTTTTGATAGTTGACTATCAAAATCAAGAAAATACGTCTGTGTAAGGTAATAGTCGATTTCAAAGTTTTAACCAAACAATTTGACATAAAATAAAATTTCAAGAAGGGGGTTTGTTCGTAGACTACTACATTAACATGTGGTGTTGAAGCGAGCTTGAAGCTCACCTAAATTCTTTATATACCTGAATCAAGTTGAAATGAGCTTGATTCGCCTCGATTCTGGTCGGGGATCGGAGTCGAGTCAAAATTTGTGAAGAAAAACCTGTGTGGGGAGTTGGTTTTACAGATAATGCGTTATGGTCTGTTTATTTGTATGTTTGTGTACAAAAAATATACACATGATTCCAAATGCACAACTACTCAACGAACACAGCCATCGAGATACAAATGCAATATCAATCGTACCAGCATTTGAAAACGAAATCACATAAGATCCATTCGAGACTCGTATAAATGTCAAAAACCTATCCATAGTGAGATTCTACTCTAACTTTTATCGGTGTTATTCATACTATGGATATTGTTTTTGTTATTCGTGTAAAATTCTACTATGCTATGGATAGATTTGCCAACAAAACACGGGTATTGCTGTAGTAAAAAAAGCACCCACTCAATTCTTTAAAAGTCGTTAAATAATTGTTATTATCTGTAAAACAAAATTTATTTGAAGTCTACATCGCTGACGGTTCTTGGAATATGTTCGACGAAAAAAGTTTCCCGAAAGAACGGATTTATGAACGTACCTACACACACACGCACAGTATCCTCTCTAAAAACATTTTATTTATGTTCAGGGACCTTAACACGTTGAGAAATTTTTAAATTTTCAATTCGACAAATATCGCACCGATTACAATAAAATCCTATACGAAGTAATAGGAATCAAAGTTGTTCAAAAGAAATTAAAAAAAGTCCGTAGAAATCAGCCTGAATTTAGGCAACGGTTAGCTTATGTTAGCTTTCAGGACGCTGTGGTTTATGGTTTATCCATATTGACCTTCGACTTCTTCAGAAACTTCATTGAAGAAGGAACGTGGATTATCAAACATATTACCAGAACAGACAAAGATCAGTCATGTTCGTTCTTTAACTTTAAGTGTGTTTTAGTATATATGTACGTTTTTAATTAAGGTATCACTATTAACTTAGACGTGTTTTTTAAGTCCTTTGAAATATTTTTTTCTAACTTCAAACCAAACCTAAAACCAAAAATATTGAGGACCATACAAATCTTTTTCCAGCATTCACTATTTATACATTTATTTGTAATGTGAAACTTAATAAATGTATCTCAAAATATCTAAACGATATTTTTTCCAAATTTTCGATCAGATAAATCACGTCACACAATAAATTTCAGCAATTAACAAGAAACTAATTGAAAATATTATATTCTACGTATATATACATTTGCTGCTAGATACAAAAAATTATCATTGAGAATTCCGATATGGGTAATTAAAAAATATTATTATGTGTATGTATGTGCGGTATAAGGCTATAACTAAGAGTTGGCGTTGTAAAATGCAATAAGCCTCAAACTTCCCCGTTACAGTATTTCCTTAACTTTGTTTTTACAAACTACATATTTGTATTATGATCACTCATTGACTTTTAGTCGTCATCGTTGTCCAAAGTATTTTCAAAAAAACTATCGTAAGAAATTTTGCCTTCCAATTCCTCAAGTCACGTAATGGTAAAACATTGAAACGGCTATCTACTCCAGGTACAAAATATAATAATGTTAAGTTTTTTCTTTATTTATATTAATTTTAATGTCTCGAACGATGAAAAAGAGAACAGATCACCTCACCATCCAATATCGTGGAAGGGGGAGTTCGGATTAAGTAATAACCATTTGTTGCGTTTATAGGCGAATAATGCACCCGGCTTCATGATGACGGAGATGGAAACTGCATTGGATGTGGAGTATGGAGTTCCTTGCGAAGTGACTGGACGTGGACACTCGCTCGAATCTTGTGGTATGTATTGTATACTCGTACAATGTACGTTAAGCTGGCGCTGTACATTATAAAGGTGAAAGAAATGGGATCGGTGTACATTTCTTCGATATGGATTTCGGATTGGACGTGCGTTAATGGTGCAATGGTGCCAGTGATGCATTGCCGGCCACAAGTCATTGTTCAAAAATAAAAATGTAGGTATGGATAGATAGGTATAGAAGAAAAAAGTGAAAGACACAATATACAGTATGCGCAACCAAAAGGAGGCAAGCCGAATAAAAGAGATTGTCTTAGGAGCCTGTGTGCTAAATCTAATCTGGGTAAAGGAGTTGTTCGTAAAACGATGACATAATCTCGTGCTTTGTTTATATTGAGCTTTTTTTTAATTTTTTTTTTAATTTACCAGGACAATGTATGTGAAGGCACATGCTGGACGACAACGACGACGACACGGACAAAATCGTGTTTTGTCTGGCCAACATAAAATTGTCAGTTTTCTGATTGAAAGTAAAGATTATTTCGAGATAGATACGACGTCGACGGCTTTTCGCACCTGAATAAGCTTTCGAATATAATTTTTACTGGATTCCAATATTGTTCCATTTATTATATACATACTGTACTAAAAACCAGCTTTATGAAAAATCTTATGTATTTACAAATTATGTATCAAAAATAAAAGAATTATTTTATGAGAAAAAAATGTATGATATAGATTGAGCTCAAACTAATTAACATACCTTTTGCGTTGCCGTTAGATAAACTAATTAAATAACGACAGTGAAATAAAAAAATGGGTTCGCAATTTTGTTTTGTCTGTTTTCCTGAGTATTTGACCTTCAGCCGTAGGTATCAATTTATGCGTTTTCATTGAAACGCGTCATTGAAAATTTAGATTTTCAGTTTTAAGATTAATAATAAAAATTAAATCAGTGACTATCACGGTTTTCAAATTAAAATTAATTTATATATTTATTTCTTTTTTGAATTTATTAAAAGCGCTATACATGAAGATAAGATATCAATGTAATAAAATCACACTAAGAAGAACTAGGGTGATGCATTAAGATTTGCATTTGAAGTATTATAACATCTGAATTGTCAAGTAGTAAGTAATGAGAGTAACTCTAAATAAAATGCGCAGAGAAGCAGGGCCTAGTGACTTAAAACTCTTAACCATTCCTGTGTGTGAGTAATGTAAGAGATAGAGGTGACCTACACTTTATATGCATAATCTAAACGGCTCATTTGCGAAAGCACTTTTCTTGACAAACATGGTTGTTCAATTCCTCGCAAGGATTACTACGCGTGAAAAAAAAAAAAACTTTAAATGACATAGGTAGGGATTGAACCCAATACCGTCCTACGTACTAACCATCACGCTCAGCGAAATACGAGAGAGTAACTTTAGTTGAAGTTTTTTTCAGTTCTGCAATAACTATGTATCACCAAATCAATAGTTTTTCTGTATTCGTAACAATCTTCGGATTACAATATGAGTGTAATAAAATAAGGTGTCATGGAATAATTCCGTCGGAAAACCGCCGAATTTTAAAATTCTTCTCAATTTTACTTTACAAAATTGAAATAACTTCAGTTTTTATCATTCGGTCTTATTGTCTTGACGGAGATTGTATTTGCACAAAATTATGTTGACATGAATTCCGAAGTTATGAACGCCTCACCATTTTGTATTAATTGAAATATGCACAAGTAATTGGCTGGACTCAAAGCATCCAGAAAAAATGAGTATTTGATTTGATTTACAAAATGGTGGTATATTATCAGATCTAGCTATTTCTCTTAAGATGCTAAAGCCCAGATAAATGCAATAGTAGTTATAAGGTTTAAACCATAACTAACCGTTCTCTCGTTGCTAGAGTGCGAAGCTTTTCCACTAAGAGATTTCATTTTGATATTTAAAAAACCGGACCAAGCATTGACACATTGATGGTGAAGAGGCTTTCCAACACTTATTCCTAGGTTTTCCTGCTAATTAATGTAGCCTCCTAGGTGAATATGAACGATTTTTCTATGAAATCCAATTCATTTTGATGTATTTCAAGGACGCAATTAGCGATAATACGACTTTGCTGGTGTACGATTGTCTTAAGTTCTCGTGTCAACTAAACTTTAAAAGCCTTAGGAGCTATGTTTTTATGTTTGTGGAAAGTACCAATTCAAAGATCGACGTTTAATTAACAAACTTGGGTTTCCCTCAACAATGTGAACTACTTCAGCAATATTTTCCGTCGTTCTTTGAAAGATGCACATGGTCCATTCTTCACGCCACTAACTTGTCGTACTTTACAGCGACCTTAAAATGATCCCACCATTTTCACCACTTTTGTGCTAAATCTTTTTGATTGCGTTATTTAAGTATATCGTCCCATTTTAGTAATGACGCAGTTATTTTCAATTATCAAATGTCAGAAAACGACGGCTTCTAAAGTGATAATTTACCAAATAGCAGGCTCCTTCAACATGAAACCTCTTACCGATGGAACCTAGTACATATGCTTTCTGTGCTTAAGTTAAGTTCGGTCTTCATACTCCATTGTTTTTGCTTTATATTTTCTATCATCAATGTGAACAAATGATATACCACCTTATATTTTTTCTGTTTCACAAGAGTATCTCCATAATATATATGTCAATTCAGTTTAATGCCTTCTTCGGTCTTCATCAGAGTTCCATATTAACAAAGTTCCTCATTGTTACGCATTGTGATCCGTTTAAATGAATTATGTGCCAATATCCACAGTTGATCGCTTGCACAAACTCTCGTTGTTGTTAATTTTAATCTTTGTTTGTTTTTTTTTATCGTTATTTTTTTAATCAATCATAAAAACAATAAAACAAGAATTAAGTAATTAAAATGAAATGTTGAAAATTAATTTTCGTATAAAATATGAAGAAAAAAACACTATATTGCTATAATATTGCAATTTTATGTGGGTTAATGTGTAACATTTTTAATAAATGAATGAATGATTTTTCCCATTAAAAAAAAAAACTCGGAAAAATAATTAAATCAAAGTAAGACTTCGTGACTTGAGGTCATCGCATGTGGCACCTTCTAACAAAACTCATGACATTGATGGTGTCGAAGTTGATCTCATGCATTTCCAGCAAAAGTGATAATTGGTCCTTTCACCGAAAATTTATACCTCGGGTTAACTTAATTTGCACAAATGCCCATCAGCGCTACAGCAGTGTGTTAAAATTGACCTTGTACCTTTGGTTGTACATGAACCCCAAAGACCCATTCGTTTGAAGATTTTTCGTTGTTTCTAAGCCAATTACTGGCCATCATTTTCGATGTGATGTTGAAATTTTCAGGACAATTTTCTACCGCGGTGACCGACCGACAACACGACGCACGGCGACGCGAAGTGACGGTCCATGAACCATACTCAAGCTAAACATCTCTTTTCCTCAAGATTGCACAACAGTATTTGACAAACACAACACAATACAAAACAAAAGACAGAGAGTAATTCATTCATGTATTCCCATGGTAGCTGAAGTTGGTAAGAAGCAAGACAGCACAGGTATTTTTATACAAGCCAGTATTTTTTCGACGGGTTTTCTTGAATCTTTAAGCTTTTGGCAACAAGCATCAGTGGTAACTCCTTGAATTGAAAATATAAGAGCAGCACTTATGGGGCACTCGAAGCGCTCTTTGTGTTACAAATGGAATTCGGACTGGAGTTCGCGAGGCACGGTGCGGTGGTGTTAAGCTGTTAGATGTACACGACCACCGATCGCGATGATGGCTGATGTGAGTTGAGTACTGAGTAGGGCACAAGAGTGCGGCTATATTGAACAATAAAGCAAGAAGTTTTGTTGAAGATTTAGCTGTAGTCATGTTGAGAGTCTTGAGAGTGAATCAGGTCACGTCAGAAGCTCTTTTATTAATTCTGACTTATTAATTATGTCTTGTAGCGAAGATATGCGTGGAATGATTCAAAGAATTTTTCTAGAAGCAATATAAGAAAATGCATGGGAGTACAACTAATTATTATTGCTATTTTTAATGAATGGTTCGATTCTGCAAAATGTTTTCCAAGGGGTGAATATAAATTTAAAAAAGAGTGAATTAAGTGGCACTACAGCTATTAAAGAAAACTATGCCGTAGTGACATACGACTCTCAACCATTCATGTGTGCGAATAACTTCAGGGATGGAGGGAATCTACAGTTTGTATGCCAAATCCAAACGGCCACTTTTCGTGACATGAATTACTCATGGAGGATTTGTCAATTCTTCGTAAGACGCAGTACCAGTGAAAAAAATCTTTAGCTACACAGACAAGCATTTAACCCAAGACAGTCCTACGCACTTAACCATCGAGCCACGGGTACTACAGGGGCGAATATAAGTACTCATTATTCAAAAATCTTATATTTATTATAGATAATATTGTTAATAGAGGAACTTTTAATAAATTTTGGGTCTTATATGGCATACTTTAGCCTACTATAACAACGTGTAACTTTCCCAATATGTAATGTTGTTAAAATTATGTGTTTTGATTTAGAATTTTGTAGACTTCAAGATTAAAAAAGTTGTTATATTATAGCTTCAACCTACGATCAGAATCTCATCATTAGTGCATGTCTAAGTTGTAAGTAACTAAAGTAATAAAATTATAGCCTAAAACGCACACGAAATGAAAACCAGAATTAATATAAAAACAAAATATCCATTGACACACAAATAAAACATAAACATATGCCTGCAAGAGACGTTTACGATAGTGGAGCACTTTGATTGAAGCATTTTGACTTAAGTCGATAGAAGAATAGTCTGATGAGTCATATAGTCTGATCAGGTGATTAAGAGATCCATTCTTGCCATACTTGGTTCTGTGGAAGTCAACATGTAGAAATTCAAATGTACATAGGTAATGAGCTCCACCTAGGCAGTTTAAATCATTACAATATAATAAATGAGGTGCATCAATTTCATTACTATTAACACAACTTTGGTTTTTGCATTAGAAGAAGCTAAATAAGATGAGAAAGATCCTAAGGATAAAAAGGAAGACCCTAAAGAGCTAATCGAATGATATTTTATGAAATTTCTTTGCCCAGTGTTTTATAAAGCAAAGCGTGCTTTATTGGCTGTAAAATAAAATTAAAGGGGCAACATAGTTTGTGCTGCAAAACACAATAATCAATAATACACTTACGATTCGTGTTTAAGTAAAAGTTATAGTCTGGCATTCTTTTTCAATCTTTTCTTAAAATGTAAAACTATCAATATCAGCCTGTAAAACATAACGATCTTCGGTGGACTTAAATATTTTGAAAATCTTTATATCACCAGTTAACATGAAATTAAGTCCTGGAAACACCAGATTAAGCAACAAAATGTTTTGAAAGATAACTCCTACATTTTACTTGGTAGGATCTATTTTCAAGGCATTTATTTTTTCCAGCATAATTACATAAGCTCCTACGAGTAACTATTTATCATCATGGATAATTGTAAATAAGTATCCAACGAAAAGGAACAATTAAATGTTACAACTCCTAAAATTACAAGGACATTTCAAGCTCTTTTGACCCAAGACATACATACAGTTGTGTTCATAAAAATAGCAGTGCTCTCCAAATAAAACAAAAAGGCTTTCAATATCAACGTTATAATATATTTCATTAAACTTCTAATAACAAACTAAAATATTTTATTCATAATAACAGTTATTAAGTTATATGAAAGTATATAAATAATGTTTTACAATTAGTACTTTGTTGCATAAATGCATAACCATTTTCTTTATGACTGATTCGCATCTACGCGGCATCGAGTACGAGTCCACTAAAACCTGAAACCTCTCGACTGGTATTGCGTTCCACGAATCACGCACTGCTTCCCACAATTCTTTCGAATTCTTGGGTTTTGCTTTATGAACTGCGTTCTTAACATCCCCCCACAAATTTTCGATGGGGTTAAGGTCGGGGGATTGAGCGGGCCTCTCCATAACGGATAGCTTCTTCTGCGCAAACCATGATTTTGCCTTTTTTGACGTATGCTTTGGGTCATTGTCTTGTTGGTATACCCAAACCAACGGTAATTCCTGTTCAGCATAGGGTAACATAACCTCCTCAAGAATTTTCACATACTCGGTTGCATCCATTATACCCCCGATGGTAAAAATAAGCCTGAACCTGTAATATGAAAAGCAAGTCCATATTATAATTTTTCCTCCACCATGCTTCACTGTTTTTATAGTGTACCGTGGATCGTTTGCTGCATTTTCGGGTCTTCTCACATATTCTCGAGGACCCTTGGACCAAAAAAGGACGACTTTGCTTTCATCGCTCCACAGAACATTCCTCGATTTCTCTTTTGCTCAATCTCTATGCGCTTTGGCAAACTCCATTCTCTTTGCCACATGCCTTTTCGTCAAGAATGGTACGTTGCGTGGACTTCGGGCTGGTAATTTCACTTCTAAATGACGTCTTCGTATTGTGACAGTGCTAACAGACAGTTGAAGACCATTTCTTATTTTCCTAGAGCTTATGGAAGGGTTCTATTTTGCTAACTGCACAATTTTTCTGTCAGTTCTTTCAGAAGTTATTCTTTTTGGGCCTCGCGTTTCCGGTTTATTTTGTCATTTTATGGCGTTACTAACCATTTTTGCTGAATAGACTAGGATGTCTTGAATATTTTGGTAGGTTTTTCCCTCCAAACGCAGTTTTCTAATAAGTTTTCGAATTTTGTCGGTGCAGTGTTTTGACCATCTCATTGTTTATTTTTGAGCTAATATTTATTAATTTTTTCTATCCTAGTATGTTACAAATACTTAAAACTTTAAATAGTAAAATGTTTACTTACCGAAAAATAAAAAAAACTGAATTTTAACACTTTTTAATTATAAAATCAAAGGCACTGCTATTTTTATGAACACTATCTATATTCAGAGAGTTTGAAATAATGTGTGTTCACCGGGAAAAGTAGAGGATAATTTCAAGCTAAAAGACTAATATGAAAATGAAAGACCGTTAGATGCAAGTAACATGGTAATTTTTTTTAAGAATTTCCGTTATTTAAATAATTGACAATCTAATAAAGTGTGACTAGCACTGCTATTTTTATGAACACAACTGTACATTGAAATACATTTTATATTGACAATATAGGATTTAGCTATCTATAATTGTCCAAAAAAATTGTTTTTGATGAGATCCATATCAAATGAATAAAACATTTATAAACCATTTATTTGTTAGATCTTTAGTATAATAAACCATAAATGTAACAGTTAAAAAAATCCATTAAGGGTTTTATAACATTCATAGCTTTGTTTAATTTCAATAAAATCCAAGATTACAATAGAAAAAAAAATCAAATGCCCATAAAAATAATTACCATTTTTTTTAAACCATTTCAAATAACCAACATTAATATATTCAAAAAAAAAAACAAAATAAATCAATATGAAATAGATAATCATTCAAACTCGACAGTAAAGTTTTTTTTTTGCTAATTTACATAAATTATTTTACTATTTTTTTTGCTTACTTCAAATTAAGACATCATTTTTGTGCCCATGAAATAATTCATTAAAATGTGCTTCAACCATCACCATTGTGCGGTAGTTTTGAATAGTTTAACGAAAACAACAAAACAAATTGGCTTTTTTATAGGTTTCGGTCGATCGGATCTACTTCTTTAATTAAATTACCTTGTAATTTGCCTTTTAATCAACAAAAGCCAACAATTTATTATTTATTAATAAAAAGAAGTTATTATTTGAAACCACTCAAGTGAATTGGGAATGAATGTTAAATTACTTCATTTTCTTTAGATGTTGTATTTTTTACTTATAAATCTTCATAATGTGGTTTTTGTATAGTTGAAAGAGTGGACATTTTTCGGTCGTTAAATTGATGCAAACATTTTCTTAACATTTATCAACATTTGTTTTGGTATATTATTTCCCTACAGAAAACCAATTTACAATTTACATTCCTCCTTATCGTTATATATTGTTCAGAAACAAATACAATATTTTCCCAAAACTAGAGATCTACGACTTGATATGAAAATTTGACATAATGATGACGGAAAAAATTTGAGATAATACAATTATTTGCTCATAAATAGCTACATTTTAAAACAATTGTTGCATGCAAAATGAGCATGAAAACGAGTAAGATGTTAAAGTTTGAAAATGCTATTTGAATTTAAATGCTATTGTTTTGAGATTAACTCTATTTACTTACTACGTGCAACGAATGTTTGTTGAGTGACTTACACTAAATAATGCCTACAGTTCCTCTCATTGATAAGATGATTTTAAAGTTATATATAAAAGCCATCATCAGTTACGGATTTTATGTGCAAAGTTTTGATATAAAATTAGGTGGTCCTGATGAAAAAACAGTGTTTTGCATTTGAATTTGTAGTTATTTAGGTGTTGTTGCATTGCAAAACCTTCATTAATAAAAAATAAAACACATTTAACTGCACCTGCAAACGCTTTCAGAGACTTAGTAAAAAACTAAACTGCTCCTTAACAATTGCTTGAACAAAAACCTAAAATGTCAAGTGCTAATAAATTTTCTGATTTGATGACAATAGACACTTCCAAGTTTCACAAATTATTGATCATTGAAGTTTTGGTTCCGAAACAACTTATACGAAGAACAATAGTTAGTTAGAACATAATAAAACGCTCCAATGCTTTTCTGTAAGGACGATCGAATTGAGACTTTTTCGATTATTTTTTCAAGTCACGCTTATTTGCAATTCAAATTTTTTTAAATTTGTGCTTATTGGATTATGATTTTCCTACTACTACTTAGCTTAGTTTTAATTGTTCGTGTTTCCTTGATTGTATCGGGTGATTTTTTAAGAGCTTGAGAACTTTTTTAAAAAAAAAACGCATAAAGTTTGCAAAATCTCATCGATTCTTTATTTGAAACGTTAGATTGGTCCATGACATTTACTTTTTGAAGATAATTTCATTTAAATGTTGACCGCGGCTGCGTCTTAGGTGGTCCATTCGGAAAGTCCAATTTTGGGTAACTTTTTCGAGCATTTCGGCCGGAATAGCCCGAATTTCTTCGGAAATGTTGTCTTCCAAAGCTGGAATAGTTGCTGGCTTATTTACTTTAGACTTGACGTAGCCCCACAAAAAATAGTCTAAAGGCGTCAAATCGCATGATCTTGGTGGCCAACTTACCGGTCCATTCCTTGAGATGAATTGTTCTCCGAAGTTTTCCCCTTAAAAATGGCCATAGAATCGCGAGCTGTGTGGCATGTAGCGCCATCTTGTTGAAACCACATGTCAACCAAGTTCAGTTCTTCAATTTTTGGCAACAAAAAGTTTGTTAGCATTGAACGATAGCGATCGCCATTCACCGTAAAGTTGCGTCCAACAGCATCTTTGAAAAAATACGGTCCAATGATTCCACCAGCGTACAAACCACACCAAACAGTGCATTTTTCGGGATGCATGGGCAGTTCTTGAACGGCTTCTGGTTGCTCTTCACTCCAAATGCGGCAATTTTGCTTATTTACGTAGCCATTCAACCAGAAATGAGCCTCATCGCTGAACAAAATTTGTCGATAAAAACACATTTCAAACCGAACACTGATTTTGGTATTAAAATTCAATGATTTGCAAGCGTTGCTCGTTAGTAAGTCTATTCATGATGAAATGTCAAAGCATACTGAGCATCTTTCTCTTTGACACCATGTCTGAAATCCCGCGTGATCTGTCAAATACTAATGCATGAAAATCCTAACCTCAAAAAAATCACCCATTATGTACTTTTTTTAATGTTGTGTTTACAGAATTTTCGGGATACTGGATTTTGGGATATCGTTTTATGATTTTTGGGGTTGATCGGTTTTGAGACTTGCTTTCTTATTGTGCGTTGTAAGAATTTTTAGCTCGCGGAAATTTAGACTTGTTTTTGAAGTCGTGTTTTCTATGTTTCACGCCTATATTATACAGTTTTTTCAACACCAGTTTTATAGCAAAACTAGTTCTAAAAATGTTTTTTTTTCCTAATCCCAATTAACTTTGCCTCCCTACAATTTTGAATTTCAAACTGCTTAGTAAGCCGAACTATAATTGATAGGCCTTAATAAGGGCGCTGAAACTCACACAGGATTTAACACCGGCGTTTTAAATATGTTTTAACTGGTGTTCATTATTACACCAAGGAGAAGACGTGATGGTGATCTGTAATTTTTGTATACATATAAATCTAGTACCCGTGGCATGATGATAATTGCGTTGGACTGTCATGCCAGAGGTCTTGAATTCGATCCCTGCCTATGCCATCTAAAGTTTTTTTTCACGGGTACTGCCTCTTGTGATAAATTGACAAATTCTCCAAGAGTAATTCTTGTCATGAAAAGTGCTTTCTAAAATAAGCCGTTCGAATTCGTCTTAGAACTGTAGGTCCCCTCCATTCCTGACAACAGTACTCGCACACAGGAATGGTTGAGATTTATTGTAAAGTCACTAGGCCTAGTTCTCAACGGACTGTTGCGCCACCCAATTTATTAATTTTTATAAATCTATACACAATGTAGGTTTAAAATTGGAATAAACATTGAAGAAGAGATATCTGTGATCATTGGTCTTAAAAATTTGAGGGAAAAACAGAGTTCGTTAAAACATTCCATATTCTAGAAGAATGCTTAAAAAAGAATCTCTGTACTTAGCAGTACGTCCGAAATTGAGCTCAAGGGAATACTCATGAGCATTCCTGGAAGGCCTGGAAGGGATGTAAATATTGGATGATGTAAATGTTTCGGTTATAGTTCTATTGCTTATCATTTTCAAAGCTCTTTTTTGGATCATATCCAAAAGACTTAAAATTGTTTTAAGGATACCTGCCCAAATATGCGAGTTATGAGGGCTTTTTAAATTATACAGCTAGAACAGAAGGGGTGAAAAATCGGAGAAATCATAAACAACTAGCAGCATTTTTGGCAATATTGAATATGTGATCATTTCATAAGTTGATTAGTGGTTTGGGGTGTGGGTTACGCTTTAACGACAGGAGATAGCATGTAGTTTATAAAGCATTCAATTCTAAAATTATGTAATGAAAAACTAAAAACTTTACTAATTTGTCACCTAAATATGCCGTTCAATTTTTAAATATATATTTGTTTGTTTTTATTAAAACTTCCTTACATAAATATTAACAACTAATCACTGTTCTATTTTGTATTTCCTGTCCTCGATTTCAAACCCCTGAATAGCCTGAAGCTAATTTCTTCATCACCAAGCAATAGACAAAAAACTGGCTTTTATTATTAAATCCTTTTTCTTTGCACCACCTGGAGACTATTAGTTGCAATCTTCCTCGAATTGATGTGTTGCAATATCTACAACGAATACGGAGTAAATCCAACAAAAACTAAAATAAAAAAAAAAACAATCAAAAAGTATGTGTACTGTGTAACCTACATACCAAATTTTTTCTTTAGTTTCAATTTCGTATTTCGACCAAATGTATATACAACACAAACACTTCCAATATAAACTACCAAAGCTTAACATAGCACTACAAAATACCTCTAACCTAACTCTATTGAATCTTCAAAGCATATCTTCGTTTTGTTTTTGTTTTATACTTGCTCTGAATGGTCATTTATTTCATATGAGCATTTCTTTAGAGTACCACTTGTACCCTGAAAATGAACCACACGTTTGGCTAAGCTACATCAACTTAACTTACTATACTCACTACCAGGGGTTCAGTGGGTACATTATTAGATTTATATCTCAAACAAAATGTCTTGAACTGTATAAATGTTGTTTTTTTGTTTTATTCATTTTTTCTACGTGCTCTGTGGTCCGTTAAGGAAAGTGTTAACAAGGAGACGTTGCGGCTTTGATGATTCTTCGGTTTATCCATCTGATGAAATAGTTTTAGTTTTTATTTTTAAACATCAACGACCTTGTGATTTTCCTGTAACTTTTTCGCTCGTTTGGTTTCTTCTTTTATTTTTATTTTTTAGCAGATATTGGTATATGAATTGAATTTTCGTTTGTCGATTGTGGGTTATGAAATTATTTTAAGTTTCTTTATTTTGTTGTTGGACACTCGAAAAGTATATGTCAGTTAGACAAGAATGTACCAATTCTGTAAATGGTGAGCTAGTTTAAGTTAGATTGATCAATTAAAGTTGCGGATTTGGGCTTTAAAAGGTGTTTAAAAAAATAAAAAAAGGAAAATCTAGTCGAATCAATTATCTATAGAATTTATGGTTTTTTTTATTAGATTAAATTAAAATTCAAAAAACTGTTCTTAAAGAAGCTTAAATATTTCAAATGGACCATAAATAAATTTAAGGAGCTGAATGTGAATTCTTAAGGATGTTTTGCTTAAAACTGGTTTATATACTTATTACGAAACTTTAAAATTATGCTTAAATGAAATAATATTAAAATAAATACTGTCTGTTGATTAATTTTCAATAACAAAATTTGGGCAACTCAAGCTCTGGTGTACAAGGGAACTAACTAATCAAGTTTTAAAATTTCTCGGACTTTTGGTGTGATTAGAAAACTTTTATTTCTATAACAAGCTTGTTTTTAAGGCCGTATTTACTATATGTTCTGTTTACCAATATACCCTTAGCAGTAACTGTAACATCTATGACTTTGGCATCTTTTAAAGTTTCCATATTAATTCTTAAAGAAAAATTGTAGCATTTCTTTTGTTTCTGGGTTGTTTTCTTTAAGTTAGGAATAAGTTACAAGCTTTATCACATCCTAGCAAAGACTTCACGATATTAGTTTTTTTTTTTAATTTTTTTAAATTGAATGTATGTATTTGTTTTTACTCTTGCTTTTTCAATTCATAATAGTTAGTTGGAGAGAGCGATAGAAAGGCATTAACTCTGGTAGAGCATCAGCAACTATTTTGTAGTCTGAGTTGGCATGAACTTTATTCCACAAACGTGTCTTCCTCTCAATTTTCAAAACTAAAAAAGATTCAAGACGTATACGACTGTGCAAAATATCTTAATATATATAATTCTTCTGTGAGTGTGTATGTTACTGAACTTCTCTTAAACGACTGGACCGATTTTGATGAAATTTTTTGTGTGTGTTCAAGGGGATCTGAGAATGGTTTAGATTCACAATTTTGTCCGCTAGGTACACCTGTTATGCTTTTAAGAAATTTAAGCCCTCCCAATATGACTATTGATCAAAGAATTAAGAGATAATGTGATTGTAGCAACTATCATTACAGGTCCCGTGGCTGTTAAGCTCGCACATGTTCTGCGGATTCCAATGATACCAACTGATTTGCCCATATCTTTTAAAAGGTTACAGATCACTTTAAAAATATCCTTTGCCCTAACAATAAATAAATCAAAGGGACAAACTTTTTCCATAGTTGGTATCGACTTCAGGAAAGAGTGCTTTTCCTACGGGAAATTAGCATGCTCATAACTTAAATATCTGTACCTAATTTTGTCTATCTGTGCGAAGCCGAGACGGGCCGCTAGTATTCTTATAAAACTATAATTCACAATATCCACTAGACTATCGTCGTTAGAGGCTTCAGATGCGGCCTACAGTTCAATACAAGATAAATTTAAGAATTTAAAAATATAGCATCAATAGGGCCTACTATTTTATATTTCCAAAAATCCATCAACAAGCCGAAGAATGCTTTTTGACTCGTATCAAAAATGGCGATCAGGAACCAACTACCACAAGAGTTAAATTCCAATGTATGGGTCTGTACAATAAATCAAAAATAAATGTGACCTGATCAATTTATTATTACGCACTGAACCCGATGGCCGTCCAAAAATAAACAGTTTAACGGTACCGCAAATTAAAATTTGTTGTTGTTCAACCATGAGTTATTCCGCTGTATTACATAAACGTAAAATAACACATCACACACATTTGATTGAAATGAATCCTTATTATCAAATTAATAAATCTATCCAATCATTTGGAATTTTAAAAGCTCTCAACATAAATAAGAAAAACAATTTCTATAAATCAAGTTTGCTGTTCAAGTCTTTCGTTTGTATCATGATTTCATATGCTGTTTACAATATTCTTTATCGTCACAATAAAAGATAATAAAAGTAAATTAATTTCATAAAATTATAACGATAACACTTTGAGCAGAATTTGTATAATTTTTGTGTTTAATTACTCGTCGTTTAGTTTAAAAGCGCATCGTGCAGCTCTATCAAGCTCTTTCCCCCATATTAGCAGCTGATTTATGTGTCACATCGTCGTTGATTTAAAACAACTCTTGCACAATCAAGTGGATTTTTTGTTTTTGTATTTTCTTATGTTTTCATCCCATATGTTTATCGATGTTGGTAAAGTTAATACATACTTCGTAACATATTCCATTTATGGTCTACTGTATAGCGGTTCCGTGTTTGAGATATTTAGACCATTGGTTTTTAATCTGCAGAGCGATCGGTCTGTCAAGGTAGGACACTCTCATGTAAGATGTAATAATAATAATAATTGTTTCATTGCTTTTAAAAGTTTTTTTTTTTGTATTTCTTTCTTTTGTTTTTTGTCTTCTGATAATGTCTTCGTCGCGTTGGTTGACTTGAAGCTCCGGTGCCGCCGCCGGAACTCAAAGTTGGTCATGATTTTTCTCAAATAATTCCCTCCGGTTTTCAAAGGGGGACGATATACCAAAAGATAAAACAATGAATACTGCCTGGACATGACTTATATAACTGCAACAACTTAGTATAAGTAAGTAATTTGTTCAAAAATGCATTGTTTTGATCTGAAAAATTTGTCCCACTTAAGGAACATTGATCATTTCGTGCCCCAGCAAAATATGGAAGGAGAAACAAAACCAAAAAACAAAAAGAATTATAATTTATTAACAAATAGTTCGTGTTACATTGCATTTTAATTGTGTTTTGTACACAATTGTGACCCTGGGACACACAGTATGAATGAACCTTCTCTATTGGAGCGACAAACGTTATAGCGTTACAATGAACGACAAAAATGTGTTTCACAATTCAAGACTGCATCTATATTTTTGGAATTTTTTTTAATTCCTTTTTTTTAATTATGGTCTCTAAATGTTTTAATTTAATGATTTATCTTTGTAATGTACTTGAAAATGATATACTTAATGTTGTTTTTAATTGGTTTTATTTAGTCGCTATCGCGAGAGGTGTACCTTGAATTTTATTAGTTTTGACGATAGTATACAGCATTCACTACTCCATTTTGAAAGCAATTTACCAAAAATGGTTGAGTACGGAAAAATTCCTCGGAATTATTGAAGTTTCTGACAATTATGATGACTAAAGTTCACACATATTTGGCAGAGATATTATTTGTGATGGAAATTTACTTTGGGAAAGTCAAAAATTTAAGACTTCATTAAGGTTATTGATCTTGCGTATTAAATTTAGTTTACTAAGACTTTTTTTTTTTTACTCACACTAAACTTTTGGTGTTTTCAATTTCAGTTTTAACTAAACTTCTTAAATTATTGATAAAAGTAAAAGTTTATGGTAAAACTTGAGAGTTAAAATGAAAATGTTGTTTTAATGTTAAAAATATAAACAATATATACCGGTATATCAAACAAAAACCAATATTCGTCTTGCAGAAAATATATAAAGACTTTTAAAGGTTTTTTTGTCGACCCAACCAAAAAATTTTTTCTGTACTTTACACTTTCACATTAAAGTTTTTTTGGAGTACTTTTATCTAATACTAATGGTTTTTTTTTAATATAGTTCATAGAGTCTCGATTTTTATTAAAGACTTATGCGGAATTTCATATGCCAATTTGTTTGTGTTAAGAAGAGCAGGATGCTTTTGAAAGATTATATAAGTTTTGATTGAAATTATCCTCAATTGTTGCAAATATTCAATACAATGTACATTTTTGTTCATCTCTATTCTAAAGTTTTTAACTATTGAAACTTTAAACTAAATAATGTTTTTTAAGTAATAAAAAGATATATAGTATTGTTATATTCTCTTATTGTTCTTGGCCATCTACGAAGCAGAACTTCTGATATTAGCATTTTCCAAAATAATACTGCTTTCTTTAATGAACAAAAAGTAAATAAGATTTTAAAAATTTATTGATTCAAGTCACATTAGAAAAGGTTTGAGAAATAAGTTCAATGATAGAGCATAGTAACCAACTTTCTGTTAACTAGTTGAATCGGCTTTATCCAAATCAGAGTTACACAACGACTTTATTCATCTGCAAAAACAACAGCAACAGCAGCCGAATTTAGCTTCAAATACTTGTGCATATGCACCTACTGTAATTTTTAGCTCAAAGTTTGTCAATTGCAAGAGGGAGTTGCAGCCGTTAAAAAACTAAAAATAATAATTTTGGTGCTAATTCTGTGACACTGCAAAATTGCTTTTCACTACTTATATTTAAGCCTACTAATTATTAATTTGTATCTTAAACTTTAAACATTAAAATTTAATTTTTTCAATTTTTTCATTTATTTTTTTATAATTTTTGAATCTTCAATCAAATAAAAAACTGGGTTTGGCGGCGGCGGCGGTGTGTTGAACAACAAAACATAACACATACATTCATAAGGAAAGGACCTTCAACACCAACGTCTTTAGTCAACACATTATCATCGACAGGTGTAACTTTGAGGTAGATAAGGATTTTGTTACCTGGACTCCGCTTTGAACGCAAATATCGCGTGATGTTGAGTAGTGAAGCCCTGCTTAAAGTACTAAGACTAACCGAAGTGTTTCTATACCTATAAGACTCTTATAATTTAAAGGGCAGAAGCATGGACCATGTCAAAAGTTAATGAAAGTACCTTTCGTTGTTTTGAGAGAAAAGAAAAGCGATCTGCGTTCCCGTGCGCATGGTTAGCAAGCAGAGAAAAAGATAGAGCTGCAATGAGGGCATATTAATACCATCCTTCCACTTCCACAGTCTTTGAATCCACACCCACAGGACAGCGCAGTAAAGGAAGACATTTAGATCAGTTGGTGCACATAAGTAGAAAATGATCTCACCAAAATTGTAGTGCGTAACTAGAGACATTTAGCTAGGGATCGAGCTAAGGGTTTTGTTTGTTTGTTGAGTGGGCCCTAGTTGCCCACTATAATTAAGTAAGTAAGTAATATCAATTGTTAATAAGTCAAATATAACTATCTATTTGCTTTAAATGTTCGAATACTTCAAAAATTACGAACTTCTGAATCGAAAAAACGAGTCATATGGTTTTTAATACACAAATTTTCAAGCTCAAATATCTGCATATTCCCAATACTGGGCATTTTTATTCAGATAAATATTAGCTTTCATATTTATATAGTACATATTTGAAAACTTTTTATGTAAGGTTCAAAATTTAATAACCTAATTTAAGTTTGGGTATGATTTCTAATAATTCTTAGCAACATCGAAATGTTTCTTACCTTAGTAGTCAGTTGCATTCCTCTTTTAAGTAGTTCAACCGTAATACGCTTATAGGAATCCCCATTAGTTTTCCCTCGATCCAAACTTCTGTCGTACTGTGAAGTATGTCCGTTCTTTAACCGTGAACTACACGAATTCGGAATTCCTTACCACACTCTGTCTTTCCCTGTAATTGCAATGCTCAAGAATTTAACCCTTCTTTTAATGGTGTTAGCAATGTGTCCCTGGCATATTAAAGGTATTTAAAACCCATTGTAAAATATTTAAAAAAAAACTTGGGTTTGAATACTACAACAACAACTTGATAATACTACCATCTTGCCTGGAATTTCAAGCATGGCCAAGCACAATCAAGTTGTTGGTGTAGCATTCAAGCCCTACTAATGTTCTAGATATGAGTCAAGCCCTTGCTCACATTTTAATTCAAGATTTCTCAGCTGCCTTAATACAAAATTTAGTTATTTAAAAAAAGTTCAAAAGTTTTAAGTTCTAAATTTAAATTTATTAATTTTAAAATTCACGTTCTTACTTTTATATTACTTTCAATTTTATTCTTTTTTATTTAAATTTAACATATTTTCTTTTTTTAATAACTCTGGGTAAAATATTCGAACATCAATTTTGCGGTTATTTACAACAATGGATTATGTCCTAAATTGAAGTATAAGTATTTTATTGATATATTCAAAATTTAGTTATTTGACATTTAAAAAATAATATCGTACACTCAAAGCAAATAAATATTTTTTACATCCCTATCAAAAATTCAAAGCAATTAAGATTCAAATAAATAATAATAAACTAAAAATAATAAAGTCGAATCCAAAAATAAAAATTTCAATAAAAAATGTTGTCGTGTACTCAATAATTTTATGTAAGTAGTTTCAAAAACCAAACAAAAATAAAACAAATAAAATAAATAATTAACCACCAACAGCAAACTAGAGGAAGGCAGTAGGTTATCAAAAACCAATTCACCGTCATAATGTCTTCCTCTTCGACGAGACTGGTTCAAGGAAATATTATTTGTATTTTATTTAATTAAACAAAAAAAATCGATCAACTGAAAGTATTTTTGCGATGTTGACACAGTTTTATTTTGAGGAAGTAATATATTTGCATTCCTGTTTTCTTTAATTTTTGTTTTCTGCAAGGAACTTGTTTCCAAAAGCGAAATCAAAATATTAACTAAAAAAACAAAAATCCTGATCTAATTCCAGTTTAATAAAATCAAACATGAATAAATCCACAATTAATTTCACCTCATTTTAAAACATTAGCAATAAATAAAGTTGCAATCGAATGGTCTGCTAATTTCGCATTGTCATTTCGCATCACATTGCGTCTAATATTTCGCTCTCGAATTTCATTGTTTCCTCATTTTTGCCACATCTATCATTGAATCTTTATCTTTCTCACTTTTCACCCATAACAAACATTAAATAGTTAGCTCTTGGCTGGAGTTGAATAAACCACCCAAAACCGAAGAACCCATAGAGAAATATTTCCGTGGATTGAATTTCTTCCATCATCACACGGTTTGCAATTTAAACCACATATCTCTTACTTTGGCTGTATCTTATTTTAGTTACTTTTATTATTTTTATTTTTTCGTTTTGTATTTGCCACACACCGATAGACCCATAATGAAAAATCTAGGAAGCAAATTTTGAAATATTCACCAGATGAGCAACTTTCACGAATAGTCTTAGACGACTTCGACTTGGGGAACTTTAAATTACTTAACCCATTGATTAGCTTCGTTGAGGGTATATACTAAAGTCCTTCCGCCTTTATTGAGAGCCTGGATGGCATCATAAATCCACCCTTTTCATTTACAAACAAAAATTCAACATCAGGTGCCCCGAAGCTTGTTTTTTTTTCAAGCCAAGATAAATTATATTGGTTGGTAATTGACAAACAGCTTGAGGTTTCGAGTTTTAAACTCAACGCAAGACTCTTACCGTGCGTTTTCATTTGACTCACATTTACCAATTTGACAATGAAAAGGGAAAGGATTGTCTGCGATATTTAAAGCCACACCAATTACTTTCATTTGAAATGTTTTTTTTTTTTTCTTTTATTTTCTCAGACCAATTCCGCATCATAAGTGCGAGATATACTCGTATACCAAGCTAATGGAGAACATTGCAAGCCTCTGAGTGAGTCTTGCCGCCACACGCGACCTTAATATATGATTGTACACCGGAGTGAGTTCTGCACAAGATGCATAAAAAGATATTATTTCATCATTTTGTTTGTGGTAAGGAATCAGTCTGAATGGCGACAAGTCTGAAACAGTGGGGTATTTGTATGAATAAAACCTTAAATTTTTACAATAAATAAATAACTCCTATGAAATATTGTCCAATCATTAATTTTCTTATATATAGGGTCTATTAATTGGCGCGGGTAGATTTTGGCGCCCCGTGGCGGCCATTTTGTGTTGGTGACATCTGTCAAATCTTTTGTTTATTATTCAGTTTTGTATGCCAAATCAAGGCAAATTACACGATTGAACAGCACGTTCAAATGAGAAAACTTTATTATCAATATGAGTTTTCGTTAACGCAAATGTTGTACGCATTGCGTCCATTTTACGGTAGACGTGGTGGCCCTTCACAGTCGACGTTTGGTAGCCAAATTGGAGACGACCGGTTCAATAAACAATCGGCCACGTACGGGTGGTACGTTCAAGGAACGCAAGATTGGCCGAAAACATCGCCGGGGTCCGTGAAAGTGTACAGCACAACCCGAGCCAGTCTATTCCTCGCAGTGCACAAGAACTCGGCCTTTCGCAGACTTCAAATTGGTGAATTTTGCCTCAAGATCTAACTGACCCAGGAGCTCAAAGTTTATGACCATAGCTAATGCCGTTTGTTCGCTGACTGGGCTTCGAATCGTTTGGAAGAGGACCCCAATTTTGGCCGAAAATCATCTTTAGTGACGAGGCGCATTTTTGGATGAATGGCTGTGTTAACAAGCAAAATATATGGGACGACACCAACCGATGCGAGGTTCACCAGGCGATAATGCATCCTCAATAAGTTACCGTTTTGTGTGGATTTAGGGCCGGCGGCTTAATTGGTCCGTACTTTTTTGAAAACGACGTTAGTGAGGCGGTCACCGTCAACAGCGAGCGCTACATAACGATGATAACTAATTTCTTATGGCCCAAATTAAACCATATGGACCTAGACGACATGTCGTTCCAGCAGGACGGCCGGCGCTACGTGCCACACATCAAACGCGACGACATCTACCCGCCCTTATTGAAAAACCCAATATATTGCTTAATCATTTTTGTCATAACTGTATCAGAATAAGTAGTAGGTACCCGTGGCGTTAGTTAGTGCGTTGGATTGTCACACCCGATATCGTGGGTTCAATCCCTGCCTATGCCATTTGCTCCCCTTGAATCTGGAATATATCATTATATATTTAAAACTGCTACAAATTTTACTGTACTTTAAAAAAATTTAAATTTGGTTTTTATTTTCAAGGAACAATTTTCGAGGTTTCAATTTACTAATAGCAGACTCAGTTTAATTTTTGAATCTGAAGGAGCTCGACTTTTTTAAAATGTTGGTAGAAAATGTTAAGAAAATGACGATAAGTTAATTTAAAACTTTTTAACATTTATTAAAATTAGTACTACCTAAAAATGTTCTTATTTTGTAAATGTAACTTAATTAATTTTGTCTCATTTTAACTTGAGTTCTGAATTTAAAAGATTTTTCTTGATAAATATTCTACTGTTCTATGAATTGAGTGTGAGCTGAGAGTTGGGTGTGATTTTTTGTATCGCAGATTTTATGGCCAGGTGACCGAATCGAAAACCCCAAAGGTCGTTGACTGAAGTGTTGATAATTTTAAATTTCACATTGTTTTTCTTTACTTTATTTTCCGAATTTCTGCAATCACTTACATTTTAAAACTTTTAAGATAATATATGACGGAGTTGATGTTAGATATTCATGATAGAAATGATGATTCAAATTCTTGAAATAAATATTCACATATAGGTTAGTTAAAAGACTGCACACATTTATTTACTTCGAGTATTTTGAAATCGTTTTTAAGTTAAAATAGTGTATTTTTATTACTTTGCGAACTTTCAAGTATTTGGTTTTAGATCATAGTTTTTATTGTACAGGTTAAGTATCTACTTTTAAATTTATTGGTACTTAAGTTTTAGTTGTTTAGATTCAATTCAATATTTCCTGTTTGTGTCGGAACAATAAAACATCGATAAAAACAAATTATTTTGGTCCACTGTCCATTTCGGAATTTCTAATTTATTGCGAAGTTACTTGTGATATTCACAATAAATAATATCCTTCAAATCAATTTCTACAGAAGCATAACTTGGCCTTTAAAACGAGAAACCTCCTCAGGCTAAAACAGCTACTTACATACAATTTTAACTAAACTTGAAAAAACATGCATTT
Source organism: Eupeodes luniger (assembly GCA_951509635.1). Taxonomy (NCBI): domain Eukaryota; kingdom Metazoa; phylum Arthropoda; class Insecta; order Diptera; family Syrphidae; genus Eupeodes; species Eupeodes luniger. The sequence goes on along the minus strand of OX608073.1, from coordinate 123,782,884 downwards.
TATTTTATTTAGTTTGTTATATAATTTTACAAACATACGCTTGCTAATAAATAAATTAAATAAGTACTTAGTTTCATTCATTTACCCTCGTTAAATACTAACGATAAACATTTCTTAAAATTACAACAACAACAAAAAAGAATAGAAAAACTTACATCTAATCTACATTATAAATTATTTAGAATACAAAATAATTTTCTTAAATTAAGTGATTTTACATTGTTGCTGAAATAAATAATACAGGGTTATCCATTTTGCGGTTTCAAACTAACCGTAAATAAGACACATTTAAATTATTTTTGATTCTTTTGAGGTCATTTTCGATCACTTTTTGACACATTGGTGGTATCTCAGCCATAACTTTACGAATGTTGATTTTTCAGTGCTCAAGAGTTAAAGGATTATATGCGTAAACAAGGTCTTTCACGTAGCTCCACAAAAAAAAAGTCCAACAGTGTCAAATCGCATGATATTGGTGGCCAGTTGATACCGCCACGATGCGACGAGAAATTGTGCGGCCAGGAAATGTCTCTTGCAATAAAGCCATATTTGCTCGAGCTGTGTGGCATGTAGCACCGTGTTGTTGAAACCACAGATTCTTCAAGTCTCATGCTTCAATAGAAGGCAAAAAAAAGTCGGTTATCATATTATGACCATAACGCTCCGAATTGTCGGACAGTCGTTCCATCGCCGTTTTCGAAGAAGTAAGGTCCATGACAGTAGTTTGGTATAATTAAAAATCTTGGCAACTACCTTCGCAAATCAGACTTACTAGCAATGAAATTCAATTGACAGAGTATCAATGGAGCTGAAATAGTCTCATCGATTATCCTGACAATAAAACAAAATTGTAGATACCCTCTGTAGCTTGTTAGTTTTTTGAGTTAAATAGGTTGAGGATAAGGTGGAATGGTAGAAATCTTAAACAAAATCTCATAAATCTTCTTTTAACAGACTTCAGTTTATTAATATTAACCACATAATGATGAGCCTTTACAACAATTAATGTGTTGTAAAGGCACCATTCAAAGAAACTTTGAAGGTCATTTTGTTAAAGATAACAGTCTTCAACAGAGTCTATTGAACGAACCATTTTTACATAATCTCATGTAAGAGATATATATTAAGTAAGACGGACGGAAGATCGCGGAAGATAAATAATAAGTAATAAACATTAACGGACTAAGGTGACTTCCCTGAGGTGCACCAGAGTTAACAGTAAAACATTTAGAACTTTCACTCTTAAAAAAAAACATTGTATTTTGTTTTCAAAGGTCTCAAAGGTAAGCTGTAACAAATTCGTTTTTGTGGACTTACTTACTCAAGGTGGCCGTGGCGCTACAGTCCTGTGTGAACTACGGCACACGAAGAACTTTTCTCTCGAAACCACCCAAGGTGCTTTCATCCGATTTTGTACCGTATAGCAGGATGGGGATGATGAGGGTCTTATATAGCGACACTTTGGTCCTTCGAGAGAGGACTTTGCTACTCAATTTCTTTCTTCGCCCAAAGAAACAGCGGTTACCAAGTGTTATTCTTCGTTTGATCTCAGCGCTGGTGTTGTTTTCTGTCTTTATAGCGGAGCCTAGGTAGACGAAGCCCTTGACTACATCAAAGTTATGTCTGTCGATGGTGACGTTTTGACCGAGACGTGTCGGTCGGTGTTGTAAGTCCTTTCTTGACGACAGCATGTACTTTGTTATGCCCTCATTAACCGTTAAACCCATTCTTGCCGCCCCTGCCTCAATACTCACAAAAGCCCCATTGACATCACGTTGAGTTCTTCCGATTATGTCAATGTCATCAGCATATGCTAGTAATTGGACAGACTTTTGAAAGATAGTGCCTCAAGTGTTGTCGTGGGAGCTCTGCACTATTCTTTCAAGTACGATGTTAAAAAAATCGCATGACAGCGAATCACCTTGTCTAAAACCTTTTTTGACATCGAAAGGTTCTGTCAAGTTGTTACCAACCTTTATTTAGCAGCGTGAATTCTCCATGGTCATTCTACACAAACGGACGAGTTTGGCAGGGATGCCAAAACTAGACATGGCTCTATACAGCTCGTCCTGTAGATGTTGTCATATGCTGCCTTGAAATCGATGAAAAGATGGTGGGTGTCGATTTGATGTTCTTGGGTTTTTTTTCAGGATCTGCCGTAATGTGAATATTTGATCGACTGTGCACTTTCCTGGTCTAAAACCACACTGATAAGGACCGATAGGTTGTTGACGATGTGCTTTAGACGCTAACATATTACGGCAGAGAAGATTTTATAAGCGATGTTAAGTAGACTGATTCCTCTATAGTTGGTGCAGTTTAGGGGTGAAAAGACAATATTTCACAAATAAAATATTCAATCATCTTAGGAAAAGCGGATAGTTAAGCAATTGGTCTTTTATTTAAAACTAAGTAATTTTTACCTTTCTCATGAGTAGGTATAAAGAATGCATTTTTCCAAAGGGTAGGAAATTTACAGCTTTTTAAAAACTAAGTAAAGAGTATAAATAACGGATATGTATATAAATTGCACAATTTTAAAATAGTGGGAAAACCGTCAGGACCGGGACTTAAGCAATCGTCTATTTTATTAATATACTTTATAAGAGAGATCGGCAAATATATTTCCTATGTCGTCTGGGTAGTGAATTTCTGAATTTTGATAACTCATATTAGTTGGCTGTCCAGATTTTCTTTTAAATTTTAAATATATCCAGAAATTGAAAATTTAGAATGAAACAACAACAACTTGTGTGTGCTACCACCAAGTTCATAGGCTGGAGTTATAGCTATTTCACGGGGACCAACCCGATCATCAGACTCCTTTAGTGGTGCTCAATCGCTTTTATGTTCAATTTAATTTTTGAAGAACTTTTGCCTGAGCTGGGCTTGAACAAGCGACCTAGCGTGTGAGGAGCTAGTGCACTACGCACTACGCCACCGCACCCACATGAAAGTTGTAAGCCAATTACAGGTTTTTTTCGTTCTATCGAACTATACTGAACCGATTCGCATTTTTCTAAGCACACACAAGTAATTGTTGTTGTTTTATTCAGGTTCCTTCTATTATCTCCTCTCTTTGAGTTGACACTGGTCAAGATTTTAATTTAATTTTAAGGAGTTTTTTTTTTTTTTTTTTTTTTTTTTTTTTTATTCATTGGATAATGGATGGATTAGATTTAAAATCATATTCAGTATAAGATATAAAGGTCGAATAAAGATAGTTAATAAATTTATCTCTTAGTCTAGTATACCTAATTAATTTAGGCTTAATTACTCCAGCATCGATTCAACTTCACTCAATCTTTGTTTCTCTTATTTATTAGAATTTTAATATGTTGATCAAACCACAGTGGAGTGTTACTTAAGGTCTTATTTTACGTAACGGGATGGTTTTTCAAAAACAATAAATCAAAATTTTATAAAAACGAAAGACCATCTCATCAATGCTGACATTCACAAAGAAGCTGTACCAGTTACTATCATCTAATAAACGGTAGAGTTCGGAAAAATTACAATTTTTAAAGTTCAATTCATGCATTAATAATATTTAAGGTTAACGAAATGGATAATGCAGGATGATGTTTATCTTCCTCAACGAGCTTTGTATCAGCGAATAATGCAATTTCATCAAAATTATTGCAGTCAGATAAGTACGCAAAGTCTAAAGTTTTACCAAATTGGTTTATGACATTTCTTATTTCATTAAGTCCAAATGAGTCCTTTAAAAAAATGAACTTAATATCCTCAAAAAATACTTTATTATTGTATCGCAGTGTTTTTCTTTTTCTTTTCCTCAGATATGCCAATTAAAAAATAAAAAAAAAACTTGAATGACTTATGATTCAACAAAAGTTTTGTTATGGAATAACCTTAAGAACATAAAAATTATTGTTGTGATTAAATAAACTATATCTACGAGACCCAATAAGTTTGTTTTAAAATAATAGCTATAGCACAATAATATCTTGTGCCTTCCAGTTCTTTTTTTAAATAAGTGACACTATTCTTTCACAAGCTTACTAGCTATAAGTTTGCTCGCATCTAATGCAATTAACCCTGAAGTAATACATAATGACACTTTCAAACACTTGGACTAACAATTTTTTAAATATTAAATAAACGTTTAATTATTATCTTTCATAAAATTAAAGTGCTTCCTGTAATATTCAATTAATGTAGCTAATGTGATAAGAACTCCACTATTACCTTCTGGTATCTAATTTTAAATTTGTTTGATTGAAATAAGTAAAATGCCTTAAATTCTGAAAAAATTGCGGTTTGTTTAAATTAAAATTGGTTTCATTATTTTCTATAGGATACCTTTAAATAGAATCTAATATTTTAGATTGGTTTATTTGACTTTAATCTGTATAGCTTTTAACTACAAGGGCATATTTAAATTTTGATTTTGTTTAAAATTATGCGTAGCTACATACATAAATAAATCTAAAAAATCAGACCGACAAAGAATGACTTCTAATTCTTATACATATTAGGAGCATTTTATTCCGAATTAAATTACCACTTTGGCATTGCTAAGAAGTGTTCTGGTTTATCGAAGTTTCAAGGTTTTGTAAACGTTTCTTTTTTTTTTTCAAAACTTTTATCTTAAATTTAAATTTGCAGTTAAATAAAAAGAATTAAGATAATTGTTGTATTTAAATTGTTCAAATATATTAATTCAATTTGTAATTAAATAAAAAGAATTAAGGTTATTTTCGTCTTTGAATTGTATAAACATATCAATTGAACCTTCAAAATAAAAACCAAACCAAACGTACCCGTATTTTCAGCATCTGACAAAAATATAAAAGAATGAATTATGAATAGAAACAAAAAAAGACAAATCAGTTAACCTTAGCCAACTCATCTGCATTACAGATGTCTTCAAATCTCCATTATAATACCATAACTCACTAAAATGCTCGCATCTGTTAGATCTTCAGCTTCACTATTATAAGCACGATTCCTAACTTACTCATAACTAATCTTCTCATCGCGTCGGATTTTGGTGATGGCGCGTGCATTGTAGTCAATATAATAAAACTAATTAATTTAATCTGGTTATATATTAATTATTTACGTTGGTATGACATTGTGACTCTATTTCAATTAATTAAGCAGAAAAAATAAAAAAAAAACATTTTTTGGCATCTGAGGTTATAATGAAGATTTGAAAGACATCAAGAATGGAAATTCTTGAATTTCATTTAAAAACAACAAAATGTTCTCAAACAAACATCTCGATAATCGTTTTTAAAAATCAATCCACAACAAACAGGATTTAAAGTTTAATTAAAAAAACTGCCTATGATCTGATTTGTTTTCAATGTTTCTCAGACCCATAAATTAGGCACAAAAAAATCAATATAGTAGTTAATTATGTGGGCACATTTAGGCATCAGAAACCCTCAATACCAGCGTCATCAGAACATTATTAAAGTCAATAAAATCAACTACAAAAAAGGAGGCAACTTGTGGGTTTCCCCCAAAACCACAACAAATTCCTAACATTTATCACTTAAATTAAAATAAGATTAACTAACTAAAACTATAAAACATTGCGTAATAGGGTACCTACTATTCCAACCAAAAATAGAGATATACATTTATATGTTTATTCTATCGCATTACCATAAAGTAAAAGTAAAAAACTAAATCAATTTTTGTAGATTTATATGAACCAGTATAATTATTTTAAGGAAAAAACCAATGGATTTGTTTTGAATAAAGAATAAAAATTCTTATTCAAAATAGATAAGAGTTGAAGAATTTATCTCCCAAAGAGATTTAAAAGTAGTGTAGAACTTAATTTTCAAGGTAAATAAACTCATTTTGTGGCTTAAGATTGCCATTAAATTATGTTGTGTTCATCATAAGGACAATAATCAATTAAGATTGTAAATAAACGTGCTCAGTTTTATAGGTCTGATATAATTTTGGGGAATTAAATTTAGCAAAACGAAAACAAGCACGTGTCGTACATAAATATCCGGGAGTGAAAAAACAGTGACGAAGAGAAAAGTGAACTGTCAAGAACTATTTAAAAGGACTATGTAATTAATATGAATTAAGATAATTTTAATTACAGAATTGGTCAGCTCTTGTTATTAGCGTGGCAATGAACTCCGAGTCTTACAATTGATCAGTAATGAAGAGTAGAAAGGCTTGAATCAACGTAATTATAACGTCCAACGAGAACACTTTCATCAATAGCATCTTTTTGGAAAGTGTTCAGCTTCAAATTCGAAGAGTTCGATAGGGGAAGAATATGTTATAGGCTTTTGTTGCATTAGGTCTGTATTTTTACTGTATGTAATAGTATAAGACTATCTTAGGCAGCAACCAAAGAAACCGGAGAATGATGAATTAAAATTTGCAATTTTAATTTTTAACATTGGTTAAATTCCCAGACTCAAATTAAATTACTTTAATTAAAGTTAAAATAATCCGAAATAATCTTTTGAAGGAAAGGCTGAACACTGTAGGACAAGCAATTAAATTATCAGAAATATCATCATTGGGCTGATGATTCATCCTTGGGGAACATCTGCAGTCGTTTGGAACCAAAGTGAAGTCTCGAATCCATCCAAAATTGCGCGTAAGTTACCCCAAAAACTTTTCGCAGATTTTTAGAAGCTTTCTAGGCATTCCAAGTGCAGCCATTTTATAGATTAGAACCTGTCGATTAATGGTATCAAATGCAGCTGTAAAGAAAAGAAAGAAGATATTGCTTGAATTGTTAAGAGTTTCTTAGAAACTTCTTAGGGGTTCTTACTCATCAAGTACATTTATAGAATCAAGAACATCATCGGTTTTTCCTGCAGAGCCATAATGGCAAGGATGGGAAATGGGATACCAGAACTTCAGCTTGTAACATACTTGAAATATACTCCAATACATACAGGGTGTCTCGTAAGTAATGGATAACCCTGAAATGCCGCATAGTAGACTTTATGACCGTCCTGAAAACTGATAAAAAAAAGTTCTATCCCAACCACAAGAAAAGTTATATGCATTTTTTTGTTCAGTGCATTATTTTTTTTCTTACTTTACATTTTTGAATACCACGACTACAAGTGAATGAGTTCCATAATTTTTTTTTTGCAGGAATATTTTACATTACTTGTGCCAACACATAAGTAGAAGAAAATTATTATAACTGTTGGACTTCTTAGAGAAAAAAATTATTTAACATTGAATTTCAATGCAAAATGTGAAAACAAATAATTTTTGAAAAAGTTAAATCATAGCTGGTATAAAAAAAATGCATGAATACCTGAGTGGCCAACTATTTTAAAAATATGCGCGTTAAATGCAGATTTCAAAATGGTATTACTTATTATTATATCTAGAGTCAATAGCAAGTTATTGGTAAAAATCTGCAATACTAGAGTAAATTTAGCAAAAACAAAAGTTTTCAAAATCAGCACAGTAAACGTGAAAATAATACCAAGCGTTGAACATAGCAGATTTTTGATTTATTGGCTGTTTCTACGATGTTGTCCTAATGATAAATCCAAGCTTTCAACTTCTAGGGCCGAATGCATTATTGATAAAAATGTCAAAAAAGTGCAAAAAACGGTTACATTTTCGAGCTTGTTTTGAATTTTACCTGTTCTATTGGGCTTTAACAAACCCATCAAATATTTGTGCTTGCGGAACTTGACCGAGATCCTACAGTATCAATCCGAGCAATAGCACGACGCACTGGGATCGGAAAGACGACTGCGCATAATGTGCTAAGTAAATATAAATATCATCCCTTTCACCTAACACGGGTGCAAACTCTCCAGCCGCAAGATTTTGAAACGAGAATGAGTTTTTGTCGACAAATGATAATGAAAATTGAAGAAGATCCGCAGTTTTTTGACAAAATTTTTTGGAGCGATGAGTCCACTTTTAAAAGAGATGACTACACTAATCTCCATAATCTCCACTTCTGGGCACTACAAAACCCAAACATCATGAGGGAAGACAGGTCCCAGTACCAATTCAAAATAAACTATTGGACTGGGATTCTCAATGGGAAAATAATTTGACCCTTTAAGTTGCCGGGGATTTTAACTGGCCAAGGTCATTTGGAGTTCCTCCAAATTGATCTCCCAACCTTGCTGGAAGAAGAACTAAAGGAATCCCATTGGCTTCAAAATGATGGTTGTCCAGCACACTATGCTGTGCCTGTGCGGGCATATTTAAATGCCAGATATCCAGGCAGATGGATAGGACGTCTGGGACCAATTTTATGGCCACCCCGTCCACCAGACCTAAATCCACTTGATTTTTTTTATTGGGGATGCATTAAGGAAATCGTATACAGCAAGCCGATCAGGTCTTTAGAGGAGCTAAGAAATCGTGTGGAGGCAGCTGCATTACAAATTTCTGAGCAAAACCTTGCACGTTCACTTAGACGTTCATTTATTCGGAGGTGCAGAACCCTTATAAGAGTGGGTGGAAAACAGTTTGAGCATTTGCTTTAAATAAAAAAAAATTAAAAAATTATCTATTTTTGTTTTTGTTTTCTAACTAAGTGATCATTTATGATTAAAAGCTGGCTCAAAAACTTTTAGTTTAGATAAAATAACAAATAAACTAATAGCAACCAACAAAATATTTGATGGGTTTGTTAAAGCCCAATAGAACAGGTAAAATTCAAAACAAGCTCGAAAATGTAACCGTTTTTTGCACTTTTTTGACATTTTTATCAATAATGCATTCGGCCCTAGAAGTTGAAAGCTTGGATTTATCATTAGGACAACATCGTAGAAACAGCCAATAAATCAAAAATCTGCTATGTTCAACGCTTGGTATTATTTTCACGTTTACTGTGCTGATTTTGAAAACTTTTGTTTTTGCTAAATTTACTCTAGTATTGCAGATTTTTACCAATAACTTGCTATTGACTCTAGATATAATAATAAGTAATACCATTTTGAAATCTGCATTTAACGCGCATATTTTTAAAATAGTTGGCCACTCAGGTATTCATGCATTTTTTTTATACCAGCTATGATTTAACTTTTTCAAAAATTATTTGTTTTCACATTTTGCATTGAAATTCAATGTTAAATAATTTTTTTCTCTAAGAAGTCCAACAGTTATAATAATTTTCTTCTACTTATGTGTTGGCTCAAGTAATGTAAAATATTCCTGCAAAAAAAAAATTATGGAACTCATTCACTTGTAGTCGTGGTATTCAAAAATGTAAAGTAAGAAAAAAAATAATGCACTGAACAAAAAAATGCATATAACTTTTCTTGTGGTTGAGATAGAACTTTTTTCTATCAGTTTTCAGGACGGTCATAAAGTCTACTATGCGGCATTTCAGGGTTATCCATTACTTACGGGACACCCTTATATTATACCAGAAAGTCGAATCATTACACCTTTTTAAACTGGTTGCCAAATTTGTCGTGTTATTTAACTTTTTAAATAACATGCAGACCTGTAGGTATATTTAGTTTGCTAACAAATAAAAATTTTTGATGTGGTCGTAATAGAATCTTCTAAATAAGTTAAGGAAAGCAAATGATTTGTTCCTAAGTTGCATACATTCGAAATCAAACCACTAACAAGCGGCTTACAGCTGCTTATGACAACTAATACGGGAAGCAGATTATCTAACGATTATCCCACCAAGCAGATTAAATATTTAACGTAATCTTTCTCCTAATTGAGGTATCCATTTGGGTCTAGGAGTTTTTCCTGAGCTTACGCAAAGTGTTTCTTGAAAAATTTTGCATTTTACAAAAACTGGTAAAGGGGCCGTTAAAGATGATAATAATACTTTAACATTATTAATAGCCTGAATCCAATCACCATTTATTGCACACAGATGGATAACTGAACTTTCATGTCCGTTCAAAAACGTTAGTTCACCACAAACATCACTTCTCGATACACCAACCAGAAACTTTCAAGCATTTCAATTAACGTCCTCCAATTTTAATTTAATGTTTTATCTTAAAAGTTTCTGGTTAAAAATAAATCCGTTGGAGTATTCAACTTTTTGACGCATTTACATTTAAAACAAAAATAATTTTGAAAAAATGACAATTGTGGCATTAAAATCACAAATCAACATTAAATTTTTAGATTTAATGCTATTTTAAAAATCATACAAATATTTATAGCCGTTGAACCAATTTTTACAATTTTAATATAAACGTACAAATAAATACTCTGTTGAGTATTGTGTTACCATCTACCTAAAAAACTAATTTACTTTCAACTAATTTAAACTTAAATAAATCATTAATTTGACTTCCTTCAATACCATACAATATTATTTTTCAATGGCGGAATAAAGCTGGAAATTTGTATTACAATATTTATTCATTTTCATATTCTTTCGTCTTCTAAGAACGTTTCGATCAATTTAAAAAACTGTGTTTTTGAATTAAATTAAAGACACTAGCTAAAAATAGCTTTATCTGCTATTATCGAGAAAACCATTATTAACAAGTGATAAAAAGTTCCAATAAATATCATGTGAATGTAAAAAGTTATTAAAATTTCCTTAAATGCTACCAACAAATGTTTAAGATAAACTTTGTAGATCAAGAAATGCACTATTAAAAAGCTTGAGTAACTTTTTTTCTAAGAGTAATCGTTTTGAAGTAACAGAGGTTTTAAAAATAGTAAAATGTCAAAAATGTGTTTTGTTCTATCGAAAACGTCATTTTTCATTTAAATTTTTCTGAAAATCACTATTTTTCGCTGAAAATCCTTAACTGTTAAAATTTAAATTGCTCAGACATGATTCAATTAAAATAATGATAGTTAAATCAATTATAAATCGATACAGGTTTAAGTAATATTTTTTAACTTCTTCAAACAAGAAATGAAGAGAATAAAAATAAAATTGTTCTGTGTACTGCTACGTAAAAATACATCATCTTAAAATTCAAATAAAAATATTTACTGAATTTGGTTTATTCACAGGAACTTCAACCTGTCCACTTTTGTGACAATAGTATTTTTCTATTCAGCATCAGAAATTGTGAATATTAGACCATGAATTAGCGTATAATGATCAAAGATTCTGATTGGGATCCTTTAACTTTTCTAGAGATTAAATTCAAGATACATTTTCCATGATAAGCTTAAAGCTCCGTTTGAAGTTATGCAAGTTTGTTATTATTTTTACAAGCTCCTAACCTGGTAAGAAAATACGAATACTCTTTTCATTTTCATCTAAACGAAATTATGTTTGGCCCATATAATAGTATATATAAAAACATACAAAGTTGCAAGTTGTTTTCAATTATTTTTCTCTTAACATAAAACCAGTTGGATTTTGATGTGTGTCAATTAAGTCAACATGAAATAATTGGTCAAGTTACTATATTACTCGGTACATTTTGGTTTTAATCATAATATAAACAAATAAGTAACTGGTTAGCAAGATCATAGTAGTATTTTCTTAAATGTGCAAGAAAGTGATTGCTTAATCACCGTTTTCATTTAAAACTTTACCTCTTTGTTTTGAAAGATAAACTATTAACATTTTATTGGAAGTATTTTCCAAATAATTTTAAAAAACTGGTTGTTTAGAAAAAAACTAATCATGCATCTTTAGATGAATTTCACAACAATAAATTCAGATAACTGAATTAAATTCGATTGATATGATATAAAATGTAGGCAGCAAGCCATTTGCTGGGTTTGTTTCATGTTTGAAAAGTTAATGTTTTTAAATTATTGAAGCAGTTTACATCCTACAACATCGCAAACAAATTCAATTTAGGTCACAAAATCTTAGAAAAAAAATTGTTTTTGAAGGACGTGTATTTGAGGATATATTGACGTATCTTAATAACTTTCTCTTGAAACCGGTGTGGGATCTTTTTTTTCTTTATTGGTTTGAATCCAGTTTCCCAAACAAATTAAAGTCTTTTACATCATGCTTCAAAACTTGTTATATGATATTTGATACTTGGTATTTTAAATATTTCACAGGCTTAGAAACAATATTTCTGAAAGGAAATTAAATATAGACTTCAAAATATTAAAACCCCTTTAAAATTAAGAAGCTTCTTTCATAAAAGCTCTTATTTCTATTTGAATTCCTTAAAAAACCCGCCCTACTTTCCTAAATATTTGGAGATAATATGAATTGGAACTTAAAAATTACTCAATTAATTTCAAACGAAATGTTAATTAATCTTTTCGGATCCCAGCATAAAAAAAGGAACATCATAAAGCTCACCTCGATCAATTTATTTTTATGTGTAATATTGCCTCAAGGTATTAGCTTGAGATCGAATATACGGGTTACTTGATCATATTATAGACCATCTTGACTACTTCATCATCATGTGATAATATCCAACAAATCTTGCAAAAATACAAAATAAAAACAAAAAAAAACAAACAAAAACATTACCTTTATAACGACTCATGTGGAAGTATGCAATATAGCCTCTCATTTAGATATGCTCTACGCTATGCGTAATGTGTTTACCTACTGACCAGATTAATGACATTCAAGGGTAACGTATGCGCCTTTGCAAAAAAAAATACAAAAAAAAAGATACTAAACCATACGCCCATTTCATATAACACGTTTATCCAAAAATGTCAAACGAAAAACAAAAATTAAATAATGCCGATTTTTGCTTTGGTAGTAAAAAGCTAGTCCGCTTCTCTCCCTGAGCCTGACCTAGACTCTACGGTTCTAGTCTAGAAAATCTAGTTATCCCATAACTGCCATCAGGCAGCGAAAGTCTGTATCCGGAATATTATACACAAACTGTGGCATAAAGCAAAATAAATCCTTTACCTTCCGAACTAAAGCAAAAGTATCGAAAAATATTATATAATAATACATCATTCGAGAATAAACTAGAGTAGTTATACAGACACAACAGCTGAATCTAATTATTGTACAGCACCATCATGCACTCATATGATCGCACACACTATACACAACACTGTTGGTTCCAACTAACCAAACATCATTTCCCGAGCCAGTTAACCAGGGAACCAGAGAGCCAAGTGGCCGGCAGGGAGAAGGCCTAAACAAGCTGTTGCAATATAGTTTCAATTTAAAATAAATCATATCGTTAACTAACTTAGAATTTATACCATCGAACCACCAATCCGGGGCAAGATAAATGCAAAAGGTGAAGCAACTAGCTATCTTAGCTATGTAATATGGCTACAATGAAGAAATAAAAAAAAAAAAAAAACATTTGACATGCATGCGAACTTTTGCTCTTGTTACAGAAAATCTGCACGATGCACTTATCTCTATGTACACTTGCACTAACCAATGACAACGCCAACGACCACCAGTCGAACTCTATAATACCATACCAACGAAAGTGAAATACAACACTTTGAAACAGAGAGTAGCAAATATCTATGTTACCAATAGATGCAGTGAATATTGTGGTCTTAGGGGATTGCTCTTTAAGAGGCACAACTATAATGTTATACTCCAAGACTCAACAAACATTTTGGCGAGCTTTTTTTCCACTATCAAGCTATAGCCATACTCTCGGTGTTTGCCACTCAAAACTTTAAATCAACTATTATTAAGTCTTTTCACTATTTGGTTTTGATTGGTATTTCGGTGTGTTAGGGTTTTTCTTGTGTTATTTTATATTGTTTCTTTTCCGTTAACTTGGTATGGTTTTGAGTTTATTTGTATTTGTGGTTCTGTGTTTTTTTATATTTTTGTAACTTTGGTGTATCAAGTTGCCGAGACCGAGAGAGCATAATAAAGCGCTTGGGTTTTTCATTTTTAATATAAAAGCAGGTGAATACTAAGCAAAGACATCCAGTATACATCTTGGGTTTGTTGGATTAACCAACCCTTAAATTAAGTTTTACTTTTAATTTTAAAACACTTTGTGTTTAATCCAATCTTATAGAAAATGAAATCGATGGTAGGTGTTTTAAAAAAAATTCTTCATACAAAATCAGTGTTGTGATATTTGTCTTGTTTATTTAAAGTGACTTGGTGGAAATATATATCCTTTAATGGATTAAATACTTTATAAAGTGATGAAATCAATCATAAAGGACTATAAAACAATTTGATTTTGATTTAAATTTAGCTTGTGAAACAATTAATATCCCATTTAAAACAAAAGAGCTGAGAAGGGAACTTGATTTTATTTTGTTTAAATTGTGATTGAACATTATATTTATAAGTTCTTAGTGGAAGTATTTATTTTATACGATGAAACATTAAATCAAAAAAATCCAGAAAAATATTAAATTGACATTTGGAGTTCTTTCAAGCAACGCAAAAATTGTGAAAATTATCTTGTTGTTAAAGAATTCTTTATTTTTAAACTTTTTAGGAAAATTTGATTAATCTCTTGGCACTTAAAAAAAACACTTTAACAATGATCTTAATTTTCTTTCTATTCAAATTAAGGTTCTATTTTATGCAAAATATTTTTTTTTGTTTAACTAACATGATTATTAATTGAAAAAATATGAAAAGACAGATACAATGATTTTTGCAATAATCTTATATTCGAATTTTAATGTTTTGTAAACTCCATTATACGTTTTTTTTTTTCATTCGTAATTAAAAGATTTTTTATTTGCATTTTTTTCGCTTGTTCTTGAAAGAATATGTTATACAAACATTTAAATATGAATATTTTTGACTCATTCTTAAAAAAAAAAAAAAACATTTAAATAAATAAGAGCAATTTCGAGATACTCTGATTAATATTCTTTTTCTTAAATGTTCAGTTTTCCAACAAAAAAATTAAATATTTGTGTTCTATTTTAACATTTAGTTTTTAAACTGACTTAAAATAGATTAAAATTAAATAATATTTTTTTAATAATCAACATTCTTTAAAACAAATTTATCCTTGGCATTGAAAATATTTCGAAGTCTATTCGCTTATTTCGTTTTGAACTTACAACTATTTACAATCCATTGAGACATAAAACACAATAGACCACTCCGCCAAAGTGGCATGATTCCACCAAGTTTAACAAAAAATGCACCACACCCCCGAAATGGCAAACGTTCAAAAAATAACCCATATCTCTCGATTTTGGTTTACGTCCAGCTTTCATCAGTTCATAAGAGATTGACGAATTGGCTTTGATCCAAGCGGCATTCAATCGCAGCGTTACATTTTTCTCTCTGTTTTAATCCATAAAATAAAACAAAATAAAATTCCCTCACAGTGTAGGTATTTCCACTTTCATTCTTGAAATGGAGAGTCTTAAGACTTCAATGAAAGCAAAAGTCAATTTTTGTATCAATTTTGAGGAAATTGTATCGCCATAAATAAAAACACACATGTGTGAGGTAATCCAATCCAATCCACTCACACATTCACTTTTGTTCGTAAATTTAACACACCTATTTTAATTATAGTCTGTTGGTTCGAATGCAGGTGCATTCTTATTTTATCTCAAGTCTTCAATTATACCAAATGCATTATTTGTTTGCTTATGTACTTTTAGCTCGTTTTTGGGCTTTTGGCTGCAGTTTTACTGCTTACCAACGCTGAACCTGCCAAAGAAGAATCCAAGAAAGCTGCTGTTGAACCTGCACCTGCTGCTGCCGCCGCTGCTGCCCCTGAGAAGAAACAAGGCAAGCGTGGTATCTTCTCATCCGGATACGGATATGGTGGTGGTATTGAGCTCGGCCATGGACTAGGTGGTCATGGTCTTATTGGTGGACACGGTCTTGTTGGACACGGTCTTGGAGGACACGGTCTTGGTGGACATGGTGCCATCCTTACCACTGGTGGAGAATACGCTCATGGATATGGTCACGAAACAGTGAAGACCATCACTCTTGTCAAGAACGTTGCTGTGCCCTACGCCGTCGAAAAGCACGTTCCTTACCCAGTCGAGAAACAAGTTCCATACCCAGTTAAGGTTGCTGTTCCACAACCCTACCCCGTTGTCAAGCATGTTCCATATCCAGTTAAGCAAATCGTCAAGGTTCCCGTACACATTCCTCAACCCTACCCAGTAGAGAAGGAAGTTCCATACCCAGTTCATGTACCAGTTGACCGTCCAGTCCCATACAAGGTTCTTGTACCACAACCCTACCCAGTCGAGAAGACCGTCCATGTCCCAGTTAAGGTCCCAGTTGCTGCTCCATACCCAGTTGAAAGGAAGGTCCCATACCCAGTTAAGGTTCCAGTTCATGTGCCACAACCCTACCCAGTCGAAAGGGTCGTCCATGTCCCATACAAGGTTGCAGTCGACCATCCAGTGCCATATGAGGTGGCCAAACCATACCCAGTGCCAGTTGAGAAGCCAGTCCCATACACCGTCATAAAGAAGGTTCCAGTCGCTGTCCATGTCCCATACGACCGTCCTTACCCAGTTCAAGTTGATCGCCCAGTGCCAGTTCCAGTCAAGGTCCCAGTTCCAGCTCCATACCCAGTTGAAAAGCACGTCCCCGTGCCCGTTGAAAGGCAAGTACCAGTGCCAGTTCATGTTCCATACGACCGTCCAGTTCCAGTGCACATTGAAAAGCATGTGCCCGTTGCCTACGACAGGCCTGTACCTTACAAGGTTCCAGTTGCCGTGCCCGTTCATGTAGAAAGCCATGGCATTTCTGGTCATGGATTCTCCGGAATCGGTCTAGAAGGACACGGAATTGATCTCCACCACCATTAAGCTTTGATTAAAAAACAAACAACCTGCATCCGGAGAGGATTTTCTTAACAAACAAAAGAGCCTAAGACAAGACAAACGATTTTCCATCTCTATACTCTATCTCTTCCCTCTTGTGTGTCTTTCTATTTAATTAAAAAATTGTTACTAGTTATTAGTTTGTGATAAATGGAAAATACGGAACCATTATTATTCTTGATTGGATCACGCCGCCGCTCTATAAGTATTTATTATTAAATCAAAGAAACAAACGGATTGAAACCATGACATTGGATTGCGATGAGCCTTTCACACTTTTTATTTCTCTATATATTCTTCTTAGCCAAAATAAAAGGAGTTGTCCATTGAAATGATAACTGATCGAATGGTAGGCGCTTCAAAATATCAAAAAAAGATGCGAGCATCCATTTTGTCTTTAACCTTAAAAAACTTGCCCAATATATAGGTTCAATTTATTATTGTTAAAACAAATTTAAAAAACAAAAAACTACGAAGTAGGCGCGAATATCGATTTTTCATTTTTTTACAAAAAGAAATAATATTATATTTTTTATTTAAATAAATATATTTGTAAATAAAACCAAAAAAAATTTAAAACGTCTGTGTTTTTCTTTGATTTTAAAAATATTGAATAATTTTTTTTTAAATTTCAAGGAACGTTCCATATTACACGAAATAAATTTCATTTATTTGAAAGACAAAATAAAATAAAAAATACAGTAAACCGACATAATAATTTTGAGTTGATTCACGTACAACGAGATAATTTATATGCTCTCATTTAATTCTGCCAATGCTAATGTAAGCCAATAAATCAGAGAACTATGCAGTCTTACACTTTTGATCGATTTATAAGAACTTTCTACTTTTCCGTTTCCTGCAGATGCGTTTGTTATTAAAATTCAGAACAGGCAGGACAAAGGTTTCTCAAATCAAGTTAATGATATCTTTTTGAACAAAATTTATTGAAGTACCTTTCAATTCAATTCTTGTGTGCGGATTGTTCTTGAAAAAATCTGAAGAAATTCATCCAAATATATATCTATCAAAAGCTTTTCTCAAAAAAAACACTGTATTTAAAATTGAATTAATCTTAGAATAGGCTCCAAATTTGCAATATTGATTTTTTGATGCCAAATTGAATAAACTAATACCCAATCTTTGAAAGTCTTTCATTGAAGTTAGGATAGATCTTCTACAAGGGAAGGGCAATTTGACTGTAGTAAAAATGCTTCAAACCTGAGTAATATTGCTCAAAGGACTGTTTGCATTGGCAGCTTCTGAACGTACCCAAAATGGAATAAAAAGATGACCGCACAGGGCATTAGAGAAATCAAACATTTTTTAGAAAATGTTCTTGATTGTTTTTTGTTCATGTAGCATAGTTTGACATTCAATAAAGATAATAATGAACCACATATTTTCATAAGTCGAAGAGTTCGAAATTAATACAAAAAAAAGGCTGGGATGCGACCCACACTGATAACTTCCCATCCCTTCTGTCGATTCTTCTTGCTTTAAAGGTTTGTAGGTTTTCGTGTTTTGTTAAAAAAGTTGTCAGTTGAATTATTCTAAAAGATTTAAAAATTACCAACAATGTTTTGCATATAATGAAATAGTTTGATTTCAAAATCTATTTTTGTTAACCAGATTTTTGGTCGAAAACCAAATTTTACCAATTTTAGTAG
The DNA here is from genome assembly GCA_951509635.1 of Eupeodes luniger. Taxonomy (NCBI): domain Eukaryota; kingdom Metazoa; phylum Arthropoda; class Insecta; order Diptera; family Syrphidae; genus Eupeodes; species Eupeodes luniger. The sequence goes on along the minus strand of OX608073.1, from coordinate 123,764,573 downwards.
CATTTCTTAAAAGTTTTTATTTCTAATATAAACAAATATAAATTGGATGAATGAAATTAATTTGAAGTCAATATTTTCTATTGTTCACGAGATATCGAGAATCAATTTTTACCAATTTTGCGTACTATTTTTTGTAGTTTTTAATTTTTTATGAAAAAAACTGACTGTTGGATTTTTATAAAAAAAATTACTGAATGTTGAAAACAATGTTTTCTGTGAGATAAAATTAGTTTGAAACCACTATTTTTAGTTTTTGAAAAGATATTTGAGTCGTTTGAGGTTTTTATTTTTTGTAAAAAAAAACTGTTAATTCGATTTTTCTCAAAATTTTACCAGATGTCAAAAACGTTATTCTTTTTTGCACAAAACTATTTTGGAGAAAAAATCATTTTTTGTTCGTAAAGTATTCGAGGTGACAAATATTTTTTTAGTTTTTTTTGATTTATAAAAAAACCGTTCGTTGGAATTTTTTCCAAAAATGTACAAGTTTGGTGTCACTTCATAATATACATATAATATAAAATTTAATTCAACTTGCTAGCGTTATTGGTTCGTGAGATATTTTATGTAAACCAAAATTTTCACTTTTTTTTTTAAATTGCTATGGTAAAAAATACCACCCACGCACGACTGGGTCGCACGAACTTGCTCCCATATTCAAGAGTCTGTTTAAAAAAGTACATATGTTTATAAGATTTAAAAATATACCTGTAAAATAAGTTTGTCTTCAAAGATATAAATGCCATTTGATTTGTCGAAAAAACCTACATTTTTCAATTTTTTTGGGAGAAGGTTACATTTAATACAGTTAAAATAATTTTTAAAAAACTAATTTAAGATTCGAAATTTTACCTGAAAAATAAGTTTTTCTTCAAAAATTTAAATGCAATTTTATAAATAAAAAAACCCTTGATTTTTCAATTTTTTTTTTTCGAAAATCGTTAGAGCGGTTGTTTTTTAAATTCATTTTTTATGTATAAAATTTTTCAATTTTTTTCTAAAAATATTTTTTATATGCAGTTGTTTAGTGATTATAAATATACGCTCTACATTTGAATTTCGTAAAAAAAATGTTGAGCCGTTTTTGAGATATAGGATTTTGAAAAAAAAAAAAAAATCAATATTTTTTTAAAAATCCAACCAAAAAAAAAAAATGGACTTTTGATAATCAAATATTGTTAAAGCAGAAAAAAAGTAACATAACATGCTTTAGAAACGTTTATGGAAAAGGGCACCGTAAAGCAGTAAAGGAGAGCAAAACGCTTTCACTATTAATTGATGATGTTCCAATCCCTTTGAAAACAGAACCAAAATATCTTGGCATAAACTACCAAAATAAATTCAAATTTAATAAACATGCCAGAGCAGTATTGAATAAAGCTAAAATGGCTTCCGGTCTTCTAAAACAACTTATAACATCAAGTTCAACTTCAAAGAAAACCAAACTCCTTATTTATAAAACGCTTATAAGACCTATAATTACTTATGGTTTCGGTTGTTGGTTTAGTATTTCGCCAACAGTAACAAATGAATTTGAAAACTTTGAACGAAAAATACTTAGATCTTGCTGCGGAAAATACAGAAGGCCAAATAAAAAATGGTATTCAAACTTAACAATATATGAAGAAAATAATATCGAACCACTTTTTATTTATATGATAAAATTATTAAAAACGAAATTAGGATTCCTCGCTAACCATCCGAACCCAATTATAAAAGATATTTGGGACAGAAATATTAACGAAAGTGTCCTTGACAACCACAATCGTTATTTGAACCAACATCCAGCTCATATTTAAAACTTCCTTTTTATGAGAAAGCTTCATTGCCTGTTCTTAGAGTCTAGTAGTCAATTTGGAAGAAAAAGTAAAAATGAAGAAACATACGACTATATGCCAAAATACAATGCAGACTTTTGTTTCCTACTGGATTTAAAATTGATAGATAGCTCAGCTGATTTTCAATAATCGATCTTTCTTGTTACAAATATAATCTTTATTATATATTTAACTAAGAAAAGATGGTTATTTTCAGTTGATGCATTTTGAGTTATGGTATCTTCTCACAATCAAGATCCTTCTTTATATATATTTATTGTATCTATATATAATTTTAGTTTGTAAGTAGTTCTAGTCATTAAATTAACTTTGGCCACTTCGAGCCATAAAATGAACATATGTCGGGAGCAAACATATGAGAAAAAGTGAGAATTTATAACATAAATAATTACAATGTAAAATGTAGCATAAATGTTCAATGACAAACATATATCATATGCATAAACTTAGCTTAACCAGATATAATTATTGAAGACGGTTATCATGAATTCAGAAAAATGTAATCATAAATTATTCAATGTATTAATGTCTCAATAAAATGAAATGAAATGAATATTGTTAAGGCAGTATAAGAGCTCGTTCAAAAAAAATTATTGAAATCGGTTCATAAGTTACTGAGAAAATTAAAAAACAAAAAAACGGTTCCATTAGCGGTACCTTTCCTGAGCAATACAAAAATATGTTTTTCTTATTAAAAGAAGCAAAGTTAAAAAAGAAAATTTTAAAGAAAATTAAAAAAAAATCTATCGGTTCGTTTTTGAGAAAATTCGAATTTTCGTTTTTTGACCAAAAAAATTGTATGGGGGCCACTGTTAGTTTTGATCTTAAAAAAATGAAAAAAACGCCTAACGCGAATCTGCTCAAAACATTAACTTCCAAGTTTCAACTCAATCGACCCAATGGTTTAGGCTGTAGGAGCGTGGACAGACAGACAAAACAGACCGGACGGAATAGCGGGACCCACTTTTTTCGACTTCTCTACAATCGTAATGTCATGTTTGATTAAAATCTCGAGTTCGAAATTTTGCACGAATGCAAAACTTGCCATATAGTAGTTCCTATATGTCGCAAGTAAAAAAGGTGAACATTTTGGGTAACCCTAAATATCTCACGAACCAACTACGCTAGAGACTTGAATTAAATTTTATATTATATATTGTAACGTGATACCAAACAAATATATTTTTGGAAAAAAATTCTTATAAACGTTTTTTTAGCTTCTAAAATATTAAAAATATTGGCTTCAGATTTATTTTATCTCATAGAAAATATTGTTTTCGATATTCAATAATTTTTTTTATAAGAATCCAACAGTCCGTTTTTTCATTACAAAATAAAATCTACAAAAAATAGTACGCAAATTTGATGAGAATTGATGTTCGGTTCTCGATATCTCTCAAATTAATTTCATTCATCCAATTTGTATTTGTTCATATAAGTAATACAAACTTTTAAAAAATGCTACTACGAGTAAAATTAAATAAAATAGATTTTGAAATCAAACTATTTCATCAAATGCAAAATATTGTTGGTAATTTCTAAATCTTTTAGAATAATTTAACTGACAATTTTTTTAACAAAACACGTAAACCTACAAACCTTCTAAGCAAAACAAATCGACAGACGGGATGGGAAGTTATCAGTATGGGTCGCATCAAGGTCTTTTTTTCCATTTTAGTTTAAAAGTATTTTTAGTATGCTGTTATGTAGAGCTTTATAATACGTGTTTTTAATTTGATTTTTCAAAAACTTGCTATCGAGATATCGATTTTTTTACAAAAGACGGTTACATTTTTTTCAAAATCATAAATAAAACAATGAAATTTTTGATCATCAAATATTATTAAGACAGTATGAAATCTTATGCAGAACAAAAATTATTGAAATGGGTTTATTGGCTTTAAAGAGAACGTAAAAACAAAATAACGGTTCCCTTCTGGAGTAATACAAATATTTGTTTTTTTATTGAAGAAAGCCAAGTTAAGAAAACAAATTTAGAGACAATTTAATAAATATATGTAAATAAATCGGTTCGTTTTTGGGAAAATTGGAAATTTCGATTCTTAACCAACAAATTTGTATAAGGACTACTGTTATTTTAAGTCCTAATAAGAGATGAAAAAATAACTCCTCACGCGAATCTTCTTAAAACCTTAACTTCCACATATGAGCTTAATTGAGCCAATGGTTTGGACTTTTTTAGACTTCTCTATCATCTTAATGTCGTGTTTGATTTAAATCGGGTTCAAAACTTTTACGAATGCAATACTTGCCATACAGTTCCTATATGTCGAAAGTAACAAAAACGCTGGGATGCAATCCACCCTGATAACTTCCCATCCGTGTCCGTGTGTATATTTTTCTAAGACTTTAACAACATATTACTTAAAAATATTTAGTATGGAGTCGATATCTCTACTAGTTCTTGAGATATGTACGACAAAATATAATATTCTGAACGTATGGACGTACGATCGTAAAAACGTTCGTACACACGAACATCTCTCTAAAATCTTTTCAGGGATCTTGAAATGTCGGAAAATGGGCATTTTGGTTTACCTATTGTCCAGAAGAGATATACATACATATGTAATTTAAACAAAAAAACTTAACGTAAGTACATAATTTTTTTAAGTGGACACAAAAGGCATAATAGGGCCATTAGAGCAAAAATTAATAACAATATTGTTCCACTGAAATTACAGTATTATTCACTTTTGAAGAATTGAGAAGAACCAAAGATAAAATATCTTTTTGACCAATGGCCAATAATAAATAAAAACATCATGGTTAACGAATTATTTGCTTTACATTATAAAAATTCTCTTTTTATGTTCGATTTGACGAATTAATTAAATTTAAATATTCGAAACTGTAGAGTATTGGGGACCTTAGTTGAAGAGCATCACTATCGATAATGGACACAGAATTGAAAACCATTGGGTTATATTACAAAAAAGATTGTGTCCTCAAACAATATAAGATTCTGCATTGTTAATCTAATTAATTGATTTTCTTATAGTTTTATATTAACCAGTTTAAATTGTATAAAATAAAACAAATTTTCAATAAGTATACTTAATGTTTTCAAAGATTATTTCATTACTCCTCCGTAACGATTTATAGAAAGTTATCTACTTATAAAATATGTATATTGGCTGAAATTGGCCCTAGTTTGTTGTAAGTTAAAGGCGCCGAATTCAAACCTAACGTATCCATACTTTTTGTCTATGAGACTTCTCCTATAACTATGCTTCATCTTTCCATATAAAAAAACACCGACACTTACATCCTCCTAAAAATACTTCATTTGGATTTCAATTTATATTGCATAGTTTTTGGAGTTAACTCATTTCCGGTGGCTACCAGTTCCGGTTGAGTGAGAAAAGTGAAATTTCACACACCGTCTTTTTTAATCTTATTAGAAGAAATGTAAACAAAAACAATTGGAGAGGTTCTATTTCTCCGAAAAACTCATGTTGTGATATGGCCATTGCAAGTGAATCAGATTTGTTTGAATATTTTGTTAAAATGATATTATGTACACGAATAATGCATAGTAAAAATATTGCACGAAGACACTTTGATAATTAGACACAATTACGTCCCACCAAACGCAAATTTGCAAAGATTAAATCATTGAATTGAAAAGTTTCCCTCTTTGCAAAATACGTTCCATCAAATTCAAATTTTCCATAGTGGAAAGCCTTTTCTGAAAAGTGAAAAGTTTTGTTATTTTGCAAAGCATTTGTTCTTTTTGTTTCAACAAACAATAAACTGTCCAAATAATATTAAGAATTTGGAAGAGCTTTTCAGTAATATACAAATTTTCATTTGCAAGCAACAAATTGTTTCTTAAAGTTGTCTTAAACTAATAAAAAAATAAATAAACCGTTTTCAAAATGAATGCAGTTTTATTTTACAACTTTTCAAAAACCGAATTAATTTCAAAGTTGCATTATAACTTGGTGAAAAACTTTTACTTTTCACTTGAAAATTGCAAAGTTAAAAGTCTTTTCACTTTGCAAATTTGTGAAACACTTTGCACTTTACTTTGCAGGCTATTATTTTCTTGCAAAGTAAAAAGTGTTTGATGAAACAGGCCCCTCGTATTATATAAATAATATTATTGTGCAAAATATGCATTACTACTCTATGAATTAAGATTGCAAAATTTTGTAATTTAAACCAAGATTATTTAAGTACAAAAGAATGCTTACAGCTAAACTCGCAGGGGGTTGCAGAGGGGCTGCATGGCCTTCATACATACCTCACTATTTTACTCACCATAATGCTGGGTGCTTTGTAGTACCTGTGGCGTGGTGGTTAGTGTGTAGGGCTGTGACGCCAGAGGTCTTGGGTTCGATCCCAGCCTGTGCCATCTAAAGTTTTTTCACGGGTACTGCCTCTTGCGAGGAATTGACAAATCCTCCAAGAGTCATTCTTGTCATGAAAAGTGCTTTCTCAAATTAGCCGTTGGGATTCGGCTTAAAAAAACTGTAGGTCCCCTCCATCCCTGACAACTTTACTCGCACACAGGATTGGTTGAGAGTTGGAAGTCACTAGGCCCTAGTTCTCAATGGACTGCTGCACCACCTAATTTATTTTTATTTTTTTTAATACTGGGTGCTTTCCCTTTAGTAAAAAAAGTTGGTCTTATTTCCAAAAATAAGTTGGTCTTACTTCACTTTGTCAAAGTGCAATATGACCTACCTATAAAAATTGGCGTTATATACTTTCATAAGGTACAATAAAGCCAATTTGTAAAAGTTTTGCTGGTGGTGCGGTACAGTGCCTACGGTCAAAACGCAGGCTGAAAAGCGCATTGGAGAAGAAATAAAATGGTAAGACAATTCTTAAAGTGTAGGACTCTCGAGTATATTTATCTTTCTTGGGGAATAATTTCATTATTTTATGGGGGCTTATTTCATGCTCCATGTGGGGGGGTTATTTCATATTTTTGTTTGGGTAATTTCCTTTGAAAATATTTCACGAAGCCACCTTCCTGTCTGGTCTTATTTTCTCAAAAAAATGACATCAAATTTATTTCAGAACATAATTTCAACATTAAATTATATTGAATTAAAATTATTTTGAATCATTTTAATTTTGAACTGGGTTGGAATCGGCTAGGATGATTTTTGATTGTTGACAGTCAAAATAATCGAATTTGATCTGTGTAATGTAAGGTGATAGTCAAATTGATACCTAAAAAGCTGTCGCTAGAAAAATTTGATAGTCGTTTTCCTACAAACATGTCGTTTCTGAGTAGAGCTACCAGACGCTTACAAAAAACGAATGGAAAATTTTGTCAGTTACCTTTTTTAGGTACAAAAACACGTTCTTGTGACGGACAAAGCTTATGACATTCGAAAAAGCATAAGAAAAGTAAGAATGTTATTAAAACACAGACAATTTTTCATTTAGATATTTTATAGAAATCATTCTAAAATTTCACCATAGCAACAATGAATTGTGACAATTATATTCTGAAATTGTTCAATCGAATTGAATTGAATCAGCTTACACAGACGGGAAACTCGGTGATAGTCGATTTGACTATCAAAAATTTGATAGTCAATTATCACCTTAGCCGATTCCAACCCTGGTTTTCATAAATAAAAAAAATCAATCTCAAAATCAGAAGAAAAATTAAATTTATGAACGAAAACCAAAATAGGTCGATTAGTTAATTATTTTAACTCTCAAAACCACTAATTTAATCATTAATATTTTTCATCAGTTAAAGAAATAGGTAAATAGAAATAGTTTTGATATCTTTGAATATGCAGCATTACTTATAAAAGGGTAAATTTTTAGCTTTTAGTTTTTTGTTTGACAGGTCAATTATAGCAATCATTAAAAAAACAATGTTTTCATCGAAATGAAGTGTTCGAGGTTAGAGTTTTTTATTTGGAACAAAAATGAGAGGAGGGAAAGGGAAAAGTATCAACTTTACTGAAATGATCTTTCTACGAATTATCAAATCAAAAACCAACTGCTCCTTGGAAACATTTTATAATTGAAAACATATACATAAGTGAATTGAAAGAAGAGTTATTGTTAAATAAAGCATTCAAAAACTCACAGCTCATTACTCTGATTTTGATAACAAACGTAACAAGTATAACCTGCTTCATCAATTTTGTATTTGAAATAAAAATGTTCAATGATGAAAACAAATTTTGGCATTAAAATTAATGATGATGATGATTTCCATTTAATAAAATTGAAAGTAATGTGTACACGAAAAATAAATAAAAGTTTTATTACATTAAAAATAATTTCCCAATGATTGCTTTACTTTAAATGATATTTCTTTAGGATGGATGGAAATTTAGGTAGAACTAATTTGAATAGAGTTTTGTATGTCCGAAAAAAACAACTATCCAGGCTTTTTAAAAAACAATGTAAACATAAATATGCGAAGTATTTAGAAGTAGGTTTGCGGGTTGTACCTCAGTTCTTGCAAAGTTATAGAATTTTAGGTAACGCGCACAAATAACATACGTGCGCAAAATAGGCCACGTCTACCAAATATAATATTTTATTTTTCCAGTTTTTCCTTAATTTCCATTCATAATTATTTAGCTCTTGAAATACGTATATTTGATCGACCTTGTAAGCGTTGTGTTTTTGTAGGTAATAAATAATTAATCTTTGCGTGTCATCGATAGTAACTTCGTTTACCTTGCATGTCCGATTAAGTCTTAGAATTTCACTTACATATGTAGAATACATTATTAACTCATTTTGTTACCAAGGTGCTGATCGTGAAAAACTGAAATGACATGCGTATGCATTTATAAACAATTCCTTTTATTTTAAGTTTTAAATATTAAATAATTCAAATAATTCTGTAAATCTTAAGTTTTCGAAATACACCATCGTCTACTTATTAACAACAAGGCCAACACATGGACTTACAAATCCCCGAAATCCTTTTTGTTTCATTGTGTTTTGAATGCCAATTAGGTGACTAATAATCAAAGATTATTTACTCAATTATTATTTCATTTCGAAGTCCTTTAAATATTATACCCTTATTTATCTGGTGTATCTGTCGCTGTCGTTATATTATAACAAGTATTATATCGTACATTCACCTCAACGGGCAAACATTACTTAACTGATGGTTCAATTGTCTGCGAGGTCTTTACTTATAAACAAAAACAAGCTTCATTGTTTCCAATAAAGCTGCTGTATCTTCTCCTACTTTTTGCATGATTTATAATAAAGGCATTTTATGGTTTCACTATTAAATTTTAAATTGTTTACCCGTTGTGATATGATAATAATAATAAAAAGGAGGGTGGGATGTGGCCCATTTTATGTTAGATAAAATAAGTATGAAGTCAATATCTTTCATGGTTCTAAATATATGTAATTTTTTGTATGAATAATAAGCGCACAACCAAAATAATATTAATCCTGTTATGAAAAGACACAGTATGAGCATTAGGAAAGGGAGAAAGGGTTTGAAAGGAGTAGTCGATGCACATTGGTTTTGAATTCCTGAAAATTGCAATGACCATAAAATGTGATAAGGCATTCCACATTCGTGAAATACAGTCAAGGAAGGAATCTCTGTATTTGATAGTACGACCGAAGTTGGCATCCAGGGTAAACTGATTCCTAGAAGCGCTTTGAGTTTTACGGTTGAACTGTTTAAGGGTAAATATGCAGCTAACTATTTCTCTAGAGCATAAACCGTAAAATAACGGTGAAAAATTGTGAAACAAGAAACTTTACGAGGATATTTAAGCGACATTAATGAATCAATGATGATATTATCAATTCTACTTTCAATACCGTCCAAGAGGATTAAGTAAGTTATAGGAGCACTAGCCCAGAGATGGGATTTATACTCAAGCTTTGGACGTACATATATAAATCCTGTAGATATTAGCTAGAGCAGAGATGTAAAACACTTTTTTCATCGGCTGAGGAAACACTAACATCTTACGGTATTTTTGGCGACATAGCACATGTATACATGATCATTCCACGAAGATGGAATTATACTAGAATAATTTCAAATGACAAATGGATTCAACAAATTGCTAAAAGTAAAGTAGTCACTCCGAGATTTTTTCCTTAGCAAAATGTTAAGAGATAGTAAGATGTTAAAATCGTTAAAAATTAGGTAAATCATCTTTTTAGCTTAGTAAAATGTCTTTAAAATTTAACTAAATCGTTTAAAATGTTCTGTCATTGTCTTTAGATAGTCTTAGCTTTGAAAATATAAATTTTTTCGACATTCTTCAATGTTTTTGAATCTTTTTGCATACATGGTATTAAAAAATAATAGCCAAGTATCTGTTTACTAGGTGTTTCAAATTAAATTTTGACGAACCACTTTTTCTATGTTTTATATGTTAACAAGGTATCCCCTTATAGTCATATAATACGTAGCACTCTAAAATTTAAAAAAGCACCATTAAAATCAACAGCTAGTTATAATTTTTCAAAATAAAGTTCAACCAGCAAGTTCATACGACGCAAGCAATATACCTATCTAATTTGTACCCAGTTCATGTGTTACACATCAGACATTACTCTACTGAACTAGTAACAACAAATTTTTCATTGCAACATGTAATTATTAAAAAATGAACGAAGTTAAGAAGAAACAAAAAACCTCCATGGAAAAGTATCTATACAATATAGGTACTATGTTATGTTGGCTTGTATCTTAATGTATATGTATTTTTATGTGACTGTGTGTGTGTTGAATGTGTTCAGACACTCTTGTGCGCTATAAATAAAATTTCATGCATACATTTCTTTTTTTCCTCTTCTTCTAAGTCTGACGTGAAAATGAAAATTACGCAATATTTTTGCCGTTTAACCAGCTCATGTGCTACATATAGTGGCAATAAGGAAGTTAGCAAAGTTTTATACCACTCTTCTTGGCGGGTGAAGAAGGTAATTTTGTATAATTTTTTTTTCTCTTGTTCAGCTTTAATAGAAAATGATAAATGCTTCGCATTTATATTTTGCCAAAAGATTTATTTTTCGCGATTATTGTAATTTTCGGAATATGAATTTGAAAGACAAATTTTCAGTTTCCTTGAGGAAAAATTTAACAATTCAAAAAGAAAAGGCAAAGACAATAGAGTAAGATTTACATTGCAGATGGTTTAAGACTTCAAACTCTAGATAAGACCTCTTTGCATTGATCTTGTCCTGGGTGGAAATAGTAAATTAATACCTTTTCACTTTGGTTCCTCCATTGATGCTTTTTTTGTTTTTGTCGTGAAACAAGTCTCTTATCTTAAAGTTGTCATATTAATTACATCATTGATCAAGTAACAACGACCAACGACGATGGTTATAACTTTTTTTTTTAAACTTGAGTTAGGAGTTGAGACATTTGTCTTAAATATGAAGGAGGTGTGAAATAAAAACCAAGGAAGTTGTTTTATTATGATATGAAGTGGAGCTAAGAAAAAACAAGTTTAGTAATATTGTTGAGTATGCTTCATAGAAATTGGTTGCATGCAGTGCAAGTGGAAATTATTGTTAAGTATGATTATTAACATGGTTAATGGTACTCTAAGAGCATGAGTCCTACATAATATACTCCGAATTAAATTGAAATGTTTGTTTCATTCATTTGTTTAGCTTAGTTTGATTGAAATCTATATCAGCCATTTTTTTTAATGGAATTCAAATAAAACAATTCCTCAAAACTCAAAATTCTGAATTGAAGATTTTACGGTAGTTTTAAACAAAGCAAGCTTTTTAAATTTAATTTTAATTTTACGATTATTACTAAAATCTTAACAGTTTTTAGAAGTAATAGTTTTTAAAAGGAAGCAAATCACTAAGAATTGTAACCTTGTCGACTGAAAAAGAAGACGAAAGAAAAGAAGAGAATATGCATGCACAAAAAGGAACAAGGGGGGGTGAATTCAGCTAAGTTGATAAGTGATTGTCATATTTTTGATAGTCAAATTAAATTGAATATCACCGAGCTTTTCGTTTGTGTAAGATGATTCAACTCAATTCAATTCATTGTTGACATGGTGAAATTTTAAGGTGGTTCCTACGATATGTCTATATAAAAGCACCAAACGGGTTGTCTTGTGAAAATTTTATTATTATTCTTGTTTTTTCAAATGTGCAAATCTTTTTCGGTCACAAGACGTTTTTTCAACTGAAAAAGGCAATTAAGAAAATGTTTCAGTCGTTTGAGTAAACGTCTATTCACATCGCGACTGAAAGTTCATATTTGTTGGAAAATGAACATCACATTTTTGTTCTGAAAGGCTTTAAGCTATACATTTGACTATTAACTTCCATAGATCAAGTTCGCCTGTTTTGACTGTTATTTTTTAAAAATCACCTTAGCCGATTCCAGTAAAGATTCTGCTACTTCCAAAAATCTGAGAAATATAGTTTGCGGTGCCAAGTTCTAAACTTATGAAGGATTGTTATCAATTTTGACAGCCATTACCTAATTAATTTTAATAATAAAGTAATAAAAACATATCCCAATAAACCCATACAATGTTTGCCGGTAATCAATTAATAGTACATTTTTTTCAATATTAAGTGTTTCTTTCATACTACTCTGTTCAAAATAAATGTTTATTAGTTAGAAGAAGTAAATAGAAAACTTGGCGAATTTTTAGAGCTCATTATTTACAGTAGGCTTATTTTTTGGAAGTCTCAAGTTTTCTATGTTTTTCTTATTTTCTGTTTTTCGAGCTTTTCAGAGTTTCTGACTATAGCGAATTTTGAAGTTAAAAATTCGCCGGCAGACACAAATAAGTGGATTCGATAGCCATAATTCGATACAATTTTAATATTTGTATATTTAAAATTGTCACAATCTTTATGTTTCCATAAATGTAACAGCGAATCAAGCTGTTGGAATAATCTAAATTTGTTTTAAGTTTTAGACGTATCTTTGACTGGAGAATTAGGCTTATAGAATGAAATATGAACTTCACAAGTATGTCAGCTATTCAAAATAAAAAGGAATTACTTTGACAAGGAAAACGATGTTTCGCAACATTCTACGGAGTGATGAAACAAAACTTAGCCTTAACGCCCCAAGAAAAGAGTTTCACTTCAGTTATGCAAAAAAAAACAGTGAAACCCGGAGACAGTAGCACTTTGTTGTGGCGTTGGCCTCACGGTTTAGTGTTAAAATGATCTTCCAAATTCATGCATATCATCACCATGGCAACATATTAACTAGGGCTTGAAGTACGGAAGTAAAAATGCTAAGAACTTGTGGAGTCTATGCCGCGTCATACGGAGGTTTTGAGTAATGTAAGTTTTTCTATTTTCACACAAATTATACAACACAAAAAGCATTAAGTTTTTTTTTTTAATTCAATTTACAATTAATAAGGCCATTGAATAGAAAACAAAAAAATACAAAATTTTGAAAAATAATTTGTGAAATTAAATCCCATTTCTTTTGTTTTTCTTTAACTTTTAAGGTCAATCACTTCGATTACATGTCAACATCATGAACATCTGAGCAAAATATCAGAATTAACAGATATGGCAAAATGTGTAACATAACAAGACCAAAAAAATAAAATTCAAACGTTTTAACCTAAAATAAATCATTAAGACCAAAATGTTTTTCACTTATATCTGGAATATCATTTATGAATCTTCTTACTTTCTATCCCAAAACTAAAAACACAACGTCAATTAAAACATGTTTTATATTGCAAAGTTCAAGGTGCTGTCTTTTACATAGTACCCAATAAAATAAATTGCAAATATTTTAACTATAAATCACATCAAAATTTATCATCAATAACAACCAAAACAAAGGAAAAATAAAACGAGCCATAAAAATATCAATAATGAGCTCAAGTTTCAGATTTTGACATTAAAGTGTCAATAAAAACAAAAATTTAAATTAAAAAAAAAAGACATGACATTAACAGTGGACAATAGAAGCCATAACAGCCTTAACTGTCACTTTGTATAATGAGCGTTGACAAATTAATAATAATAACAAATATAAATGTTTATAGTAACAATGATAAATCTGGCAAAACAATATGGTTTAAATAAGTTTTTAAGACATTTCATGCACAAGACTAAAAGTGTACAATACACAGAGCGTTCGATGTTATTATGAATTGAAATTATTTCTTTTTTTGATGGTTTATATCTGTATATTTTTGTATCACAGGGGTTATAAAAAGTTTTCTTGTTTTCAAAAAGAATCCGAAGAATTCACTTCCTCGTTTTCATTTTCATTTTAGTATTTATTCCTTCTTTATAAGTTTAAACAATAAACACATTAAATTATGCAAAAAAAAAAAAGAAAATAATTAATAAATGAAAGCACACGTAAGTAAATAATTAAAACATTTTAATTACAAATAGATACATATTTTACACATATTAAAAAAAAAACAACGACTTTGAACAACCACACCAATTGATATTAAGTAATATTACATGTAATTTAATGAAATTTCAATTTCTTAGAAAAAACGTATAGAGAAATGTTAAAATTTTCAATTTGAAATATCAGAACGATCGCAATAACTTCCAACACATAAATAGCTTTTTTGAAAAGACACCATGATAGTCCATGCAGATTGATATGAAATTTGCTTTTTTCGAAAGATAATTTTCTTGCAACATAATTTAAGTATGATTTCTGGCAAATGACCTCCATGGCTGGCTCGGGCATAATCTTATCTGGAATAACGTTTTGAAAGTTGTTTTCTGACGACTTCACATCGATCCACACAAAATAGTGAAGTGGCTTTAAATCGCACGATAAACCAATTCGGGGTTCCGTCATGAAAAACGCCTGAATTGCCAAACGGTTCCTCTTATAAATCAATTGTGGCACGACTTGTCTGACATTTTGCGTCGTCTTGTCTAAACCACGGCTCCAGCACATCATGGTTAATGAATTGATAAACAAAAAAGTCAATAACCATGGCTCTATTGCGGTCACTATTAACTGAAACGCTCTCAGAAACCAACCAATAAAAAAACAAACAGTCAATTTTTGCCGATGTAACAGTGTTCTCAAGACGTTTATCATCATCATCACTCCACATAAGGTGCTTATGAAAATTTTGATCAACGGCAATTTTGTTTTGGTCCCATTCACAGTATCTGAATGTTGCTCGGTGATCCTGATGTAGCTTTAATTCTTGAAATACCAAACCAAACTACATAGATATAAATCACTTGACAACTGACAAAATGGCCGCCAGTTAAAATACTGTTGTCAACTTAAACTTCTGTATACCTTTTAAAAAAAATACGCGTTATTTTCCAAACAAGTGAATTGAAAAAGTAAGTTATTTAATTGAATGTTTTTGAACAACAACAAAAACTTAAAGATGCTACCACTCATTGTTTTTGGCTGGAGATATAGCTATTTCGTGCTTTGCCACTTTTGCACTCATCAGTCTCCTTTTTTGTGGTGCTGAGCTTTAATCCAATTTTATTTGAAAAACTTTTTATGCACAACATAGGATTCGAACCCACGCATATCAGATTTGCTCAGTCTTAGAAGTCGTGTGCACTACGCACTTCACTACTTTAGACCACTGACGTCACAGGTCGAGATGTGCTAATTGTTTATCAAATGCATTTGAAGCATCAACATTTTTATAAGCTCCTTTAAGTATGGTGTTTTGTTCCGCCTCCATTTTTCTCCATACCTTATTTGATAGACTAACAATTCGTAGTACGTATCAAAGGGGGAGAGGTTGGAAGATCGGTAACGAACCAGACTATTAAGTTATTATTGTTATTATTTTTATTGTACTATTCGTACTAGAATGTCAGCTTGTTAGACTTGACTTATTTAATTATTAGTAAGTGCAACATTTAATACCCTGCGTTAATCGAATCTCACACCTTTAGGATCCATCAGAGGTTATTAGGATATGAGATATGAGTTTTCTTTGTTATAAGGCCACCCCACTGGGGAAAACCGAAATAAGTTCAAACAAGCTGCAACAAGACCGCAACGTCATATTTGTTTAACCAAATTTTTGCATGACACAAAATTACAGCAAAAAAATACTAAAATGTCCCAAAGTTATTCTGTCTGGTCATTTGTAAGAAAACGTGGGGAACATCACGTCATCCTTGGTTCCAACGATAGTTTGCAATGACACTCCCTTTGTTAGCTCGATTGATAAAGCCAATTTGCTTGCAACACAGTTTGCTTTTAATTCAACGCTACCAGAGAGTATCATGAGTCCTTCAGTACTCGAGAGTGTAAAACAAAGACCTTGACATACACAAATCCACTGGGCGTATAGTATCCCCTCTATAGTTCTGAAGAGGTGTTCTTTAACGGTGACAAATCCATTGAGTAAGCTTTTTCTATCTTTTCTATTCTACAAGTCTCTTTCCGAGCGGATGGAAAACAGCATTTGTCCCGGCTGTCCCTAAAAAAGCTGAACCTCCTCCCCCTCTACCTATCGTCCAATTCTTTCCAAGATCATGGAAATGCTTAAAAAATATCTCGAAGAACAAAAGCTTCTTAATGACCGGCGGTATGGCTTTCGTAGCAACAGGTCCACTGGTAAATTGATGTTTTATCTAACCGAACAGTGGAAAAATGTTTACATCGTTTTGGAGAAAGTAAGATTATTGCACTTGATATTTCAAAATCATTTGATAGTTTTTCGCACCAAGCTTTGTTGGATTAGAAATTAACTTTCTATAACCTTTAAATACAATTTGTATTGAATGGTTTCCAGTCCGAAACTCAAAAAATAAATGCTAGTTTCACCCGTTTCACCCGTTTCGTCTCCGACTCTTTCTTTTATTCATAAAAGATCTCTTGTCTGCCACTTCTAATCCATGAAACTGTTTCGCTGACGACAGTACCCTCAGTTTTTTATATTCGTTTCTAGATTCGCGTCCTTCTCCTTCTGATGTGGAGCTTATTTAATTCTGATCTTGACAGCAATTATTAACCGTGTCAAATTGAATGCTTCAAAAACTCAATGATGTCTCGTTAAGGCCTAACCCATCCCCGATGCCGCTAGTCATGACTGGCACTTGCATCCAGGAAGCTAATCAACTTTCGGTATGTGTATCACAAATCACCTCTTATATGGAATGATCACATATTCGTTATTGCCAAATATGCTGCTAGATGGTTAGGATTTCTCCGACGGTGTAATTTACAAAGCCCTCTTCGTCAAAAACTTGAATATAATTCGCATATTTGGGCAGGTGCCTCTAAAACAAGTATTAGTCTTTTGGATAAGATCCAAATGATAGAACTATTATAACCGATACAATTACATCACTCGAACACCGCCGTAATGTTTCATGCCTTTCGTTTTCTTACCGATATTTTAACAAACAATGTTCTGTCGAATAAGCTTGTTGCATTCCCCCCTCAAACAAATTAGCCGTAATACTCACACTTCCAGGAATGCTCATCAGTTTACCTTTGAGCTCAATTTCGGACGTGGTGTGAAGTATAGAGAGTCTTTTTTACCACACATCGAGAATGTGGAATGATTTACCAAACTCTGTATTTCCCTCCCATTTTAATATTTAAAATTTTAAGACTAATGTTCACTGATATCTCCTATTAAATCCTTAACTAGGTTTAAACGTCAACATGTTAAGGGTATTAATAACCCCTTGAGTGCCTGTAAACTTATTTTCTATCAAATTTGATTCAACAAAATTTGATGCAACATGCAGTTGCAAGTAAACTAGCCAAAAATAAAAAATATGCGAAATGCTTAATTTTCGAGGCAACACATTTTGAAATTAAAAACAAAGAAAAAACTTAAAACCAAATTAAACCCTACCACTCCTTTCTAGGGGGCAATAAACTTAGCCTTGCACGTTGCACTCAAAGTCCTTACAGCAAGTGCACACTTACGTAATCTTGCGATTTCTGTATACAAAGTTGTACTTTTTACTTTCTTTCCCGTTTTATTTGTGTGTAGCGTATCATAACTTTTTTCCTGTTTAGCTGAATGATTATGATGGTTTGCCTTATGGGTGATAGAATAATGTCAATCCCGCTGTTCGATCAGTAACCTACTGTGTCTAATCTGGTCTTATAGCCGGTTATTTATACATTGATGAGGCTCTTTTTATTTGTGTCTTGTCTATCTTTTTGTATGAATTGTTTGTTGTTGTTGTTGTATGGGCCTTCTATAGATATAATAACAAGACAACTACTGACCCGTTTGCTATTTTCTTTCATATTACATAATAATTCCAGCAACAAGCACATCAGGCTTATAAAAGTAGTTACAGATGATAACCACATACTTTAGTGACGAAGTCACGATGTGACTGAATTCGCACAAACGTCCAAATGTCTGAAGAAGAGAAGAAATAGAAATGTCTCTTGCAACAAACTTAGCTGCGTATATACAAAACAAATTAAATTACGGATCATTTTGAGGATGCGATTGTAACTTCACTGATTCAGCGATGGTTGTGTTTGAACAGTTTCTTAATTCCCGCAAGCTTTTTATATACATAGGTAAGCACTCTTATTTCACTTGCAATCAATTAAATCGAATCTTGGACATTTTGGTGGTTTCTGTCGAACAATTTTTTGAGAAGAGAAAAAAAAAATAATTTCCTGATTTGGACAGGATATGCGTTGCTTTTTTGTTTTCTGTTTATCTTTGTAGCTGTATAACATCACGCTGATTAAAATGTATTATTTTATAGAGACAAATCAAGGAATTTAAATTTATTAGTAATTGGTTTGAATTAGTGAAGCGTAACAGAGTTTTCTAACTGGTTTGAGCTTAGCTTATAGTTTAAGAAAAATGTTTGAATTTTATTTTGTGTTTGCGGAACTATGATTCCGTTGCAAAAGAATCCTTTCTTAAAAATAGATAGATGGTAATTAATGAAGATTCTTTGGATTTACCATTGAATTGGAATTACACAAGTGCGGATTTAGAAACAAAATTCAAATGACTGTTAAGGTAATCCCAAGTTTTTAAGTTTTGTACTTTTGATATGAAACTTCATATTAAGCATATATGTAAATTCACTTTTTTTATTAACTTCTCATAGGAATTATTATAATCAGTCCGATTAGTCGAATTGAAAATGTTGACATTTCTCGACGTTTTAACGTTCAAGGATCTAAATCAATAATTTTTAGAGATATGTTTGCGTGGGCGTGTTGACGTACGTTCTCACTCAAGAACTAGTAGAAATATCGGCTTCAAATAAGTTCTGTTATATAGATAAAAACACAGGAAGATGTAGAAAGGACTTTCAAAAAAAGGATATGTGGTTTTCTTACTTAGCAACCAAAATATCTCAATAACCAATAACGGTAGCGACTTCTGTTAAATTGTATATTATATAATATGACGTGATACCAAACTAGTATGATTTAAAAAAAATCAAGTAATAGTTTTTTTATAAATAAAAAAAAATGTCACCTCGGATATTTTACAAACAAAAAATAATTTTACCTCCAAAATAATTCAATGCAACGAAAAATAAAGTTTTTGACATCTGGTTAAATGTTGAGAAAAATCAGTTTGTTACAAAAAAATTAAAAAAAAAACATTACTCAAAATTGGTAGAATTTTTTTCCGAATATCTTGGAAAAAATTCAAAATATAGTCTTTAAAATAATTTCATCTTATTAAAAAAACATTGTTTTCAACATTCACTAAAATGTTTCATAAAAATCCAGCAAATAATTCTTTCATAAAAATTTAAATCTTCAAAAAAACAACAAAACAGTTTTCGAATCAAGGGTTATGAGAAAAAAAAGATATAGACTTCAAGTTTCTTCATCTCACACAAAATATTCATATTAATATTTTGTTGTTTTTTTAGGCAAATCTACAGATGGACACGGATGGGATGTTTTAAGTGTGGTTCGCATCCCAGCCTCTTTTTCAAATAGTAATTAGACCTGTTTATTGTTGAATTCAAATAATAAGGGGTTACCCGATTTTGTGTTAAATCTGGAAATTTTTGTTTTTTAATTTGTTGTCTATGATCTATTTATTATTAATAAAAGTTTTTTAACTTGAGCGTCAAACGCAACTTGATCCAAAATATGAAAAACCGCAAAAAGCCCTCTTTTTTCTCAGTTATTGT
Source organism: Eupeodes luniger (assembly GCA_951509635.1). Lineage (NCBI taxonomy): Eukaryota > Metazoa > Arthropoda > Insecta > Diptera > Syrphidae > Eupeodes > Eupeodes luniger. The sequence continues at coordinate 123,744,648 of OX608073.1, read as the reverse complement.
TAAGACTAAGAATAAGCCCTTCCAGCAATATGGAAATGTTTTTCAAAAAGTCTTATAAATAAGTACTAATTGGTGGAAATAAGTCAATACATTGAAGTCTTACTTTTTGGATTGCAGCGGTTAAACCTGAATAGCGTCACCAAAGTCGCCAAAATCCCCATATTGGCTTTTTATCCACACGCATTTGAAAAGCGAGTCTGTATAAAATAAGAATATAAAGAGTCTATGAAAATATCTGCTGCTAAAGGACGTTGAGCGGTATGTAAAACTCTTAAGCTTCTGGCAGAAACCCCTAAAAGAAGAAGTCAAAGAAGTGAAGAACAAAAAGTAGTCACACAGATATTGGACGTGAAAGGATGTTTTTAGGATTTTAGGATCTAAATATTGAATTTCGCTATAAAAGTTAGGAGGAATTAAAGAAAGGGAAAGAGTTTTTTGAGGGTTCAATGAAGTAAAATATAAATATTATTTCAAAAAATTGCATTAACCTTATCATCCTTCATATTGACTACTTTAACAACATTTTTTAAAAAACCATTGCCTGGTGACCTTCAACTTGCAACATGTTTCATTGGGCCTTTACTAAAATCCTAACTTCTAAAATCTTTCATACTTTAGTTTGTTATAAAAGCTAAAATTAAAATTTAATTTATTCTTCTAAAAAATTGTTATATTAATTAACTATGTATGTATGTACTGTGTACATTCTACATGAGATCAAGATCAATATTATTCTCTCATAGTATTCTACTCCAAATTCAAGGTTACACAAATAGGTTCATTTAACATTTCATAACATTTACATTAAAAAAAGGGAACTAAAAAATCATTAACCAAATGTTAAGGTTCACAATTGCATTTGTTGCTGCTGCTGCTACTACTGCTGTGCATAAATCATCAGCTCTCTCAATTGCCTTTAATCCGAAAACTAATGGAATCTGTCAAAAAGTGGTTTTAAATCTTGTAACTCGAGTTGTACCAACCTTATTTTTTTTTGTTTTTGTTGTATCGATATACGCTATATAAACCCGCGTATATATTTTCTCCCCTCCTCCCCACTGCATAAAACACAAAAGATTTTATTTTGACATTGATTTCGGAACAAAAGCCCTAACAAGCGAGGTCTTGACGAGGTATGAAATTGATGCTGCATCTGAAGAAGAATTAGAGACAAAAAAAAAACACAAAAACGAAATAAAATTCATGATCAAAGAAAATCGACTCGACTTTAAATCAAACATCTGCAAAGCAGCCTTGAGCTACTGCGGTAGTATAGAAATTTTAATTAATGTCTTCCACTTTTTTAATTTACTTTATGCCCTCAAATTAGCCATATATCTTTTGTTTAGTTTTTATTAGCCTGTTAACACAACTTGATTGACACTTTTTCATGTCAACCAGCTAGACGTGAAAAGAATTTACAACAACAACAAAAAATTGATGTCTTCTTCGAAAGAGCCCAAATTATATACGTCTGCAGTGTCAGTGTGCAACAATTTGTTGATATTTAAATTTTAATTCAACACCTTGTTGGTCACACTTTTGGGTTAATAACCCTAAAAGAAGACGTCATGTGTGTCTATAAGGTGGCTAATGAGTTTGGAATGTTTGGAGAAATACTAAGTAGGTAGATGTTATTTAATGCAACAATATGTACAGGGCAAGTTAACAAAAATTTATGATGTCGAACACAATTTATAGACAACATTTCGCGTACCTCAATTTTTTACTTACCTACCCCAAAAAAAAACTAAGTTTGGTAACAAGTGCTGCTATAGTGGTAAAGCTAAAAGTTAACACAGCAAACGTAAATTAAAACATGGTAAAGGCAATCATCAGTCATGTGCACTGGAGCACAAATTAATATCATAAAAATTAAATGAATGAGGTGAGCCAAAGTATAAGTAGTATAGGGCCTCGCTACGTTGGCTGGTGCAAGGAGTCGCGGTAATTCTTTGAATATGTGGTAACCGCATATCGAGGCCTGGCTATAAAGCCTAAACCTAAAGCAGCTGTTGTTGTTGTTGTTGGAAGTGCACAACCAAATAGCGGAGCAAGTCTCGCACTGATTTGAGATTTGAGTGCTTTTATTGCGTAAAAGTCAATCGTGGTTAGGTTATACCTTTATATATTAAACATCATAAAACTGTTGGCAAAAGAGTATATGATAAGTGTGTAAGTCATTTTGTGATTTTCTAGGTTAAACAGATTAAAAATGTTCAAATCCAATGTTTGCAATAGTATATTATAATTATTGCTTAAAGACTTGAGGAAAAGATTAATGTTATGATTAGGCTGAATAGAACAAATGCTATTACATTTTTCAATAAGTGAATAAAAATGATTTTAATTAGTTACAAGAATCTAGGAAATTAAATAATAACGTTTCAATCAGAAAACAACAATGAATTGCGAAAGAAAAATATTCTTTGGATTTCAGATTGATTCTTAGAAAAATGAATTGTTCAATAATTTCTTCAAATAAAACTTTAAGCGCATGTTGTAGTTTATATCAATACAGTATACATATGTACTTGTACATGTTAATTGAATGAGGAATCTTATTTGAATTCTAACATTCAAGCAAAATGTTTGTGGATTGGTGTACAGTCACAAAATTATCAAAATATATGCGTCTATACAGTTCTTGTTAAAGAATAAGCCCAAATAAAATGTAAATGCGAATGCATTTCATGGTTTAGCATCGCTATTGTTTAGCTAAAACACAATTTTATTTTTAAAATTTATATATATATGTATATATATATATACTTTGACATTTCAAGTTTTTGAAACATTAAATATGTATCGATTTAGTTGAAGATGAAAACTTAGTATTAAATATCAACATGTATTGTGTATTTAACGTTATGTATTCAACAATAATTACACTAATAATGAAATTCTTATGTGTCTGGATTTTGAGGACTCCTTAGCGGTCATAACTCAATCCGAATGAAAAGAAAAGAATAAGGTGTAGCTCATTTGAATTATACAAATAGACAATAAGAGGAAGTGAAAGAGGACACACTAAAATTCTTTTTCGAATGGGACCTATACAAAATTGAGTTGCAATATTTATTACATATTTGTTAGACTAGTTTAAAAATGTTTTTTTTTACATTTATTAATATGCTTTATTACTCCCACTTATTTCCAACTGATTCTGATTATTCCCACTCATATCCAAATTGGTCCTTAAAGTTTTTCTTGGAAAGAAGTTAAGAACATTGACTTAAGAAAAGATGTCCAAGTTTGTGATGACGATATTGATTTGGAGGATATGAATCGTAAATTTTCTACTTCCCAAACCCAAATTAGTTTTGTGTCCTCAAGAATTTCAGAAAACGATAGTATAGACGCATACTCGGTAATTGCGGTAGATGAGTATTAAGAAGGAATAGCAATCTTTTCTATAAAATCGAAATGCACTGGACTTGACAATATTCATCCTGACTTTATTAAAATTCTTCTACCTCTTCTCCTTCCTCATATAACACACATCTTCAACACAGACCCATCTCTAGCTTGATTTGTTTATAACCTGCGTAGATTTTATCATGTCTCATTTCAGACTTATCAACTTTTTAGCTATTACCTGTAAGCTTTCTTCAAGTATCGGTGTTGTATCTTATTTTTCAATCTGATTGTTAAAAAGACTCCAAGTTGTCTATCTAATAAACTTAGATATTGTTTCTCAAATCGTCCACCCCTACGTGTTTGACATCACGAAGGCAATTTCTTGTTCATGCTGTCAGGCTGTGGAATAATCTTCCCAGTCATATGAGGTCTCCAATAGAAAACAGAAAGTTCCAAGGTATTTGTTTTTAATATTTCTCGAACTTGAATTGAAATACACTTTTAATATACTCATTTTTATTTCTTGATGTACAGCTGCTTTATAAATAAATAAATATTAAGTATCAAATCTTTAGTAATTTTTTATTTGCTATTTTCTTTATGTAAAAAAAACAGTATTTTAAACATTGGTTTTTATTTAATGTATAAGAACGGTAGAACTATAGTTTATAAATAATAGTACACTTTCAATTAAATCAGCATGTAACTTTTGTAAAGAAATATAAAATTGTCGGATAACACAAATTGGTTCTTACAATATAGAGAAAGTATGTGTATAAAATACTTAAGAAACTAAATAAATATTTTAAAAAACTCGTTTGGTGTTTTTTTAGAAGACTGAAAACATTTTTTTTTATAAGGTTTGTAATACTTCTTGGTTTATATTCAATGCAATTCCAAAACCTGTCTATTAAGTATTTATAAATATGTTAAATTTAGTTAAAGCAAATTTTCGAGGTTTTTTTAAAAAATTAAACGTCTTCTCAGATATTACTTGCACGCCTGTTGGAAAACGTTATTTATTTATGTACTCAAAATAAGACCCTGATATAAAAATATGTATTAACCCACTACAACCTATCGGCTTTTCTTTTGTAATCAATGCGTCTCTAACCTTGCTCACCCCTATTCCAGTTCGTTAGTTCAATATTCTCATCTCATCAACAACAAAAAAAAACTAAAATCTTAAACAAAAAATTAATCTTTATATTGCAATTCAATATTATCTCGATGTATGTATCTACATATGTAAATGTAAGTACAACATCATATTTCAATCAAACTCAATACAATTGACCCACTTCTATCTCAAGCAAGCAAATTAAAAAAAAAAAACTGTTTTTCGACAAAAAAAAATCATTTCCATAAAAAAGGCAAACAAATCGTCACACAAAATGATTGACTACATATCACCGGATTTGCTCTTTTCATCTTCATGCCAACTATTACAATGTCACCAGCAGTGATTTGCCTACAATACACATTTGTGTCCATCGCGTATCCAAGAAGGCAATTAATGATACTGCAACATTTTATCGAATGAACAATCGATCGATAATACAAGGAAATTAAAAGCACATAACATATTAAAACAATTGCAATCTATGACATAATCGATTGGCTGATGTGTTGTATGCGGTTCAATTTGATACCGAACGCGACGAGCTGAAGCAATTACAATGAATTTTTTCATGTTCAGGAAGAAAAGTTAAATAAAACAAAAACCAGTGTTAACATGGAATTTCATGAAGTTTTATTTTTACTTTTTTCGTCTAGCCTGCGGTTTATTCTGAAAATCCGAAATTTTGAGACCTATCGCACAACCTACCTCCTTGGACTCAACCAACCAAACGACCTAAATATTTTATTTAAATTAGCTCAACAACTACAAATAATAAACAAAATGCATTAAATCCATCATCACAAGAAATAACAAAAGACAAAAATAACACACTCACTCTTTCTCACTTTCGATCTCTATCGATTGCAACGGCTTCTCTGCGCAAAAGAAGCGCGCATTTGAATTTGGAGGTCTCTAAGGTTTCACATATCTAGTAGTGTTTGCTTGTGTTTTAGCTTGGCCTATGCTCGTATTATGTTGTTATTGTTGCTGCCTTATGGTTTACTAGCAACCTGGAGGGGAAACTTGCATTATAGAGTTGGAGTAGTACTACTCTTTGACTAGTTTGCGCAAAACTCCCCAACTTCAGACCAAAACCGAAACGCAAACGATTTAACTATAAAAGTGCTTCCAGATACTGGGTTAGGTATCATTAACCTGTTTACTTTTCAACTATTCACAGCTATTCGCAGTGTGTGCAGACGACGAAACTTGGGAGAAGTAATTTTTTTTATTTTTTTTCTATAATCGAGTTCGTTACTCAACTCTTTTGTTTTGTTTAAATAGAGAAACAAAAATATATAATTTTTGGTGAATTTACATCCCGGATTCGTTTTTGGTAGTGGATTACGATATTGAAAATGAAACTGCTGGTAAGTGTTTGATGAAGGAAAGAGTTTTTATATTTACTAAGCTGAAAGTGGAGTTAAAAAAAAAGTGCAGTGTTTGTTCAGGTGTAAATGTTAAATGCATTCAATTGGCACTAACCGAGATTTTATTCAGTGAAATTTGATTTAAAATGAAATGCATTGAATTGAAGAAAAATAATAGTGAAATGAATAATGTTTTGAAGAAGTCAATGAACTTTTGTTGGAAATCCTAAAGTTTATCGAAATTACATGAAAAACAACCGACCAAAAAAATTATTTTGAAAAAAATAATGGTGTTTCAAGGAATTATGAAAATAGCTTCTTAAAATCTTCAAACATAACTAAGTTGCTTTGTTGCCTGTCATAAGACATAGCAAGGATAATAAGATTACCAAAAATATTAACAAATTTGTTTGTTAACTTTCCAAAACAAAGCCAAAAACTTCATAAGACTTTGTAATGAATTTTATCAAAAATAAGTAATAGACTTAAAAGATTGCGATTTTTACAATGACACTAACACGTTCATTACATTTCTTAACTTCAAATTTCTGAATTGTATTACATTCAGTTTCCATGTTATTTGATTCAAGTTTTACAATTTGCAAGAAAGGGGTTTAAACCAAATTCAGTGTTAAAGTATTAAACCAAATTCAGTGTTAAAGTATTAACATTTTCCATTCATTTTCAAAAAAATTACCAACAAATCAGTTTATAATCAAATTGTTGACTCTCTGAATTGAAACAAACAATTATGAAAAATGAAATCTTCTTATTACAAAACTTCCAATGCCAAATGAAGTTCACTGCTCACATTTCCAACTTTTTAAAACCTTTAAATCAATTAAACAAACTTATTTCCTTCTTTTTGTCTCTCCCAATATTCTCACCCTTTCAATAGAAAACAGCATGTCTCCTAGCCTTAGTGCTAACCTTCGCCCATGCCGAAGAGGAAAAAAAACCTGTTGAGGAACAAAAAGCCGAAGAATCATCTTCCAACTCCGAAGCTTCTTCAGCCGATGATACTTCAAAACCTAAACGTGGAATTCACGGATTCGGTGACTACCATCATCACTACCCATCCTACCATGAAGAAAAGACCCTGACAATTCACAAAAATGTCCATGTACCAGTACCAGTGTACAAACATGTTCCAGTACCAGTCGAGAAGCATGTTCCGGTTCCCTATAAGGTTAAAGTACCTAAGCCATATCCAGTTATCAAACATGTTCCCTATGAAGTTAAGGAAATCGTAAAGGTTCCCTATGATGTTCCAGCTCCATATCCAGTTGAAAAGAAAGTACCCGTTGCAGTTCATGTTCCATATGACAACCCCGTCCCAGTGAAGGTCTATGTGCCAGCTCCTTATCCAGTCGAAAAGAAAGTGCATGTGCCAGTTAAGGTACATGTCCCAGCACCATATCCAGTTGAGAAGAAGGTACATTATCCAGTCAAGGTACATGTTCAAGTGGACAAGCCATATCCAGTTGAGAAGATCGTACACTACCCCGTCAAAGTTCATGTCGATAAGCCAGTCCCATACAACGTTGACAAACCAGTCCCATATCACGTTGAAAAGCCAGTGCCAGTGCCAGTCATCAAAAAGGTGCCAGTTCCTGTCCACGTGAAGGTAGATCGTCCAGTGGCAGTACATGTTGACAAGCCAGTTCCCTATGAAGTTAAGGTTCATGTCCCAGCTCCCTACCCAGTGATCAAGGAAGTACCAGTCAAAATTGAAAAACACGTTCCCTACCCCGTCAAGGTTGCTGTCGAGAAACCATATCCCGTCCATATTGAGAAACATGTGCCAGAATACCACGAGAAGCACATAAGCTACAAAGAACCCGAGTTCTATCACAAACAACATGAGCACCATGAACCTGAGGAGCACCACCAGAGCTACGAGCACCACGAGCATCACGAAGAACATGAACATCATGAACACCATGAACATTCTGAACATGAATACTAGAGGCATAAAAGCAAAACGAAGGTCTAGCAGAAGGCAAACAAAAAACAAAAACAACTATATCTAGGAGAAGATGAAAGTATTCCAAAAAACCACACTCAATTCATATTATGTATTATTTAAAAAAAAAATATTTGTAATGTATAAATGTCTAAGTGTACCTTCATTGTGCAGCTTTTAACAATGAAGGTACAACAGACTTGATCTGATATAATTTTTAAGTCAAACCAACACAAGATAATTACTATATGCTGTAAGAGAATTTTATATATGTATTATAATTTTTTAATTTTTATTTTTTGTCAAGTTGTGATTTATTTTTGTTTTTACTTTTTCCGTTTCAACGAATTTACAAAAACTAGGGAAATGACAAAATCGAACAAAAAAAGAAACCTTAACAAGCCAAAAGATGAAGAAATCAAAAAAAAAAATAAAAACAAACTATTTAAAATACATACCTAATGTAGTTTTGAATTTATTGATATTTCCAGTAATGAAGAAAAATGGTAAGTATAATTTATTTTATCTCACTTTAGTTTTAATTTGTATCGACTAAAGTGTTGCATAAAGCTTAGAATTGAAAGTGTTCCAATTTTTAAAGTTATTTTTAAATACTTTACTGTTTAAAATAATTTAAGTGAGTTTAGTTTAAGTTGATTAAATAGTATTTTGTTCAAACCCCGCGATATTTATCTGCTAGAATTTATTTCACAACTAGTTTTTCAGCACAAATGAAAAGGACATGTTTATTTAAATTTTCATAATATTCCATTTCAAAAAAATATAGCATAAACATAAAAAAAGCAGCAGCAGTAATCACTCAGAATAAGTTTCTTTACATTTTTTTTTTTAAAACAGATAAGTTTCGAGTTTTAAGTTTTATTGTTTTGATCAACTGTATTATAGGCTTTAGAGGTTTCAAGAAATTAGTTCAACAAATAAAAAAAATAAAAAACACGTAATAAAATTTCGTCCTTAAAAATCTAAAGTTTTTTGAGGCTATAAACATTTTGTTTGAAAAATTTTCAGTGCAATTTAAATAATTCTTTTTTCAATTAGATTTCATTCTGAACATTAATTATGATATTATATAGACTAAAAATGATTTCAACATTTTAAGTTTGAAAATTGCAAACGAAAATTCTAAAAAATAATGTTTGGAAGAATTTTAAAAATAAATTAACCATTTGAACAAAATATGACTTATACTGATCAATTTTTTCATTTTCATTAATATTTTTTTATTAAAAACATGAGGCTGCATACTTTATCTCATTGCAAGACATGTTTTGTAGGAGGGTTACTTTTTTAACAAACTTTTGGATACTTAAAAACATTTTCTTTAATGCGAAATTATAGTGAATACTAAAAATATTTAACCAACTTCAGAAACGTACCGTGGTTGGTAAGGTTTTTGGTAGAAACTTGATGTAGAAACTAAAAAAAAAAACCTTTCTTGAAAGGAATTTCTTTACACTTTTATAATTTTTATCTTCAGATCAAACAGTGCTCATTTAAAATTCTATGAGATCAGCATTATTTTAAAAGGTATTCTATTTTTTTTTATAGAAAGCGCACATATAAGGGGGTATTACTACCCTTTTAATGCAGAAACACCGTGTAGGCATTAGGACAGGAAGAGAGGGTTTGAAAGGAGGTGTCGGCGCATATAAGTTTTGAATTCTTGAATGCTGCAATGACTTGGAAAGACAGAGTAAGTTAAAGAATTCAACATTCGAGTAGTATGGCTAAGGAACGAATCTCTGTACTTGAGAGAACGATCGAAATTGGCCTCGAGAGTATATTGATGAGCTTTTCTAAAAGCGTGACCATTACCCTATAGAGCAAAAACCGTTCACGACGATGTTCAAACGCCGTAAATAAACCATAATACCATAAATCAGGTTGATTTTGACCGATGGCATCGATTATGTTGTCTTTGAGGGCCGCAGTGTGGCACGTAGCGCCATCTTGTTGAAATCATATACCTTCGGTGTCTATATTTTACAATTTAGGCCACAAGAAGTTAGTGATTATTTGATTAACAACCGATAGCGATCACAGTTGACGGTGAAGGGCTGGCCAGAGTCATTTTCGTAAAACTACGGATCGATATAGCCTCCAACCCAGAATCCACTCCAAACAGTAACTTTATTTGGAAGCATTGTCACCTCGTGAATCTCGCGTGGATTGGTATTGTCCCAAATCCGACAATTTTGTTTATTGTCATCGCTAAAAATTATTTTTCGATCAACATTGGGATCAACTTTCAACTGCTCCATAGTAATAAAGTTTTATCATTTGCACGCGACATTATTTATCATTTTAATTTTCAATTGTCAATTTTGGAAAACCCTATATTTACCTTGTTTAAAGAAGCTGAATTGAAACCAAATTGATATTCTTTTATCTCAAATAACAAAATCTGATTACTACACATAATACATATTTTATTTTGCATAAATATGTCAAAGCATTTTAATTATCAAAATCTTTTTAAGACCTCACCATTGTCAATTAAAAAAAAAAAACTATTTCCATTCACCGTCTTATGAATTAAATTTGATTATTTTTGGTTATAATTGGGCTTCCCTACGAGTATTCGTGTAGCTGTCCCAATGCCTTGGTTTCAATTTGAATATCTCCTTCGATCAGTAACTTCCAAATTTGGCTTTCTTCAAGTCTACAAAATCTCATTTCAATAAAGTTACCTGATTACACAATACCTTACCTACAAAAAGAGTCTGTAGTTTGGTAAGCCTGCAGTTTTACTTGCACCATTCAATTTCATTTCAACAAGTTTTGAAAAAGAAAAAAATGTATAAAATCGTATACACTAGCAGTGAAGACATAGACAACGCGATGAGGTTATTCCCCGCAAAGATCCTAGATAAAACAGCCTCCAGCTGCAAAGCCAAAGACTGTGCTAGAAAATAATATTAACTTCCTGTTGTGCAGCAGCATTAGTTGCAGAGAGCAGCGCAATTGTAAAAGTGGACACCATGTTATTTTCTTTGATTATCTTAACTCAAAACATTATAGTGTGGTCTTCAGCGACCGATGACGACGACAAAGTTAAGAGTTAAGTCAATCCACATCTCACCATCACAGGAGATTCACATTTAATTGGCATTACAGCTTCAACTTGTAACACCCGCCCTGTCCTTCTTTTCTCTTTCTTCAATACCATCTACACCACCTCTCAATTTGTAATGATGTATACAAATAAAACAATAATAAACTGTACGAACGAATATTATATATGTATGAATATGTAGGACGTGCGCTTGCGCTGCTAACCGATATTATTGTGATTATTGCATAACAGCTAAACAACAAAAGTTTATTATTGGTACTTTTGCGGTACTTGGGTTTTTGGTATGGAAATTGGTATTGGTATTGGATAAGTTTGTTTGAATATTTTTCAATATTGTTGTTTCTAAAAACTCTTGCAAGTTTGATTGTAGACAGTAAATAAGTTTAATTATTTATTGAGTTTCTAATTAATTTTACAATTCACCTTCCAACGGAAAACATATTTTTAGATTTAATTTTCTGAAGGCTTTTAAAACCTTCATACCTTTAAGCCGTTTAAGCTTCATCTCACATTGAAGCAGAAGCATCCAATTAGATAATATTCCACACGATTGGCATACATATGTATTTTTGACAATTTTAAAGCTTTTGTTTGAGTAAATGTGTCTCTATAAAGTAAATAAAAATGAGTATTAAGACTATAAATCAGCTTAACACTTATACTGTCTTGTCTAGTAATTAAGACTTTTTAAATTTCTGTTGACATTTCGCAATTATAATGTTATGCCTATGTATATAATCGGGGAAATATAGGCAAAAAATGTATTGCTTTCACATCATAATTTTTATATTTTCAAGGTTAACTTTAACTAAAAAAAAAGCTGGTGAGAGTTTAGACCTATTTGAGTTAAATAATATCATCATAGTTTTAAAAAAAAATTGATGTTGAAAATTAAAAAATAAATTTTTAGTACTTACTTGATATAGGGAATATTTGCAGGTATGTGATACTTTGCCCCGGGATCGAAGTCTTTCTCCGAACGCAGTCTTGGTGGCTTAACACCTCCATACCTTTCCCTTAAAATAGAAAACAGAATCAATATTAACGCTTTACATCTAACGATATCTTTTGAAATATATTTAAGCTAAATACTAAATAAGTTAAAAATCAGAGCATTGTAACGGGACTGGCCACTAGTTGCAAATTAAATTAGGCGGCGCAACAGTCCGTTGATAACTAGGGCCTAGTGAATGACAACTCTCAATAATAGAGGGAGCCTACAGTTTTAAGCCGACTCCTAACGGCTAATTTGAGATAGCACTTTTCATGGCAAGAATAATTACTTTTGGATGATTTGCCAATTCCTCCCAAGAGGCAGTACCCGTGAAAAAAAAAACTTAAGATGGCACAGGCAGGGATTGAACCCACGACCTCTGACATGAGGTTTGTGTTTAAGCTCGTTTAAATAACTCTGCGAAAACCTATCGTATGCTATAAAACACACAACGACAAGTTTCTGACCAAATATTAATTCAAACACAAAGCTTCACTTTTCAATAGTGACGTGTTATATATTTGGGCGCCATCTTCAGAGCTTTTTACGTAGGACCTTTTATGCGAAAAAACGTTGAAAACCGTATTGACAAGTAAGATTTTAATTTACTTATCCATATCTTTTTTTTCAAGACTTGCCAAGATACCTTTTAGGTCTTATTCTGAAAGTTGGTACGAAGTCACAACACAATTTTCAAGAGCTGAGGGCTAATTTTCAGTTGATATTGAAGTTGTAATTAGTCTAAGTAAAGGTGATAACAGAAACGTATGTCTGCCGGCATGTAGTGGCCGCGTTTCTGAGAAAAAGTGCATCAAAAGTACAGCTTTTCCAAAAGTTAAAAATTAAACCACTTTAATTGCATTGCATATTGACGTCTACGACTCGCTGATCTTAAATATGGTTTCGACAAAATGTGACCGCATTTGTCCTGCAGAGGTCTCCGAAAACTTGTTTTTATGGTGTTTTGATAAACCAATTGAGGTTGGTCGCATTCGAATGACCTTGACTTTCTGAGTTCGAATATGTTCGTATCACAAAAAAATACATCATAATCGAAAACTCTTCGATACCAGAGTATAATTATATTTACAAAAAATAAGTATGCAACTAACTGAATAGCTTTGGAGCGTGATAAAAATCGCGAATTTTTTTCAATTTAATTTGTAGTAATAGGATTTTGAGAGAAAATACTTCTGTTATATTTTAACGGAAAGATATTCACTCCAATAAAATTAAAAAATAGCAGCAGAAGTTGAAATAGTGCTAAACTCTTGACAGTCTCGATTCAAATCGAGGAAGTTATCATTACTGTATCGATTTCTTTATGGTTTCAATCTCTTCCATTGCAACTCATTTCAAATGCTTCAACTGTAAATTGTAAATTGTAAATGTATCGCTAAATTGTAAATTGTAAATTGCACGGTATAATGAGTCAGAAACTTGTCAATTTTATTTGTACAAATTTCTTATTATCTATTACATTGTGGGATCCGAAGTAGAAGATGGATCTTAACCAACTTTTTGTAAGCAGAGCTAAACAAAAACGATGCATCCAAGAGAGTATATCCAAAATAACAAAACAAAAAGTCAAGTTAATCATCTGAGTTCTTCAATTGACTCCCGCTATCATGTAACCTGCTTATTTTTCTTATCATTTCTGCCAATTCATAAATAACTTACTCAAAAGTTTCAGTTTAATTTAATTAAAAAAAATCATAACTTTACTTGGCTTTGAAAAAGTTTGTGCTTCAACGATGCTTCATTATATCTGTAGATATACAGGGTGTCCCGTAAGTAATGGATAACCCTAAAATGTCGCATAGTAGACTTTATGACCGTCCTGAAAACTGATAAAAAAAAGTTCTATCCCAACCACAAGAAAAGTTATATGCATTTTTTCGTTCAGTGCATTATTTTTTTTCTTACTTTACATTTTTGAATACCACGACTACAAGTGAATGAGTTCCATCATTTTTTTTTGCAGGAATATTTTACATTACTTGTGCCAACACATAAGTAGAAGACAATTATTATAACTGTTGGGCTTCTTAGAGAAAAAAATTATTTAACATTGAATTTCAATGCAAAATGTGAAAACAAATAATTTTTGAAAAAGTTAAATCATTGCTGGTATAAAAAAAATGCATGAATACCTGAGTGGCCAACTATTTTAAAAATATGCGCGTTAAATGCAGATTTCAAAATGGTATTACTTATTATTATATCTAGAGTCAATAGCAAGTTATTGGTAAAAATCTGCAATACTAGAGTAAATTTAGCAAAAACAAAAGTTTTCAAAATTAGCACAGTAAACGTGAAAATAATACCAAGCGTTGAATATAGCAGATTTTTGATTTATTGGCTGTTTCTACGATATTGTCCTAATGATAAATCCAAGCTTTCAACTTCTAGGGCCGAATGCGTTATTGATAAAAATGTCAAAAAAGTGCAAAAAACGGTTACATTTTCGAGCTTGTTTTGAATTTTACCTGTTCTATTGGGCTGTAACAAACCCACCAAATATTTTGTTGGTTGCTATTAGAGATACCGAAGACTTAGTGCTTGCAGAATTTGACCGTGATCCTACAGTATCAATCCGAGCAATAGCACGACGCACTGGGATCGGAAAGACGACTGCGCATAATGTGCTAAGTAAATATAAATATCATCCCTTTCACCTAACACGGGTGCAAACTCTCCAGCCGCAAGATTTTGAAACGAGAATTTTTGACAAAATTCTTTGGAGCGATGAGTCTACATTTAAAAGAGATGGCTACACTAATCTCCATAATCTCCACTTCTGGGCACTACAAAACCCAAACATCATGAGGGAAGACAGGTCCCAGTACCAATTCAAAATAAACTATTGGACTGGGATTCTCAATGGGAAAATAATTGGACCCTTTGAGTTGTCGGGGATTTTAACTGGCCAAGGTTATTTGGAGTTCCTCCAAAATGATCTCCCAACCTTGCTGGAAGAATTGCCTACAGAACTAAATTAATCTCATTGGCTTCAAAATGATGGTCGTCCAGCACACTATGCTGTGCCTGTGCGGGCATATTTAAATGCCAGATATCCAGGCAGATGGATAGGACGTCTGGGACCAATTTTATGGCCACCCCATTCACCAGACCTAAATCCACTTGATTTTTTTTATTGGGGATGCATTAAGGAAATCGTATACAGCAAGCCGATCAGGTCCTTAGAGGAGCTAAGAAATCGTGTGGAGGCAGCTGCATTACAAATTTCTGAGCAAAACCTTGCACGTTCACTAAGACGTTCATTTATTCGGAGGTGCAGAACCTGTATAAGAGTGGGTGGAAAACAGTTTGAGCATTTGCTTTAAATAAAAAAAATTAAAAACTTATCTATTTTTGTTTTTGTTTTCTAACTAAGCGATCATGTGATTAAAAACTTTTTGATTAGATAAAATAACAAATAAACTAATAGCAACCAACAAAATATTTGGTGGGTTTGTTACAGCCCAATAGAACAGGTAAAATTCAAAACAAGCTCGAAAATGTAACCGTTTTTTGCACTTTTTTGACATTTTTATCAATAACGCATTCGGCCCTAGAAGTTGAAAGCTTGGATTTATCATTAGGACAATATCGTAGAAACAGCCAATAAATCAAAAATCTGCTATATTCAACGCTTGGTATTATTTTCACGTTTACTGTGCTAATTTTGAAAACTTTTGTTTTTGCTAAATTTACTCTAGTATTGCAGATTTTTACCAATAACTTGCTATTGACTCTAGATATAATAATAAGTAATACCATTTTGAAATCTGCATTTAACGCGCATATTTTTAAAATAGTTGGCCACTCAGGTATTCATGCATTTTTTTTATACCAGCAATGATTTAACTTTTTCAAAAATTATTTGTTTTCACATTTTGCATTGAAATTCAATGTTAAATAATTTTTTTCTCTAAAAAGCCCAACAGTTATAATAATTTTCTTCTACTTATGTGTTGGCACAAGTAATGTAAAATATTCCTGCAAAAAAAAATGATGGAACTCATTCACTTGTAGTCGTGGTATTCAAAAATGTAAAGTAAGAAAAAAAATAATGCAATGAACGAAAAAATGCATGTAACTTTTCTTGTGGTTGGGATAGAACTTTTTTTTATCAGTTTTCAGGACGGTCATAAAGTCTACTATGCGGCATTTCAGGGTTATCCATTACTTACGGGACACCCTGTATGTACATATATATAGGTTTAAAAAGGTTTACCTCAAATCCCAAAAGTGGCAATTCATCGAATCCTTCTTTGTCCGTCCACTATACAAATCATATCGCCAATTATCCAAGGCCAATGCAAATGGCAAAAATGCAACTTTATCCAATGCCATTGTAAATAAATAGTTTATATCATAAGAATAATCATCCACAGATCTTTGAATCAATCCAATAGTTTGGAGATGTTTTAAAGTTGAAACCGATAAAGTAATAGCATCTCCAATAGCTTGATGAAATGCTGGAATTTCAATCTGAACTAATTTCTTTCTTCCTATAAATAAATGCAAAACAAACCTGGATTAGCTCCATTTCGAAAAACCTTCGGCTGATGTCGGTAAGCTAGGAAATAATGAATGTGTGCCATTTCGTGATGTACACTAATCAAACTCTTTTGATCGATATTCGCACACATTTTAATTCGATAATCGTGTCGATTGCAAAAATCCCACGCCGATGGTTCACACAAAACAACACGATCAAAAGGCTGTTGAAATATCGAATTCGAATAGAATTCCGGACCCAAGGCTGTAAAGTTGATCGAAGTGAAAAAATCCTCCGCTGTTCTATACATAGCAGCCGGAGAGAAACCGAATTCTTTCATTCTCTCCGAAACGTCAATTATCGTGCGTCCAGGATAGGGAATAATGATATCCAGGATATTCATCCATGATTGACCGAACATGTTGCCAAGAATATGCTCGGGAATGGGAGCATCTCGACTAATTTTCTCCGGACCGTAATATTCCCGCAGCTTCCGCCGAACATAGGCATGAAGAAGTTCGTAGAAAGGTCTAATTTCCTCCCATACCAACTCCAGGTCATCGTGAAAACTTCCTGACTCGTAGTTCATATACCAGAACTGACCGCCATCAGTCATATCTGGGGAAGACGTGTTGAGGAATGACTGTGAAAATGATCAACTTGTTTCAAAAACTTACTGTTAACCATTGCAACCTCGTTCATCACATCGATGAGCTGCTTGTAACTATCCCGCATTTCACGGCCAGCTTTTCTATGATACTCCGTCCAAGTGTATTCCAATTCACCCCAGTCCCGACTCTCAGACATGATGTCCCTCAAATTCGGATAATATCGCAGGCCACACTGAAAGGGCTGTTGGTAGGCACAAATCGTAGCTTCATTGTAAAGAACTAGCATTTCATTTATCAATCGATTGTACTAAAAAGATCAAAATATTTAATAGAACTGACAGAAGCACATCAAATGTCGTACCCTGTCTAATTGATCAAAGGGCAGGCTATTCGGCCCCGCTTCAGACAACAATTGCAACTGTCTATAAAGTTTTCGATCAAATATCAAATCTCGGTCGATTCTCTTAGATTGTTCGGCTACTCGACGTTGAAATTCTGCATAACGTCGTTGGGCAAGGAGCTGGAAGAAAAATTTCATAATGTCATAACAATGTCAAGCCACAGCAAATCCCTGGATCAAGAAATTCAGGCCAATGGCAAGCCCTTGAAACCGGCACAAAACAAACATTATACGCCCCTTTGACCGCATTTCAGAAATCTTAACCACATGGTGACACGTAAGGTTCCCTCTGCACAACAACACACTCAACACTGATTAGATCACTTTGCGGAAAATTAAATAAAATAACTGGGAAATTTTCTCATACAACATGATCAAGATCGTGTACTCGAATCTTATATTCGCACGCGATGAATGTCAAGACAGAGATTATTTCTTATATTTTTTTTTATTTATAGTTAAACTCACCGCTTCATTTTGAGTGAAATCATTTACATTTGTCTCGAAATTCCATTGAGCTGCAACATTTTCAGTGCATTCCTGTGATCCTTGATGATCAGTTTCAACTACAAAATTTCGCAGTTTTTCCATTTCGATTTGTGATCGACGTTCTTGTTCGAAACGATAACGATCTTCATTGATTTGATCATTGTTTAAATTGTAACGATCACTTGAATTAAATCGATTTGGTTGATAGCGATCATCTTGATAACCTCTGTTTGGATCTCGATTAGAGGGATTTTGGTCGTTTGGATTGTATGGCCTTCGAGTGGTAAATTGATCCTGGTCATTATTTCTATTGAGATATTCCCGATCACGATATGGCTCATCATGACTATAAGGAGAGTCCGAAGAACGGTTGATGTACATGTTGGGGTAGTTTAAGCCATATCGCTGACGATCGTCGTAGGGTTGCCCGTTCTGTGAGAGGAACGAATTTAGTAAAAGTTTTTAAAGAATATCAATACTCACTCTAAAGTCATCCCCGCGATCATCGCTATCACCATCCGCATAAGGGGGACCGAAGCGATCACTTCGATTGGCATCCTCGTAGTTAAGAGAATTTCCACCATTTTTAGGGGTATAACTATTAAAAACGATATCCGGTCTGGCTAAGGGTGTGGTTAATGGGGGTAGATCTAGTTGTGGGTAAGCGCGAGTTACCAGGAGTTTTGTTATCATTAAAATCATCACCGATATTTGTGTAGACATTTTTGTTTAATTTTGCTGAAGATCAAGATCACTATACAAAATTGAGGATCAAAAAAGAAAATCTTTTGTGGAAAACGTCGGCGGACATCCACTTGACAACTTCAACACGACTAATTCACGACTGGAAAGAAGAAGCAAAAGTTTGAAAAAACAAACAAAGTGACAAAAACTTCAGAATAATTTATTGTCACGACTGTAGGTGGGGGTAAGTTATAATGTCGAAGCCGACGACGCCACCGATACCAACTCAGCACTATCTAGTTGCAGTGAGCCTATGGGTATATTTATTTTTTAGCATATAACATGTGAAATTATTATCACAACAATATTGTATGCGGGTAGATTATTAGACGGTGGTAATAACCTCAATTTTTCTCAGCTTATATGCAGCTGTAAAAAAATGAATACTAAAATAAGTAATTTTGTATTTAAGTGATATGAAAATTTCTCATAATGTTTAAGCTCTTAAGCTGTGGGATCTTACACTTGGGAAAAGAACTGTACAAGCTAGACGAAGTTTGTACATTCTGAACATGGCATCTGATGCACTTAAGGCTACTGTTTTACAACTTTAATCCATGATTATTCCAACCCATACATATGTCATCAAATGAACTTGTAATTCTTTTTGTATTCTACTCATCAGCTGATTTATGAAGTAGAATTTATATGAGAATTTTTTTTAAACACATTCAAGAAACTAGCTGTTGTGCCTTCTTGAATCACAACCAATTTTCAACTTTTGACTTTCCATGACATAATCGAAAGTGAATATTTTACAAAATATTCTTTGTGAACTAAAGTTTAACTTACATCGAAGTACAAAAAAAACATTTAAACAAAATAGAACTATTCTAATTATTTATGTATGTTTAGAAATTTGAATACAACCAGCAGTTCGTACCTCAACTCTTTTGTTTTCTTTTCCCACAAATTTTATTTCAATAAGATTGATTTGTTGAAAATTCAAATTGATGCTCATTGCTATCGTTGTTTTTATAGTATATTGCAAGGAATTCAGATAAGAATTTCGAATAGTTTATATTGCATAAGTAAAGGCGAATTCAAATAATTTATTTTTCCTTAGTAAATTTGACAAATGAAAATAATTCATTTGCTATAATTTCACTAGAAACGGCAACAGGTAAAAATTGAATTAATTTATGGTTATTTTGCATATTTAGAAGATGATTAATTTTTACAGTTATTGAAAAGTATTACTCGCACGCATTGTATTGAAATTATGAAAAAAAGGAACAATTCTATGACGTTTTTAAAATGGGTTGGAATTGCTTGATATTTATGCATATTTTTAACACATGAAAATCTAAATTGAGTAAACGATACATTTTTCGCATGAATCATCATAAATCACTCATAACTATTTTTTTTTTTGAAATAATGGCCAGCTCAGTTAAATAAAATGCACATAAATATTTTATAAAAATACAATTTTTGATAAGTCCGGGAGAGATGTCAACAAAATTTGAATGCTTGGTTAATATAACAAAATTACCAAACGTGTTTTGAAACCATAACAAGAATCGCGCACACTAAAAGGTTTTTGTATACCTTTAATATGCTAAAGACACAGTGTAGGCATTAGGAAAAGAGAGAAGGGTTGGATTGGAGGTGTCGGTGCGGTGTACATTGATTTTGAATTCTTAAACATTGCAATGGCAGGGAAAGATAGAGTTTGGCAAGGCATTCCACATTTGCGTAGTACGGCTAAAAATAAATCTCTGTACTTCATAGTACGGCCGAAATTGAGCTCAAGGGTAAACTGATAATGTTAATGTCACCAATCATTCTTCTTTGAATACTGTTCAAGAGACTTAAGTAAGTTACTGGAGCACCAGCCTAGAGATAGAAGTTATATTCAAGTTTTGGAAGTACATCCCTTCTTTGATTTTATACAATAAACAAAACCCACCTTGTTATTGTTTTAAAAATGATATTGGTAAATTGGATAATGCGGCTGGAGTTACATATACGTATACATCTACATCTTCTAACCCTAACAATAACCTATCGCACAAGCCACTTGAGACCGAAGATTGAGACATTTTAATAGCTGAGACCAAAGCAACGACGACGATCAACTTTTAATAGCATTTTCAGAAATATGAGATAACATAAACTTTGGCCCATCTCCAATAGCATTTACGAATATTAACATTGGACAATCTTTAATGCGATAAACAACCACCACTTCACATCGAAGAGCATCCGTAAATCAATCTGATAAAATAAACATTGGACGATCTTCGATGCGGCCAACAATCATCGGACAGCATGACCAGATAAGTTTCAGTTGCAGCGATCATCAGTCACACTACACACTTCAACATTACTAATCATAGTACACAGTCGACTTTCGTCTGTTCTTTTTTTGTATTTTATTTTTTTGGAATAAAGTTTATATTTGTTTTTTAAAAACTCTTAGACACTTTTTAAAAAGTTATTTCTGGCTTGAATAAATTCGAGCCGAGAGCCCTAATTTTTGAATACTTTTTGCAGCAATTGGCCCGGATGTCAGAGAAGATTCATCTAGATGTCAATCATCTCGGGCTTATCTCCGTAGAGAAGCAACTTCACATAACCCCACAAAAAATAGTCCAGTGCCATACCACACGCACAAAAGCCGAGATAGTGCGCGCACCAAAAGTTTCATTCAATAAGTTGATTGTTTCGTTGGAACCAAAAATCATCCACATCATTACCCTACAATTCAGGCCCACGAAAAAGTCATTACTCATGGCTCTATAGCGTTCCCCATTGACTGTTACATAATAGCCGGCTTAATTTTAAAAAATACATACGTATACATATGAACCAATGATTCCCTATGCCCATAGAGCACACCAAACAGTGAATTTTTGAGGATATAAATGCGGAGTGTTAACAATGAAAAAAGGAATCGTGGCCATCTTGTTTTGGGGATTATTCAACGAATTTGCGACGCGCTAGATGGTCGTTTGTCTTCAATTCCTGCACGAGTTTGATGCCGTAAGCCCGCAAACCGATATCCTTCTTCATAATTTTCCATAAAGTGTATGAGCACAGCCTACAATTTTTGCACGCGATGGCGGATGGATTTCTTCGATACTCTGCTCCACAGCAGTAGTAGCGTCTTTGGTGCGCATTCTACGACGCAGTATCTCTGAGAATGCACATTATCCACTAGAACTAACGACTCTGCTGGGCAATTATTTCGACCAAATATTGTCGACGCATTGCGAACCGATCCATTGGTAATAAATTTGCACGATTTGCAAACGTTGTTAAAAACAAAGGATATTAATAAAATGTCAAATAAAATTGAACATGAATCAACTGACAGATGTCAAAAAGGACCAATTCCAGTTTGTATTTTCTATATTTTTTTTATTTTCTTTTCAAATGCGCCTCCTTAATGAATAAATTATTTTCTTAAACTAAAAATACCCTATGTAATGTACATCATATGTTTCTTTTTTCTTTGTGTTCTGTGTTTTTAATTAAAACTAATGAAGGTAGTATAGTTAAGTTGTTTGGTTCATTGCTTTTTTCTATCAAACACATTCTGTAAAAAAAGAATGAAATATAAGAAAATGGATTACATGAGAGAAAAGGAATTAATAACTTACGATTTAACTCAACCCATCCAATTTCTTCTTTATTGAGTTGATTTATTGACTGTAACCATCCGTAGAGTGGTTTGAAGAATTCTAAAAATCCAGAAACATCTAATTGGTTGTCACCTGTTAGTGTGAAAAGTACTTCTTTCCAGGACTTTGATGAACCAAGTGACATTGCATTTCTGAAAAAAAAATACAAAATAAAATAAATTATTCGTCGGAACATTTTTTATTTAAAGCTGAAAAAGTATTAAATTAAAGTGTCTTGCAATATAGACTTCCGAACATTGACTTTTGATATCGAAACTATTGTTGAAGCTGTCCTTTGTTTAATCAGTTTTGTCAAATAACTATTGATGGATACAGCGTTAAAGAACAAGGGCAAATCATAGAAGTATTTTATGTAAACGGGTGTTCTGCTATGGATTTAACGTTTACGCACTTAACTTATTTTCGTAAGTCGATGAATCTTAACATCGTTTTGATTTGGGTTTTTAGCCGTACAAAATTCAATTAAAAATAAATGGCTATATACAAATGAAATGAAGTGTATGCTGTCATCAAGAAAGAATAGAAAGCTATAACTTTTAAGTAGTTAACGCTTTTGTCTACCTAAGCACCGCTATAAATTAAGACAACACACCAGTAAATTCCTCTCTTGACCAACTGAAGTCACCCTATATATGGCACTCATTATCCTGGTTCTCATATATAAAGTTGAAGATTGAACCTTCTCAAGGCAAGAAGAGAACCTCTTAGGATTCTTCAGGTGATTTTCCGTCCCGTCTGCATGGATTGAGAGTGGAGTAGAAGATACAACGCAGAACTGTACTGGCCATACAGCGGCACTGATCTAGTCAAGAAATGAAAGTCCAACGACTTAGATAGCTATGGCTGGGTCATGAAGAGCAAACGAACATCAACGTTTCAGCCCTGAAGGCCTATGAATCTAATCCAGAGGGACCAACGCAGTAGAGGAAGACTATGACTCAGGTTGAACACGCAAGTGGGAGAGGACTATACTGCCACCTTAAGTAAGTAAGTAAATAATTTATGTAATCACCAAAAAAAATTATTTTAAAAACTGTACCTAAGTTATCCCTAAAGTAAGTTGTGTATAAGTTTTTCAGTTTAATTTTATGTAATTGCCTTAATACTTACAATACCAATGGTCCAATTTCCTTATGTCCTGAAAGATCACACAAATCCAAAGGATATTCATCATCACCTCTTCGATATTGACCAGTTTTTTCACAAAGCCGTTTGTATATTTGAAATTGTAAAATTATACTCATTGTTGGACTAAATTAAAATAATTTAAAAAATAAGAATTAATTATTTTTGTTGAATAAAAAATATACACTAATTTTAGCTTACCTTGAATAATTATCATCAACTTCGATCAATAGTTTTGATGGAGCATCGAATTGATCATGACTTCGTTGAACTGGAGGTTTTGCTCCGGTGAATTTTTCAGTAAGTTTCCAAAATTCACAATTGTCCAAATTTTCAATACGACCATCCAAAACATCAACTCGATATTTATCCAGAACATAAAATATTGGAATAAGAAATACATTCCGAAGGCCCTATAAAATATCAATTTTTATATAAATAAATAAATAAACTATAATCAAACTCCTGAGAGTTAACAATAAACCTACAAGCAAATAAAGTCGATTTATCCTTCCTTCATACGAACTATAAACTGGTCCTGCCATTCCAATTTTTTCCAGAAATCTAGGTGATGTGGCTGAGAGAGTCATAGCCTTTCCAATAGCCTCACCAAAGTTAGGTAAGGGTTCCTCTTGAAACAAGGTTGGTTGATTTCGATAAGACTTGAAGTAGTAGTAATCTGATACAGCTTCGAACATATTTGTGTAGCGTTCCTCATCAGCCATCGGGCAGAAGGACAAGTTTATTTTATCAGAACTGTAGTATTTCCAAGTTTTTGACCAGCAAGTCATCAATCGTTCATCGACATCAAATTTGGGCCTAGCGCTTTGGATCCAAAATGTTCTAAGCCAAAAATAAAACATTAAACTAAAAATTTCTCAACACTTTTACGATAATATTTAAACGTACTGTGGAATTGATGGCATTCCAATTGATGTATAAAATCTAGCAGCTGTTTCAATTAATCCATAAGGTGTTGTTATATCTTTAGCTAATAATCCTGCTGTAATGTTTACAAGTCCAACTAATGGATAAGGCAGATCAATTGTCCAATCACCATTCATATCCCGATATGAACTTCCGATGAATTTTTCTGCTAGATGTTGTGGATATGGCTCATTGAACCTAATCAAATCTGGCCCATATTTTAACCTCAAAGCTGACCTCACAAATGCATGGAATTGTAGAAAAAGTGGGCGTAAAATCAACATGACCTTATCTAAGGTGGCTATGACCTCTCCAGACTCGCCTTCAATGTCTCTAAGCCAGAAGTCCGAAGGTTTCAAGAAGCCTTAAGAACAAACGATATAAGAATAACCACTGATGTTATGTATATACCGAAAAATAAAATTAAATAAGATCTTATACGAAAGAAGGAAGGAAAAGAGCAAGAAAGGTAAGATGAAGAAATAGAGACAGAGAAAGCAACAACGGAAAGAATTTAAAGAATATTTAGAAAAGGATAAAAAGAGGAAAATGGATGATGATCAAAACATATCAAGCAAATTTTAAGAAAAGTTCAAACCTGTCTAAAAGTAGAAGAACATAAACTGAGAATACAAAATTATTAGCAAAAGAATGAAGTATAGATGCATATGATTCACCGGTTAGAAGAGTTCCCCAAAATCCATCGTACTTACCATTCAAAGCCGCCGTTTTCTTATAAAGTTCCACAAATTTAGAAAACGCATACTTGCTCTTCGAGCCCGTCTTATCCCGCCACTCAAGCCAATAATACTTCAACTCTTCGACATTCATCGTATCATCAATTATTTCCTGAACTTCCGGAATCAGTCTCAGTGTGCAATTGTTTCGATCTCTAAACGAACACAATCCAACATTCTTATAGATTTCACTCATATTACCAATGATTTCATGCAAATCCATCTTCTCACTATCATCCAAAGCATCATAGCCAGGTTCAGGAATTTGATCTAATTGCCTTTTTAAATTCGCATTTGTAACCTTTGCTCTTTTAAGCTTTGAAACAATACTTGCTACTCCCTTGATGTAGTCCATTGTTTCATAAATTGGATCTTCAATATTTTCGGGTAATTGCTTTGGATCAGTGACTTCTTCCCGCCAATTATATTCAATTTGATTATTGTACAACACGGCAAGGTGTTCGTTGATTTCATTAAGAAATTTTTCAACGACAACATTCGGGTCGTCGGGAATCTGTTGGCAGGACGATACTACGACCAGAACCTGGAAAAGAAGATAATTTGTTTTACGGCTTCAGGAAGTGAAATTTCTTGTAACAAACTTACCACAAAAATCAGTATTCTTAGAAAATTCATGGTGCGAGAATTTAAAATATCATAAACTGCTCATGAAATCTGCAATAAAAAAAAATAAAATCATAACAATTGGAATTCAGCTCAAGTACATCAATAAAAATGTAAAATATAGCAAGGAGCCAGTGTTAATTGGTCTTACGTAATTGCCGGCACCTGATAATGCATAAACAAACAATACAAATTACTTTATCAGAAAAAATACAGCTACATAAAAATCAAGCAGTTGCTTTGTAACCTCTAACCGTTTAAATTGTTCATCGCATTTATCTGAAGAAAATCTTGGTAAACAACTCAAACTGACGAATACCTAAAACCAGTGAGTTACAATTTTGTGAAATCAACTTTAATAGTCTGGAAGTACGTGTTGGGTTTATAAGTATTCAAACCCTGTGAGTTTAGCATAGGAATATCCACCATGAACTCAGACAAAGTCATAACAGCCACATATCAATTTTAAATCCGTGAAGTTCCCAGTTACCTTTGTTACCTTGTACCTAACCGAGGGACCAATTAATTTTTTAAATAGTTTTATAGCTAAAAATACAATTTTACCTTCCCGACTATATAATAAGACATCCCAACATGAATTGTTTATTATTTGATTGCTCTGTTTGATATCATGCTTGAGACCATGCCAGATTCAGCATCAATACCTACCTAACCTAACCTATGTAATTATTCTTAGATTAACCAGTTATACCAAGTCCAGGTTAAGGCCACTTAAACAAACAAACCCCAACTTTTGAGACCAAGCTCAAACATTAACTTAAAAGTGGGTTCAATTTTGTATGTATGTTTAAACAAAAACTTATGAGATACATACATATTTAATTAATACTGCCTCAGGTGATAATCTTATTCAAAAAATGTCATTAAAATTGTTTTGATAAATTTAAATTTAATTCATGTATTTTTAATTAATTTCTCATTATACTTAAGTTGAATGAGAGAGCTTTAAAATGTGGACGATGGAAATGTAGCATTATAATGATCAATAAATAGGAAGGTAGCAATAAATTAATCATTCATAAAAGATAATAAAAATTATTTGCTTTTTTCTTAAAGTGAGAATATCATTAAGATTCTTCGTAGATTTCGTGTTTACCTGAATTAAAAAAGTAATTAAATTTTGTATCTTCTTAAAAGAGAATTATTATTATACAGGTATATCAAGCTGTTAAAAATTATAATTTTTAAAAATAAAACTGAATAATTTATTCTAATTGATAAAATATTAATGGTAAACACAAACCAGATTAACTGCAAAATTTTTGCTATACGAATATTTGTATTTCATAAAATCTATTGAAGATTAGTATTAAATGGTCACAAAACCGATCTTTTTCTAACCAAATTAGAAAACATGTGACATTAAAATGAAGTCAATTTATAATTCTTATGGCTTGGTACCAAATTTTAACCGAAAATAAATGCTTTTCAGTTATTTTATTTATTCTTGTAAATGTTTTAATAATACAAAGTTTTTTTAAATAACTTCATTTCGAAATCTTACACACAAACGACATTTTTGTATACAAGTTTTGTTGATGGTACGAAATAATCAATAATATTTACGCACCAAAAAAAACAAGTGACCAAAATGAGAGATTATCTAAAAATCAATGAAATGAGAAAAGTGCGTATACGCCACAGTACAATATCACACCATTTTTAAATAATTATATTTTTATGTATCGTTGAAATAAGGCTGTCGCGAGAATTTGTTTCAGTACTATGTAGGTTAGTTTAATTTATAAATCATCAGCCAAATCTCTAAAAAATTAAGTAAATAATCTTCTGTTTAATTTTAACCACACACCGACAATCTTTGCCGAAAATTTAAATATACTCGTAAATATATAAACAGTTTCTGTTTTACTTTTGACACCAAATTGTACTCTTAATTTGAATATGAATAAGTTAATTTAGGGCATAATACAGATTGATTTTATTGATAGCTTATCACCAGTGCTACACTAAGATCTTTGTATAGACATTCAACTGAGCTATAATTGCCATTAGCGCAAGATTATGCTTATTCCGCTCTTGTTCGAAAACCAAAATTCTTAATAGGAATATCTATTAAGAAGTAAAACCATTAAGTCTTTCTTAAACTTTGCTGTTCTACCCTAAACCGCCGCCATGCCGTGCCCCAGCGTTTAGATAACATTATATTTATGGAAATTAAACAAAAAATTATAATTTAAAACCTAATCAATAAAAATACACATAATCTTTAAAATACAAATGAATTCGTACTCAATTTGCCATGTAAGCAACAGAAATGTTAATGTTTTACTTTGATCCTCATTTCAGACCATTACCATTATATTTTACTATTTTGTTAGCAACAAATAAGGTGTTTAAGAAATAATGTTTCAAAACAAGAGAACTTTCTGCATTTTTATTGTATATGGGCATATCCACAGTATTTTTAACTTTCATGTTACCACAGTATATTAAGCCTTAGAAATGAAATTAGCACTTTCTAAGTGGATAGATTTTCGTATCAGGACTTATTTCAATTATGTAACCTGCTTGTGAATTGATTGGATTAAAATTTTTAATTAAAATTAATAAAAGATAGGCTTTAATATTGCAAATTTCAAGCGCACCAGATGCAAATTTATTAAGTTTTATAAACAAAAAACCTTTCAACGACCTTTGAAACAACTTAACATCATTAATATACAATTATTTATAACATACACTGATAGAAAAACCTCGAAAGAAAGGTGTGCTACCATTTAAAAAATAGTACAAAGCAATTAAATTAGAGTACCTCCGTTTTTACAAATATTAAAATCTGATCTTTTTCTCTATATAACTTTCTCAACGATCGATTCTGGTAGTATTTTATAGGCTTAAATTATTCTCTATCAATCAATAAATCAATTTAAATTTAATTGGATCATGTGCCTCTATTTAAAAATAAATAATGCCATTTTAAAGTTTAAAATTGAAAACGTGATTGGTATAAAATATGTGGTTTTTTTAGCGGCACACCTATCGATAAGATCTTACAGCTAAATAAATGATTGTGAATGATAATTTTACGAATAATCAATAGTAAAAAAAAGATGTTGATCTAAATTTTGAAATTTCAAAGTTTGTACGACATGACAGTACAAAATCAAAATTTACTATGAGGGTTTTTCATTGAATGCTTTTCATTGATATAACGTACCGGATATTACGTGACGGGTATTAACGATGTTTCAAAATGAATCACGCAAGTATTTTCTTGTTATTTAGATGATAAACAATCAAGAAAATGTATGTTTATAGATGTGCCTCAAAATAAAAAAAAATGTTCAATTGTTGAAAATGAAAGATTCTGGAAAAATAATGTATATAAGAAATGGTTTGTATTTTTGAACAAACTAAGCGAATACACAAACCATTTCTTTCTTCCCTGTATTTTATATATTTTGAGATGAGGTATTTCTTACGTTATGAGAAGTATTAGGATGAGCTAAGCAAAAGGATGCCGAATTTTTTGTCTCAGGAGCGGTGACAACGTAGCCCATCTCACAGGGACAACTCATACAGGAAACAAAAACTCATCCCAAGGAAAATGTACAACTTTAATCAATTTCATGGGAGATTAATGGTTTATCATCTTTCCTAATACCATGTTTAGGGTTAAGGGTTAATTCAAATGATTTTTAAATGTTTTGTCAAGGTTGATGAAGAACTTTTGTATCTGAATTTGTTTAGGAAATTTGCTTGGAATTTCCCTATGGGTAGGTTTAATATTACTGGACCCAGAATGAAAAACAAAGTTTCTAATTATAAGACACAATTATATCTATGCCCGGTTTTATTTACTAGGTTTGTATATAAGTATCCCCAATTAAATGATTTGGGACAATTTGTATCCATGTGGTGGACTGCTGTAGAGACTATTAAGTTAAGAGTGGGAAACCCACTAGAGCATCCTTCATATTAATTATTTACCAAAAACTAAAAAAAGCGCTGCTAACTTAATAAAAGGCAAGACGAACTGAGACTAACTTTAGAGAGCTCGAGACCGATAAATAATTTTGAATAATTTTTCTTGGGAAAAAAATGTTGGTTGTATGAGAGCATGGGTACTTAAAACTTAATTTCTTCTAACATTTCTTGGTCCTTAAACCTTTCGATGAGTTATTAACCAATAAAATTACCCATATAAACCCATAAGTAACATTTTGAAAATTTACAAACTGTTTTTGAAACCCTTTACAGGACCATCAAAGAAGACTTTAATAACAAGCAACCAAAAGAGCAAGCTGTAGAGAAGGACCCTTAACAACAGACCACTTACTGACAATGAAACAGCTAATAAAAATAAGCAATGAATTCGGACTGCCAGTTTATTTTCCATTTCATGACTTTAGTAAAGCTTTTGACTTCTTTCAACACGAAATAATATGGTCCTCCATGAAAAATCAAAATATAAACCCAAAGATAGAAGAAACAACTAAAAACATATACAAAAATAACACAGCATGAATAAAAACAGAGAATTAAGCACGAAAAATTAAAATAACAAGGGAAGTTAAACAACAACATCAGTTTTCACCACCTTTGTTAAGTTTAGTCCGGGAAGACACTTTCCAAAAAACTAACTAACTGCACAAGTTCTTAACAATTTAAAATTTACAGACATTATTCTATTAGAAGCTACACACATTCAAGACATGTTGGCGGAACTAATTACCTTGTGTAAAAATTATGGACTTCAAAAAACTAAAGTCATGACAAACCACGAAAAAGACGACGAAACGTTGGACGAAGAAAAATGGACTACGTAGAAGATTACATATTTTTGGGACAGCTAAAATCATTTAAGGACAAAGAAAATAAAGAACAGACACATCACACATAGCTGGAAACAATTCTAAAGCCTAAAACATATTTTACAATTGGGCCAAAGTGTAGACACAATGAAATATATCTTTGACTCCTTTGACCTTTGACCAAGTCAAAGGGTACGAAATGAAGATATTGGCAATAAAACTGTTATTAATGAAATCATAAATATTACAAAAAGGCTGAAATGGAGCTGGACAGGTCACGTATCTAGACTTCAGGACCAATGATAAGCAGAAATGACAATTAAATGGAGGCCAGAAAACAAGAGACCAGCAGGGCGACCTAATTAGAGATGGAGTCTATCACAATTAAGTACAAATTGGAACCAGTACCCAATATTATTAACTTTTATCTAATTATTTTTTGGTAAATTCAATTAAAAAAAATTTAATATTATACATTTTGAACGAAAATTAAATTCTGATAATTTTTGTGCCTAAAATTTGTTTAAAAACATACAATTTAATTGCGAATATCTACTAATGTATAATAATAATAATTTACAAACAAAATTGTTAAATATTTATATTTACAGCTGTCAAAAAGTTCTTTCAAATCTATCTATATTCGTATAATTGTATCCCAATGAAAAGCACTCCAAAAGTTTTTCAGTTCCTTTTCCGAGATTTGGATAGAAATTATAATGAAGTAATGATAAGATTTAACGATGATTGTAATATACCTACAAAGCAAAAAAATATCGAGGATGAATTAAGTTCTTTATGAAAAAATCAATGCAAAACTACAAATGATAACTCTAATAAATATTTCTCTATGCTTTAACATGTTGATGCCTACATATTTGTTTTGAAAATTGTAACTATTATCTTATTGTAGAAAAACAATACTAATTTATCGAATGAATCAGACAAGAGGACCTTTTTTAATATTTTCTTTTACTTGTCTTAATTTTCAGAAATTCTTACAAATAAATCATAAACTTCCTCACCTTTCTCACTTTGAGACAGACGTTATGGCACTAATTAGATTTTAGACTGTAATATTTTTTTGTTTAAAATTTTCCTTTTTTGGCTTCAAAAATATTATTATAAATAAAAAAAATAACTCTAAACCTCTATGTCACACCAAAATTTATGTAGTTTCTTTGTCTATCAATTTATTTTGTATTATGTTTCTACAAGATAACTTGTTTTTAAGGCTTAGGGCTCACATAACTTTAATAACTAATAGCAAATTAACATATTGCCATCAGCATTACCATTTAATATCAACAAATTAACAATCTTTTATTTGTTTTTCTTTTTGTTTTCAAAAACGATTTTGTCTCAAAGACCTGTTTGCTGTCGTCACCCATTATTACTCCAACAACGGAAATAAAATTATACAATTCATCTTATAAACTCAATCGCACTTACAATCAATAAAATTAACAATATAATTTGACTTTGAATAGCGATTGTGTGTTCAATTAATTTAAAAAAAAAAAAAACTTTTTTAAAAGAATAATTACGGAAGCTATTATAAAAAACACAAAAAATCACAACCATTTCTCATTTAAATGCCTTCATTGTTTTTTCTAAATTATCTTGGGCCTAGTGGGCATTGCATTTTATGATAATATCATCAATGGAGAATAAGTGATTCATTGTCAAAACATTTACATAAATATTATGAAATTTCCTTGCGCAATTTAAAAACGTGTCTTCCAGTATAAACTCGCTTACCAATCAAAACTACAATCAAGATGACACATTTCTACCTTGACTTATGAATGTACATACTCGTAGGTACATAAAAGTAAATTTCGTGCGTAAAAAATAAGATAACTCGCAAAAAGACACACGATCATCATCAGCAATAACTTTCGGATAACTTTCCATTTCCGTCGAGATTAAGTCAAATGGACTTCCAACGCTTTTAAAAAAAAATAATATCAACTTATTTCAATCTTTGAGTGATGTGTAGAAATCACACTTAAATTAACATGAGCGTGAACAATAAAATAAAAAGAAAAAAACTATTTAAAAATGTTAATTGTTTCCAATAAAAACCCAAAAATGCAAAACTCTTGCCCTTGACCGGTCGGAATAAGTCACAGAAATATCTTAAAGTTTTACTGAAGTTTTACCTGATATCGCACGCAGCACAAAAATGTAGAAATACTTGTAAAGTTAGATACGAGTAGTAGCTAAATATTGCGGTTTGAACGACCAGAGGAGCAACCTTGCTTTGGCTTATTATCACAACGCGATGTTAAATTATATTATCATCCAACTTGTAGTTATTTTATTGTTCAAAAACCATCATCGCATCGTTGAGATAAAATTCTCATACTATTTGTCTATATTATAGGTTCAAAACAAATCTATATGAGTTTCACTCAAAAATCACTCAAGATGTGTAGGCTGTTTGGTATAATGGGTATGAGAATGTATTTTTCAAATTTCACTCAAAATTTCACTCAAAACAATTTAACTTAGTTGAGATTATAAAGTTCAAGGATAAAATAAGTCAAGATCACTCATTTATAATTTATGCCCTGAAACCAGATTATTATTTATCTAATCATGTTTTAAGACAAAAAATTATCTCTGCTTTAATTATTTGTCTATAAAACGTCTACGCGAATATTTTTAGTTGATAAATTCAAGGTCTCCTCCTTCTTGCAGAGCGAGTTTCATCAATAAAAATTCACTAATTTATGTTCAAACACAGAAAAAACAACAACAAAAATGTTTAAATTTTCACACTACAAAAACTGAATACAAAACAGGTTCCCCAAGCCCCAACAAACTACTCACAACTTTTACTTCTTCGAATTCGAATCAAGGAAAACAAAAAACGTTCAATTAGCGACTAACAAAATAATAAGCAAAACAGAAGTTCTTTGCTATAAAATCGTAACTTTATGCAGACAACACGAAGAGGGAAAGTTAATTAAATTTGGCCAAGAGCCGGCAAGACGCAAGAGCTCAACCTCAAAAAAATCTCACTCACGTCATTCATATAAAGATGTGTGACTCTCTGATGATGCCTTTAGGTTTCTTTAAATTACTTTCGAAAATT
Source organism: Eupeodes luniger (assembly GCA_951509635.1). Classification (NCBI taxonomy): domain Eukaryota; kingdom Metazoa; phylum Arthropoda; class Insecta; order Diptera; family Syrphidae; genus Eupeodes; species Eupeodes luniger. The sequence goes on along the minus strand of OX608073.1, from coordinate 123,711,025 downwards.
TTCAGGTTAATTCAGAAGATATGATTATTTTTGTTTTTGTTTTTCACGAAAGGTATTTCTGTGGGATAGGAAGTCACCGTTTGAAAAAATGTCTGTTACCACACGCGCGAATGGCTAAATGAAGACTGAGGCTGAGCATGAGCTGAGCGAGTCTTACCGAGTTGTGATGACTTTGCTTCCATTTACCAAGTTGTAAGTTACTTGGTTTTGGTATAGCCAAACCTGACAACTTTTTGGTTTAATGTATATCGAAGTTAGTTTGTTGTGGTCTCTATCTGGAACACAAGATATACCTAACCTACGTTTACACTTCAAGACGCCAATACAAGTCCGTCGAGGCAGCGCGCACGTTGCACGGTAGCTCCGATAGTTGCTCGTAGTCGTCGCGTCCGCGCCGTCTTCGTCGGCCGTCGATATGGTACATTGAGTATTGTTACACTCAAGCAAAATGCTTTCAGGTAGTTTACCTGCAATTATTTACCCCATTATGGTGCATTGGCACACTTTAGGATTCTTGCATTGGAGCAGTGCGCGGTTGCCATAATCTTAGATTCCGCGGAGCACTTTATGATTGGTGAAAATCAAAACAACTTATAGAAAGCTGAAATCGTGTATCTCGTATCTTTATTTAACACACCTAAGGTAAATATTCAACACTAATGATTGTGTTGTGTGAGGGTCTTGAGTTATAATTTTGATGGTTAATTATTTATACATTTTTGTAGAAAGTGTAAATTTGAACCTGCTTATCTGGAGTGTTTGCTTTTTCACTTTTTAACGCATTTCCAGTCATAAAACTGCGTTAGAGAAAAGTTCGTTCAACTTGAACTTGGGCAAGTTCGTCGAGTGTGTAGTTTGTTTTGTTATTTTTTGGAAGAAAACTTCAGAGACATTGTGTGTTGGTTACCTTGATGATTTTTGTATTGTTTTTTTTTTTTTCAAATAAAAATGATAATGAGTCAACTTAATTTAATATTGTGATGATTATGATGATGGTAATTGGGGCAAATATAATAATGATTGAGTCTTGAGATGATAAGTTGAGACTCATTTGTGGCCGTTGTCGTCTTTGTGTAAGTAGATATCTATATAAACATATAGAATTTCAATTTGATTGTTTGAGTGTTTTGAAATGTAGGTATATGCATATTGCATATATGTATGTATGTATGTATATATACATAGATACATTGTTGCTGATGAAGAAGTTTTCTTCCCACGCTTTTCATGTTTTGCTGGTTTTTTTTAATGGAGTGTTTATTAAAAAAATAGGTCGTTGGGATTTTTTAACAATTGAAAGGTTTTTTGAAGTATTTGTTTTTTCTAATGTATATTTATTGTTTATCAAGGGAAATGGAATTTTTAAAGGAATTTAAAGGAAAAAAAGGACACAAAGAAAACAAATATTTCATTATATTTTGTTTTCCTGAAAGAACTTGTGTGGAAAGCTAAACGAAAATTTTAAAACATGAAAACTAGTTATGAAATGGTTATGAAAGCTGATTATGATAACAATGTCCCTTGAAAGTTAGAGTGCTCAAAACCGGTTTACATCTCGACTCTTCATTTCACATTCGTGCTGCTATTTTGTTTTCTTTGGTTTTGAAAGAAATGTCCTCAATAACTTTCAAAATTCATGTCTTAAACTAAGATATGTATACCAAATCATTGAAAAATTACTTACCTAAATAAGATAAGCCACCAACAGACCCATAATCCTACAGACCAATATCGCTTATACCAACCATGCCAAAAGATTTAGAAAAAAATGCTACTTAAAACGCTCATCGTTTTGGATTTAGAAATACATATTCCACGATAGACCAAGTACATCAAATTACAAATGTGACGAAAAAGGCACTTAAAGAAAAACGAGGATGATCGGCTATATTCTTAGCCAACTCTTGGCACTTATTGGGACTTGAATACGAACTGCATAGAGACCTTCCCAAGTAGTGCTACGAAATATACCGAAAACATACGTTACGAGCAGACTCTTAAGAATACGGTACGCCCAAATTTGCTTGGAACGAAAGAAAATTGAAGCTGGTGTAACGCAAGGAAGTGTCCTAGAACCAACCTTGTATCTTTTATATACAAGATAGATCCGTTGCAAAGGCTAGGCCACGCAAAAGTTGCAAAATCGATGAAGTAAGCGTATGGGTGCAAAAAATGGCGTATGAAACTAAATGAAGCAAAAGTGACGCATATAAATTTTAAAAAGAAGAACATAAATAATAATCTAATTTCTTTAAACAGTACATAAGTACCTTACTTCAGTACTGCCAAATACCTTGGACAATGTTTGGAGATTAAGAAAACCCAAGTGTCAAAACCTAAAACCTATGAGAATGTATTACGATTTCCATAGATTGGTTTGGATTGGTGGTGGATTTTTTACTCGGAAAATAAAACCCTCTTACTTGCCTAGAAATCCGATCTTTATCAGTGGCAGCCGATTGAAAACTGTAGGCAAAATAGCTTGGTATTCTTCTAGACAGAAAATTAACATTTAGTATTCGAATAATTTTAATGACCTTAACATGTTTACGTTTAAAGACAGTGCGAGCTTAGCAAAATACGGATTTAAGAGGAGATACCGGTGCACATTAGTCTTAAATTTTTTAATAATAAAATGGGAGGGAAAAACAGAGTTTGGTAAAGTGTTACACATTCTCGATGTTTGGTTAAAAAAAGAATCTCTATACTTAACAGTACGTCCGAAATTGAGCTCAAAGGTAAACTGGTGACCATTCCTGGAAGTGTGAGTTTTATGGCTGGATTGTTTGAGGAGAGGAATGCAACTGGCTAATTCGACAAAACATTGCTTGTAAAAATAAAAATGGGTCTATGCTTTTCTTTGGTGATTTTCCAAAAATGAATTGCACGCATTATTTAATAATGATCACGTAACAGAATATCAAAAGTTCATGATACCGTATCAACTAATTACAACCTTCTTTTGAAACCATAGAAATTAGACAGTCCTATATCACTCATATGGTGCCGTGAAATATGGCTTGGTAAACTATGGTTAACTTTCAAAAATGTCCAGTAGTTGGTCACAGTGTAATTCAACAAAATGAAATAGTGAAAAAAAATGTAACGGGAATGAGTTCGGTGATAATTAATTTTTGTTGAAATTTGGAAATATTAGAAATTATTTGATTTAGAAGAATTCGACGGTACATTTATTTAAAGCAATTAAGTGTTAAAAAAGCAAAACCGGACAATTTTGGGAACTAATTTCACAAGTCAAGTACAAGTACCAAAATTGAGTAAACATATTTTTTGGATAATTCTATATAAAGCTTGAAAGCCCATTTGTTGTGTATCTTACCAATTATAACATTAATTACTAAATTTAAAAAGAAGCTGGGATGTGACCCACACTAATAACTTCGCATCCCGTCGATTTGTCTTGCTTAAAAGGTTTGTAGGTTTTCATGTTTCGTTAAAAAAGTTGCTATGATGAAATAGTTTGATTTCCAAATCTAATTTTGTTAACGAGATTTTTAGTCGAGATCCAATTTTTACCAATTGTAGAATTATAATAAGGAAATACAAATTGGATGAGTTAAAGTTGAAGTCATTACTTTCTTTTATTCACGAGATATCGAGAACCGAACATCAATTTTGCGTACTATTTCTTGTAGATTTTAATTTTTTATGAAAAAACTGATTGTTGGATTTTTTTTTTTAATTTACGAAATGTTGAAAATAATATTTTCTGTGAGATTAAATTATTTGAAGCCAATATTTTTGATTTTTGAAAAGATATTTGAGTCGAAAATCAATTTTTACTAACTTTAAGTATAATGTTTTTTTTTAGGTTTTTAATTTTTGTAAAAAAACTGCCAATTCGATTTTTTTCAAAATGTTACCAGTTGTCAAAAAAGTCATTCTTCGTTGCATACAATTTTTTTGGAGATAAAATCATTTTTGTTCGTAAAATATTGGAGGTGACAATTTTTTTTTCAGTTATTTGATTTAGAAAAAATTTACTTATTATTATTATCCTTAATACGAAATATTTATTTCAATTAGCTTATGTAAGCATTTATAATTTATTTCTAAGCGATTGCGCTGTCATCGGAATTATTCGAAATTATTCGACACTATTTTCGCTAATCCGCTTTTGCTGTACAATGATGGCTTTTTTCGTTCCTGCAACTTGCACCAACATCCAAACTGTCATCATTGTAGGAAGATGTTTTACTTGTAACATTGATTAATCGAATGCTGACTAGAGTGTCTTCTTAACCATTAGAGACATCAGGCAACATCTGCTACGGCTTCAAAAAATTTCAATAGATATCCAGTTAAAATAAAATAATAATTTAAAACATTTCCCTTATATAATATGAAAGTGTTCATGTTATGTTAATAAAAACAATTAATTAGCTTTTGTTAAACTAAAATAAAATCACCTAACTTTAAACTCACCTGTACAAATTAAAATCTCAAATATACAAATAAATGTACATATTATGTAGATATGAACAAATCTGAAATAACACTTTGTAAATTATTTATTTGAGTATGTCAAATCGATAAGATATATAAAACCTTTCAAAATTGTTACGCTTAATCCATAAATAATCTTAAAATAAAAAAAGTGATAACAGAAGCTGATAAGCATTTGAGTATAAGTCTTAAATGATAAGACCCATTAGAGTATACATTTCCTTTATACCTTTGCTTGCAATATTCGACTTGAAAGTTTTATCATACTCAAAACTAAACTACCTCCGATGATAGTGAATTCATTCATCTACTTACCTTCGTACGGTCATGAAGTTTCTTCTTTTACTCCTAGCAGCTATCGGGGTAGAACTCAAAGGTACATATACTTATTTAATAATTTTAACAAAAAATCTTTTTTTCAGTTCTGCCATGGTAGAAACATTTTGTTGGCCCGCTCTGAAGGAGAAGCCGCCCAATACCTGCAAAACATAAATGCTGAACTCAATAAGCAGATCAACCTCGATACTGAAGCTAATTGGGCCTATACTACTAACATAACTGATGCAAATGAACTAGTGAAAAATGAGGAATCTGCTAAAACAGCCAAATTTATGAAACAAATTGCTGAAGATCTGAAGCAATTTGATTGGCAAAATTTTCAGGATCCTGATTTGAAGAGACAATTTAAGAAATTGGCTAAACTTGGTTACGCAGCATTGTCAGAAAAGGATTACGATGAACTTCTGTCAGTTTTGTCAATGATGGATTCAAACTACGCAAAAGTAAGAGTTTGCAGTTACATCGACAGAATGAGCTGTGATCTGCAGCTAGAACCAGAGCTAACAGAAATTTTGACAACAAGTCGAGATCCCGAAGAGTTGGAGTATTATTGGCAGATGTGGTATGACAAGGCGGGAACACCAACTCGAGAGAGTTTCGAAAAATATGTTGAATTGAATACGAAAGCTGCAAAAATGAACAGTTAGTGTTATACACACTGCTTGAAAAAAAAGAAATAACTTGTCAATTGTTCTCTTTTTAAAGATTTTACATCAGGGGCTGAGCTTTGGTTAGACGAGTATGAGGATGAAACAATGGAGCAACAGTTAGAAGACATCTATTCGGAAATTCGCCCACTTTACGAACAAATTCATGGATATGTCCGATGGCGTTTAAGACAGTTCTATGGGAATAAAACAGTTCCAGAGACGGGACCAATTCCGATGCATTTATTAGGTAATATGTGGGCTCAAACTTGGGGTGAGATTGCTAGTATTGTTTCGCCGTTCCCGGATAAGCCTTTGATTGATGTCACTGAAGAAATGGTTCGGCAAGGATACGATGCTGAAAAAATGTTCCATATGGCTGATGAATTCTTTCAATTTTTGAATTTGAAAAAGCTACCAAAGTAAATGAACCTTAAGTTGATATAATCTTATTCATGAGTAATTTTACTTGCTTTTTTAGAGCATTTTGGGAGAAAAGTATCATCGAGAAGCCAACAGATGGTCGTGATTTGATTTGTCATGCTAGTGCTTGGGATTTTTTCATCACCGATGATGTTCGCATCAAGCAATGTACTCGAGTTACTCAAGATCAGTTCGCAACTGTTCACCATGAGCAAGGACATATCCAATATTATTTGCAATACCAACATCTTCCTAATGTCTACCGAACTGGTGCAAATCCTGGCTTCCACGAAGCTGTTGGTGATGTATTAGCTCTTTCTTTCTCCACACCCAAGCATTTGGAGAAAATTGGTCTCCTCAAGGATTACAAAATGGACGAAGAAGCTCGTCTGAATAAACTCTTCTTAACAGCTTTGGATAAAATTGTATTTCTGCCATTTGCCTTCACAATGGATAAATATCGTTGGGCTCTATTCCGTGGAGAGGTTAACAGCAGAAAATGGAATTGTGCCTTCTGGAAACTTAGGGAAGAATACTCCGGTATTGAGCCACCAATTGTTAGAACTGAAAAAGACTTTGATGCTCCTGCCAAGTATCATGTTTCTGCTGATGTTGAATACCTAAGGTGAGTGAAAGAAATTAATCCAAAACATCATTCTCAAGGTTTTCAACTTCTGTAAAAAGGTACCTTGTTTCCTTCATTATTCAATTCCAATTCTACAAATCAGCTTGTATCAAAGCTGGTGAGTACGATCCTAAGAATCCTGAATTGCCGATGGATAATTGTGATTTCTATGGAAGTGCAGAGGCTGGCAAGGCTTTCCAGTAAGAACTTTCACACATATCATTGACGTTTTCGACTTTCAGTTTGCTTGCTTTTCAGAGCTATGTTGTCGATGGGAGCTTCTAAACCATGGCCCGATGCAATGGAAGCATTTACTGGAGAAAGAAAAATGTCCGGAAAAGCTATAGCTGAGTATTTTGAACCATTGAGAGTGTGGCTAGAAGCTGAGAACAAAAAGAATAACGTTCATATTGGTTGGAGTAAATCTAACAGTAAGTGTAATAGCTCTACTGAAACTAATAATATTTAAAATTGCGTTTATTTTTCTTTTTACTAGAATGTCGATCATATTAAAAAGAAAGAAGATTGTTACAGATTTGTGTAACAAGTTCAACGTCTGAATTTATTAATAAATTGAATTAAAACAAAACTTGTATTTTTATTACCAAATTAATTATTTTGTCTCCAACTCAAAATTCTTCTTCCAAAAAAAAACCTTTCACGCCAATGAGAAGATTTAAATAATGACGAAGGGTCATATTTAAATAAAGATGTGAATGAAATAAAGTGAATTTACAAAACACACGTGTAAAATTATTGTAATACAATTTCTTTTATTTTAAAAAAAGTGGATAGTACAAGACCATTCATTAAGAGCTTCTTATCTTTAAGTATAAATAAGGTAAAGTTTATATTAGTTTGATAGTAATCGACCTTTTGAAGGTGATCGCCTTAATAATGTTGTTCTTAAAAAGTATGGACTCAATTTCCAAATGTTCCAGTGCCCATTCGGCTTGAGCAAATACATACCACTATAGATGATCGTTTACTTTCAGCTCAAGGCTCAATTGAGTATTGTTCGGTCCAAGCTATAGCTCACGGCGCAAAACTTGCCATGTTGTATTCTGCGAAAGGCAGATTTTTTTTAAATTAATTTTCTTTTTAATTTTTTGCATTCCTTACTGACAGCGAAAATGTTCTAAGCTGATCTTCAATTATTGCTTGGGTGGTGCTTGATCGTTTATTGAACCATGAGACACACATTTTACAACCCCATTGCAAAAAGTTCTATTGAAAATACGAAACACCAGAATGTTTTCCAAACAAAGCACTAAACAAAAAAAAACAAATTGTATGTTTTGAAAGTGTCCTTGATTAACCTTAAAACCGTCCATGGTGACTAAGCATAACCGTCTGAAACAAACTAATCAATATGGCCTTTATCAGCTGCAAAATTGCGCTAGTACTTATTGGATGACCCTTTTAAGTTTAAGTATTCTTATGTGTGATCAAAATCTTAAGTGCCTTTTCACTTTCAGACAATTCACAAACAAGTGTGGTATCTCTTAATTATTTATTAACCTGTTTTTATGTCTGATCATCAAATTATCAAAAATGAACATCATTAATATTTGAGTATGTTAAGGTTATAGAACCCACAATCCCACACATATTTTAAATACTCTACAGTAGCGTAATCAGTGATTACTTATCAAGCATAAAACACTTATCAAACATACTACACGATTGATAATACTAATTTGATATTTCATAAGTACCCGCACAAGATTGATAAGATTGTTGATAAAAAATTTCAAAAAAAAAAACACTCTCAGGAAGTCTGGCTTCTTAACTTTCCTTTAAAACTAAATCGAACTCTTCCAGCAGCTGATAAGTTCACTATATAAATAGTATCTTTATTATATTTGATAAGAAAACAACCTGTTTCCGAAAGCAGAACAAATCTTCTTAAATACAACTTGCTAATGTTAAACTTTGCCAGTGCGAAACTCAAGTGTGAACAATCTGGTCTTCGAATATATTTGTTTAAGTGATTTTTTAAACCTGTTCGTATTTTAAAACTCATGAAGTTTGCAATTCTGCTCTTAGGAGCCCTTGGGGTAAAGTACATGACTTTTGAACAACTTATCCAACAGAATTTTTAAAGAGTATATATTTTAAATCAGCTCTGCCAAGCAAGAAACTTTCTACGCACCAATTCTGAAGAAGAAGCAGCAAAATATCTTCAAGATCTCAATGCCGAACTCAATAGACAAACTAATTTAGATACTGAAGCTAGTTGGGCCTACACTTCTAACATAACAGATGCCAATCAACAAGTTAAAAATGAAGTCTCTGCTAAAACAGCAAAATTTATGAAACAAATTGCCAAAGATTTACAAGCGTATGACTGGAAAAACTTCCAAGATCCAAATTTAAAGAGACAAATTAAAAAATTAGGAAAACTGGGATATGCAGCTCTATCCGAAGAAGATTACGATGAACTTACAACAACGTTATCGAAAATGGATTCAAATTACGCTAAGGTAAGGGTTTGCAGCTACACTGATAGAATGAATTGTGAGATGCAGCTGGAACCAGAACTAACAGAGATCTTTAGCACAAGTCGAGATCCAGAGGAGTTAGAATATTATTGGAAGATGTGGTATGACAAAGCTGGAACACCAACTCGAGAGAGTTTTGAAAAATATGTCGAATTAAATACAAAATCAGCTAAGCTTAACAGTGAGTTAATTTTTCTTAAAAAAGTAATTTTATTTTAACTCGAAACTTTCTGAATAGACTTCACATCTGGTGCTGAACTTTGGTTAGATGAATATGAGGATGATACAATGGAAAAGCAACTCGAGGATATTTATGACGAGATCCGTCCCCTTTATGAACAGATCCATGGCTATGTCCGATGGCGTTTACGACAGTTCTATGGTAATAAAACTGTTCCAGAGAAAGGACCGATTCCGATGCATTTGTTGGGTAATATGTGGGCCCAAAAGTGGGGAAACATTGCTGATATTGTTGCACCATTCCCTAAAAAGCCTTCTATTGATGTAACTGATGAAATGGTTCGTCAAGGATACAATGCTGAGAAAATGTTCCATTTGGCTGATGAATTTTTCCAATCCTTGAATTTGAAAAAGTTACCAAAGTAAGTATGGCTTTTGATGTTGGATTGTGTCCCAGAGATTATTTTTTAACTATTTCTAGACCATTTTGGGAGAAAAGTATCATCGAGAAGCCAACAGATGGTCGTGATTTGATTTGTCATGCTAGTGCTTGGGATTTTTTCACCATCGACGATGTTCGTATCAAGCAATGTACTCGAGTTACTCAAGCCCAACTCACAACCGTTCATCATGAGCAAGGACATATTCAATACTATTTGCAATATCAACATCTTCCTAATGTCTACCGAACTGGTGCAAATCCTGGCTTCCACGAAGCTGTTGGTGATGTCTTAGCTCTTTCTTTCTCCACTCCCAAGCATTTGGAGAAAATTGGTCTCCTCAAGGATTACAAAATGGACGAAGAAGCTCGTCTGAATAAACTCTTCTTAACAGCTTTGGATAAAATTGTATTTCTGCCATTTGCCTTCACAATGGATAAATATCGTTGGGCTCTATTCCGTGGAGAGGTTGACAGTAGGAAATGGAATTGTGCCTTCTGGAAACTTAGGGAAGAATACTCAGGTATTGAACCTCCAATTGTTAGAACTGAGAAAGACTTTGATGCTCCTGCCAAGTATCATGTCTCTGCTGATGTTGAATACCTAAGGTGAGTGAAGGAAGTTAATCCAAAACATCATTCTCAAGGTTTTCAATTTCTGTAAAAAGGTACCTTGTTTCCTTCATTATTCAATTCCAATTCTACAAATCAGCTTGTATCAAAGCTGGTGAGTACGATCCTAAGAATCCTGAATTGCCGTTGGATAATTGTGATTTCTATGGAAGTGTAGAGGCTGGAAAAGCTTTCCGGTAAGAACTTTCACGCATATCATTGAAGTTTTCGACTTTCAGTTTGTTTGATTTTCAGAGCTATGTTGTCGATGGGTGCTTCGAAGCCATGGCCTGATGCCATGGAAGTTTTTACAGGAGAACGAAAAATGTCCGGTAAAGCTATAGCCGAGTATTTTGAACCACTGAAACAATGGTTGGAAGCTGAGAACAAAAAGAATAACGTTCATATTGGTTGGACGAAGTCAGAGAGTGAGTTTTTAGTTTAAATTTAGTTTTTATATTTATATTTTCTGATATTTATTTGTATATCTTTTATTACAGAATGTAAGCCCTAATGCTGCGTTCACATTTATTGGGATGATTTTGATCCGTTCCTAAAAATTTAATTTCTAAGATTTCTTAGAATTTCCTTTTCATAGAAGGAGAATGAAATATAAACATTTAGAAATCAAATTAGCTTAGTATTTCTTTTATTCCTTTTGAAATTTCATAAAATTGAGCATTTTGTATAAGAAATTCGGTTTATATTTCTTAGAAAACACAATTTTTAGAGATCATAGAAATATAAACTGTCCAGATGTAAAGAAATTCTGGCACACATTAAAATCACAACATGCAACAGAGGCAGAACACGTCTTTTTATTTTCTTAAGTATTCACATCCGAAAGAAGGAATTATTATTTAATTATTTTTCAAGCTTTTATTTTTTAATTTTTGATCAAACATCAGATATTTTTGCAGATACTAAAACTAAAAACTAAAAACAATTAAAAATGCCTGGAAGCTTTATTTTTGATCGACAAAAAGTATAAGGGCAATTCCCTGAAAACCCTCAGTACCAAGTTTTTAGGCAATAAATCTACCATTTAGCCCAGTTTTATAGATAGACTATATTCAGGTAGAATATCAATCCCACTTTTTTCATATTTCTTGCCTACATTATTTCGAGACTTATCAAATTCGGTCGACTTTTAATCACGATCCAAAACGAACAAATTAATTTATAAGAACTCCAATTTTTTGTGGTTACAAACGCGTTCTAAGATTTTCAAATAATAATAAAAGTGAAATAACTTATTTCTTAAAAACTACACATACATATTTATTATTATATTCGTCTTTTAATTAGTATAATGATTTCTTTCTTTTTAAATTTGATTTGTCCTTAAATTGTTGGAAATGGTTTTTTTTTTGTTAAATTAAGATTTGTGATGTCTTCGTTTTGGTCTTATATTATGCTTGGCACTCTGAAATATAAAACACGTTTTTAAATAACATACTATATTATTAAGGTTATTTCAAAACTTACTGTCAGATTTTGTCCATCCAATGAATACATTATTTTTGATATTTTCAGCTTCTAACCAGATTCTCAATGGTTCAAAGTATTCTGCAATAGCTTTTCCACTCATTTGACGTTCTCCATTAAATGCTTCCATTGCATCGGGCCATGGTTTCGAAGCCCCCATCGATAACATAGCTCTAGAAAAAAGAATTATCAATTAACAAAATCCACACCTAGAATAACTTTAAAAACTTACTCAAAAGCCTTTCCAGCTTCTGCACTTCCATAGAAATCACAATTATCTAAGGGCAATTCCGGATCCTGTGGATCATACTGACCAGCTTTGATACAAGCTGATTTATAAAATTGGAACTGAATGATGAAAGACACGAGGTACCTTTAATTAGAAAAAACAAACGAATGTTTAAAATTCAAGGCACTCCAAAACTGACAAAGCCTTACCTAAGGTATTCTACATCAGCAGACACATGATACTTTGCGGGGGCGTCAAAGTCTTTTTCACTTCTCACAACTGGTGGTTCAATACCTGAGTACTCCTCCCTTAATTTCCAGAAGGCACAATTCATGTTTTCTGGCTTGATTTCTCCACGGAACAAGGACCATCGGTATTTGTCCATGGTAAAGGCAAATGGCAAAAATACAATCTTGTCCAAGGCAGTTAGAAATAGTTTATTTATGCGTGCCTCTTCGTCCATTTTATAGTCTTTTAATAGACCGATTTTCTCCAAATGTCTTGGTGTAGAAACCGACAGTGACAAGACATCACCAACGGCTTCATGGAATCCCGGATTGGCTCCATTTCTGTAGACATGTGGAAGATGCTGATATTGCAAGAAGTATTGAATGTGACCTTGTTCGTGATGTACTGTAAAAAGTTGTTCCTGAGTCACTCGGGTGCATTGTTTGATGCGGACATCATTGTTTATATAGAAATCCCAAGCACTTGCATGACAGATTAAATCACGACCATCTGTTGGTTTTTCGATAATGCTCTTTTCCCAGAATGTACTGAAATGAAACAGAAATAAGGTTTTTGAAAAACTTCAACAAATAAAAATAAGAAAATCCTCTTACGGTGGTAATTTCTTGAGGTTAAGAGATTGGAAGAACTCATCACCCATTTCGAACATTTTCTTTGGGGTATATCCCTGACGAACCATTTCATCAGTCACATCGATCAATGGCTTTTCTGGAAATGGTGTTAAAATGCTGGCAATCTCACCCCAAGTTTGTCCCCACATATTACCCAACAAATGCATCGGAATTGGGCCCTTCTCGGAAACAATCTTGTCACCATACACCTGCCTCAAACGCCATCGGACATATCCATGGATTTGTTCGTAGAGAGGACGAATTTCCGAATAAATTGTTTCAAGCTGTTGCTCGATTGTATCATCTTCGTATTCAGCCAACCACGACTCAGCTCCGGATGTGTAGTCTTAATAAATAAAAAATCTCAAAATCAAAATCTAAAAAATGCAATTATATATTCAAACTCACTGTTTAACTTTGCCGCTTGTAAATTAAGCTCCAGATACCTCATATAACTATCCCTTACTGCTGTTCCAGCCTTATCATACCACATTTGCCAATAATACTTCAATTCCTCCGGGTCGCGACTCTTTGGTAATATCTCCTCAATTTCAGGTTCCAATTGCATATTGCAATTTTCCTTATCTTTGTAGTTACAAATTCTGATCTTTGCATAATTCGATTCCATTTTAGATAAAACCTGCAAAAGTTCTTCGTAGTCCTCCTCAGGCAAAGCAGCATATCCAAGTTTAGTTAACATTTTAAATTGTCGTCTTAAATCAGCATCGTCAAATCTTTGCCATTCGAATTGCTTACACTCTGCAGCAATTCGTTTCATGAACTTTGCCCTCTCAGCTGAGGCTTTATTGCGAATTTTTTCATTGGCATCGGTGATGTTTGAATCGAAAGCCCACGAGGCTTCGGTTTCGATGTTAACTATGTGATTGATCTCATTGTTGAGTTTTTCCAGGTATGAAGATGCATCAAGCTCGGCACGTGTCTGTTCAGCTTTTGAGGCTTGCAAGAGCTATTTTTTTTTTCAAATTTAATAGGTTTTAGTTTTGCATATGATGTATGTATGTTCTGAAGCTACTTACCACTACAGATCCTATGAAAAGCAAGATTAAATTCATGTCGCCTTAAGTACCAAATAAGTCTGAAAGTGTTATAACAAATAAAAATGTGGTTATTATGATACTTATACTTCACTTAACTAGCAGTTTAAACGGCCTCAAAAATTTTATTATGACTGGTAGCCCATAGCTGATATGTTTATATTTTGCTAATTATTATAATTATTTTATAAGTAAGTTTTTTATGAGTAGTGTGAGTATTTGGAAACAATAACAAAGAAAAATATAAAATATTTGATTAGAAATATAATTTTAATTTTTTGATTAACTCGGCCTTGCCTGAGAATTATATAATAGGTACGAAACAATGAAATATTAACGAGTTTGCAGTAATATTAACATTTAAAAAAAAAAATTAATAAGAAAACTGCATGTGACTCTATTGCCTAAATTGTTTTAAACAAAATAAAATTCAATCTGATAGCAGGGCCCTATTGCATAAATATTGACAGGTGACAGGTGACAATTTGTAAATGACAAACCTGACAATTGTATAAATTCGGTCCCATAAAAAAATTGACAACTTTGTAAATTCCCCTCGCCACTAAGTGATTATCAATTTGAGGAAAAATTTCGCGTCTGCAAAACAACAGCAGAATATATTTTGTTAAAAACCGGTCTGCACCTACACTCTACAGCATCCCACAAAAAGAAACCATGCTCTTGATGCTAAGACCCAAATTTGATGTGCTTTACACTGGCTTGGAAGTGGAGCTCAGTACCATGTAGTTGCTGATGGACATGGTGTTTCCAAAAGTTCCATTCAGCGCTGCGTCAAAATATTTTGCAATCTGACGGTATATAATCTAATGGGGGAAATCCGCTGGCCTTGGGAAAATATTTTATCTATACCTACACGTTTTAGACATTTTGTTAATTTTTCTTGTGTTGCTGGTATTTTTGATGGGTCATTTATAAGAATTGATGCACCAACTGATAATGAGTCATCATTTGTTGACAGAAATGCTGACCACTCAATTAATGCCATGTTTGTATGCGGCCCAAATTTGGAGTTTTTTTATGTTTCTGCACGCTGGCCTGGATCCGTTCACGATGCTAGGGTTTTAAGGAATAGCTCATTAGCACGACGCACGCTGGGAAAATGGATGAAGGCCATTTCCAAATGCTATAATATTAGGAGACAGCGGTTATGGACGAAAAAGTTGGCTGATAACACCAGTTATTGCACTCCAAGTTGAACAATCTGAAGCATTATTAAGATTTTTGAGGGCTCATAAGAAAACGAGGAGGCTTGTAGAAAATGCATTGGGCATTCTGAAGGAAACATTTCCTTGCCTTAACTATTTGAGATTGTCACCAGATACTGCATGCAAGGTTATTTTGACCTGCACAGTACTGCATAACTTGGAAAATCGTTTGGGAAGTGAACATATACCATTTGAAATGATGATAATGGTCACGACAAAATTGTCATACTATGACAATGACAAAAATGTCACCACAAAATTGTCGTTGTATTTAACTGACAATTATGTCACCTGTCAATACGTTATGCAATGAAAACTTGTCACATAAGTGTGACAAATTTGAAGAATTGTCACCTGTCAATGTTTATGAAATGGGGCCCAAGTTATGAAGTTTTTTAATTCTTATTGTCTTCCCATAGGAAATTATTATGTAATTGGTCCAATGTGACGAATTGAACATTTTGACACTTCTCCACGTTTCAAGATCACTAGAATCTAAACAAAAGGTTTTTAGAGAGATATCTGTGTGTGCGCTCATACGTTCGCGAAACTTTTTTCGTCGTCCATATATCAAGAACCCGTAGATACATATATCGACTTCAAATACTTCAAATACGTTTTTTGATAATAACACAAAAAGAAGTAGAAAGGACTTCTAAATAAATTGAGTGGGTGTTGGTCGGCCCAAAATATCTCACGAACCAAGCGACTTCAATTTCAGTTCATATTATATAATGTGACGTAATTTAAAAAAAAAATCAATTAACTATTTTTTATAATTCAAAAATACAGAACAAAATTATTTTTCACCTCGAATATCTTACAAAATATTGATTTGACCTCCAAAATAATTTTACGCAATGAAGAATAACGTTTTTAACATCTGGTAAATTTTTGAGAAAATTGAATTGACATTTTTTTTTTTACAAAAAATAAAGTAGTTTTTATCCCGAAAGTGGGTAGGCGTAGTCACGAATCCGCGAAGGATTTCAGACCAATAAGCTTAACATCTTTTGTGCTTAAAACCTTGGAGCGCATTCTTGATTACCATATTAGAGAAATCCTAGATGGAAGACCTCTCGAAAGCTCTCAGCATGCTTATCTCAAGGGCAAATCTACGGAGACTGCCCTCCACGAGGTAGTGCGTACTGTAGAAAAAACAATCCATTATAAAGAATTTACTCTTGCCACCTTCTTAGACATAGAAGGAAGATTCAAGCCACTCTAGGCAATACAACCGCAACAGAACACGTAAGTAGGGGAACACCCCAGGGTGGTGTCCTTTCGCCTCTTCTGTGGCTTCTGGTTATGAATACAATTCTCGTTAAATTAGAGAGATGTGGAGTGAAGGCGGTAGCCTATGCGGATGATTTGGTGCTATTGGTGTCAGGAAAGTACACCTCTGTGATTAGTGAAATCACGGAGTCAGCTTTGAAGAAAGTTAGCAGCTGGGCCACTAGTTGTAGTCTAGGAGTTAACCAAAGTAAAACTGAACTGATGCTCTTTACCACCAAAACTAATGTACCGCCCTTCACGCTACCTCGACTCAACGGTCAAATCCTATCATTGTCTTCCAGTGCAAAATATTTGTGAGTTATACTCGACCCTAAATTAAACTGGAAACGAAATATTGAAGTGCGGGTTAAGAAGGCCTGTGTTGCCTTCTACGCCTGCAGCAAAACTTTCGGCAAAAAGTGGGGACTTCAGTCGAAGATGATTTTATGGACGTACACAGCCGTAGTACGTCCAATCTTAACTTATGGTTCGATTGTGTGGTGGCCTGCTCTTAGCAAAGCCTATAATATCGATAAGCTAAAGAAGGTTCAGAGAACAGCTTGCGTGGGCACCACAGGGGCCATGCGTACTTGCCCATCGGACGCCTTAAACGTTATTATGGATCTTCTACCAATCGACCTTTTTATCAAATACATAGTTTCCTGCAGCGCTATTAGGTTGAAGGAATCAAACAGATGGTTGTCAAAACCTTATGGTCACAGCAACACAGCGAAATTGATTCCCTCAGATATTATCTCAGTAGACACTGACTACTGCACTCCTACTTTGAGCCTTAGTAGGGGTTTTAAGGTCTTTTTCCCATCCAGAGAAGATTGGAAGGATGACATCGTGTCGATAGGTTTCGATACAACCATCTTTACTGACGGCTCAAAGATGGAGTGCGGAGTTGGTTCTGGGATCTTTTCTGAGTCCCTAAATGTAGCTAAATCCTTTAGGCTTCCTGACTTTGCTAGCGTTTTTCAGGCTGAACTGCTGGCAATTAGGGAGGCATGTAAGATACTTAAACAAAGCCCAAACCAAAACCGAAATGCGGCTATCTTCACAGACAGTCAGGCAGCTATCAAAGCCATTAACTCGGCTACATCCTCATCTAAATTGGTCCAGCAATGTCGCGATGAGCTTGCGAGCCTGAACATTAACCTCGGTGTCACCCTGATCTGGGTTCCAGGCCATAGTGGTATCGTGGGAAATAAACGGGCTGACGAGCTAGCCAGGCAAGGATCGGCCCTTCATAGCTCACTTGCGGAAATGGAGCAATTAACCCAACTGCATTACATATATCTAGGAAGATATGGCCCACCTATAATAAAACCCGTACAAACGATCTTCTATACAGGCCAAGGCAAGACATAGCCAGGATTGTTGCGGTTTGTACCGGACATTGGCCCATAGGAGTTCATGCAGAGAAGTTGGGTATCTCTTACAACACCTTTTGCCGTAGTTGCTGCGACCAAAGAGAAAGTGAAACGATAATCCATTTCCTCTGCAAATGTCCTGCCTAGAATGAAATGCTTTGGGAAAGCATATTCTTTCACAAACTGAATGAGCTATCTGAGACAAAGATTAGAGACCTAATCTCTTTTCTCAATGCGACAAAATGGCTCTAATTTAACCGCTATAAATCTTCTCCTTTCTTTCACAGGTCAAACGAGTTTTGGTATCAAAACGGCGCACTACAGCGCTAATTGGATCTCAGGCTAGGTCTGCCCTGAGATCGCCATTTCTACCTACCTATTTACAAAAAATAAAAACTTAAAAAAACAATGCTAAAAGTTTGTAAAAATTGATTTTCGACTGAAATATCTTGGCAAAAAGTAAAAATATTGGCTTCAAACTAATTTCATATTATAAAAAGAGGCTGGGAAGCGACCCACACTGATAACTTCCCATCTTTTCTGTCGATTTGTCTTGCTTAAAACCTTAACAGAATATTCATAACAATATTTTGTGAGATAAATAATTATTCAGTCAATATCTTGGTAAGAACTTGAGTAGAAATCATTTCTTAACAGTTTTTTTGTTGGTTTTGTGTCAGTTGAATTTTCCTTAAAGATTAACAAAAAATTACCAACAATATTTTGCATATGATGAAATAGTTTGATTTCAAAATCTAGTTTTGCTAACGAGATTTCTAGTAGAAAATTATTAACTTCCCAAAGGAAGTTATTGTAATGGGTCCGATTTGTCAAATTGAAAATTTTGACATTTCTCGACGTTTCAAGGTCCCTAGAGTCGAAATAAAAGATTTTTAGAAAGATGTCTGTGCAAGCGTGTGTACGTAAGTTCGTACGTCCGTACGTTTGCGACGTTTTTTCGTCGTCTATAGCTCAAGAACCAGAAGAGATATCGACTTCAAATAAATTTTGTGATACAGATAATAAGGCAGCAAGATGCAGAAAGGGCTCTCAAGAAAATTACGTGGGTGGTTTTTTTACCATAGCAGTTTCAAAAAAAGGTGAAAATTTTGATTAACCCTAAATATCTCATGAACCAATGAAGCTAGAGACTTGAATTAAATTTTATAATATATATTGTAACGTGATACAAAACAAATATATTTTTGTAAAAAAAAAACATTTAACGATTTTCTTTATAAATCAAAAAAAGCTGCAAAAAAATGTTTTCACCTCAAAAATTTTACGACTAAAATATGATTTCATCTCCAAAACAATAAAAACCTAAAAAACATTACTCAAAGTTGGTAAAAAAAAAAAACACGACTCAAATATCTTTTCAAAACTTTGAGATTATTGGCTTTAACCTACTTTTATCTTTCAAAAAAATATTGTTGTCAACATTCAATAAAATTTTGAAAAAAATCGAATTGACAGTTTTCTTACAAAAAATAAAAACCCAAAAAAAAATATGTATAAAAGTTGGTAAAAAGTGATTTTCGACTCAAATATGTTTTCAAAACTTTGAAATATTGGCTTTAAACTTTTTTTATTTTCAAAAAATATTGTTATCAACATTCAGTAAAATTTTGAAAAAAATCGAACAGACAATTTTTGTACAAAAAATTAAAAACCTAAAGAAAAACTTACAAAAGTTGTTAAAAATTGTTTTTCGACGTAAATATCTTTTCAAAACTTTGAGACTTGGCTTCAAACTAATTTTATCTTATAAGAAATATTGTTTTCAATATTCGGTAAAATGTTGAGAAAAATCGAATAGACAGTTTTTTTATTTTTACAAAAAATAAAAACCTAAACAAAAAAAAATACTAAAACTTGGTAAGAATTTACTTTGGACTTAAATAGCTTTTCAAAAATTAAAAATATTGGCTTCAAACTTATTTTATTTACAGTCCGTTTTTTCATAAAAAAATAAAATCTACAAAAAATAGTACGCAAATTAAGTAAAAATTGATACATATAGACAAACTTTTAAGCAAGACAAATCGACAGACGGGATGGGAAGTTATCAGTGTGAGTCGCATCCCAGCCTCTTTTTTTTACCAATTTTAGTGCCATTTCTTGATCATTTTTATTTCTTATTTAAACAAATACTACTGGATTTTTCTAAGAAAATTTAGAACAGAATGAAATCATTTTGAAGTCAATACCTTCATATATTCGCGAGATATCGAGAATCGCGCTTCATTTTTTACCAATTTTGCGTACTATTTTTTGGAGATTTCAATTTTTTTCTGAAATACCTACTGTTGTATTTTTATAAATATTTTACTGAATGCCCAAAACTATATTTTTTATAAGACGAAATTAGTTTGAAGCCAATATTTTAAATTTTTAAAAACATATTTGAGTCGAAAATCAATTTTTACCAAGTTTTAGTAATGTTTTTTGTATGTTTTTATTTTTTGTAAAAAAACTGAATGTTAAAAACTATATTATTATAAGATGATATTTTTCAGAAAATTTTTTCGTTGCAAAAAATTATTTTGGATAAAATAATTTTTTGGTTCGTAAAATATTCGAGGTGACAGTTATTTTTTTCAGTTTTTTGGATTTATAAAAAAAACTATTTTTTGATTTTTTTTTTCAAAATTATATCAGTTTGGAATCACTTCACAATATATAACATTAAATTTAATTCAAGTCGCTAGCGTCATAGGTTCATGAGATATTTTGGGTTAACCAAAACTTTCCCTTTTTTTAAATTGCTATGTTAAAAAAACACCCAATACATTTTTTTGAGAGTCATTTCTGTATCCTTCTGGTTCTGCATCATTATCTGTATAACAAAATATATTTCGTACGAACGTAAATACGAAGAGATATGTCTCTCTAAAAATCTTTTATTTAGTAGCACAAAACAAAAAAGATAAATAAAAGGTCACTGTGGCGTACGAGCAACATTTTTTTATCAATAGCAAGCCAGTGAGTAGATGGAAATGTTTGATTTTTTAAATAAAGTCTTATGTCCCTTTTTATAATACCGTTAAATCGGCAGAGTCCTCAGAAGAGTAACACTGTTATGCTTTATCATTTTATTTTTAATTAATACAAAAAGTTGCTTAAAAATACAAAAACCTATACAATTTTTGTATATTAATACAAATGATGACTTATAACCACCTTTTACTGTTTCCTTATATGAAGTACAACATGGCAAAAGAGGTGCATACAAATGCACAAAATATTTAGTTTTCATAAGCGCTTCAAACTTTCAGGGCACATGGACTAGCAATTTTGTATTCCATTTTTAAATTTATAAAAATTGTATTTATTTCATTCTTTCAAAATTTGTTAAGCTAACTTTAATTTGAATGCACCTGCGCTATTTGGGCGAATATTCAACAATACATATTTCCCAAACACCAAAAAAAACATAAATGGCGGGCTTATTCGATTAATTAAATATTTTACTTTTATTTTAAGTCACAAGGCCCACCATAGTTTAAACTAGCTTAACATGTCAGTAGTTTCCATTTAAGTTGCTGTGTCACTATTTCGTAACTCTTACATCAAGAATTCTTATCACTTTCAACGAACAAAAATTCACTTTCAAATGACAACAGTTCGAATACGAAATTAAATTTATTTTTCAAACTGCAATAATTCACTAAACGTTTATATCTAATTTATTAAACGAAATACTATCAATATCACATCAAAGTTGTACTGTTCACTCTTACCGGTCCAAACTAGCTTAGGTATACTCTTATAAATTTATTATAAGGAGCTGATGTGGATCTACCATGAAATTGATTCAATTACCGTAATTGTTTCAATTATTGCTTATAATTTATAGAATACTACAGCTACATTTATAGAAGTAGTAAAGTTATGGGTTCATAAAAAAATATTGGACAGACTTTCTTAGTCAGAATAAATGATTAAAAATAGAAGTCCGCAAATCAACTAAAAAATTAAGGAACAATTAAAGTTTATAAAGTTTTAATCTTATTTTTAAAGTTTCGCATGAATTTGTATTAAATAATTTTTATCTCATATTAGCAGAAGTCTACAATTCCAAATTGTTGCAAAATATTGCAAAATAAGCTAGCGCCAATTTGCCAATGTCATAATTTTCTTATTGTTCTGTTTTTTTTTTTTCAAGACTGAAGGCAAATGTATGAGACGCATCTAAGCAATTTACAATAATTTGTTTTAATGACATACTCGAAACCAGTCTCAGCCTTAAGAAATCATCTAAATTCAAGAATCAAATCTTATTAAAAAATAACACGATTGCAAGAATAACGATGAAATTAAAAAATGCAGACGTTAATTTGTTTTCAATGCCTTGAAATTAAATATTTTTAACTTTTCACTTGAATGTTATTCTTTTGTCACTTTAACTTTTAATGAATTTTTTTTTGTTTGCAAATTTAACACTTTTTATTTTTGAACAATGCAGAAAAGACGTTAATAAAGTTAGGTACTTACCCGGCCAAGTGTATACATATATCGGACACACAAAAATTCTTCACTCAACAGTTAGAGACGATGCACAGAACAGAACTAAGCTTGATGGCCTAAGTACTGTTGGTTTTATTATTACTTCTTATAAGACGAAAACTCGTTAGCCGGCAAAGGTACTCATATATAAGAAGTAAGAAGTGTGATATGGTTAACTATGGATGACAATTTTTTATTTTTTTTATTTCTTCGTTTCTTGGGTTCTTTGATCTTTTTCTGATTTATCTTTAGACTCTTTTAAAATAAATAGCTATGCGAAAAAAGAACTATAGCGCGCGGTGTCATAAAGTCTCAATTTAAAACAAATAAATTAACGATGGACGACGATCGATGGCGACAAAGATGAACAGCGTGTTTTTTTATTGCGGCTTAACCAACTCAAAAGTAAACACTAATAATAATTGATTGAATATTAGTCGAAGTTGAAGCCGTGTCTTTGTCGCCGCCCAACAAAACACCTCTAGGCTCTAGGAGAAGAGTCTCTGTGGAGCTGATTGTTCCAGAGCAAAAGCAAATGTTTGCTCGACATGGTGGTCAGTGAGGGGGAGGGGAGTGCAGAAAGACTCATGATCAGTGCATTATATTGGAACGCTATACATATTTGCAGCTATATACATATATTGAAGCTATATAAAGATTTTGATCAGAGGTTGGTGACTGCGTGGAGTGGATATAACAAAGCTCTATAAGAACAGGGGTATATCGTTAATTGTGAAACTTTATGGCCAAACTGTGAGAGGTGATTAAAGAGAGGTTTTACACTATGGCAAGACTTTACAAGGTTGAGTCTGGCTATTCAATATTCTATGGGTATCTTAGGGCCTTAACGTGAGGGTTTTACATTTCAACAGTGCGGTTCTACTTTGGGTTTAGTAGAACTCTTCTTGAATATGCCTGTAAGATATGCACCCCTTTCGAGGAAATCGATCGGAGGCATTTTTTTTTTATTTGTACGAAATGGACGAATTGGTTGATGACGTTTTCCAATCTAAGCCTTAAGTCCCTAAGCCCATCTCTAACATCAAGATCTCTAAACCGATATTTCCAAAGAGAAATCCCCCACGTCAAAAATCTCCTAAGCAAGTATGTATGTTATTAGATCTAGTTAAGGTTGCACCAAATGTTGTTTTAAAAGCAAAAGGGCATTTAACCTTGATCATCAGGGAATTCGTTATCATGTTATGACGGATAAAGAATTTCATGGAAATGCCACTAGAGAAATAGTGTTAGTACATATATGTATGTACGTAAAGTACAAAGAAATTAGGGATTTGGAGATGTTTTGGGGAACTTGGCAATGAGAATTGATTGGTTTTATTTCATGGAGATTGTTTTAAAAGAAAAGTTTAATTATTTAACATTGAGATTTTATCGGACGGTGAATTAATTTTTATTGGAGATTACGTACGCTTCAGTCATTGTAACTGTTTGGATCAAAAATTCAAGAAGCCTACAAGATAGTTTTATATGTCATATAATACATATATCGTCGTATTTAAATTTAGAAATGCAAGGCCACGCTAATAGGAAGGACGCTTAACCAAAAAATCTCAAATTTGATACTAAGTTTTGTTGAGGAGTCTATTCTGGTCTACGACGATCGGTTTGCACTATTTTTAATTCCATTCAAAGTTCAAAACACATTGAAATCAATCTTTTCTTAATTATTGGATCCAACGAATTGACCGCTGCAAACGTGTCCGCGGTGGCTAGAACGAAGTCGATTTAGATTCATAAATGTTTTTATTGTACTTCAAGCCAAAAATAAGTTATTTAAAGCGGTCCCTAGACTATCAATATTATTGTGCAATATTTGATGTTGCACAATATTATTGAGAGTCTAGGGCTCATATTGAAGGGTTGTGCAATATATTGTATAAAATCAAAATCTTTTTGGTATTTATTGTGCAACCAAATTTATTGTGTAGTATGTGGATGTGTTTGCACAATATTTTGTCATTTGTTTTGAATATTCATAGTGATAACATCTCCCTGGTTCGCTCAAAGCCAGCTCATTTAATAAATTGTGATGAGCAAACACGTTTCGTTTTTTGTACCAGTACCTTCATCCATCTGCGTTTGTTTTTTTCTTTTTTTTTTAATGAAATAGTAAGAGCAATTGCCACACAACAATAATCCTTATCATCGAGCATGATGTTGAAGCACAAATAAAGAATTCTCAAATGATTTATTGTGCGAAATATTGTTTAGTGTGGGGTACCAGTCAATAATATTGTGTAATATATTGTTCAATAATATTGATAGTCTAGGGACCGCTTAAAACATAAGCTATCAAGTCCTTATTGAAAAACCTTTATAATGTACATCAATACTTTTTTAAAACTTACGCAGATATATTTATAAAGCATCATATCCACTGTGCATGTACATTTCACTCTTAGTCCCCACAAATGTTTTATTTTATAAATTGCAAAGTGTCAAATAAATGCTTTGCTACATAAATGTTAAAATGTATTCTCCGATTTGGTTAGCAAAAACACAAAATATCTCCCCATAAGAAGTTTTTCCCGATTCGAAATTTCTCGATTGTGACGCTGATCTCATTTCATAACCATGCAATCGATTTGAACTAAAGCCTTTAAGTAAAGGTTTAAAATCATCTTCCTTTGATTTGATCTTTTAATCTTACCCTTTGGAATTAATAACCCTTGTCACACGTTGATTTTTCATCAACCATTTATTGAACTTTTATTAATACTTATTCAAGTAACCTTCATTCTATTCAATTCCTTCAAATTTGTACACACCACACCAACTATGGCCACTTTCTTGCAAACTTGTTATCTAAGACCTCAATTCCAGTTCCTCCTCCATCAAAATATGTAAATATCTTAAAAGATTGAAAAATCGTTCGAAAATTTAATCTTCGTTACAATAATTAATCTTGCATAAGCCCAAAAATAGTCAATTTTAGTTCCGTGTCTACTTTAAAACCACTTTTCTCGATTCGCATCAACCCAAAATTTGCTAATCTTTTATTTTTTAAGTTCAGCTTGTATGTACATTTGTATCTTAAAGCTATAGTTACCTATTGTTAAGCCGATGGATGGTTGAACTTGAACTGAAGAGACATGAACAAAGCATACACAACTTTGTTTCTATTTATGCATTCAAAGTTGGGCAACGACCTATTAAAATTCTGTGCTGTGCTTTTTGGTTAATAATATTTTATGCGACCGAACGCGTCGATGAAGCTGACGATTTATAAATATTTGCATTTTGAATTGAATAGCTAGAAAAAGAAAAAACAAAATTATTATAATTTTAGCTTATTATTGAAGATTTTGTATTGTACTTTTATGCAGATTAAATATTTGTGGGAAGAAATGTAAGTAAAAGAAGTGACCACTGCGAGTCGTTTTGGTATAGCTTAACTTACTATTTGACACAATATGTACGTATATCTTAAAAAATCGGACGGTTTCACTTGAACTCAAATTCAAATAATAAGCATCAAACCAGATAATTACTCCGAAACCTTTGAAACTTAAAATGAATGATTGCCTTCTAAATAAGCCTTTTTAAAAGTATAGATTTAAAAGTATAGTCATACTTAGAACCAAAAACAGCGTGTTCCACTTTTCGAAAAAAATAAAGTGCACGACTGGGTCGCACGAACTTGCTCTTGTATGCAAAGAGTCTGTTTAAAAAAGTATCTATATAATATTTAAAAATATACCTGTAAAATAAGTTTGTCTTCAAAGATATATATGCCATTTGATTTGTCGAAAAAACCTCCATTTTTCAATTTTTTGGGAGGGGGTTACATTTAATACAAATAAAATAATTTAAAAAAAACTAATTTAAGATTCAAAATTTTACCTGAAAAATAAGTTTGTCTTCAAAAATTTAAATGCCATTTTATTAGTCAAACAACCCTTGATTTTTCAAATTTTTTTTTTGAAAATCGTTAGAGCGGTTTTTTTTTAAATTAATTTTTTATATATAAAATTTTTCAATTTTGTTCTAAAAATATTTTTGGTATGCAGTTGTTTAGTGATTGTAAATATACGCTCTATATTTCAATTTCGTAAAAAAATGTTCACCCGTTTTTGAGATATAGAATTTTGAAAAAAAAAATTTCAATATTTTTTTAAAAATCCAAAAAATAAAAAATTGCACTTTTGATAATCAAATATTGTTAAGGCAGTATAAGAGCTTGTTCAGAAAAAAAATTATTGAAATCGGTTCAAAAGTTGCTGAGAAAATTAAAAAACAAGAAAACGGTTCTATGAGCGGTACCTTTCCTGAGCAATACAAAAATATGTTTTTCTTATTAAAAGAAGCCAAGTTAAAAAATAAAATTTTAGAGAAAATTAAAAAAAAATCTATCGGTTTGTTTTTGAGAAAATTCGAAATATCGTTTTTTGACCAAAAAAATTGTATGGGGGCCACTGTTAGTTTTGATCTTAAAAAAAAAATGAAAAAAACGCCTAACGCGAATCTGCTCAAAACCTTAACTTCCAAGTTTGAACTCAATCGACCCAATGGTTTAGGCTGTAGGAGCGTGGACAGACAGACAAAATTCTGCACGAATGCAAAACTTGCCATATAGTTCCTATATGTCGCAAGTAAAAAAGAGTTAACAATGCAGTTTACTTCATTTTTTTAAATATGTCCTTCAATGTCCTTATTATTGGACAGAAAACAACAGATCCAAGGCGTCGAACGATTTTGCTTTAGACGTGTTTCACCATCTCTGCCTTACAATAATTAATATGAAAGGCATAACAACGATTCCTTTGGTTGCTGATGGATGTGGTGGGCAAAATAAAAACTCCATTATAATAGGTTTATTATATACAAAGATGCACTCGACACTTGTCACAGGACAACAGAGTGTATCTTTTCTTCTTCAAACTCTTTTTTTTTGGAAAAACACTTGCAATAAATAATACTATGTTTTTTAAATAATTTATACTAAACTCAATTTCTTATTGTTAGTTTTAATATGATTTATGTTAACAAATTGAAGATGAAAAAATAAAAATTAAACTGAAAAAAAAAAAAAACTGAAAAAGGTATGTATGTGTGAGTACTGGCTGGCAGGGCTATTCCTGGACAGTTTTACATACCACAACATAGTGTTTGCTCAAATCGAGAAAAAAAGTAAGAGCAAAGGAAACCAATTGTGGAACATGTAGTGAACTTAGGATCTGACGAATGTTATATTTTAGATTTTAAAGACGAAGTTCTAAAATTTACGAAGCTACCAGCCGCTTGCCAGTTTAAATTGAGTACATACATAAAAAGGTTAATTTTAAAAAAGAGGAAAATTGGGATTTATTGGCGTTCGGTGTGAACCATTTTATAAGTCAGATATTGGAGAAATAAGACTAAAAACAAAACAAGACAAACACTTCTTCTATGGCTACAAAAAGACTGCCTTTAGATATAAAACTTAAAGATGCAAATCTAAATGACGTAGAAAATTCATTCAAAAACCACTTTGGTTGTAAGTGTAAATCATTGGCATTGCTTAAATTTTAAAAAGATACTTTGGACATCAATGATACCCACGAGGAAGAAAACAGCATCAAAGCTACCAACAAATGAGATGGCTTTTTGTTATTGTCACGCTTGTTTCTAAAGATTTTTGGGATTTGAAGAGTTGCTGCCAATTTTTGCCCTATGTTTTCAAAAACAGTTTCTTTTGCAAATCTAAGAATAATAAGTTTTAAAGTATTTTTGTTATTAGACATTTTCAAAATGTACTATGTACTACCAATCAAATAACAAATCTTTCAAAATTCTTCAATTTTATTCAATATCAAGAACATATGTACGTCTAAAAATACATTCAAGTCTTAATTGCTAATGATAAATGAGTATAAATCAATTTCATTTGTGGACGTTTAGAGTCTTGTAATTCTTCTTTTTCTTGAAGACTACCTTATAATTAAGTTTTTCCTTATGAAGATTTACATTCTGAAATGATAAAAGAAAGAAAAAAAATCAGTGCAAAATTTTCAAATAAAAGCTAAATCTCTTATAAAAATTTACTTTGAGTAACTTCCCATCCAAGGGGTATATTTAATCTTTCGATTTCTGTCTTCAACCAAGTCCTTAATGGAGCAAAATATTCCAATAGGGCAGTTGGGTCCATTTCACGTTTGCCGGTAAAACCCTCTAGCGAATCTTTCCAATGTTTTAAAGCACCACTTTGGAGCATTTCCCTGAGAAAAAAAAATTTAATAAAAACATCTACATACATATAAAATATATTGAATTTAAATTGCTAGATCTTGAAGTTTTTGAATATCTCGAGATTCAGTTAAAAAAATAAAAGAATTTCAAATACTCACTTGAAAGAATTTCCAGCTTCTGCACTCCCATGAATATCACATTGATCCAGAGTTAATTTAGGATCTCCTTCAACATATTCACCGGCCTTTTTGCACATAGCTTTGTGAAATTGAAATTGGAAAATATGAGCAGCAAAATATCTAAAAATTCAAATAATTTTTATAAAATAGTATAAAAAGGGAAAATTTCAAAACGAAATTTAAAAAAACTTACCTTAAGTACTCAACATCAGCACTTACATGGTATTTGGCAGGTGGATCAAAATCATTTTCACTACGGTCAACTGGTGGTTCTATGCCACCATGTTCAGAGCGCATTTTCCAAAATCCACAATTCCAATTAGTTTCGTTAAGATCATCACGGAATACTGCGTATCGATATTTGTCCATAGTGTAACCAAATGGCAGGAATGCAACTTTTTTAACAGCCTTGAATCAACGAAAAAAATAAAAATTACTTCCAAAACTGAATACATTATTTAAATACATTAAGGAAATATTTCACTTAGACTGATTTCGAAAACAATTTGTTTACCTTAAAAAAATAACACAAAGATATAGTCTAAGATACGTAGAAGGTTTATCTACCCTCATCTGCTATTTTATAATGACCAATATTTTATCAAAGATATTAATTGGAATAACAATTTGCGCTTAGGTTGCCTAGCTATAACCTGGCCCTAAGGCGCTTAATATTGAAAAATAAAAGTGTATTTTTGAGTTCTATTGCCCTCATCTGTTATTTACAAAGATGAAAAAAAAAACTAAGGTTGCCTATTTATATCCTGGACGTATTGGAAGGTTGCCTGGCTTAAAAAGGTGAGTCTGCGGAGTAAATATACCCTCATCTATTATTTATTTGATTTTGGTGTCAAATGAAAGGTAATTTAACTCTTGTTCAAACAATATGCCTGCATTTGAAGTGTTAAGTCTTTGGTAAGTGTAGAAAATGTATCCCATGTTTGTTTTTACGTTTAAATAAAAGGTTATTAAATCATTTGTCTTTTTTTTTTTTTTTTTTTTAACCAAAAGTTGGCCCAACCCAGGGTTATTTGCATTTGAAATGCAAGTGTAGGACATTGATCACATGTGTTAAAATTTAATTTATATTTTACTGGGAAGTATGATTCATTGCCTTTAATAGTTAAACAAATCAAAGGGATACAAAATCAATGCAAGTCAATATCTCAGAATAATTTTCAACTTCTGACCTTATAAAAAAAAAATGTGTTGTATTTGACTTAGAAAAAAACTTATCAAAACCGCATGTCGTATAAATACCTCCCAGCTAAAAATCATGCTTGGAACTTGATGCGATAATAAATGACTTATTTCTCAGTCAATTCTTTCTTATTCTTTAATTCTTTCCTTCTATTACTTCCGTGCAATTTGGATTAGGCCTTTAGACATTAGAGTATAATAAGAAGAAAGCTAAAAGTGTACATGCAATAAATCATGGAGATGATGGCATATGACAAAAGTTTTATCATATTAGTCAACTGATTAAGAATGTATACAAATTAAATTTTATATGATGCATGGTGTGTACACTTTATTAATAACCAAACAGATCAGTTTGTTTGTTTATCTAATTTATGCAAATAGTGTTTCAGTGTACAAACTTAATTACTCAAATGGTTCGAATTAGACCATATAAATAGAGTTCATATATGAGAGTAGTGCAAATTCAAACCAGGTGACATATTTTGAAAAGGAAAGCGGTTGAAGGTTGAGTTTGAGAATAGTAAAATTGAGTTCCCCCAACACTTGGTTAGATCTTTAAAGGTCAATCACTTCAATAACTTCAAGAAGTGTTGGTGTTTATTTTAACCATTAACTAAATAAATACATAACTAAGCAGCTTTTTAAGATAGTTAAAGCGTTCTATGATAATTTAAGTTCATTCCACTCCGTACACTTCGAAGAAGTTCAGTAACAATGAATGGTGGTCGCTATCGTAAGAACGTTTTGTGGCTAAAACTTGAAGACATGAAGTTTGACGATATGTGATTCTTACAGAATGGTGCCACTTGCCACACAGCCAACCAGACAATTGTTGCTATTCGAATTGCTTTATCTCAGTCTCAAATCGAATGCAAAATATGTCTCTTTGAGACAAATCTCACAAAAATGAGATCGATTTCATTTTAGAAATGTATCTCGTTTGAGAAATTACCAATGCTGACAAAAAGTTTGATCTCATTTAAATGAGGTTAGCTCGTAAAATGTTTAGACTAAAAATTTTGTCTCAGGAATCACAATAGCTAAATATTTAAAAATGTCGTGCCTTATTGAGTCAGTAGTAAATTATAAAATTTATTATAGATCAACCCCAAACCAAGTTGAGGTCTTAACAAGTTTTTTTGGGTATTCGTTTGGTTTTCAAATCGGAATGACTGACCAAAATTTTAAGTTTAAAAAAGGATCGGATCTTTTTACTAAATACGGGAGTAGAAATACGCCGAAAATAATTCGATTAAAAAAGTATACATTCCCATTAGGTTTCTTACCATATAAAGAAAAGATCAAGTTTTTGGATCGTCAAATGGTAGACATGTGCTGTGCATTCAAGAGGACACAAGCGTCCATAGGTTTTTCTGAAAACCCACCTCTGTCTATCAACTCCTACTCTCACCTTCCAGCGGTGAACATCGGGTGCCTAGCCTAGTACCTCAACTAGAGATTGGGTTCCAACCCCAGTGGAAAGTTGTTGGGGGCAGCAACCGAGAGAGGGGGGAGAGGTGTTTCCACTAATATACCTCTCCTTATCCACACGGCAGCGGACGAATTCCCGAGATGGATTCCTCGGTAGCGTCTACAATTCCATTAAGGTTGAACTACTAAGTGAACACTTTATAGGGCTTCTTCGACATATTCGAAGCCCAGGCCTATAAGGAGCGGTTAACCGGCTCCCCGTCCTTGGAGTTATACTAAGGATCTGGCCCTCTAGGTTGGGAGTTGTGCCGTCGGGTGACTTCCTGACTACGTAAAAAATATCTTAGTTGCGAAGTACCAACAAGCCTCGGATACGGACGGATTTACTGTTGGTCACTGGCATAAAGTTAATTTATTTTATCCAATAACAGTTAACTTTCAGTTAAATAGATACGTCAATATACGGCCACAAATGTTGGACTAAGTCGTAGAAAATATAACCTCCAATTAAACTACGTTAGGCACTCATATGCCAGAAATCATATTGACCTAGTCGTGGCATAAATTCTGTTACAAAACTTTAAGAGCTTTTTACTCAAGACATCTATTTGATATAGAATGGTTACCTTAATTTTCAAAATACATATTTACATTATTGAGCAAGGAATAAATGCCAATTTGGTTTTGGATTCGCTTCTGTTGCCATTAAGTGATACGCTAAAGAAAATAGAATCGCAATAATTGCCTAACACGGGTAAGCAATGAGTTCTGTTGAAATGTTCTTGTTATAAGAACCACTTGGAATCGGATTCTTTGGAAGTTTGCTGTATCTTTAAAAAAAGATTTCGTATGCTTGTGAAAGGAACGCGGGAACGAATACTACTAAAACCACTTCGGAAGATAAAGATAGGGCCCAGAGAATTGGATATATTCACCAGATCCATTTCAATTCTGTAATTAAAAGATAATGTATTGACCAATGAATATATACTTATGTGTATTGGAAAAATTAGGTTTTCCTTCGGCTTTTTTGGTCACTTTGATCGTTGCAATGAAACAAGGTTGTTACATTAGCTTTTCCCGACGTTTCGGCAGGGGTTGCTGCCTTCCTCAGGGGAACTTTATTACACATGAAATATAAAACAATTCTGGTTTGGGAGCATCTACTGACGCTCTACAGATCACTTGTTAATACCTCGACCGTAAAAAGTTATTCTGGAAAGAGTCAAAGGGCTTTTACTGTGACAGGCGAGTATTGAGCATAAAATAGAGGACTTGGCAAAGGGCTTAACAAATTAATACCCTTTCAATGAATTCTTGGCGGCCATTTTTTTATATTTAATGCCACAAGATTATCTTTCGAATATAGTAAATTTGATATCAATTAAGAAAATCATCATATACCTTTGAAGTACACCCTATATTATTTTACCAATTGTATTTTATAGTTCATTATAAAAGTATTCATAAACGTGATTTTTTTATCAACTTGTTGCTTTTCAAAATTGAAAATTTACTTTTTGTATTATTATCGATCAACTCTCTTCGTCCTCATATTTCATTTAAATAATTTTGTATTATTTTTATGAAGATCGGATTTTTACAAACTTATTACGGCTCACGTTTCGCGTACAGTTTACCATATCGATCGACTAAACGGTACAAATCAGTGAATATATTCATTAAGTATAGGTTAGACAACGACTATTATTGACGGTCAACAGTTTTTCAAAGCAAAAGTGAGAGAATTCAAACAAATCTAAAGGAATGAAATGAATGAAAGGTTTGTATTTAAAACAATTATTTTGTCGATATGTTAAATACTTTGTTATTTTTAATTTTAGGTAAGAAAATCTGGTCTATAAAGACAGCGAAATAATATTTCAATTTATAACATAACATAATACATATATAAGTTTTCGGAAATTTTATTTCGGTTTCCTTTAAAAAAATTGATGAGCGAGTGTTATTGACCACTTTCATTAAACTATACAAAGTGGTCTGGATTTTGGGATTAAAAGACAGAAGACATACATACATGTATGTATGTACAAAGGTGAGGAATAATGTTATGTAGCAAATAGCGATTCACTTATAGCTTATATGAAACGGTAAAGGATTTGGCGCCCTTTTAACCGTTAACCAAAATGACAACAGGAAAATCTTTGATATTATCACATACGAGGGTATGTGATAATATCAAAGATTTTCCTGTAAAATACTAAGCAAGAAAACGCTGGAATTGGATCGGCTATAATATTTTAGAGGTGACTTAACTAAATTTAGGTCGGTCAAAGAATTCCCAAATTCTAGAAATAATTGTTCCCAACGCGAATTTTTTAAGAGACTCATTTGGAAATACAAAGACAAATTTTGTAATCAGAATCATTCCTTCTTTCAAAAATTGAAAACGTAAATGATTTTAGAAAGTTTACTTGGGAAATAATGGTATCGAAAAAAAAATTCCAGCAGCATTAGGACTTTATTTCCAGTCAACTGCATTTTTTTAACGCAAAATAAGACCAAGGCAGCTAATTAATTTATCACTTGTCATTAATTTCAAACTTAGAGGTTCACTTGACTAATTTGTACTTGCAGAAAGTAAGCAACATTATTATCTACAGGAGAACTCTTTACTCAGGTTACTAGTCAAATTTAACTTGTATTTTGTATTGTAAAGAAAAGGGAGTCCTTTTAAAAACACTTTAACCCTTTGACGACCACGGGGACACATTTGTCCCAAGACAAAAAATATTATTGACTTAATAAACTTTAATATTAATTAATAATAACTCTAAAAAGATTAAATTAAATTATTTAGTCCCATAATTTTATGGTCGTTAGAGGGTTAAATTAAATTTTGCACTAAATATATATATTTGATAGTTATAAAGTTCAGCTTTCAGTTGGAAGAAAAAACATAAAAACTGAAATTTTGACATATTGGACTTGATTTGACTTATGTACATTGCAGTAAACATTTTAATATAGTTGCGTTAATTGGAAGAAACTTGGCTAACCTGCAATTCCCTTATGTCGTCTGAGCCTGCCCTATGACATTTAGTATACTCCTTGTGCTTTAATTAACATAAAAAACATACGATGGAGAGGATTTAGAAGTTGTTAAATCGTATAAATATCTTGGAATAACGTTAAACCATGACCTCTCCATGAGAAAACACTTTTCTATAAAGCTTGCCGAAACAAAAAAAGCCTTAAATTGCACGTGGAAAAATCTCATGATGAATTCGAAGGTTGAAATATCAGCGAAAATTAAAGTGTTCGAAGCTGTTATGCGGTCAATTATGTGCTACGGAGCTCAAGTTTGGGGTGGAAAATATTATGATGAAGTCGAGAAACTGTTGCGTTTCTTCCTAAAGAAACTATTCTAGCTACCATCAAATACACCAAACTATGTGCTACAAATCGAGAGCGGAATATCACCACTTTTTATTTTCACCCTCAAACTTTGCATGAACTTCACTATAAAAGTATTAAATGTAGAAGACGATACACGACTGACTAAAGTCCTTGCAAAAAGAGCAATACGGACAAAAACACTTTTCTTGAAGGACTGGGAAAATATAGCCAATAGATACAACATAAGGATGGAGTTAGATGAGACTAATATTCCTAACTGGCAAAGGCTCTCACAATCATTTATATTAGATGTTGAACGCGCAATACGACTAGAAAGTATCAAGCAAGCTGAGAGCTCAAGTTCACGCTCCTTGTATAGCCACCTAAATCACAGCGAAGTTGACTTCGTACATTCTAACCTGAGTATTGCACAAATATCAGTCTTGATACGAGCCCGGGCAGAACTATTCAGACTAAATTGCATGCCACATCGCGAGGATCTCGCAACCCGTTGCAGCTTGTGCAATACAGGAAATGATGAAAATATGGTTCATTTTCTTGGATCATGTCCCATCCTACGAGAAATCAGGAGAAATCACTTTGGTGTTAACATACTGGTATTCGAAGAATTAAAAAATTTATTAAACGACAGTCAAAATTGGAGTACCCTTGCGTCATACTGCCACACCGCACTTAAATATAGAAATAGAATTATAGATGAAAATTTTTAATATATAAACCAGCTCAAATTTTCTCTTTTTTGACATGTATAAAAATAATTGTTTAAATTTGTTGCAGACGGCTTTGCCATGCTTAAATGTACTAGTTCTATAAATAATCGTGTATATATTTAAATTGTTCAATAAAGTACGATTAACTAACTAACTAACTAACATAAAAAACAGGCAATCAAAGAGATTTAACAAGAAACATTTTTGTATGAGTAGGCAATGAACTTTCAGTGATAAATTGTGTTTGAGTTTCCACTACTTAACTATTTTTAAATCTTGGTTCACCTTGTCATTAGCACTGCTTATCGCATTCAGTTGAGAACTGAGGTATAATATTGAACTTTGTCAGCAAACATATGGACAGTATAATATCTTGCTATTTGAGAATATCCCTGTGGAACACCTGTAGGTACTCCGAGGAATAACGAAATATCAGTTTCATCAGCTACACATTGCTGACGACCATTTTAATATGAATTAATAGTTGGAATGCTAAGAAGAAAATCCAAAAGAGTACATCAACTTGTTGAATAGAACGGTTTACTATATTGAACGCTTTTGAGAAGTCCAATAACGTTAGGAATGTATTGTTCTTGGCGTATATCGTCGACAAGAAGTAAGAGAGCAGTCTTACAACTCCTTGGGTGTTAAGAAATCGTTCTAATCAAATAAATTTGCATCTGCTTAAAAATGCTCTTTTCGAATCCTTTCAACTGAAAGGATAGTATTGCAATTGGTCTAAACTGAGGAAACCGCATATACACAAGTGCTTAGTATCTGATTGAAAATATAAGTTATATACATAAAAAGTATTGAAAGGAGCAAATTTAAGAATTTATGATTTATTTCATCCAAACCTATTGTGTTCGACGTGAGCAAAGCTTCAATAGCGTCTTCATCGTAAATAAAATAAATAAATTAGGTGGCGCAACAGTCCGTTGAGATTTAGGGCGTAGTGACTTACAACTCTTAACTATTTATGTGTGCGAGTAATGTTGCCAATAATGGACAACAGTTTTTTAAGCCGAATCCGAACGGCTAATTTGAGAAAGCACTTTTCATAACAAGAATTACTCTTAAAGAATTTGTTAATTCCTCGCAAGAGGCATTACCCGTGAAAAAACTTTAGATGGCATAAGCAGGGATCGAACCCAAGACCTCTAGCATGACAGTCCAACGCAATAACCATTATGCCGCGGGTACTTCGTCTTCATCGTATCAGAGCTAATATTTCGCTACTAAAGCAAGGTACCAAGTTTTATTAAGTGATTTTATATCGAAGAGGAACGTGCTGATCAAAAAGTACTTAAATATTATGTTCGAGAAATGAAACCTGTTGATTTGCTGATGTCATGAGACAAAAGACCAAAGTAGTAAACAAATTTTTGTAATCCTTGTAAGTTATAAGTATAACGTTTCGACTTGTAATGTGTGTTTGAATGTCGGAACTTAGGTAGATCAAGTCATGCTTAAGAGAACACGCTGCAGAAAGTTGACTTTAAACAGAATTGTTCTTATATTTGTAACAAAAAACACACCTAAACACATCTTTCTCACAAACAATGGAAACGTAAATGATGTTAAAAGGGTTCCTTCGGAATAAATTGGTATCGGTAGAACAAATGTTCATAAAAAATTGATTTTCTCTGCATTTAATTTAATTTTAAATATCAATGCATTGTACTCTGATACATTTTTGATATTGCAATAGCATCATCAACTTTGTTGATGGCAATTTACAAATCATTTTAGCCGATTCCGATATCCCGAATTAGTTTGATCACTTTTTGGCGGAGACAGATCTTTTAAGCGGTCTATTAATTAACTCGTCATATTGTTTGGTAGATTTCTAATTTACTAGAAATTAGTCTATGCTTTATCAGTTGGATTTTTTATTATTCGCACTGGTTCTAAAGAATGATTTTAAATCCACTTTATTTAGAGTTATATATCGATCAATGAACAGTTGAGGTTATTTAGAATGCTCATTCGACTTCAAGCTTCATTTTTCCCATAGTTAGTTCTATGGCAGTCAATATCAACAAAATCAAACGTTCGCAGGTGATAAAATTCCGTCTCAGTAATTCAAATGTACACAAGATGGCATATAAGGTGCAATAATTTCACCTTTAATGAGTTGATGAAAAAATATTAAGTCATTGCATTTGAAGAAGCTGATACGATGTTCATAAGGAAGCAGACCATAAGGATCATCCCGAATGAA
The DNA here is from genome assembly GCA_951509635.1 of Eupeodes luniger. Lineage (NCBI taxonomy): Eukaryota > Metazoa > Arthropoda > Insecta > Diptera > Syrphidae > Eupeodes > Eupeodes luniger. The sequence continues at coordinate 123,673,454 of OX608073.1, read as the reverse complement.
ATTATGTTGAATTGATTCAATACGTTTTCAAGGAATTTCATAATAGGGAGTTCATACAAGCGTATTCAAGATGAGGACGAACATGGCAATTGTACAAAGAAAGGGTAACATAGGGATCATTGAACTCTTTTGCCCAGCGTTTTATAAAACCAAGCATAGAACTTGCTTTATTGACAACACAAATAAAGTCATGTGAAAATTCTAAGTTGGAATAGAAATTCAAATAAATCTTTGAAAGCGAAGAAGCGACATAGTTTTTGCTGCGAACAAATCAAATTAAAACCAAATATGTACACTTCCGATTCGTTTTTTAGTAAAAGTTATTGTCTGGCATTTAAAAGGGTTGAAGGAAAGACTATTTTTCCACGTCCAAGGTCATGGAAACGATGAGAAATTTTCAGCTTAAGAAATATCTTGAAGCTTCTTAATGACCGGCAGTATCGCTTTCATAGCAATAGGTCAACTGTTGATCTCACTGAACAAATCATTACATCGTTTTGGAAAAAGTAAGATTATTGCACTTGATATTTCAAAGACATTTGATAGAGTTTGCCATGAAGCTCTCTTGTCTCAAACTTCTCACCCACTTCATTGTTTCGCTGATGACAGTACCCTCAGCTTTTCATAATCGTTTTTAGATTCTCATCCTTATTCTTCGGATGTGGGACTTCAACGGCAGCGTATGATAAGCGCATTAAATTCTGATCTTGATGGCAATTGTTCAATGGTAAATCAAAAACCGTGTAGAATTTATTGCTTCGAAAACCCAATGATGTCTACTATCGCAAAAGCTCAACTTTCCCTCAATGCCACTATCCATGGGTGAGAATTGCATCGAGGAGACTAAACAGCTTTCAGTTCTAGGTATATGCATTACAAACAACTTGTTTTGGAGGGATCACATATTCGACTTCGCCATAAGTGTTAAGGTTTTCTCCGACGATGCAAGAAGTTTGTTTACCCCTTCTGATCTGGTTATAATGTACAAATCTTTCTTTCGTCCAAAACTCGAGTATAATTCTCATATTTGAACTGGTGATCCTATAACGTACTTGAGTCTTTTGGATAGGATTGAAAAAAGAGCTTTAAAAATCATAGGCGATCGTTCTATTACTGAGACATCTAATTCTCTTGAACACCGCCGCAAGATTTCATGACTATCACTGTTTTTTTTCAATATTTTCACAAACTATTCTCTAGTGAAATCGCCAGTTGTATACCTCTTCTCAAGCAATTAAACAGTAATACCCGCACTTCTAGGAATGCTCATCAGTTTACCTATGAGCCCATTTTCAGACGTACTGTTAAGTAAAGGATTCTTTCTTCAGCCGCACTACACGAATGTGGAACGCTTTACCAAGCTCAATATTTCCCAATAAACAATTGACTCACAGAAGATGATTTCATCTGATTTCTTCTTTAAGTTGACAAGGTTCCAAAATTTGTTCGAAGTTTCTTTCAAAGAGGGGCCCATATCAGTAATATAACTATACCATAAGGAATTAGAAATAAACTTAAATTCATTAAAGAGTTTAATATAAAAAGAGAAGTTAGTTGCAGACAGAGTTTTGAGGTAAGTCTTTCGTGCCTTATTTCTTCTGTTTCGCAGTGAACACAAATCTTTCGTGCACCAAGAGTGGCTAAAGTTTGTATTTCTTGATTTCTTTAAAGATAGACTTGTTTCCAAACAATGATTAAGGATAAACTATAAAACTACTACAGGTTCCATGATTCATGCAACTGAAATATTTCGAACAAAATTTTGAGATCGTGAAAAGTAAAAATACTAGCTTCAATTTCTGTGGAGATATTTAAATAAAAACTATGATACTTTCTTTTGCCATTGGTATTACGATTTTTCTATGTATATACAATTAAGCTACTGTTAAGAGATCTGAAGGTTTGATGAATCATTTCATATTTGCTTTGGTATAAAAGTCAGTGTTTTTTATGAAGAACTCCAAACATTCACTTCATCAGCTAAACAAGCTAAAATTATCTCCAAATAATGTAGATACCCTAATCAACTTGTTCCAAATTGTTAAAACGTATTTATCACAAAAAAGAAACCTAAATATTTTCACTTACATTCTTAAAGAGCTCATTGATTCTGCTCTTCTCGTCCAATTCACCACTTTTGACCAATCCAATTTTAGCCAAATGCTTCGGCGTTGCCACCGACAGTGCAATAACATCACCAACAGCTTCATGGAATCCCGGATTGGGTGCCTGTCTGAATGGCATCGGTTGATGCTGATACTGCAGATAGTACTGAATATGGCCAAGTTCATGGTGAGCAATATACAAATATCTCGTAGTCACTTCTGTGCACTGTTTAATCCTCACATCATCGGTTTCATATAAATCCCATGCGCTTGCATGACACACTACTTCTCGATTGGTGGGTTTTTCGAGGACGCTTTCCCTCCAGAAGATTCTGCAGCAGAAAAAAGAGATACAAACAAAAGAAAACAAATCATGAAAAGGCGCCGACAACGACGACAATTGAAGAGTAAAAATGAATGAATCGCAAGACACAAGCCGTTGGGAGTTAAGTTGGGAGATAAACCTCAGGAAGGTCAGGTTTCTTTTTTTGTGCCTTGTTTCACTGATTCCGATTCAAATATTTAGAAGATTGTACAACAGAAAAGGTTATCAATGCGAGGGCACAATGCCGTAATCAAAAATCAAGCCAAAAAAAAGTACTACGAACTTACTCTGGCAACTTTGTCATGTTCAATGACTGGAAGAACTCATCTCCTAGCTGGAAAATCTTCACAGGGGTCAATCCCTGCTTGACCATCTCGCTGGTCACATCCACGTATGGTTTTTCTGGGTATGGGGTGAAGAGATCAGCGACTTCCTCCCAGCTCTGACCCCACATATTGCCCAGCAGATGCATTGGGATGTTTCCTCGCTCTGCAACGACCTTGCTGCCATAGTGTTCGCGCAGCTTATAACGCACGTAGCCATGTAGTTCCTTGTAGAATGGCAGGATAAGTTGATAAACCTGGTCTAGGTTGTCTTCGAAGTTCTGGTCGTCGTACTTTTCAATCCAGTCCTCAGCATAAGAATTGAATCCTACAATAATTGGGTGATACCCCGTCAATTGCTAACTTAACCAACAACTTACCATTCAATTTTGCAGCTTTCCTACTGAGGTTCACATATTTCTGGAAGTTCTCCCGCATTGGAGTACCAGCTCTGTCATAGAATGCCTGCCAATAGTACTTCAGTTCCTCCGGATTCCGGCTGTTCTGCAATCGCTCTTGAATGTGTGGCTCCAGGGTCAGCGAGCACTTCTCCTTGTCCTCGAAGGAGCACACTTTCAGCGTGGCATAGTTCTTCTGCATCGCCGAGATGGCACTGTGCAGTTCCAAGTGCTCCTCCTTCAGAAGCACATCAAATCCCAGCCTAGTAAGGATCTTCACTTGCCTATGGATATTGTCGTCCTCCAGATTCTGATAGCCCAACTCCAAGAGTTCCTCAGCTAGAGCTTTATTGAACGCTGCATTTTGCGCCAAAATCTCGTTCTTCTTCTGCATGTTCTCATCGGTGACATTGGTGTTGGCTATCCAGTCGGCCAGAGTGGCGCGATGTGTATGTAACCGCAGAGGCTCGTACTTGCGGTGCAGGAATACAGACGCCTCAATTTCTCGCTTCGAACACGACGACCCCGCCAAGGTCGAGGATAATGAACCCAAGCCAAAGATCAGGCCAATCACAAAGCTAATATGCATTCCCAGATGCTTCATCTTTTATTTTATTTAATCCAATCCTCCTCCACGGACGCAAGCAGAACACAGACTGAATACATTTCTTCCGTGCTTTGTAGATTCTCGGGTAAGATTCTTTTTCGCCGACAACGACAACGAGAACGACAACTCGTCGTCGTCGCAGTCACTTAGACTTAACAAGGTTATCGCTTGAGATGGCTATGGCTGTCGCAGTCGCTGTATTCTAGCTCAGCCAGCAGTAGCAGTACACTTGAACAGAGATAAGTTGATAGGTTGCATGATGGGCTGTAAGCAGGTTTAGCAAGTCCAGGCTAAAAATCAATTTTTGTTTTTGTTTCTTTTTGTTTTAAATTGAAAATTTGTACAAAAATAGGACAGAATAAAATAGCAACAAAAAAAAACAAACGTTATCAACAAAACAACAAAACCGCAAGTGTCGGTTTGCAGTGCAAAAAGGGCCATGGCCCGTATTCCTAAAAAGTTCTTGGAAGGGGTGATTACTTTTGATAGTGGTGCAAATTCGATTGTTTTTTGAACAATTGTTAACTTTCCTTGTTAAAGAATTATTGTCACGAACTGTTGGGATATGTTGGAATCATTTAGAAACAATTATTCTGTCGTTGTTGATCTGTCAAACTTCCGATATCAAAACTGAGCTGTGTTGTTTGTTGTTGCTTCCATTGACATTCTAGGTATGGACTGCCAGTCGATACTTATTCTCATACAAAAGCTCCCTTGAAAGTGATTTTACCTTTTAAGCTATGCTTGTCCTCTTTTAGCTTTGGAGAAACAAAAATCTAATTAATTTCCAAACGCTATCTGTCGTTTCTTTGCTTCAAAAACGTCTGTTTGTCGCTATAACAAGCCGACTCCACTAGAGATAATTTCTCTCAGAATACTCCTCCTGACATGAAAAGTCTAATGGAGTCGCGTTGTTTCATCTTATGATATGATGTTAGCGATCTCTCTCTGCTATTTTGTCTTGACATCGATGTCTGATATCAAATTTGACGTTTGAGTTTTTTTTCCTTTTTTGTGTGTGGATGACATCTCAATTTCATTATTTTGTGTGTCTCAAACCGACAAGTATTCATTTGGCGCGAACAAAAAAAAATTACTGTGTTAAAAAAAGTCGGCATTTGCAGTATACAATTATTATTATTATTCTTTTGACAAAACAAATTATTAAGGGTATTCATGCAAACACAGAAAACCCATAGAAACCTTAAAAACTGTAGAATTTTCTATCGGTAGAAATCAACTGTCAAAATTTGTATGGGAAAATATTCTGCAAAATATAGAATTTTATCTCTCAAATTTGAAGCAGAAATCGTAGAAAAAAAACGGATAAATTTTGTGTTTGTTTCTAACGTTTCCGCAAATATTTCTAATGGGGTGTTCATGTAAACCCTTTGCGGAAATTTATATTTTTCTACAAAGTAGAAAATTATATCGTTACATGAATACCCTTATTATTAAATTGAAAAACAAACGAATTTCTACACAAAACCCGAAAAATTGTGGGAAGAATTATTTTATTGTTTGACGTTTGACGTTTTTCAGAGATGAATTCACTTTAACATCTCTTGCTCAAATGAGATGTCAAGACATAAACTGCCCAGCGAAGAAAAAAAAAACTTCTAATTTTAATATCAGAGATCTGGTTGGCGATACAGATATCAAGTGGAGTCGGCCTGTTTGACAAAATAAACAAAATACAAAAATCTATTTCAAAAGTTTCTCCATATTTCCACTGAACCTACAGAAGAGCTAGCAGCGTTAAGTCTGCTATTACACGATGAATCTAGATGCATGCGACACTTCGAACAACATAAGTGCAAAAGAGAAAAAAAATTCGAAAACATGAGACGCAAGAAAATCGACCTGTGTCGCACGGGTAAAATTTTCCTTGCGACATTTGACGTTTCTCTGTTCTCTTATTCGTATTTTTGCTATTCTCTTTCATATGGTTTCGTTGTTCGAGAAGCAAACTTCGACGGACAGTTCATTTTGTAGGAATCTATGTCTTTGTTTTTTGATTAGAGTGCACAGTCAGAATATAAATCCTTTCTATATATAATAAAACTCATAAATTTTACAAAATAAAATGTTTTTTATTGATTTTAAAGAATAACAAAATTTTCTCGATTAATAAAAGTAAACAGACAAACAAACAAGTCGATGACGAAATAAAAATGAAAGAGAACTGTCAAAATAGATTCATGAACAAAAACACTCTATATGAAGATATAAATCTTTCGTACGTATCACCCTCCAAAACCCATTTGTTTACATTAGTGTATTTGTAATGTGGACGAATTCAACGAGAAAAATTGACGTGGTTTCACGCATACATAGACACAATTCCTGAGTTTTTAGGGGAAATTTCATGAATTAGAGGAGAAATTACACGCACACTAAGAAATACTTTATGAGGCCAGTTTCCGGTTTAGCTTGTAGGCAAACCAATATGGCTACCAAGGATTTATATCTTTACTAGAGTGTTTTTGGTAGCAACCATTAATCAACTAGATATGGACTAATAGTTGCCAACTTCGCGTTGGTGTCATCTATTCCTTAGTCTGCTATTACACAATGAATCTAGATGCATGCGACATCTTCGAATTCTTCTTTGTGATCCTATCCTGTTTCTCAAGTGCTATTACACGTTGAAACTAGATTCATGAACAAAAACACTCTAATAAAGATATAAATCCTTGGTAGCCATATTGGTTTGCCTACAAGCTAAACCGGAAACTGGCCTCATAAAGTATTTCTTAGTGTGCGTGTAATTTCTCCTCTAATTCATGAAATTTCCCCTAAAAACTCAGCAATTGTGTCTATGCATGCGTGAAAACACGTCAATTTTTCTCGTTGAATTCGTCCACATTACAAATACAACAATGTAAACAAATGGGTTTTGGAGGGTGATACGTACGAAAGATTTATATCTTCATATAGAGTGTTTTTGGTTGCTACATTTGACACTGATCTTAGGATAGCTATATAATGACGCCGTATATTCTAACACATCGTAACAATCTTGATATTAAGGAGGGAAAATATTTGACTATTGATACAAATAGTAAGAAAAAGAAAAGAAATAAGGGAAAGGCTAGTTTCTTCACAGTGGACATTCTTTTAACCGTGTTGTAAATCAATTTTAACGTTTTAAGTGCAACATGAGCTTAAAAAAGGGTTTGCTAATTTTTAAACAGTTTTAAATTGTGCCTACTCGTTTTTACATTTTATTAAAACTAAAATCACTGAAAGCTTTATTCAAAAACACCATGTCGTGCATATATTATGAAGTTATAATCTTCTTATGTACAATGACTTTAAACGCCTTAATAAGGTAAACGCGTCAAGTGGTTGAATAAAACCTATATAATTGGCCAGTTTATATTTCTAAGATCTCAACAAATCTACATATTCTCAGAAATATAATCAAAAAATCTCATACACATTTTTCAATTTCGCTCTCTTAATCGCACAATTCAAAAAAGAAAGGTCTTCCATAGAGACCATTGCAATGCATCTTTTCCTAAGCGAATCCAGGTGGGGTTTTCTCTAAGCAATTTTGAAGTACATACACCACTGGGATGAGAAAGATTATGAACCATGTTAAAAGCTGTAAAGTGATTTTGGTATGTATGGCCGGACGGTTCCTGTCTTGCATTTTGAATAATCTTAAAATTTGAAACAGTTCCTTTAAGTCTTCATCGTCCGTTCTTTCTTGTTGAATAGTTTTTCTGTCTAAAACTATTGGCATGTCGATTGAATTAATGCGAGATAACGCATCTGCTACGACGTCCTCTTCACCCTTCACATAAATAATTTGCGTCTAATGAAGTCAAGTCAGTAGTTTGTGATCAGGAATACAGCCAGAAGTTCATGATCATAGATACTATACTTTTTCTCTACATTCGAGAGTTTTCTTGAAAACAATCCAATTGGTTTCCAAGTATAATCTTTAAATTGCTGGAGAGAAGTTGTAAGAGCGATTGGAGCTGTAGAAATGACATAAGTTTTGCTTCAGCAAGAATACGTTTACTTTTATCAAAAGCGGTGTTGGCTTCTTCTCTTCATTCCAATTTTGTTTTGTCGTTCTTTTGGAAACTTAAATGTAACTATTCAGGGGTAATATTAATAATAATAATATTATGCTTTCTGCATTTGATATACTTCTTCCATAACTGTTTGCTATTTTGGGTAGTTGAGAATTTGTTCAAGACGTTCTGGTATAGGAACAAATCTAGTTTTATTGATGTCAAATTTACTTCTTTTTGGGCAAACTTGCACTTGATGACGTTAATGGATAGGGCGTTTCTCTACAACGGTCAAATACTTACCGTAAATGATATTGGTGTTTTTCATCAGTAGACATCACTAAAATGCTATCTATGTATACAAACACAAAATTTATATCACGAAACATTAAATTGACGTATCTCTGGAAAGCTTGGCTTGCATTTCGCAAATCAAAAGGCATCGCAAGGTACTCGTAAAACCCCCATGGAGTGATGATTGCGGCTTTCTTGATATTGGTATTTGATGATATGCTTTCTAAATCAATAATAGAAAAAAATGAAAGTATTGATGAAGAAATGGAAAGACATCAGTTATCATTGGTGGAGGATATTCGATAGGAACTGCTGCTGCATTCAACTTTCTGTAGTCCCCGCAAAGTCTCCAAGAACCATTCTTTTTTTTGTACCATGTAGCTTGAATATATAGACTTAAAAATGGTCTGATTACTCCTCGGTCGAGTAGGTCCAATATTTCTTTCTTTTACTGCCTTGGATTTCTCACCGACTAGTTTCTGATACTTCTCAGCAACAGGTGGTCCAGAGTTAACAATGTAAAGCGAATAAGCGGCATTTATCTCCTTTTTATTAATCGTTAAAGGTTTCGTTATTTCAACAAATTGTTTCAGCATTGTTGAGTATGGCATAGTGGAATTGATAGTTGATACGCTATGCATTGCGGTTTTGTGCATACCTTTGTTTTTAACAATTTTTAGTTTGGCATCAATAAGAAGTTGGTTCTACAGGGTGCGCCAGAGAAACTTACTTATTTGAAAAAATTACCGCGAGCTGAGTTGGGTGGGTAGAGGGGCAAGAGGGGGCGCATCTGGAGGAGGAAGTTCCCAAGTTTGTTTTTCCCTCCAGTTAGTTGCCATCATGCTCTGGTCTAGAGAGCAGCGGGCCTTCGCAGTTGAGAGCTTCTTTTCTAACGGTCGCTCACTTGTTGCTACGCAACGTGCCTTCCGCGCTCGCTTAGGAACATTATCAAGGAATTTTTTCTTCCAAGACTCGAAGAAATGAACGTTAGGAACGTGTGGTTTCAGCAAAATGGAGCCACAGCACACACAGCACGAGACTCAATGAATTTGTTGCGACAACATTTCCCCGACCGCCTCATCTCTCTCAGAGGCGATTTCCAATGGCCGGCACGCTCTCCAGATTTGACTCCATGCGATTTCTTCTTATGGGGTTATTTGAAATCCCTGGTTTATGTCGATCGACCACGGACCATAGCACACCTCAAGAACAACATTCGCGACGCCATTGCCAACATACCGATTGATATGCTGCGAAGAGTGGATACGAATTTCAAAAATGGACTTCATCAGTGCATGCGCAATGGGGGTCGCCATTTATCCGATGTCATTTTTAAGACTGCATAAAAAAAAAATTGGGATATTGTATTCTCAAATAAAAAAAAAATTTAAAACAATAACTGAAGTACTTTTTTTTTATTGACCTTTCAAATAAGTAAGTTTCTCTGGCGCACCCTGTATAAGTCCTCAATGATGAAAGGTCATTTAAAAACTCTATATGAATTTCAAATGCAACTGTTATAATTTAAGATCCAAATGTCTAGATTTTCGTTTGATCTGCAGCAAAAGGTTTTAAGTCACTCACATCCTAAGGCTTCTGGGCATAGAATTTGGGAATGATTGAAACTGTTGATCCAGAGTTATTGAGATATTTTATATTGGTTAAGTTTTCAAAGATATTTAAACGGCTTTCTATGATTTGGAAAGAGCTGGTTTTAGAATCGATATTAATGTTGCTGTCGATAATCGATTTAACTGGCGAAAGCCTTTTTAGCTTTCCAACTTTGCTAACTGTTCCGGTTTTCATGAATATGTATAGAGTGATTGGATTGATCTTCCTCGTGAACGCGGTGCGTTACAAATCTGGATCTGATTAAGCGGATGTCCTTCTGTATTATGTACATAAATTCAATGTTATTATTGATGCTAGGCGATACTGCTTGTTTAGTTGAACGATCTAACTTTTTTGGCCTGAAATTGTATATGCTGATGACCTATAATATTGCAAAAATTGTCAGCCATTTTAGATGAATGAAAAGCCTAAATTTTGTTTCAAAAGTTTCAGCGTACCTTCAGATGAGTCTATTTTCAAATTCTTCATATTTCTCCTGGATACTATTGTCTAGTGATAAATCTGCTGACATTTTCAAAACGTCACCTTCCATGTTAACCAATATTTGGGAAAACTTTTGTTCATCGTTTTCAATGTTGTTTAATTTGAATGCTGCTGCAACCTGTGTTAACCAAATATTTGGCTGAGATTTGTCGAAATAACATTACTTGACATAGACATTAGGCTGTTTACAATCATCTTGACCTTAATGGATTTCTGCTGTGATTTCTTCTTAAAGCTGACGTAAGACCTGTACATTTTTTTCATCGTCCGGTTTTAATTTGTCTTCTGTTTCCAAAATTTCTTTTGATAATTTCTGAAATAGAGTTGTATTAGTCCATCAATGGAATCCCTTTCTTCGTCTGCACGTTGATACAATTTTGAATTCTCACCGAGTTCAATTTGTTTTGCATCGATTCGATCTTAAGTTTCGTTAAATTGCCTATAAAGATTAGCAAGTGATTTTAATTTGGTCTTTGCTTGGAGTGGGGTTTTAATTTAAATATTAAAAAAATTGGAAATTTTTGTGATCAATCCTTTTATTGAAGTCCTGCGTTTTATGAGTTTCTGAAGATTGTCTTTCTTTTTTTAAACTCTTCTCTTATAGGCTCAGGTAAGATTCATAAAATCTCTAGAAAAATTGTGATTTATCGTTAAGTGAATCACTTCGGGGTCACCAAATTTGTGGTTGTTTATCAATATCAACAAACAAGAACATTATTAAATTCTCATACAAAATTCTCACTTTTGCTGTCAGAAATCTGAGAACAGAATTTTGTTGATTCGACTTCTAAGGAATTCTCTGTCACACAATTCACAAAAGAGTAAAAGAAATGAAAAATAATTTTGATTGTAGTGAATTTATATTTTATTATCCTCTTCTGTCATAATCTCACGTTGAAGCATTGTATATATGTATATCAGCTTTCTCCCTCACACATCTTAATACTTATGAGGACAAAATAATATACTCCTTTCATTCCCACTCTTGCTTTCAAATTTTATTTTCCAGTCGCTCTTAGGTTCCACACCAAATTTCCGTGCACACAGCGCCCTCATGGTCCACCTTTCGTAACAAAATTTTCTGTTCCATGATAGTACTATTCAGTTTTATATACAATGGTTGAAGGTTTAATATGCAAAGTTATCATAGAAAACTGAAACATCTAATGATGTGCGATTATAGTCTTGGTTTTATTTCCATCTGTTTCCACCTTCAACTCGAACTACATTGCCTCTTTCGCCCTACCCTATCGACAATATTTTAGTTCGGCATGAATCCACTAGCACTACCATCTGCATCAATCTGTCATTTTACCGCAAAATGTCAGTTTTGAAGAGAAAAATTCCACAGAACAAACATTTCCCAAAAAATTCAGTCGCCTCTCTTCAGTTTTGTTGTCACTTTGGTCGTTGCCGTTCGAACTGCGGTTCGTCTTCGTTTGTGATTCAAATGAAATTTTAACAAATTTGTATGTTTTTTCGTTTTGGAATTTTAATTACTTCTTCTCGATTGTGATGTGCGCGTTATAAATGTCAGTGTCTACCAAATTGTTTTGTTTACAATAAAAAGAATAAATCTCGTCGGCCTCAAAAGTGTTTCTCGTCTTTCGCAAGCCTTCGTCGACGTCGCGTCGGTGGTTTTTGGCGTTTTTCTGATGAGAAAGTTATGAAAAATAAATACGAGTAAATAAGAAAAATAAAAGATGAGCATGTAAGCGAAAAAGTCAACAAACGAAAGGAATTTCTTCCAAGAATAAACCAGAGGCGCAGAAGAAGAATAATCCTTCTTCCTCCTCCTGCTGCTTCTCTGGAGTTGGACCAACAAAACAGAAAAGAAGAATAATTGTACCTACTCCACCTCTCATCTTCGTGCAACTTGCAAATGCTCCAATTTGTTGTTGAAGTTTTAAAGCAGAAAAGTTGTGTTGTTTTGTTGTTGTTATTGTTTCTGCTTCTGCCTGCAATTGCTGCTGCTGCATCTTCCTAAGTGTGTCTACGTTTTTAAGAAGAAGAAGAAAGTTTCTGTGTCACAACCTCGTTATTTTTTGTTGTTGTTTTCTGTCTTTTGTTTGTGTTTTGTGTTTAAATTGTGCGGCATTCGCGTTGATTTGCCTTTACAAAAAATATAAAAAAGAAAATTAAGCGCGCGTGGTGCTCCACAAGAAGATGAACAATCATTCGACACCTCCTCAGCAGCGTCACGGCCATGCAGTTGCAGTTGCGGCTGCTGCAGCCGTTGCCGCTGCTGCTGCCTCAGGTCCTCCGTCCTCATCGTCGTCTTCGGGTCATCATCATCATCATCATGCTGTTTTGCATTCACCATTCATCAGCAATTCGTTGGCCATTCGACAAGAGATCCAACGCTTCGAGAGCGTTCATCCGTCAATTTACGCAATTTACGATTTGATTGATTTGCTGCCCGATGCTCAGATTGCCCAGCAGATCCGGGATCATGTTGTTTGCATTGAAGGTGAGTTCTTTATTTTTCTTTTACATTTATTTATCTCACCAATTTCATCTCTTTATCATCATTTCTTCTTGAAAATTGGTCTTGGTCTTTTCTTGGCGATGAAGAATGAAATTGTGTACATTTATAAATGTTTTTGAGAAGCATCAGGGAGGCCACTTAGTTGGAAAACAAGAAACCGGCTTTTGTAGTCGAGTTGGAAGTTGTTGTTGTTTTTCTTGTTGTAGTCGTTGGTGAACTTGTGTTTTTGTTTACATTGAAATTGGAGGGAAATTAAGAAGACATAAGAAATTAACGAATAGACAGTATTTAGGGGGGGGATATTTTGTAGAATTCACGATCAGGTCATAAACTGATCAAATTTCTTAGCCGACAGAAGACCAATCAATTAATGTTTTTAGGAATGATAGAATCTCTAAAGAGGTCTTATAAGATTGCTCCTGGTATCTAATCCCATTTTATGATTAGCTGTCACTTTGATGTACAAATGTCTTTAGAAATTCCATAGTATTTCCATTAAATTGTGGAAGCTGCATAATTATGTAAGACTTTTACTTTTGCTGGAGATTATGGTGATAACAAGTTTCTTACATCGATGTTGTCAGTGTCAGTTTGAGTTTAAATTAATTCATAGTGACCATAATTGCATATTCTGTGATTATGGAAATGAAAATTTGTATTCCATTTATCTTACATGTTATTGATGATTATGCAATTTCCAAGTGATGCTCCAGTGAATTTCATTTAGAGTAAATGTCATAAAACCCTTTGAATGGAATTTATTTGGGACATCAATAACAACTGGATAGTGTTAATTTCATTTCTCTATTTGAAATTTAAATGTTTCTTTTATTGCAACCCATTTAATAAAAATGTGTAACATTAACCTGCCTCATCCCTTAAATCATTATTGTGGACAATTCCAATGTACCTCTGCAATTCTAATTAGCTTCACTTTTCTTGTTAGATAATATTCAAACTAGTAATTAAGGATGCTATAGTCTTTGCAAAAATAAAACACATTATGTAGCTATGGATTTTTAAAGTTCTAACTTGAACTTCAGAGAATGTAGGTATAGGAAAATGGAAATTTTGGTTAAGTCCTAGTACATAATTTTGTATTGAATCAGACAGAAAGATGTGAACTATGGTGTTAAGGCAGTATATGTATACAAAGATTAGAATTGTGGAAGAAATTTATTGCAATTGTGTTCCATAAAAATGACACTCTTGGCAAACGGAATAGATCCTAAAATAAAGGAATTTTTATAGTACTTGCCAATGTGTTTAGCGAATAAATATTTTGCAGGTTAATCCTTAAATATGTTGCTGGGAATAAATATCTAACATGAATTTCGCCCGGTTTTTGAAGCGTTGTATAAAGGAAACCAAAAATATTTGTACCATCAATTTTTTTATCATTTGTTTATTGATTTGTTGTTCATACATAAAAAAATTAATTAAAAAAAAAATTAAAATTAACAAAGTTACAAGCAGTCAAAGTGGGGGGTTTAAATAAAAGAGGGTGTCCTGGCGTGCATCCTACCAACCCTCCTGGTGATCTGAAAAACAAAAACCAAATTATTATAGATGTCGCTATTGTTTCACCCTTGGATAAGTTAAAAAAAAACTTTTTAACAAAATGGCAGCAGAATTTTTTAAAAATACTAAATGAGAAGTTATATTTTTGAACATCCTCTTCAAATTTGAAGTAAATCGGTTTATTAGAACTCGATATATCCTTACCACCAGCTCGAAAAAAGTAGTTTCGAGAAAAACGCCTTCATAGTTTTGAGACAAGTTTTCGACAATTTTACTTATAGAATGATACAGAATACGTACATATTAATAATATCAAAAATAAACACGTTGTCAGAGCTAGCACTTCCACTCAGTATAAAGGTTGCCACAAAAGTAACTTAAAATGAAACTAAAAGGACAAAACAGTTTCTATGACCTTCAAAACCAGTTTCTATGACCTTCAATTAACTTGTGAAATAATAGGAATATTAAAAAATCCTTTTAAACGCATATTCTTGAATGTCTAAATTTTAGAAATATGAAAACAAATTTTTTTTGATTTTTTCAAAATTCTACACTAGAATACCCCCTTAAGGAATTTGCAGTGTTTTTCCAACTCCTATAGTTTAGAACAAAAATTTCCCGAACATTAACACACTTCACATTACGTTGTCATTATATTCTCTTTTTGCAATTGTCTTAAGGCTTGGTCAACTCTTTTAGACTTTCTGATCAAAGCATCGTCTTTCAAGCAGAGGTATTGGCAGTGACAGTAGTAAAACCGATTTCATCCATAGCAATTAAATCCAAGCTTGTAAGCTACTGCGCCAAGAACTAACGATTGTAAGGCCAGAGTGATGTACTTGAGCATGACCACGCTTCCCATGCCACTGAACTACCCTCTATCAGAAAAGATTTAAAATTTTACGTAGATACTTCTTCAATAATCTTGATGATCTCAGAAGACCTTAGAAAAAACAGTCTCTTAACCTCTTTTAAAGCTTCTAAATGGTGGCTGGAAAACAACAAATCCATAGATAATTACCTTCAGGGAGTATACTCCAGGGTATCACAAGTGATCTACATTGATCTTTGTATATGTGGCGCTAATAATATTAACTGCCAGCCCATTTACCTAACCTTGCCTAGTTATAAACTTTTAAGATAAACGGTAAGATGAAGAATGTCATTATATCTACATACACCTGAAAAGACATCGTTAAAAAAAAAGTTCTGCAGATAATCAGTATCATTCAGGACACACAGTTTAAGTAAATAACTTTGGCTTGTCAGAATGATGCTAAAAGTTCTAATCAAAGCTAAAAGAGTCCTAAATTTTGAAAAGTTGTTAAAAAATAAAAAAAAACATAGCTTAAAGTTCAGAGGAATCGAAGGCAAATATTTTGTCTTGTATCTAAATACTGGAATTACATATATCCAAATAATGAGAATAACTTTAAATATTGAAAAATTTGAGCTCCTTCAATCAGCATTCTTAAGTTTGTCGTTTGACGTTTTTTGTTGTGTTTTTTTTGGTTTGAATTCAGAGTTCATTTGCCGTCAGACATAGATTTTTCTATGTTTCATTTGGAAAGGTAAAGATCCTTGTAAACTGCAACGAATAATATCTCCAAAATCAGAAATCTTAGCTGTATGGTGCTGAGGGAATTAAAAAGAAAAATATTATTAAAAAGAAAAACCGTTTAAAAGTCCGACTACCCCGTTGGTTTCGTAAGTAAGTACTAAATGTTAATACATTTTATTTTTACGGGTATTCCAGAACCCGTCCAACTTGCGTGGTAAAACTTAGAGAAATAAATTAAGTACAAAGAATTTTGAGTTAAAATTACTCTACTTTAAAATTGCTCTAAAGTAATTTATTGTAAAATGATATAAATGTCTTTAAGTTATTTTTGCTTAAATCTTTTCTATTTTCCATTTTATGAAAAAGAGTAATAAGAAAAAAAGTTATAGCTTCACATTTAATTTAAGCTTGAAATGAAATTGAAAATAATTGTATCTACATTTTGTAATAGGTTTGATATTTGAGGGAAGGGAAAAGCATTTAAATCGATTTTTGGCATACGTATGTCTTCAATAACACAATGTTCTTTAAAAAACAATCTCTTCCAACTACGCTGAGACCTATAAATGTAAAATTAACATGGTTTAGTTTATGATTAAAAACTTGATAACGTTTTTTTTTTTTATAAATTTTTGAATACATTTTAATATTTCAAAAACTTTATTATCGGCTTGAAGTACAATAAAAAAGTGTATGATTGGAATTCGACTTCGATCATGTGACCACGGCGGGCACGTTTGCAGCAGTCGACCCAATTTTGGATAAATCTGAAACACATTCATGAAGCAAATGGGATTTTCACCCGACCAGTGACACCTATTTTGCGCTTATTGAGGAACCAATTTGAGCCAAAAATTAGCTCCGTCACTGATGATGATCGCATCTTCTTCAGTGCCCAACCTTCAGTTCTTGAATCAGCTTGATCTTATGTAAATTAAGATCCTCACGCAAAATTTGGTTTCAGCGATGCCCAATTCTTGAAAACTGCATCGCCGCCTTGGAATTGACTGATTTAAATCGTTAACTAGGGACGCCTTAATGGTAACAATATTTTCGACACTTCGATCAACCCGATGTCTCACTGGCACGGCAACATCACACAACAAATATCTAGACTTTAATTTTTGGACTTAACTTGGTATTGCCTATCTACTAGGGCAAAAATTACGACTGTAGATTAGAGTAAACGCTCTTAAAGTTGCAGCTATGTTGGGCTTAGTGAATCAATTGACATTGAAATGATGCTGTCACAAATTAAATGCAAAGTTGTCAAGTCCCTATTGGAAAAACCCGATATAGTCTCAAACAAAGGTGTCACTTATTAGAAAGTATAACCTTAAGCAAGTTTTGTTGTTGGTTATAATTGGCAAATAGATTTCTGAGGTAAACAAGAAAAAATTGATATCTTGTTATTATTTTTTGACAACTCTTAACAGACGATAAAGATCTAATTGGACTTATTTTGAGTACCTTATTAGAACGATTAAAATTTGGCCAGACCTTTAACTTTCCACTTTGTCTCTTTTTGATTTTAACTGTAATTGAATGTGAATTTAATTTATTATAGGGATTTGACAAGATGGAAGAAGTAAGCTGTTGTGTAACAACTAACAGTCCAGTTATAACTACCAATGGTTTTCATCATTTAAAATTTTGTTGCGAGATTTAAAGGCGACTAGGAGAATGAGCTGTAATAGTTGTTTACTAAAAAAAATTCTTCATTTAACCAAGAACTTTTCCTTTAGTTCATTTTTATTTTTTCAATGATTAAATCGTTTTCAGTGAACAGCTGATTTTTGTTTATAATTCGGAACAAAATCGTTTCACTGTGAGCGTTTCATTTTTGGTTTCAATGATCAATTGAAATGTTTGATTTCAACCAGGAAATTTTTGTTCAATAACAGACATTTTCAATGATATAACCGACATCTAAACAAAATTCAAGTAATTAGTTTTAATGATGAAAACCAGTGGGAGCTAAAATTTTAAACCCCTGTGCTTTATCAAAATTGTAATTTTGACACTGTCATGAGTCTGTTTAGCTTCTGCCAAAGCACAATGTGTTCTGTTCACTAAGGAAACTTAATGATGTAATTTATTTTGAGTGATAGTTTTCCTTTCGAGATGCGTTCGTTTTCTTCTGGTGAAAACAGTAATAATTTTAAGTATGTACGTGTCATTAATGAGTACTCTTTTTGAGGCGTTGCAGATGGGAGATGAGATGAGTGTTGGATAGTATCAACATAAATACGACTTTTTTTGTGAGATAAGTTTTTGGATTAATTTTGCTACAGATAAGTGGAAGGGTGATTCATGCAACGGTTCAGCAGTTTTTCTATTACAACGATTAGATATCGATCTGTAAGAAGTCTAAAATTTTGTATCATTCATTTAAAAAAAAACTATCACCTAATCCTAAAAGTAACTTGAAAAGGGCTTGGTTAGTGTTTGCTTTTTGATTTTTATAGAATTCTGTTAACTTACGGTCACGAGAATTAGTATTATTTCTACATTAATTTTTAAAAAGTAGAAAAATGTTGTAGGATGCTTCGAGAGAAAAATTCTTCGGGTGATTTTTGGTCCCGTACGCATAGAAGGAGAATGGAGGAGAAGATATAACGACGAACTGTACGGGCTGTACAGCGACACTGACCTAGTTAGCAGAATTAAAGTCCAACGGCTTAGATGGCTGGGTCATGTAGAGCGAACGGACATCAACGCTCCAGCCCGGAAGGTCTTCGAATCCAATCCCGAGGTACGGCGCAGTAGAGGAAGACCGCGACTCAGGTGGCGCACTCAGGTGGGTGAAGACTTCAACCAACTTGGCGTTCGAAACTGGAGACAGCTAGCTAGGGACCGAGCTGGCTGGAGACGCATGTTGGTTGAGGCCCAGGTCCGCCCCGGACTGTAGCGCCATCTTAAGTACATAAGTAAGTAAGAAAAATGTTGGTATCCTTTTCGATGCAATCATCAGTGAGAACGTTACAGTTATAAAAAATGCTTCAAGTTATACAAAATTTCAAATACAAATGAAGAAATGTGAATTTCACTATAACATCAAAATAGTAAAAATGGACAAAAAACATCTGAAGACTAACAACTGAATTATTTGGAAACGTTTTAAAAATCAAAACACTCAAAACAACCTGCTCGATTTCATTCTGTTTTTAAATTCTAATTGTTAAACTATTAAACTGCTTGGATTCGTCTTAAAAATGTTGTTCGTCAACCCCCTCGCTCCTTTCCATTTCTAGAACTCAGACATGATTAAGAGATGTAATTCGCTATCCAAATTAATTCATGTGCAAATTATTTAAATATTTCAAGATTGTATAAATGGACAGTTAACATTGAATTCTGGATATTTTCGGATATCCGGATATTTTTCTGAACAAAGTTTTTTTTTGATAAAGTTAATAAAAAAAAAACATTTTTTAGCATACAAGTTAATTTTAATTTAAGATATGAAAATCCCTTTATGTCGGATAATTTCCATAAAGAATACTATTAGATAAACATCAGTGTATGAAAAAATCCATCCGAATACAGGATTTTTTTTTTGATGAATTAGACTCTAATATAATGTAGGTAATGTATAAAATAAATCCGTTTTAAAATGTGCTAATGCATTCGAATAATTCCGGGTAACGCATATAAAACAAATGGAAAAAGAAAAATTGAAATTAATTACATCTTCTTCGAATCGACACTTCTAGAAATCACATTTAAATATTAAATCTACAGTTGTGTGAAAAAAAGAAGCTCATATCAAATTAAACACCCCCCGGGAAGCACATTTTAAAAACATTACACAAATCAACTCAATCAAATCACATGAACTTCAATTAATCTTCTTTAATATTTATTCATTCAAACATTTCTCCATACATATACATAGCCGCTGTCTGTTGCCAAACAAATTACAAAAAAAAAAACATAAATTTCCTGCTCAACATGACGCCCCCTAATACGCCCCATATTTCCTTTCTCGATAAGAAACTTACAACTTTCCTATCATCAACAACTATGCTCACATAGAGATTCCTTCTACTTTTATTCTATTTTTCTACTCCTATCATTAAGATGCACTCATCCAAGTGTCTCCAGTCTTTCACCGAGCTTCGGTATATATCCCGCTGTTCAGCAAAAAAAGAAGAAAAATTAGATTAGATTGGGAATATGGGTCGTTTCCTCGTGAGGGATATGGAATAGGTACTGCAGACTGCAGCACTGCATAGCATATGTCAACCCATCAAGACTGAAGCAAGCAATCGGAGTAATTACGCGCGCATATATGCAAAAAGTAGAAGCGCACAAAATCAATCACTGCCAAGTGACATGTCCCGAGCTTCGTATGTACTCCGAGACTCTAGGTGCAGGTTGTCGCATTCTTCGTCGATTCCCCAAACAACAACAACAACATATAATACCCTCACACAAAATGTGAAAAATCCAATTTGAATGAACGGATTAAAACGTCTCTCTCTGTAAATCGAATTTTTGCATTAAAAAAAAGAAACACAAATCAGCCAAATGGTCATACAACTCACCCCTGACGATTCAAGGCAGCGGACCCCGAACGATGATGGTTTTGGTCAGACTATGAAATACAGAAAAAAGTTTTAAAAACCCTCCCGCTTCTGAATAAACGCGATGTGCAATGCACATATTACCACCATAGTCATGCATTTTGAATGCAAAACACACTGGTAACCGTCATTGCCTATTCAACGTCGTCGTCGAACGAATAAAATCGAGCAAAACTAAATAATGAAAAATAGAATTAAAAACTTTTTATGCTTGTGCTGGGGTACACCCGGCACAGCTTAGCTCCAAAGGGCTACTAGTTTTCTCATTCTATTGTTTATGGAATATGGTGGTAGGTACGCCTTACCTAACTATACCAGCTTCCTTATTTTATTCGAATGGTGTGCCCAAACGCCGCCGCCGCCGCCGCCGGTAAACTTTCAATTTCAATTCGATTAGCATTCGGAGAGTTCTATGATGAAACTGTATTGCCAACCCAGGTGGGTTTTCATTTTGTTTGCGCATCAATCAACAATTAACATGTCTATTGAATTGTGTAGTGTAAGCTCAACATTCACAGAAAGTTTGTATTTTACAATTTTATTTTGTGATATCAAACATTTTGTGTTCAGAATTTGATTTTTATCTAAATTCATGACATTTTATTCTTATTGAAAGTTATTCACCTTTATCCAGTGTTATCCGAAGCTAAAACTATTATCGGAGCTATAATAACTCATACAGTGTTAATTGAGACTAAGATTTTTGTGTTGATAAATCCATTAATATATTTAATGTATCAATTGATTTTGTTTTGTTCTCACACTTTTATCCGAAAGCTTTTATTTGAACTGATAAAGAGGTTTCTTTTATAAAAAATATTGACTGCATCCATGACATTTTATTCTGTTTTTTTCACCATTATCCAATCTTATCCGAGTCTAAAACTATTATCCAAGCCATTATAATTTGGTATATTTATGTTATTCGTCATCATACAGTGTTACTCAAGACTAAGACTTTTGCGTGTTCATAGATCCGCATTAAATTTTTTCACGTTTATCCGAACATTTATTTGAACTGATAAATGTCTTTATAACAATATTTTGTTTGTTATTTCTTTTATCCCAAGACTTATTTAAACTGTTAAATAGTATTTCTTCTTTTTTTATAACATCTATGTCATTGTAGTCTGTTGTTCTGTTTTTCACCATTATCGAGTATTATTTGAGCCTAAAACTGTTATCCGAGGTATAATTATTTGATATATTTATGTAATTTTCCATCTTATAGTGTTACTCACTTTTATCCGAAGACTTATTTGATCTAATAAATAGAATTTCTTCTTTTTTGAACAAATTATAACTACATCCATGACATTTTATTCTCTTGTTTTATTTTTTTCACCAATATCCAGTCTTATCCAAAAATTGTTATCCGTGCTATAATAACTTCAAGCTTTTCACCATCATACAGTAATATTGGAGACACAGACTTTTGTGTTAAAAGATCAATTTTACATTTTTTTTTGTATCCAGTGATTGTTTTATCTGAATTTGTTCGAATACATTTATCCAAACGGATAAATAGAGTTGCTGTTTTTGTTTACAAATTTGAGTGGATCCATGACATTTTATTATGTTGTTCTATCTTTTTCACCATTATCAGCTGTTATCCAAAATCAAATTTCCATAGCTTTTTATGAATTCAAAGTAAGCCGATTTTAATTAGAGTGAAATAAAGTTTAGTATATTCGGAAAGAGTTTTTTATTTTATAAATCTTATCGATTAAATTTCGCCCCGTACGTGGCTTTGAAAACTATCCATTTTAAAGGAATATCTTTATACATAGTTGAGTTCATATATTCATGAATCTTTGCGAAGAAAATATTTCGGGTCAAATTGTATCTATCCAATGAAGTCTTAGCTTCATATTTATATCCTGGATAATTAATTTTTTGATGATAAAAATGTTTCCATGACATTTTATTGTGTTGTTCTATCTATTTCACCATTATCCGGTGTTATCCGAGGTTAAATTTCCATAGCTTTTTATGAATTAAAAGAAAGACGATTTTAATTAAAGTGAAAGATACTACTATAGAGTTAGAATACTCAAGAATCCTTACTTAGAGACGAAGAAAATACTTCTGTGAACATTTTATTCAATGAAATATAAGCTTTATATTCCTATCATGGAGAATTACTGTTTTGCTGCACTAATGTTCATATTGGTGTTGAAAATATTTCTAATCAGATAATTTGTTGTTAATATCGTAACTTTTATCCGTACTTGTGAATTCATTCAAACTCACTCAAAAATACAGCTTAGTAGTATTAAATTTAAATGATAATTAGCACATTTAAATTAAATTTTAATTTTAGGATTTTAAGTCTTAGTTTTCCATGAAGTTCCTTATTTCTATAGGACAATAAGTTTTATAAATTCCGGAATCCGGAATCATTTCATATCAGTTAATGCATACTTTATTTCTTTTATCAACAAAATCAAGAAAACTATGTATACAAATATGTTATCGAAACTTATCTGGAAACTTGACTTAGGTTAATAATGCGTTAAGTTCTTGTAAACCATTATCCCGAAAATATTTTCTGTTTTAAATGCTATGATAGATTTGTATCTGATAAAAAAAAATTAAATATTGGTTTTTCAACAACGTTCAATTAATCAAACCTAAAATCTACATTTGGTGTTTTTTGTATTGCTAAAATTAGTTTGTATTCTTATCCGAGATTATTTGAATACAAATCCTCATATTCCAAAAAATAAATGTTAATGACTCTCTGTGAAATACAGCTTTATACATCAACAACCAAACACCCTTGCATAGTTTCAAAAATTTTCTTTTGTTTAAATATCTTATTTTTGTTAAAAACCTTTATCCATATTTATCCAAGCATTTTAAGAAGTTATCCGATGTATTATTTACGATCTTTAAAATAACCCGTTCTTATAGAAATTTATTTGGAAATTGTAACAGTTATCCAGTAATATTTTTAACATTCATTTTGGTAACTCATGACTAATAAATAAATGATAAATATTTATTTGAAGCATCATCCATGTTTATCCAAGTATATTGAGTAGTTATACCGTATTTATATATTTATATATTTCAAATTTCACAATATCTTGAAGATATTTTATAAAAATGAGTCAAAAATGTTAAAATTCTGCACTACGACAAGACTGTCGAGAAAGCCATTTAAACCTACAAATGTATCCTACCTGAAACTCGTAAAAATTCATACCTCAGTTGGCAATACTCATTATGGCCATAATATAAAACAACTGTGATGATGACAATGAGGCAGTTGATAGTAGACAGTAGCGCGATGTTTGTCGGAGCCACACTGTCACTGGCATTGGATTGTCGTCTAAGTGTCGTATTCATGCAGGACATTTGTCCGCCACTGATTCCAGCACCATCCACAGTCCTCGCTTGCTGGCTCACATGAATATTTACCCATAACCAATTCTTACCTCTGCACAATGCAATATGTGCAATTGGCCATTTGTTTCTCATACTCGCTCTCTATGCATGCCTACCACCCACCCCCGCATTGTTCGTCGTACCTATATGAATATGAATATATGGTCGTGATCATATGCACCCCATTTCCGTTTTTGCATTGCAGTGACAATTGCATGCGATGCAGAGGAGTATTTCACTTCCTGTGTTGACAGTTGGAAGTCTAAAAAATATTCTCCTTCCCTCTGCTCCTTTGACTCGCCCACACTCGCCTTCATCTGCGATGTTTGGTCTATTCATACATTTGTGACAAAAATCCGTTTTTTACTTCTTTTTATTTCTTGGTCATGACGGTGGTGGCAGTGGAAGGAAGGTGGCGGCGGCGGTGGTGGCGGCACTGTCGCTTGAACGGTAATGTCAGAGTGAATGGAAGATGATTTGCGCGTAATTGTTTAGAATGCAATTCGTTTGTTGAGTGAGTGTGTTCAGGGCTTCTTCAATTCCTCTATCCACTGCAGGGGCTGAAGAACCAAAGAATATGAATGGAAATGTTAAGCGTGTGTTTTGTGTGTTGTTTCTTTTGTAAGAGGGTATAAGGCACCGGAATGAGTTCATAATCCACTAGAGGGTTGAACTTGTGGGTGGCTTTTGCTATGTGATATTCGAAAGCACAACAACAACATCAGAAATGGTTCACCCACCACCACCAGAATAAAGAGCACCCCATCTCGCCTTAAAAGTCATTTACAGAGATATGGCAGCCGATTATTCAAAGACACACATAAGATGAAGGAATGACAGCTAAGACAGATAGTCTCAAGGGTGCTACGAATTCCCGAAGATTTAAGAGGGTTTCCTCCACATCCACATAAGAAGTTTCATCGTTACTATTCCTACTATACGTATCGCACACAAAACAAAAAGTTACACTTAAGGGTTGGCAGGGCAATTGATTCATGGAAATTTATTGAATGGCCATCATCAGGACGACCGACGCAAGACAATGACGACCGAAAGATGTCCTTGTCCAGTTTGTTGTTGAATTGAGTTGAGTTGAATGTATGATGATGACTGCGGAATTGTTGATGTGAATGTGAAGTCAGGAAATTTCAATATTCGAGTTTTTTTTTTTTGAGTATACGAATCCCTTTCGATTCAAATTTGTAACGATTGGAAATAATTTTAAGTTCGGCCTTTGGGTATATTTGTGTGGGATAGAAAAATAATATAAAAGGAAGTTAAGTTATTCATCCCACATCAAGCTTTTGTAGCAAATTCCATGTCATTTACATGATTGCCAAATCGAATTGCAAAAAATAGCAAAAATCAAATGATAGAGAGTATTCCTATATCAATTCTTTGGCTTTGTTAAAAATGTAACAATCGAATTGGTATTGTGCTTTAAAAAAAAAGGTTTAAGGAGGAAAGTAAGTAAGTTCTTCTAAAATAAAAAAAATGTTACTCAGTTTAAAGGGTTATTCGATTATTATTTACTGGAAAAGTTTTGCATTGTTATTAAATAAAATTTATTGGAGGAACAGAAACTAAGGTCATTATCCTTCGAAGGAAAGAATGGATTACTTCATTTATGATGATTCATGAATTTAAAAAAAATGTCTTCCGCTTCAAGAATAATTAAGAACTTTCCAAAAAGTAACGAGTGATTTTTTAAGAGCTATATATTTAGTGTTCGAAGATTATTTCATTCAAATGTTGGACGAGGCTGTGCCTCAAATGGCATACTCATTTTGGCCGGTATCGCACGAATAAATGATTCACTGCTGCCTTGCAGTGTGCCAATCGAAGCGAGCTTGTCGCTATAGACATGGGCCTTAACAAAGCCGCAAAAAAAATAAGTCTACATGCATTAAATTGCACTACCAATGACATTGGTAGCTCTTGCAATGCTTCTGGCTGCTTTTCAATCTAATTTCGTCAATTTGGCTTGTTCACGTACCCATTCAACCAGAAATGAACTTTGTTGCTGAGCACAATTTTTCAATCCAAAAAAGGGCATTTTCGGTCAACTTTTTAAGAGCCCATCAATCGAAATTTCGGCGTTGTGGTAAGCAGAAAGACTTCAAAGTAAGAAATCCTTTCTCAAAATTTTCCGTGTAGTGGAGTAATAGACGCCCAATTGCTGTGAAAGGCACAGAATCGATAATTAACGATCATCACTTAACATGAGGCCATACAGTAACCGACACGCTTACGTTTAGTGCCCAGCAATATAAACTTCGAGGGTAGGTCGAGTAAACTGACCATAAAATGAAAGAAGCGCGCAATGAACTTTCTTAACCAAATTATCTTAATAAAGTTATAAAATTTAATAATTTCCTAACGTTGTTCGTATTTAAAACGATTTATGGTTAAATTATAGACTAAACTGAAGAAGTTTGACACTGACACAAAACGAACGGGAGTTGTCAAAACCAGTGTGTCTAAAAAATAAAATCTGATTTTCGAAATAATGAATGACATTACCACTCCTCCAAAACGGTCAAAATAAACTTAAATTGAAAAACTGAGTACGCGTACATATTTCCCAAAAAATTCCCTCCCAGTTGATAAAATACCCAAAACTTACTATTTTTAAAAAAATCGAATCGAATGTGGGCAATGGCATGCTGTATGTTGACTTTGAAAGTCACTTTGGTTATGTGGCTTATTTGCTTGTTTACATAGAACTGTGACTTTAGACAACTTCGCAAGAAATAATATAAAGGCCACCAAATCTCACGATCACGGAAGCCATTTAACATCACTTGCACGTAAACCATTGTTTCTTTTCTTATTGGCGATTAGTGATGTCCTGCGGACGGCCTTGATAGAAAACGGAGGAATAGGATAGGCTTTGACAATATACCTAAAGGATCTTGATGATGAAGACGATGTATATACTTGCTTTCGCACAGGATTATAGATCTCCATCAAATGGCTACAAGGGTGGAGAGAGAAGCAGAAATCGTGGGGCTGAAAATCAACACGGGAAAAAAACTAATCAGCCTCCGAACCTCCCACTTATCATCTTGGGTAAACATTTCGCAGCAACCATAGTAGAAAAAGAAGAGAGTTTTCATTATCTTTAAAGTATGGTCTCAACCCAAGACGTAATCAAACAAGATGTTGTCTAATGTTTGGAGGAGCAACTCTCTCAGCTTGAAGACGAAGCTACAACTGTTCCGCTCAAACGTCAAATCAGTACTGTTAATACGGTTGCAGCACCTTTTAAATAATAGCAGTGATTACGAATATTATTATTAATAGGTGTCTACGAAACATCTTAAGGGTTTTCTGCCCGAAACGTTTATCCAATGATGAACTATATAGGATAATTGGCAGAAAACCCCTTGACAATATTATACGAAAGGGTAAGTGGCAGTGGATTGGGCACACGCTTCGAAGATGTTATGACTGGATTGCAGGATAGGTAATGCAGTGGAATGTATTAATACAAAATTTAATAAATCAATAAAAATATACCTTATATAATAATTTATGTATTTATAAATATACATGAATATATGTTTTTGTTGTGGTATTTATTTGTTTAAATTATTTATTACCTATTTATTTATTTTCTTATATGTTAATTTATTTATTTATTTATATTGTCTATTTATTTATTATTTATTCCTTGTAAGAGTTTATTTATTTATTTTTATTCGTTCTTTATTTATTTATTTATGTACTTAATATTTATTTATGCATTTATTTATTATTTATTCATTTACATATTTATTAATATCTATTCTCTTTCATTGTTTTTTTTTTTTTTATTTACTTATTAATTAATTAAAAAAAAAAAAAAAAAAAAATTGTACTTATTTAGTCAAATACGTATATTTCTTGTTTCTTATTTATAAAATTATTATCTAAAAACGCAAATATTATGTCACATAGCCTGGCAATTCCTTTAGATCTTAAGTTTTATTTGTATTTAGACACTTCTTTCCTTTTATATAAAATTCTGTATAAATCATATTAAATGAAGGTTTTAATCATAGTTTTTCCTTCAAATGTAATCTCCAATCAAAAATATGTATCTTTAAAATATTATAAAATTTTTCAGTTGTAAGATATAAATTAAATATCAAATCCCTGAGCAAGCTGCGTATTATAAAAACAAAAACAAAATTTGTAAAAAGCATTTATCTATGAAAATAAAATATCTATCTATCTATCTATCTAATGCAGTGGAATCCACTCACTTAAGTAGTTAGAAGAGTCGGTAGACCTTCTCGGCACATGGAAAAATCGAGGAGGAATCGTCGAGATTGGTTAGCAGCTCAAACACATCGCCCGAAACCGCTCACAATGGCGAGTAGTAGCAGTTGAGGCCTTATGTCCCGCTAGGGAACACCCACGGACTTTTTTAGGTCTGAGGACCTAAGTAAGTAAGTGAGTATTTACTTATGTAATATGTATGTTAATTATGTTTCCAAGTTTGACATCAAAACGACGGACTTTTTTAATCCTATTTCCTATTTACACGTATGTAAGTGCCACTTTAAAATGGCTCAACTGTGAATCAATTGTTTTTCGATACGAGCAGATGTGAAAAGTTCTATGCCTTCAAAAGTGAATTCATTCTAAAAATGTGAATAATCGAAAAAATTCCTTGAAAACTTTTTCACCAATGGAATTTCAAAATGATCTCACTTCTAATAAAATTAAAAAATAAAAATTGTTGCACATAAAAAGGAATACACACATTTTTATAAGTAAAACGATGTACACATTCCTATAAAAATATATAAGATTGTCCGAATTCCACATACGAACACCATATCCAGTATCCACTACACTTGACATCACTCCCCATCGTCAGCAACCACATAAGCTGAGCATCACTGCACAAGCAGATGTTTGAAAGTTCGGAGAATGGGTAAAAAAAAGACTTCCCTCAAAATTCAACAAGATATACCAAAGTCCCAATTCGATAATGACACACTCATTCGAAATCACTTTAGACCTTATTAAGTTTTTGAAAATTTATGTTCGAATGCGTCACAGTCTAAAAACGACGACACATCCCCCATATCCATCTATCGGCATCGCCATCAACACAAAAATGAATAAGGAGAAAATAAAACCGTAAAATGATGTTTAAATGCGCCATTTGAACTTCAAGTCACGAAATCCTCTTTCTTATTCAACAGATACTTTTATACTTAAAAATGAAAATAACAACAAGAAAATGCATAGTAAATTGTTAATTTTAAAATAACTCAACGGACTCTTTGGTGCTTCTGGTGCGGCTACTGCTGTGCCACCGTTAATAATTCCATCCTCATTCTCATTGTTTGAATCTTTTTCCAATGTAGAATTCGCAGTTATTTTTTTTTTTTTGTAATGGCCTATACCACCTACCTCCCCTTTCCGCCTCTCTTTTAGCAATTATTCTATTAATCGACATCTATTGCCTATGTAGGTACCAAAAGGGGGGTAGACTGACGGAGAGATGGAGGATTTCAGTTTAATTGTCATAGCAGAGCGTACACCGTGAGGCAAGCGACGCACAGTGGACCTTTTTATACATTTTCAACGGACAAACTTCTAATATTGTTTCAAATACATGTTTTTGTTTTCAGTTAATTAGTTAACGCATTTAAAAAAAAAAAAAATGTCCTCACCTTTTC
Organism: Eupeodes luniger; assembly: GCA_951509635.1. Lineage (NCBI taxonomy): Eukaryota > Metazoa > Arthropoda > Insecta > Diptera > Syrphidae > Eupeodes > Eupeodes luniger. The sequence continues at coordinate 123,644,023 of OX608073.1, read as the reverse complement.
TAACTCTTAATTAAACCTTAATAAATAATTGTATACTTAAATTAAAACAAAATCTTGAAAGTACACTGTCAATCAAATTGCAGATTTCTGATGGGTTTCTTAAGTCAAATCCGACACGAAAATTACTCAATCACTTCATGTTTTTTAAGGCATTACTTTTTAAAATTCGACAATGGCTTTTTAAGGTTTATTTTAATTCATGAAGTAGTTTATTATTTAATTAAGTTCGTGATGGATTTTCTAAATCATAAATCCCTAAAAAATTGTCTCAACATCAATATTTTGAAATATATCACAAAAATATAAAAACAATCTTGAAACGAGTACATATTTTGAATTTGAATACAAAGTTAAAATCGAAGTTCATATTCGAAATCAGCATGTAAAATTAACTCCAAAACGTATTTTTCGAAACCAAAGCGTTAAGTTCAAAATTTCTAAATTTCTTTAAATGAGAATTTCCAAAAACTGTGTAAGAAACAATTTATTCTGAAGGGCGTTTTACTTGTTGTTAGCATTTTAGAGTGTCATATTTTTAAAATCCGATGTGATAAAGAAAATAACAGGCAAGATGTTAACTTAATCCATTGGAAAGGTATTGTTTTGTTTGTGTTATAGTGAAGTTTGCAAAATATCATCATCAATGTTGTCTTCATCTAAAATATTAGAATCTGAATAACCATAGCGATTATTATCAAAATTCAGCGCTATCACGAATTCCATCGTAATCAGAAACTTACAAATCCTGAAAAGAACTATTATGCACGTTATTAGTGTTATTTGTAATATAGTGGACTATCCCATACAATTTTTCATTTCGAACGGATTTCCTGATACTGTTTTTCGGAATTCCTAAAAGTTTCCAATTACGATGAAATTCGTGATAGACCTGATTATGTTGATTTGAATTATGTTGTTGTCGTGAGAAATTATGAGTGAGGCGCAAAATATAAAATTTCGGTTTGTGAAATTTTTTTTCGAGTATTTGACATTCTGAAACGTCTGCAATCCTTATTGCGAGCCTCTTTAGTTTCTTCTGAGAACTGACTAATTGGTGCTATGTACTACTTTATGAGTTGAAACAGAATGACAATCTATTTACAAACCATTTAATGAATTCTGATGAGTATTGCGTACCAATTTGTAAACTTTAAGTATATTAATTTTACACCTTTTAAATAATGTTTTTTTCAAAGAGTTTTTTTTTTAGCTTTTGGAACAGTATTATTTGGTTTTCTACTAAAATTGTACCCTATGTATATCCCTGATCTAAAATTTCAATGTTATATGGAAAAACGATATAACATTTTTGGTGGAACAATTTAAATTTTTGTTTAAAAAAAAGGTTCCTTCAATAAATTGATTGTACACCAAACCGAATCATTATTTTGGTAATAAATTTGCATTATTTGCAAACGTTATTCAGGAGTAAGTCTATTTATTATGAAATAGCAGAATAAATCAAGTGACAGCTGTCATAAAGACCAACTCCGAAAAAAGTATAGCCAGATTGAAAAATAAAACGTCTAAAAAGGGAGCGTATCGGAATCCCGCTTTTTAAAAACCCGTTTTTAAAAAATCCCGAAAAAATAGTTTTATAATCCCGTCTTCTAAAATACCGATTTTTTAAATCCCGTCTTTTGAAATCCCGCTTATTCAAAATTCCGATCAATTGCAATCCCGCTTTTTAAAATCCCGTCAAATCCCGACAGTCCCGTTTTTTTTTTTTTTTTACAAAATACGTGCATTAAACTAAATAACAATAGGAGTCAAAGGTTTTTATGTTAAATTACTTGACTAAAATATTATAATATCGTAATTTGTTTTGTTTTTACTGTACATAAACAAAAAATATGCATCCCACAGTATTTCTACCTCTCGATAATGGTTTTACTGCTATCGTTTGTTTTAAAAGAATACTATTTTACTTTATATTTCTTATTTTTTGATATGTTGTATTTGTTAAAGGTTACAATAAAATTAATCTAGAAAAATATCTCATTTTTTAATTTGTTTAATTTTTTTTCTAATTTCAATTTTGCAATCAAAACTAGTTGTTTGATTTTAAAAAATCGCGTGATTTTTAAAAATTAAACAACTAGTTTTGATTGCAAAATCGGGATAATAAAAAACGGGATTATAAGAAACGGGATTACAAAAAGCGGGATTATAAAAAGCAGGATTATAAAAACGGGATTTTAAGAAACGGGAATATAAAAACCGGGATATCGAACCCAACCCGTCTAAAATACCCCATATACCAACTTAAAAAATGTGGGTTTTACGTATATCATTATGTATGAAACGATCCACTGTGCGAAGAGGTAGCTTGGACTATCTCTCTTTCTGTCTTACTGCACCCTCCCCTCTGTGTATCTATCCCTTTGCCGTACGATGACAGAAAACAAATTATGAGAATTGACAATTACTTTTGACGTTTTTCTGCAAATTGATGATAAGACCAAGTCGACGACAACCAAGCTTCTGCGGAGGTGGCGGAGGAGCAGACCATGATGTCTTTTCGCGTCTTAGCCTACATTGCAGCGCAAAGATGTTCGCGCAGGAGAATTTACAATGAATATATAAAAAAAAAGAACACACGATACACGAAGCAAAGAGCCAAGAGAAAGAGATTGACTTAAAAAAAGAAAAGAATTAAACGTTATAAAGTCTCGCAATTAAGATGCTGAGCTCGTGTGCCTTCGTGCGCACCGCACAGGCTCAGTGTACTTAGTTTTCGTTCTTTTTGCCTGTTTTGCTTTTTAATGGGACGTCAGCACTATTATATGCGAAGATAAGTAGAATTGGTGCTGCAAATGTTGACACTAATGACCTCCTTAATGGTGGTCATCTTGATGGTGGTCGTCGCGTTTACGTTCGTAGGTAAGTAAAGTGACTATTTTTAATGGAAAAAGAATAGAATTTGACAGAAATAAGTGTTAATTTGTTATTTTCCTCGTAGATATTTTCAATAGGTAATGCCATTTAATTATGGCTTCTGTTCTTGTTTCTTTTTTTCTTCGGTCGAAATTAATTCCGATAAATTTTTTGACATACATTTTAATAAAAAGCAATCAAAAATAATGTTCCATTTAAGATCACACACAGCTATTCACTCATAGAAAATAACAATATTGAAAGTTTTCAAAAAGACTTTGTAAAACGAAAAAAAACGATAACATTTATGCTTAATACTATCGAACTTTAAAATGGAGGACGCAAATACCGTTTAAATATGAAAAAAGTTAACGATACTTACTTTTATTTTGCTGAAAACGATTTTTGAAAATTCCTTTTTTTCGTGTGGCCATCCTAACATGTGAAGTTTGGCTTTATCTTTGTTAGGTAAGGTCTATTAAGTTTGAATGTTTTTTTACGACTGCTGGGAACATTTATCCATACTTAACGAAAACGCCTTTCTAAGACAAATTAAAATAAAGAAAAACTTGACAGTTTCGTCAATACGATCCTTAAGCAACTATTAGATGGTTAACGTAAACTGTCAACACGTTGAATCTCTGCATAAATTGACTTCAAAATCTGTCCCAAGGGTTTCACGTCGTCTTGTGATCGTCAACGAAAAATTTCTGTCAATGCGTTGACTAGCACATTGACTCACGTTGACTTTATTTTGTGATCGTGTGTGAGTCAGTGCTCTTGGGGCACGATAATTCGTTGTTGGGACTATCGGTCATCGCATTGATTGTGTCCCATCATTGACAGGGCAGAATTTAATACCGAATCAACGCATATTTTTAATGTACTATTTCTTTAGAAACGTACATACAATATGGAAAATAAGTTGAAATATTTTTTTATAAATTAATTTTAAAATATAAGTGAGTTTTATATTTCATTATTTTGTTTCTTCATGATATGATAATAATTGCTATTAGAACCTGGCAGTGCCGTTACAGACACGCAACACAGGAGGCTCTATATATCTCTTAATGAATGTTAACCATTGATGTTTGTAGCTATTAATCAAAAATAGTTCAAGAATAATATATAAAATAAAACCGCTAAGGTTGAAATAAATAAATAAATTAATTCATTAATTTTATTAATTAGAATTCAGGCAGCGATAACCCTATGTCGCCGAAGTCCCTGAAAGTGTTGTGATTAAAATTATGTTTTGCCTGAAATGGACGATTACTTGTTTTTGGGTCCTTCTATCAACTCAAATTCCAAATTATTTATAACGTTTGATCAAATGGAATCAAAGTTTAGACTATAAACTAACCCTAAAAAGGTAATGGTCCTCTTTGAGGTAAATACATTTTCCTACAAGAACTATCTTTTTTTACTATCAATATTTGTGTGACATCTTTTGTTTATTGATTCTAATTAATATTGGAACCAATTTTCATAAACATTCCAGTTTGGGAATGGTTAGAAGTTCAGCTCAAAAAAACGCCCTTACTCTTTAAGTATGTATAAAGGCTTTTCGATATTATTTCTCCCGATGTACTAAAACAAACATTATAAGTTTATAAAAATGGTTAGGTATAACTTTTCTTAGAATTTTTCTACCGTAAATTAGAATGAGGCATAGAATTAAAAACTACCCAAAAATATACGTATACTATACAATTGTAAATATTCTTTCCTGGTTAGTGCGTAGGGCTGATCTTGGGTTCAACCCCTGCCTGTGCCATCTAAACATTTTTCACTGGTACTGGAATAATTGAAAAATCCTCCAAAAGTAATTCTTGTCATGGAAAATGCTTTCTCAAATTAGCCGTTCGGATTCGGTTTAAAACTGTAGGTCTCCTCCTGACATCATTATTACTCGCACACAGGGATGGTTAAGAGTTGTAAGTCACTAGGCGCTAGTTCTCAACGGACTGTTGCGCCACCTAATTTATTATTTATTTAAAAGTTCTTTTCCAGCCTAAAATGAAAAAAATAAATAAATAGCGTTGACTTATGTAAACATTATTTTGTCAAATCGTGTGATCGTCAATACTTTGACTGTTCGTTGACACCGATAATTTTGATTGTTTGGTGACGTCAGAGTTGACAGTATAATTCTAGCTTTAGAGCTGTAGTACTCAAAAATAAGTTTTACATTTATTTTAATTTTACGCTAAGTTTTAAGTTCATACAAAACTAATAAGTATTAAAACAAATATTTTTGTTTCAAGCTAACTACAAATATTTGTCTGAATCAATAGCCATATTTGATTTTGACAGATGTCAATAATTTAAGTGACAGTTTATTTTAATATCATCTGGTTCTTGAACTGCTATGAAATTAATGAAATGTTTTTTTCATTTGACGTAAGTGTCAAACTGACACCATTCGTTTAAATTTGATGAATATCAACAAGTGTGTGACCGTTAAATTGTACTCCATCAAGCAAACAGAAGTTCTTTTCGTTTTCTCGATGAACTTACATACATACTTAAAAAATAAATGGAAGAGTAGCTTGCGTGTGCCGCAACTCAAAACAACAGAGACTTCTCAATTAAAAACAAAACAAAACAAAACATACACAAAGATGTACCCACCTCTACAGCTCTCACTTCAGAAACCTCTCAAGCGGAAACCAAACCAATGTGTCAAAAGAGCATGTGCACTTGTCAAAGTACCCACTTTGCTTTTTTCAAAATAATTTCAAAAATAAAAAAAATAAAAAACAATGAAGACGACAAAATGAAATGAGAACACCAAACGAAGTTACTTGGGCACTCCAGTCATGATGGTATTCTTCTTTTTTGAATCACCATGGGTGGTGGTGAAATATACAGAGTGACATCAGTGAAGAATTTCCTCAAAAAAAAAAAAATTCAACTGTCATTTGTAAACAATAAACACACATTGCCCGCAGGAGACTACACACAAGAAACAGAAACAAATGAAGCCCTACAGGATATTATAACAGTTCGTTAAAAAAGGAAGACAAAACGAACAAAAGCCGCACACCATCCGATCCTTAACAAAAGAGCATCATCCATGGAACGAGTCGAGTGAGTGAGTGAATGGCAGACAAAACAACAAAAACATGACAAAACATCCCAACAGTAAAAAACTGGTCCGTTTTGTTTGCGGAACAGTATCAAATTCCAATGACAATAGTTTCGTGTTTACACATCTTTCCAGTTTGAAGGGAAGTGATTTCAAACAACAAGTTTTTTGGTTATTCATTTCGTTTTTGTTGTTACCAAATTGTTGATCAAAAACTAAAAATAAAACGTAAAAATCGAAACGAGGAAAAAAAATTCTTGTCAGAAGTGGGATTCGAACCCACGCCCTCAGAGAGGACCAGAACGCTCAGTAACCCATTTGTTAGTGGGTAAGATTGCTCTTGAGTCTGGCGCCTTAGACCGCTCGGCCATCCTGACAGTTGAGAGTTAAGTGTCAATCGAAAGAATTGATTGACTGTTTTGTTTAGATTTATTTTCGTAACTGTAAAAGATGACATTTCATAAGAGATGGCTAAAAGATAAATTAATTAATACAATTCATGATTTCTGGAGGGTTTAATCAATAAACAAAAATATGTTAAGTAGTACTAAAGTCCATTGTTGAAATTTAAGTTCCATAGAATTAACTGTGACAATTAATAATAATTATTACCTAGTTTAAGTGCCATTTTTTACTCATTTTGGACTCCTAATAAGGTTAGTGATTGTGATGGGTGACACTTAAAAAAGTTTCCAATGGAAATTAATTTATCGTAACAGAAATTAGATAGAGTTCATTGACTGTCAAAGTAACCTGTCACTGTCTTTGTTGACATTCAAATGTAAACGAAAGTTTCGCTCATATGTTACATAACAATTATTTGACACAAGCGCCATCTTGTCTCTCCCTCAGCGCAAAAATCAATCTGACATTTCACTTGCATGCATTTCCCACAATCAACAACGACATAATACAATACATAATTACACTTTGAATTAAACCCCTTTCATTTTTCATCATTCAAACCAAAAAATGTGCTCCCCCATTTTTTGGTTGCACTCATCCGGAAACTATTAAGACAATTTTTCATATACCTACATAAATCGTATTCCGTTCGATTGAAGTCAACAAAATAAAAAAAAGATACAAATTAAAATCCTCATCATAATAATTCCTTGTTACTATAAAATTAACAAGGATAAACAAAGAGGGAAATTATTTTTGACTACCAGTGCAGGCGCAGGGTTGGACTTCGTTTGCGAAGGAATTATGTTATGTGTTCGGCACATATAATAACTTATACATTTGATGAATGAGCACAAAGCCTCACATTCCTCACAGGGTCGTTCGTTTCAAACGTCGCCATCGTCATCGTCGTCGTCGGTGGTTGGTTTTGTGTGGCTTATTCATCATCAGGGTCTTATGCATATTTACGAATATTTGTATGGGTTGTGAAGTTTATATCTGTACATTCGAAAAGAGAGAAGTTGGCATTTTAATTACTTATTTTACTCTTGACTTATTTATCATATTTTATGTAACGTTGGTTGGTGTATATTTTTCATCATAAAAATGGACCATTTGGTTTGTTATTTTAATGAATAGCTGTCGTAATAACACCCCATTAACACTTGGTACTTTTTATATGAAGGGAGTACCTAAGTGGTGGAGTTTTCTTTTTTTTTACTGAAACAAGGAAAATTTGAAAGAAAGAAGAGAGAAAGAAGTATGGAAGCAGAAGTGACCGAGCGACGACGACGATGAAAAACGGAAAGACAATCGATTATGATGTTGTGTCTGATGTTGCGTTATGATGGGGTTAATTGTTATGTAAGACATTAACGAACTGTGATTCATTTGTTTTCATTGTATTTCTAGGGTTCATCGAGTTTCGACAAAGACCACTTTGAATTTTTGAAATTTTTGTTGACAAAAAGGATTGACAGTTTTTAACTGCCCATAAGGATTAATTGTAATTTAAAAATTTGACATTTCTTTGACGCATCTAAATCAATGATTTTAAGAAAATATTTGTCACCTTGAATAATTTTATGCAACGAAACTTTTTTGACATCTCGTAAAATTTTGAAAAAAATCGAAAGTTGGTAAAAAGTGATTTTCGACTAAAATATCTTGGCAAAAATTCAAGATATTGCCTAGAAAATAATTTTATCTCATAAAAAATATAGAAATATTGACTTCAACATTTATTACAATTTTTATAAAAATTCAAAAGTCAGTTTCTTGTATAACAAGTAGAAATCTTCAAATTATTGCAACACAAAATTGGTAAAAACTGATGTTCGACACCAATATTTTAAGAATAGATGAAGATATTGACTTCAAAATTATTTCATTCTACGCAAAGTTTTGTGTTTAACGTAAGATAATGTTCTTAGAAAAATCCAATCAATTTTTTGAATGATTACAATTGGTTATCGACTAAAAATATTGCGAACAAACACAGATATTGAAATAAAAGTTATTTTATCATATGCAAAATATTGACGGACTTTTATTTATTTTATACTTTTTTTTTAAACATAAACACCTACAAAAACAACAATAAACTGATAAAAATGGTTTTCGACTCAAGTAATATGAGAACAAAGAGAGATATGGACTTAAATTTTGTATTATCCAACATAAAATATTGCTAAATTTAGGTGCGATGCAATTTAAATTGTTTTTGAAGAGAAAAACGATTTTGAAGTTGAACCGTTTCCCCACTCTACATCAATTTTCTGTTATGTTTACTTATAACAGTTAAATTGTTGGGCGAGTGTACGATAACTTGGGCGACAAGATTTGATGATTTGTTCATGTGTCAAAACTAAGAACTTTTTACTATTCTATCTCCACCCGTTTACAAGAAAGGGCCATTTTGAAAAACAAAAAAACTTAAATTGAAAACTAAATATTTAGAAACAACGACAATACTAACATTTTACCGGTTTTAAAAACCCTTTTATAATAAACGAATTAAATTTAATTGATCATGTCAGTAGTTTTTGAAAATTGAAATTTTGGAACTCAGAATTAGAAAGAAAAATTCAAATTTATGTTTTGACCCATGTTTTTCGAAATTGTAAAATTAAGATTTAAATTGACTTAATTATAATACAGTCTTATTTAAATGTGACTGAAAAACTGAAGACCTGATGGTTTTATGTTTTCAAGTTTATGACAAAAATTCAAAATTATTAAAACTACTTTTCTATAAAATTTTAATTGTTTGGGTCTGACAGCAATCACAGGTGAAAAATTTCATTTACCTCACACTATCGTCATTGAAAACGGCCTTGAAATATGTAAATGGGTGGATGATTTGACAGACACTGAGAGAAAATGAGATACCTGAGATTAAAACATATTTAAAAATTTCACATCAAATGAATGAAAATGACATGGCACGTCAACAAAAGTTTTCCTTTGCTTATTAATTTTTCAACAAATGAAATTAATTTAAACTTTAACAATTTAAATCACTTGACATATAATATGAGCAAAGGTAAATGTCTTGACTGATGAAAGTCAATTTCAGTTTAACAAGTTTACGGTATTTGAAATGATGAAGTTGTAGGGTAAAAACTTTATAAAAAGATGATTGACATAAATTGCAAATAAGATTTTTCACTAGGACATTTTTAGACCCACAAATTTGCATACATCACAGTGGTTCTTAAAAGAGTAATTTTTGAAATTTGACTTTGCAAAACATCCTTCGAGTATAGTTTCCATCCATATAAAATATTAAATATACATATTAATAATTTAGACAATGCTTTTCGAAGCCTTGAATTTTTCTCAAAGTTTTGACTTTTAAGAAGTTTATTCGTGAACATTTTTAGTGTTAAAAGTTCGATATAATGATACCGACCTATCAATATGATTTTTCTTTTCCAAATACCAAAAAAAAAAAAATAATTTGACGAAATCTTCCTCACCGATTTATTAAGAGAGTCTTTAAACATATCATGATTTGATTTATTCATTATTTTACTTCCGACAGGGCGCCTAGAAAGTGTGAGTGATGTTGCAATATCTGCTGTTTTGTTGGCGTTAAGCCTTTTCGCTTAAAACCATAACACCCAAATCCTAAAATGTTGTATAGCCAAAAATTGGTCACAAAACCCAAAAAGTAAACAAACATCTCTTGACTTAAAATACGATGGCAAATCTATCAAACAGAATATTAAATAATGTTTAAATCGAAAATAAATGTACAAACACAAATCAAGTGCTTCGGCAAAAAAAAAAAAACAATATAAAAAAAGTACAAATCATACAGAGAACGATAGATTTTCGATTTATATTTATTCTTGTTCCTTGTTTTCTTCTCCATTTTTATATAATTTAAAATGTGAACACGTTTTGTAGAAAAATGGTAAAACAAATGTGATGTGCCCAAATTTTAGTCCCTTTAAATCATAGGACATGTGTAAAGAATTACAATCTTTATTTTCTATTGAATTCAATTTCAATAAATCATATTTTCCAAAGAAATACAAAAACACACACAAAAAAAAACGAATCTAAAAAAGGACAATAATCTACAATAGGTATCTACACTTTTCACAGGTAGTTACATTTCCTTATTAAAATAATAGATATTCAAAATTATTTAAGAATTAAATTTTCGTTTTATCTCGGAAATCTTTCTTCTATACATTCAAAAAATTATCTTTCTACCTAAATATTTCTTTCATTAATCAAACAAAATAATATTTAGTTATCCTTTTGTTTTTCTATAAACCTTTTATTTGTTCTTGTAAATTATGTAATCTTCATAACAAAAGGATTCTTTCTTTATGAACCTACTTCCATCTGCAACACAATGCTATTGTTCAAAAAGTTCAAATGTATATCTCGAGTTGCACTTTAAGAATCTCCTACAAGTCTAATAATACAAAAATAACTTCCCAAAACATTTCTTGGCAACGGAAAAGGATATTAGATCCTTCCTTTTTTCCTCATTGAACAAGCAAAATAGTCTATGCGAGGATAGTTCCATAAAAATCTCTATGCAAGCATAACTAATTAAAATAAACGACCATCAACTTTGCCCTTTTAACCAACGACACATGTAATCCTTAAAATAATAGGAAAACGAACAAAACAAAAAACGAACTTGTGTGTTGTTGTTGTGTTGTTTTCTTAATGACAACAAAACAGTCATACAATTTAGATTCTAACAAACCAACAGAGATAAAGACTGTCATCGCCCCGCATTATTAATTACCATTTAAAAATGTCCCATCTTATATCCGTACAAATAAATTCACACCCTCGAAAAAAAGGATACGGAAAAACTCATTAAAAAAAATGAGTTTATTTAAATAAAATGATCGACGTTGTCGCATGAAGTAGCTCATAGGAATACAAGTTTAATAAATCATTAAAAAATCCTTTAATTTTATTTCCCTTAAAATAAAATTTGTGCCAAAGGTTTTTCCAATTTCTCGAATTCATCTTCCTATGTACGAGTACCAAACAATTTCTTCTTCTTTCGATTTGGTTTTCTAAAGATTCAAAAAACGGAGTCCACGGAGCGGTCTTTAGCTTAGCGAGAAACCACAAGTCACATTATACTGAGGTAGAAGAATACGTTAGTTGTGGAACGATATAAATAGTGTTTTAAGGGAAATGATTAGGTGTCATGAGTTCAGAAATTGAGCGTTTTCACAGATCCTTGAAGTAAGTAATTATTTGATTTTACTTACGTGTTGTTTATTATCGTTGCCGTGCTTCGTCTTCAAAACGCTTTCTCGACCATCTTTGAAGAAATTCTTATCTCTAATAAATCAATGGTTTCGATACGGCTTGCGCGCTGAAATCGTTGTACAACAGTTTAAACATTTTGACAACGGAAATTCTGTACATAAAATTTATTGGAATTGCATTGTTGAATAGCTACCTTCAGACATTATAAATAATTTAACCATTAACTTTTAGCTGTTCAAAATCCCAAACACTTAAAAATATTTTGACGTATAATGGTGGCACGGAATCCGAAACAAAAGCTAGCTCAAATTTCCTTGTATTTTTGTTGAGAGTAGTAATGGGTTTTCCAAAAAGGGCTTGATAACTTTTTCTAAAATGAAACGCAAACCTTTTAAGATATTTCAAAAATTATATTATTGGCTTAAATTTGAATCCAAAAATGTATGAATTGAACTCAACTTCATTCATATGCCCATCCTAGGCGCACGTTTGCAGCGGTGGTTTCGTTGGATTTATTTGCGATGACTCGGTCGCACATTTCGGCTGAAACGGTCGCTATTTCACATTTAATATTGGTTCTGGGCATAAACCCATGATTTAACGTAGCTCCAAAGAAAATATATGTAGGTGCCATGAAATAAAGCTAAGTGAAATAAGGCCACTTAACCGTCAACACTAGAGGCACAATCTTCCAAAGATCCATCCAATTACTCGGATACGTTGATGATATTGACATAATTGAAAGATCAAAGCGTGATGTCAGTGGGGCATTTTTGAGGATTGTGATGGAAGCGGAGAAGATGGGTTTAGTGGTCAATAAGGGCGAGACCAAGTATATGCTGTCATCAAAAAGGACATTGAACAACGACGTCTTGGACAAAACTTCACCATGGATAGCTATAACTTTGAGGTAGTTGATTAATTTGTCTACCTAGGCACGGCTATAAACTCAGACAACGACACCAGCGCTGAAATCAAACGAAGAATAACTCTTGCACATCGCTGCTTCTTTGGACTTAGAAGGCAATTGAGTAGTAAAGTCCTCTCTCGAGCATCTAAAATCACCATCTATAAGACACTCATCATCCTGGTTCTCATTTATGGCGCTGAGGCCTGAACTCTTTAGGATGCTTCGAGAGAAAAATTCTTCGGGTGATTTTTGGTCCCGTCTACATAGATGGAGAATGGAGGAGAAGATACAACGACGAACTGTACGGGCTGTACAGCGATACTGACCTGGTTAACAGAATTTAAGTCCAACGACGTAGATGGCTGGGTCATGTAGAGCGAATGGACATCAACGCTCCAGCGCGGAAGGTCTTCGAATCCGATACCGAGGAACGGCGCAGTAGAGGAAGACCGCGACTCAGGTGGCGCACGCAGGTGGGTTAAGACATCAACGAACTTGGCGTGCGAAACTGGAGACAGCTAGACAGCTGGAGACGCATGTTGGTTGAGGCCCAGGTCCGCCCGGACTGTAGCGCCACCTTAAGTAAGTAAGCAATCCACATTTTAAGAACTGGCCTCATTTCACTACCCCAAATCCTGTAGTGTGCCCAAGCAGAGGGGTTGAAGAGGGCAGCATGCCCTCCTTACATATTTCGCGGTAAAAATATGTTGGCCTTGATTGTCAAAATAATTTGGCCTTATTTTACTTTGTCAAAGTGCACTACTGCAAAACACTGAAAACGCCAATTTTTAAGACTTGGTATTATCTCAGTCCAAGTTTTCGATGAAGCTGAGACATAATTTATGTTTTATCCCGTTAACATGCCAAATTATCTAATCCATCCTTTAGTTCTTGAATTATTGCTGGCTTATCGACGTATACCTTTTCTTTCAAATAACCCCAAAGAAAGAGGTCCAACAGTGTGAAATCACATGATCTTGGCGGCCAATTGACATCGTCACCACGTGAGATAACACGGCCATTGAATTTGTCGGTCAAAAGAGCCATTGTTTCGTTAGCTGTGTGGCAAGTGCCACTGTCCTGTTGAAGCCACATGTCGTCTGAACACCATTCACTGTAACTGCCTGACCGGCCTCATTTTGGAAAAAGTACGGCCCGATGATGCCGCCAGCCCATAAACCCTACCTAACAGTCACTCTTTGTGGGTGCATTGGTTTTTCGAGGCTTTATTTCACTTTGTAAAAGTACAATATGACCAACTGCTGAAAATAAGCCTTATTTCACTTTTGTGTATTGCAATAAGGCCAATTTTTAAAAGTTGGTCTTATTTCACTTGTGTAAACACACTTTTTTAATGAACTTTCATATATGTAGATAGAGTCACTCGTCATTTAAATACAACATGTTCTCAATTTATAAAATGAAGAATAATAAAAGCCATTGAGCGCATTGAGCGTCCTCTAAATATCAATCTAAGAAGATAACATTTTTACAGGATTTGCATTTCATTATGTTATAACCAGAAAGATAGTTGCATGAAAAATGATTTCCGTTCTCGTTTTTTATGAGACCAATACTTGCTTCCAAGACCATCAAGATGTAAAGACAGGTGGTCTACAAGGACATTATTTATAAGACATGTGCATTTTATCCTCACTCTATGTCGGTGGTTGGACTTTCATTCTCTTTTTCATAGTTTTTTAATTTAAGTTGACACAAGCAAGTGTCATTGAGGAATCTGACAGATGGAGCTAAAGTGCTTTACCTGGGGGCGATTTTAACTCACAACAAACTGTTATGTGCGGTGGCCCCGTTTATTTATAATTTTTTGTTTGTATCTACTTTCAAAATAAAAACAAAAAACAATTCTCCTTCCGGTTTTGTTTTGGAATCACTCAAGCAGCTGCCACTTTACGTCTCTTGTACTGACTTTGCCTTAGGCAAATATTTGCTCCCCCCCTTAACATGATTGTCATGCACGGCAAAGTCAGTAGATTTGTAAAAAAAAAAAAACCAAAATTTATTTGCTGACCCAATAATTTTTGTCAATGTTGTCGGGGGGAACCAACAAAAGGCGAGTAGGTATGTAAGTATACATGTGTAGGTTTGTTATTGTGTTACGGTCGGCGGCGTCACGATTGCCCCTACGGGGGACTACTATCTCTGTATTACTGTTTTAGCTATATTTGTGTCTTCAATTATGCGGGTTTAATGAACCGACAAAGGATGAGGATTGAGAATATGTTAAGTGGTGGTTATGGGACGGGAATCATTCCGGCACCACGGCTGACCGGCAGACAACGGCAACGGCACTCCGCTTTGACTTGTTTTACCTTTCAGCTAATTAGTTCGATAGTTGTCAACATTTTGTGTGTCACGTGCCAATGCCCTCTCCGTGGCCCGTTATTTACGACCAAATCAACTTGACTATATGTTGTATTGTGTGTACATATTCATTTTGATGGATGGATGGAGCAATGGTATGCGATGGGTATTGTGCTATAAGGCATATATCACGTTTAACGAAGTGCCCATATTTAAAAGCTTCACAATAAATGAGTAACTGGATATTTAGCCATTTGCCATTTTTTTTCTCATGACCATCACTGAATTCACTGTTATGTCTACTCGCCCACAAAAGCGTGAACATCATTTTAACAAACTAAAAAATATTTTATTTAATTAAAAATGAATTTTACACAGAAATTCATAACGGAGAATATTAAAAGCGCACTGTGAGCTCTAGAAATATAATTACACAAATGATTTGAGTTTATAATTTAATTATAATTAAATTAGAATTGGAATTAATATCTACATAAAAGGCAGTAAGGGGGAGATTGTTATCGAATTGATAATTTAATACATTGATTTTTGATATTTTATGTTGTTATATGAGTGTTGGATTTCGATTTAACAACATTTATGAATTCATTAAACATATTTTAATTGGTATCATTTCATAGAGATGCGAAAATTAATTTTTCAATAAAAAGAATTCGTGAATTAAATCTTCTTAGAATGGAACATGGTAATTTGGTTTATATTCATAGAAAATTAATGGAAATAGCATAGTAGATAATCAATTTATGCAATTATTTATTCTTTTATCTGGCTCCCGATTCAAAATTAACTTTTCTTTGATAGGTTTTGCTCCTTAAGCTTAGTGAACATAATTAACAGATCTTGCAATATTTGCAGACCCTATAACACGTCTAACAATTATCTGCCTACTATTCTTTTTTCTATCCGATGGAAATCTTTAAAAGACTTTCCGTAAGACTACCTATAGTAGTGTGGGACTCTTACCCCCGCGGCTCTGTTAATCAGGACCAATCTATGAAAGATCGACAAATGATTTTTCTTTCTTATATTTTAAAATCTAAAATTTTCAAATATTTTTAAGTCCATCAGCTTATGAGACTAGGTTCTTCTTAATCTCCGTACATTGTCTCGTACATATGAGACGGTCTTCAATCGGAGTTGGTATGACTTTGCATTCGACGATTATGATACAGCATGTTTTGTTACCACTTCTTTAACCATTCCAACCAATTTAAGGTTAAAATGCAGATCGCTGTTTCCTATACAAACACCAAGGGCCATTTATTATTCCACGAGTGTGCTGTTTCCATATAAGCTTTCCAGTTTTAACAGTATTGGATTAAGGTACTTCTGTACTGTTTCTAGAAATTGTAACATAATTTATTTTTTGTGTGTGTAAACTCTCTTATCAAAGTATTATCAGCAAAGGTGGCCATGAAAGTATTGATAGCCACTAGACACTTTCTTGCGATGAACCGGCTCTTATTTTCTCTAGTACGGAGTAATTTTGGCCGTAGCGTCTTCTAAAGATCAGTATTTCGCAGTACTGCTTGGGAACTGGAACTGTAGTTTGTACTATAGTCCCAAGTGCCAAAACTTATTTAAGAATATAGCTGAGCATACTAATTTTTTTAAAGTGCCTTTTTCACCACATCCATATTGTATTTAATGCTATTGAGGCAATTTCTTCTAAAACATGATCAGGAAACTGTAAGGGATTCGCTAGGTTCAGCTTGTTTGTTTCGGGTAAGCCATCTCGAGATTTTATTAGCGGGTTATGCGTTTTCTTTTGGGTGCTTTGTTTTGCTTAAAAAGTATATTCGGTAGAAGCATCTATCGTAACACTTTTCATCAGAAATCCACGTCGTGAATCATTTTTGAACTTACTGATTCTTTTTTTAGTTCGTTGTTTAGACAGTTAAAAACTGTCTCATCACCTGGATATCTTGCCATTTCATTCGAGCTCTTCTTTTTTTTTCTTAAATCAGGATATTTTATATCTGCAGAATATTTGCAGAAGATTTGTCAAAACAAAAAGTTTTCATTTTCGAGATAAGATATTTTGATCCCAAACTCTATCAAAAGCTTTTAAAGTTTGAGGTTCAAGAAATTCTACACGAACAGTAGAAAAATATTTTATTCAGAATTAATTATAGAAAGGTAATCAAAGTAGAAATTCAAAAAAAATTCATTCCTTTCGTCCCTTTTGTTTCGATAGCTTGGTATGAACTTCAGCTAAAACCAACACTTTTCTCAGTACCATTCAATGTCCGAATAAATATATTCAATTGCAAATCAATTTAATTTCTTGACATGCAGCAAACGTTCATTTTCTTTCAATCGTTCAAATATCAATTGTTAACCATTTGGCAGTGCAATATACCTACCAACTATTCTGCCACTTTGACTGCGGTAAATACACATATCTTCATCTCTTAACGTCTTTACGTCCTTCCAAGACATCACAACTTCAGAACTTCAACTTTGAAGCTAGTTAGATATTCATCGCACAAAAAGAAAGACGCTTTTGTAGAAGATATATTCTTCGTTTAACAAAAGATTCGGAACAAGAAAAAAAAAGAACTAGGGGAAGTCGAAGACATTCCCATTCTTATCGTCATTGTGTCTCTAAATACAAATATGTTCGTACATATATATCTACACATAATGTATGACGTACCTTACATATATACACGTTCTGCCAAATCGAACAGTTTTGCGCTGTTTTTATCTTCTTCTTTATATCTGATCTGGCATTGTTCAGGTATTCAAAGCGTGTTCCAATGCGCCGCGCCGCGTCGCTTCGGCCGCTTAGCTTTTACTGGTAATATTGCTGCCTGCTGGTGCTGGGGGTAGGTACGAGTAGTGGTAGTGCTGCATCCTAGTTAACAGTTTCAAGCATAGATACTCCTCATAGTGGCAGCGAATTCAATTTATATTCAGTCGATTTCGATTTTATTGAAAGCGTATTTAGGTCTTGTGTTCCTTTTTGTCGTCCTCCCTTTTTCCTCTCCCGGACTTGAGCCATCGTCCTACTGTTCGTACGATTTATAGGTAGATATAGGAACCTACTTCTTCTTTCTTTGGAGAATGATAAAAGCTTTTATATAGCTTGTACTTCTTTTCTAGTTGTAGGTATTGTAGAAGTTTTCAATTTTGGTCGCGTCATGTAGCGTTAGCAAAATGTACACCCGGGGTAAAGCGGACATGAGATTCCTTATCGGTAATGAATTTGTCATGTCTCCTCTCCTGATGGTTCCTTTCGAAATATTATAGTGATGGAGTACTGTTTATGTTGTATGTTAGTAACATCGTTGTTGGAGACGGACATGATGATGACTATGGTTGCCATCAGACGAACGACGCGACGACAACAACCAAGACGATTACGACCAGCGACGACGGACGGTGACAGCGCGACGACAGAAGTTTGGTTGTTAAACTGTGTAAACATGGTTTTCACTTTAATGAGGTAAAATTGTAAGTTTTGTTTTTGGTTTTTGCTGTTTACTTTATTTTGTGTTTTTGGCAACGAAATCCATTCATCCAATGTGGAAGGAAATGAAAATAATGTTTAACATCCCTCTTCTCTTAAAGGACTTGTTTTTGGGTGTTGTTTTGTGTTGGTTGGTGATTATGAGTGCTTGGACATGAATCAGTGTCTGGCGATGGTGAGTTCAAACCGCTCATGAGGGTTTAATAACCTCTGTATGGAAGAGTTCTTCAAAAAGGAATGGAGTAAAAAAAAAACATTAACAAACATTGGGCATATTTTCAAGTCCGAAGTTAAAATTGATGCCAAAATTCTGTTTTTTTTTTCGCATAAGATGGCTAAAATAAAATGCGACCTGTGTCTTGTACTTATCATATGTTTGAAAAGACTGGATTAGTCAACTCAGAAAATAAACTGCTAGAACTTATGTGGAGCTTAGATTTTAGGGAACGATTATTTTGTTGTCTAGTCATAACCGAGAATGGAAGCCTAATCAAAAAGGGAAATGTAAAGAGACATGTTAAAATGGTATGAAGACAGCCGCATCAAGACTGGAATAGACTTAAAAGATGGAACAAAAAGAAAATGTAAGGGGGAAAGAAGACACCAACAAGACGACTGAAATAAAGATGGAATGACGACCTATGAAGTGTCAATAAAGATTGGTACAGTGATGGAAAAGATAGGGACCTCTGGATAGTTGTGAAGAGGTTTATGCCAGGACATAACCAAACCAATTCCAAAAATTTCTCAAGAACAAAGAAAATCGTTAGTCAAACTCACTGAGTAGATGAACTGGACTTTGTGAAAGTTTTATGTAACTTATATAGGGTGTCTTTTTTGTATAGGTATATATGTAACTTAAAGTCTTTTAAATTCTGAAGTGTATGTTACGATTCCGTTACATCCGCGAAAATTGATTGTTCGGTGTGCTTTATGGGTTGGTGGAATAATTGATCCGTACTTCTTCAAAAACGATTCTGGGCAAAACGTTACCATGATTACTGATTTTTCGTTTATCAATTGTACGACCATAGCGTGCAGGAGCTATGGTTTCACGTAACGGACCCGTGAACTAGCCTCCAAGATAGTGTGATTTAACGTCGCTTGACTACACAGAAAAAAAGTTGTCATATTCACAATTGTCGTTGGTCAACTTTAAATTTGGCAAAATTGTCACCTTGACTACCAAAATAGTCAACCTTATTTGAAAAAATTGATAATGGTCAATAGAACAATTTTCGATTTTCAATTTCGGGTAGTCAATATGACAACAAAAGTAGTCGATAGAACAACTTTGGTAGTAAATATGACAAATTGGTTGTCACATTGACTATCGAAAACTGTTTTATTGATTATCAAATTAGATTTCGGTTTTCAAAAAAAAAAATTGTCATATTGACTACCGCAGTTGTCATATTGAATACCGCAGTTGTCATATTGACTACCGCAGTTGTCATATTCACTACCGCAACCACTTTAGTCAATATGACAACCGTAGTTTTAATATATTTCAACCAAAGTTTTCATATTGACTACTGCTGTTGTCATATTGTCTACCAAGTTGTGAACAAATTGCGAATCCCAAAATTGGCAGCCGAAAATTGTCCTATTGGTTATCGCGGTCATCGGCTGAAAATTGATTATTTAATAGTCAATTCGACTACCAAAATAGTCAATAGGATGAATTTCTTCGCTCGGTGTAGCTTACGCCTATAAACCCAAAACTATTGATGACTAACGAAAACATTCGCTACTTTATTGCCAATATACAATAACAAATGTTGGCAAAATGTCAACGAGATTAGACTACTTCCGAGTCATATGCCAGAAATCATACTGAAATCATAATGACAAAGATTTCTTTTGTTTTATGTCAATTTAAAAAAATTATCTTTGTTTTATTCCCTTTCGAAGGTCTATATATCTAAAAACACCCTTTATTGTACAATGCTTAATCCATGGACTTAACAAGGGTTCTAAGCTTTGTGTTTTTTTTTTTTATCATTTGCTTTAGATCTTGTTTGAAAAAAGACTTGACTGATAGTTCTCAACTATTTATAAGAATAACTTGAACCTTCAGATTTCCGATAATAATTCTTCCTGACATTAAACTTGAATTCATTGCGTGTTCTTCAAAACCTCGCATGAAACAATATAAATCGATATTATAACTATGAGGTTTTTTTCTTCCTTTTATACCATAACCCTATGATCACGTGTATATATGTACTTAGGTATCACCCAATAAATATAAAGGTATTTATGATCTAGATTCAACCATTATCTTGCGTGAGTAGTAACTCTCATTCACGAACAAGAAACACAAAACCTCATTGAAGACCTCAGAACTTCTTAACAACGAAACAATGAGGAACAAAAAACACATGTCCTACACAGCGAATTTGTGATTACTGTCTTCAAGTAGACCCTTCAAAAATTCCCTTTCTTGACACTGATGATGAAGACAATCGATATTTGACTGAAATATTGCATTCAGATTCAAGTTGTGTTCTTCGTCACACATATTTTTCATTCACCCACGTCTCTACCTTCTACAGATTCTAATAGAAGGACACTCAATAGCAATCAAACTGATTATTTAATCATCATGGAACTGACTATAAAAATAAAAGAAAGAGGTTTCTATTGGTAGCTTGTCATGTCACTGAGCTCTTTACCTTACTTAAATGTCAACCGAGCCATCGTAGAAAGCATTGTCTAGCGTGTCATCATCACGACGACCGACAAGACAAGGGATGAAGGATAGAGGTATAAAGTATACAATTGACTGTATTTCTGTTCAGGGTACTAAAGGCTCATTTTCTTATAAACATCCATTTTTTTAATTTCTTTTATTCGTTCCTGAGAACACTACTTTTAAGTGAACGAAAACGAGTGAATTGTATAAAAGTCGAGAGGCGATGATGTGGGGGGAAATTTTTTGTCTGCTCAATTAGTTTTCAAAATGAAGGCCTTTATAATATGATTCCTAAATGTGGATTAAGGAGAAGCATAGTAACAGTGAAATCTCTCTATAGATTGTTTTTATTCAAACAAATTTCGACATTTTTTTTGCAGTTTCCTTATTAACTGTGAAGAATTTCTGTTATGACCCGTGTTTTTTAAGCCGAATTTTTTGGAAGACGTCAATGTTGATACAGCCGAATCCGTTTAAAAATGTTTGGCTATTAATTATTTACTTCCCATAAGAAATTATTGTAATCGGTCCGATTTGACGAACTGAAAGGTTTGATATTTATTTGTACGTACCAGGCTTGTAAAAGAATGCAATCTTTTATGATTTCAATATAAAGATCGCAATTATAAATTCAATCATTTAACATTAAAAAACTATAAACATATTTTTTCTAGTCGCGACTTCATGCATGCTTTGAATTCACTTGAAGTCTTTACATTCTTTTGAAGTCTTTACATTCCCTTGAAGTCATTGCATTCTTTTGAAGTCTTTGTAGTCTTTTGAAGTCCTTGCATTTATTTGAAGTGTTTGCATTTACTTAAATTCCTTATATTCACTTGAAGTCGAAGTCGGGTTGGTGCCAAATTATTAAAAATTATTTTTGGATAAAAATATCTCGGGAACTTTATCATATGCAAAAAATTTGGTTTAACTTGTAGTTAATTTTTCAGAAAAATACAATTGCCAAATGTATTTTTGCGACATACTTAAAAAGTAGTCCTACTGTTTTTAGACAGAATTAATACATATTCACGTTATTTAATTAATATATTTCTAGTGTTGTATTTTAAATATTACGTGGGTGAAGTTTTTAAAAAATCTAGTAAAGTAAGTAGGTTCTTCACCAAAGTTTCAAGTCGTTAATGTAAAATTAAGTTAAGGGTTTTTAATTTATTTTAAACTTCATCTTCGTGGTTGTAATGTTGCTGAATTTTCTATTCTAAAACTAAATATTTCTTAAATTATTATTAATTATAATTTTTGAATAACATGAGGGAAATAGAAAAATATGTTAATTCTTCAACGAACCAACAATAAAATATTACCTTAAATAATGAGTTCAAGTAATCAATTTTGCATTCCATTTTTTACACGGTTGATATTTAGATAATAAACTGAAGTGTCAGAACATTGATCTCAAATTTTTTTAACCGCGTGTGTCTCTTTCGGTTGACCGCTAATGGCCCAGATTTGTCCAATCAAATAAATATTGTAGAAACCATCTCACTCAATCCCCCCTTCATTTTAAATGGATTACAACATTTTTGTCACAGAGTGCTGTAGGTACACCAACACCTCAAAATTATTTCGGTGCAGTTGTAAGTAATTTCCAGTAATTTAGTACTTCCAAAGACAATATATTTAGAAATTTATTTCAATAGTTAAGTACTTAAGCACTACTTCCAAGTTATTGTAAAACTACTCGTACCCCATTTCTAGCAACAGTTTATCAGTTCTGAAGGACGACAAGGATAGAGGTATAAAATAATAAAAAATAATAAAATAATATTGCAGTAATGATATTGGTTCTGTAACTGGTATAACACCTTATACCTATGGGTACGCCACTTTGGTAAAGTATCGGTACCGATGAGTAAAATTTTGTTGTAGAACGTATTTATGGATCATAAGGTCAAACGAAGTTAAAGAAAAAAGACTGCACTGTTATTTTGACTACAAATATATAAATAAGGACAATACATCAGTGTTCTGAGATTCCACTACAGGATCAAAAATTCCCAAAAGATTCTTAAAGACTGATGTAACAATAATGTTGAAAGTAAATATATAAAACTGTTTCCCGAAGTTCCTTACTTTGTCTGACACTTTTTGAGCTGTAAGTTTTTCTCATTTAATCTCTGTATTCATCTTATATTCAAATTCATTTCTAAATTGAAAGAAATTATTTTATTGACAATCTTTATTACCGCTTTTGGTCTACTTTCTAACTTAAAAATATAGAAGAAGTTATGTAACTTTTTTAAGTTTTTGTGTAGAACTCAAGTCTCACTAGGTATTTTCTAAGGGATTTAATCAAAGATTTTTCGGACATAATCTAATTCTGGAATTGTGTTTTATTCTCATAAAGTATATCTTATTTAAATGCGCTGACTTATTAATGATAAATTAGTGCTTGTTTTAAAATTTGCAACCCAAAATCTTGATGTGCCGTGTTTGTGCGTTAATGTCAAATAAAATAATCCAAAAGTAATTAGGTTTAAATCTTCTTCATCATCTCATTCGAAAGACATCAGCATTTCTTTTTTAAAATCCCGTTCTAAAGTCTTATCTCTCAAGACACATATTAAAAAATGAATCTCTTAAATCAAGTTTATATACCTATACCAACATTATTCCCCATATGAAGGAATAATAAACTTGAATTTATTGCTATGCAAATATTTTTTTTTTCTTGTTGTCATTGTAAGATTCAAACTTTGTGTCAGCATATAAAACCTTATACGTACTTGAAAAGTGTGCACCTTTTTGCCAAAGTACTCTTTTGGGTATCGTATAAAAAGATGGTGTCAACTTAAATATTTATGTTCTTACAAAGTATTATACATTCTCATTTAAGTCTAAATTGTAATAATTTTCCTTTTTCTCTACTGTATATCTAAACACCTCATCCCGTAGGTAGTTTAAGGTTCTATACAAATGCTTTCCTAAACCAGAAACGAAAAAAACATTCTCATTAATTATGACTGAGAGGGTGTTTTAAGAAAAAAAAGAAGAAGAAATTCCCTTCCTTGAATATTTTAACATAACGTGTGAATTCCCAGATGTCTGGATGCTACTTTTTCATATATTCCTCACAAGCATAATGAGAATGGTGTTAGTCGGTGTCGGGCAACTTTAAAACTCTTAAAAAGCAAATCCATTAAAAAAAGAAGATTGAAAACCTGCTATATTAGATTCATGTGTCTTCAGTCACACGAATTTGTAGGTACTTATTTTCTTATAAGGTTGCACTTCATTTTCGAAGGCTGATCCCCTTCTCAAACATCAAAAATTATGTCACAATTAAGACCGAATATACATTACATATATATTCATAAAAAATGGTAACATAAACAAAAGATGATTTATACTTCAAATATACAGTACGGGAGGCGATGTTTTCTTTTCTTACGATTCCAGACGCGTAAGGTTCTTCAATTGGCTTTAACGAGTACAAAAACTAAAATTTTTGCTTCAAAATAAAATAAACCTTTTAGTATATAGTCTCTTTTTTTTTCGTAAGTAACATAACGAACCAAGATTCCGAAATTAACTTTGCAAAAACGAGGCTGGGATGCGAACCACACTGATAACTTCAGATTCGTGCTCGTCTGTAAATATTTCTCAAAGTTTAACAATATATTAATAGCAACATTTTGTGGAAGATAAAAACAGTTTGAAGTCAATATCTCTCTTTGTTTTCTAGATTCTTGAGTCCAAACCCGTTTTTTTATCAGTTTTTAATTGTTTTTGTAGGTGTTTGTTTATTTTGTGAACAAAGAGTTGTAAACTGGATTTTTCTAAAAGATAAACTAAAAGTTACAATTAATCCAACATCGGTATACAATTTGCTACTTATAAACGTTTCCTAAAGCTTGATACCATAAATAAAGCGAACTACAGATGAAATAATACCACCACTTTACTGTCAACTATAAACTTATTTGGTCAATGCTTGATGCTAAAAGCCCAATATAAAATGAAAAGTGCTTTCTCAAATTAGCCGTTCGGATTCGGCTTAAAACCCGCTCCCCTCTGACAACAGTACCAGCACACAGGAATGGTTAAGAGTTGTAAGTCACTAGGCCCTAGTTCTCAACGAACCGTTGCACCACCCAATTTTTGATGCTAAAAGCTCAAAGCAATTTATTTCTGTTGGTAGATAACATAATAGTTTCGTTATAGGTAGGCAGGTTTTCGACTTTTCCGATCTACAGTCACTCTTACCTATCTTTACCAATCTAAAAGTTAAAAACAATATTTTGCGTGTGATAAAATAAGTTTGATTTCAATATATGTTTTTATTTCTGAAATATTTTAGCCGAAAGCCAATTTTTTGAGGGTTTATATTTTTATACAAAAATAACCATGAGATTTTTCTAAGAAAATGACCCTATGTTACCAGCACTATTTTTGTAAAGAAGAAATAATTTTGAAATCATAAATTTGTTAATTCTCGGGATATTCAAGTCAGAAAATCAGTTTTTACCAATTTTTAGCAAACATTGTTTTTTTGAGGTTTATAGTTTTTGTAAAAAAAAATCTGTCATAGATTTTTGTTAAAATTTCAACAGCTGTCAAAAACGATATTCTGCGTTGCATACAATTGTTTTGTTCAAAAATTTGTCGTTAGTTAAATTGTTTTTTGCATTAATACCAATCTTTTTTCACGTCACAATGTACAGGGTTATCCATTTGCGGTTTCAAAAGAAAGTAAACTTATAAAATATTTGTTTTCATGATATTTCTTATTTTAAAGTTTGAACGTTGACATTCTGTGTAAAAAACTGTACATCATTTAAATGACCACCACGGCAATCGTTACAAGCATCGATTCTTTTGAGGTAATTTTCGTCCACTTTTTGACACATATTGGGCGGTATCTCAGCTATAACTTGACGAATGTTGGTTTGGTTTTTAAGTGCTCAAAAGTTTAAGGTTTATCTGCGTCAATACGGTCTTTCACGCAGCTAAAAATAGAGACACATGGACAGCCTTGGGGGAGGCTTATGCCAGTAACCAATATTTATAACTTTTAATTAATTACATATTTTATTTTAAAATAATTTTGATTTTAAATTTATGTTCAATTTAAAACTTATAATTTCGAACTTCAAAAAAAAAAAAAAAAAATATTTGTGTGTACATATGTATGTATTAAGTGTTAAATTGTTATAATTTGTTTGCATCTAAAATGTTTTAAAACATGGATACTAATTATTAAATTAACTTAAATGTAATTAAATACTTAAGGCAATAAAAGCTTATAATAATAACAATGACAATGATAATATCAGACCATAACTCTCCGAATTGATGATGACAGTCGTTCCATCGTCGTTTTCGTTTCCGAAGAAGTAAGGTCAAATCACACCTCCGGCCGAAAGAGCACATCAAACAGTGACTTTTTGTGGATGTAATGTCCTCTCTTCAATTACTTAAGATTCTCAGGGCCCCAAATACGACAACTTTGTTTATTAACATACCCAGCGAGTGAGAAATGTGCTTCGGTCGCTGAAGAAAATTTTGTTCGAATAATTGCCGTCCACCGCCTGTTATGTACCTACGACGTTTTGAATGGTTCGCTGGTTCAGTTGTTGTGTGAGCTGGACTTTATATGGATTTAGGTGTAGATCCAAATGCAAAATACGCCATAATGTGACAGAATCACCATTTTTGTAGTAGGTTTTAACAATTTGTATGCGTTGTGAAATAGTTAAGCGATCCATTTTCGTAAATTTCAGACTTGCAACTACAAAAAAAATTGGTTTAACAACTTAGTTTGACAGATGTCGAATTCTAGCCCTTTACTTTTGTAACCGCAAAATGGATAGACATAAGGATAATATTTAATTAAAGCCGCTAGCGTATAATTGGTTTGATGTTTCACCTCTTTTTTTTTTTGTTAAATTGTATCTTTTGATGTTATTATCAGCAAAACTAAATTTGTTTAAAGCCAATATCTTTACTGCTTCCTGAGAAAATTGCGGGCGAAAAACTGTTAATAGATGTAGGGGACCTTGAAACGTGAAAAAATGTCAAAAACTGTGATAATTTCTATGTTTTCGTATTTTTATTTACCTATTACCTTTTATACGTTTATTTTTTTTTTCTTTGTGACATCGACTGAAACAAAAATTATAGAAAACGTAGAATTTTTGTATGTATATAAGAAAATTCTATATTAACAACAACTCAATAAAAATTAACTTCATTGAACAAAATAAAAACATAGAAAAAATTACAAACTATCCGTACCTACTTCACAACTTCTTACTCAAAGGACTTTGTTTCTATAAAAGTAAAAAATTAGGACACTTTCAAATGTTATGCCAGATTTAAAAATATTGCAAAACTTTGCAACGCTACGTCCCAAACTATGAGCCTTTGATGAAATTGTTTTGACAATTTATTGCTTTTGCTAAACGCTTCACCATAAACCAGAAGCAGATTTATGCAACAACAAAAAATGTATGTTTATGTCCATCCTTAAACCCTAAAAAAAAAACGACCTAGCCAAATATAAATCGAAAAGAAGCAAGACAAAAGTAGAAGGCATGGTGTAATAATGCAGACCATGGAAGCACCAAGTACCTAGACTTTCCCATCCCATCCACCATAGAATAAATATGTATAAAAATATATGAAGACATAAAAAAGCCCTGCGAACGTCTATAAACCATGTTGATGTGCTTTTCCCGGAAAATTATCATAAATCCTTCTTCTTTTAGTTGGTTTGAATTTCGGATGGAGTTAGAACAAATTTTCTATTCAACACCGGATAAATAAAGACACACAAAGAGAACACCTTCATCTCTCTGCCTTAGCTCTGCGACAATCTCTGGAACAACAACAACCATCGAACAACGACAATGTGCCTTGGAAAAGATAAATTAATAAAACTGAAGTTTCTATTCCCGAACCAGATCCTGATGGATGATTTATATGCTTTTTGTGTCCTGTCTCTAGGCAACGACCAACAACATATAGTTCCATTTCCATGTGGCTATAGTAAAGCTTTTGTTGTTGTAGTCTAATTGGGAAATTCAGTGCTCTTACCTTACCTTACCATAGCTTAGCTTACTCCAAAACTAAATACGAGACTTTATCATCAGTTTACCATCTCTCATGTAGGGTAAAACAAATTGTTCCTCGTTCACACTATACTCATATGAAGAATCCTTTGAATTCTACATCCACACCATCACACATAAACCGACCGGAACTTAAGGACATGTTTTTAGTACCTCTACAAGAATTTCCCTTTCCGAATTATTATTGTCGTAAACAAAACAAAAAGCTAAAGTTAAACAGCGATGACCAAACTTTTGTTGATTCGTTTTCGTTCAGCTTTTTATGAAGTAATTTTTATGAGATAACAATTTTGTGTGAACGTTTAACGAGTTTTTCTTTAATTTTTATTTTCCGCTTCGTTTCCGACACACGAATAAAATTGAGATGGAGAGCTCTATGTGGGTCATTCCTCCAATTATAAGGCAATTTATTTCTTGATGAAACATCAAGAGATGATTGGATGAGGCACTAATTTGATGAGTGCACATAAAATGAATGTACTTTCAGTTTCAGCGATACCATCGGAATTTATGAGTTCTTGTTATCAGTTCTTAACCTATTTTAATTTTTATTTTCATTTTCATTGAATTATCGAGTCAATATTAAGTGCATACAATTGAATTATTCTGCTTGTGGTAATAAAAACATGAGGTTTTGAAGGGGAGGAGGTCTGGGGTTGTTATGGGCTTGTTTAGGTTTTCCAAATGCAAAACAAAGTGTGATAATTCGAGTGGAATTGTGAAGTGTGGCGCATCTGGAATTCAAGGACTTGAATTTATATTATTGCGGGGTTTGCTTGTTGTGATGATGATGATGATGGTGATATCATCATCTGTTGATTTTAGTTCAACTATTTCAACTCGCAACACAATAGAGTGATGATGATGGTACTTTTACATTCAGAGTCGATAGATATTGGAAGATGAACAATTTTAAGTGCGGATTGATTTATTTTGTTGTTTTTATTTCTGGACTTATGTACAAGCAGTTTAATCTTTATGGTATCTAGTGTAGAGTTGGTCTAAATAAAATAAAAACATTTTTGTGAAATGATTTCACTTAATTGAATTGAGTCATAATTTTAGACACTAGAAGAATTAGATTCTCATTGAAACACAAATAAAGTGGTTGCCAATAGGAATTTCACTTAATAACGTGTATATGCATAATTGTAAGTTGCAACCACAACTAGAAAAGCACTTCGAAATTGAGTTCTTTATTTTGTGGTAATAATTTTGAATACGTATTATCATGAATAGTGATCCAAATTTTGTTAAAAGAGGTGCTATAAAATTTAGAAAATTGTGATGATAATTGACAGCAAACTGCACGTTACCTATTATCTACCTTAAACTGCTTTCTGAAGAGTTGAAGATATGAAATTTTGACATTTTGATGATCTACTCGTATATTTTTATTAATATTCATCTCTCCGTGTTTATGTGACCGCACTTCTATCAAAATAATTTTACAGATTTTTCAGAAAAATTTAATTTAGTATTGCCTTGATATTGTTCTTACAATTCTATATCAATTGAATGAAACTGCATCTTCTCGTTTTACGCTAAGTTCATCTAAAAAATCTTAAAATGGAAACAATACTGGAAACGAATTCATGATTTTTGGCATTATTGTGCTTGAAAAACACTAAAATATGACACGAACATTTCGAAAGTAGAATGATTTTTTTTCTTGTTAATTTGACATGATGAATATTGAGACTTTTAGCAGTTTTGTATAATATTAATAAACTACCGCCGGCAGCGAGGAATGATGGAAGATTTAAACGGGGCCTCAAGGGAGCGGGAGGAAACCGTATTGTTATGAGTACGGGAAGAATCAACATTTTGCAAGATACCATTTCAGTAACCATTGCGCCGTGGTGGATTGCGCATAGTGTATTTTTTTTCTGCCACCCAACTCACCGAACTACTTGCTTATGATTGAAACTGGACTCTCACCACTGTTTATTAAGACACTCAAACTACAAGTTGATTATGTTCTCCGTGTCATGCAGATGCCAGAGCATCGGCTTCCTAAGAAGGTGGCCATTCAATTGGTGCAAAGCAAAAGAGGATTTTATAAGCAATGGGAAGATCTAGCTGAAGCGTGTGGAATAACCCTAAGAATAAATCTAGATGAAACAAGTTCGTGGGGACCTCTATTGCACGGGCTTATCAAACAAGTAGACCTTAGACATAGAGCTAAATACGAGGAAGATGCGGCTGGATCTCTTCACCGAATGATTTATAATCGCCTGGACTATTCACTCAATGAAAATAATTATTTCAAAGATTGCATTGATGTCAACACAATTTCCATGATGTTCCGCTTACGAGGAGAAATGCTGCAGCTCAATTACATACCTCATCGAAGTGACTTGCCAAATATATACGATTTATGTAACAGGAGGGAACGGGAAGATGTCCTTCATTTTCTGGGGTGCTGTCCTGTTTTGCGAGAAATAAGAAGAAACATATTTGGAGAAGATACCTTATCTGAGGAATATTGTATATTTTTATTAAACCAAATGAATGTAGAAAAGATGTATGAGTTTCTAAAAATTGCTCTTAAATATAGGAACAGAATTGTAATTGGAGATTTTTAAAAGTCAAACACAAAATTACAGAAACTAAAAATTTTAAATTAAAGGTGTATTTATACTCAACTAAATTTTAATGTTAATTGGATTGTCAATCTGGCAGACGGCAATGCCATGCTCAAATGATTTAATGTATCATAAATAATGTAAATAATGTATTCAACCCCTTAAAAATTATGAACAAATAAAATCTAATCTCATCTAATCTAATCTAATCTAGTGTATTTTTTTACAACACGTTCAATGAAACGGGCCGTTCAGTCATTAAAACACAGAGACTATTCCGAAACCATATTAATATTGGCCGCCACAGTCGTGTTCCAAAGTTTGATACGATAATGGAGTGGTTGAATAGATTTTCCAGAACTGGTCCTTTTAGACGTGGAACTGATCGAAGAGGTGATCGAACGGTAAGAACTCCAGAAAATATTAAAAGAATGCGACAAGCAGTTGAAGCCAGCCTCCGTCGATCTTCTGTATGTCACGCACGGGCTCCACGTACATTGTTTTTATCCAAACAAGATAATGGTTGTCCAAGATTTGCAACAAAACGGCTACTGCAGATGGACTAATCCCATTTTAATTTCTCAGGAGTGGCTAAAATTATATTAACTTCCTATATTAAGTTTTTGTAATCGCTTCGATTTGTCGAATTCAATATTTGGACATTTCTCGACGTATGTTTGGGATACCTTTTTTCGTCGACGATATCTCAAGAACCATAAGAGACCATACATTTCTCGGACCATTAATCTAAGAAAAAAGTACTAACAGCTGCTTTCTATAAATCAAAAAGCTGAAGAAATACTTTTGTGACCCGGAATATTTTGCGAACAATAAATAACACTTCCTTCAAAATAATTTTATTGATAAAGGAATAACGTTTTTGACATCTGGCAAGAAGACAGCTTTCTTACAAAAAAAAATAACGAAGGTATTGACTTCAAAATCATTTCATTCTGTGCAAACTGTTGTAGAGAAAATTTTCTTGAAAAAATCCAATCTGTATTTTTAATAAGAAATAAAAGCTTTCAAAAAAAGCTTGTAAAAATAGGTTCAAATTGGATTTCGACTATATACATAGCTCGTGGACTTATTTCACATATGCAAAATATTATCGTTAACTTTAAGTACATTTTTTAAAAGAACACAATTGACACCTTTTTTTTTTTACAAAACAATAAGACCTACAAAAACAACAAAAAAATTGATAGGAAATAGTATCTTGAAAACAAAGAAAGACACATCTTTTTTGTATGTTACACAAAATTTTGTAAAACTTAGAAATATATTTTGATAAGTAACCGAACTTCAAAAAGCATCAATCCAATCAATAGTTAATGTTCACGATGTTTTCTATCGAGATATAAGAGACGTTAAACAAATTTTTGTTTTTGAATTATCAATGAAATTTTTCTTAAAATCTTAGCAGATGTTTCTACTAACAATAATATTTTGTATAAAATGGAATAAGCTTAAAGTCTAAAAGTTTGTTTGTTCTCTAGAATTTGAATATCTATAGACGAATAATTTTTACCATTCTTAGCAGTATTGTTTATGAGTTTTTATTTTTTTATTAAAAAAAATACTTTCAATTCTGAATTTTTCTGTAAGCTGCAGGTTCTATAATCTTGTATTCGTCATATATTCCAGTAAAAAAATATTTATTTCAGTTTTTTTTTTTAAATTTATTTCAATGTTGTGTAAAGCCATAATTTATAGAATAGATTCTAATTGAAATCGATATCATTATTTCTTCTCTTTATATTTTGGGTCAAACAAATTTTCACTTTTATTTTTCGAAAGTCTTTTTTTTTATTATCTTTGATGTTATTATCTACCAAACTTTATTTCAAATTGATATCTCTATTTATTCTGGGGGTTTTGCTCAAATAAAAACTATTTTCGAACGTACGAAAGTCCGTTTATATACTCGTACGTTCTTTTCTGCCCGATTACCATGAAAATTCAATTGTAAAGTCAAAAATTAAAGTGAAATCACTCGAAGTCGAACATTTTTAAATTATTTAAAATATGACGTGAAAACCTTGCGAGTACTTTGAAATGTTTAAAAAGAAAAATATAAAAAATGTTCGAATGTTTTTTCTTTTTAAAACCAAAATAATTTTTACTTAAACCTAAACTTACTTTTCACCTCCTCCCACAATAATTTATAACTTCTGTAATTTCTGATGGATACAAAGGCATATTTGTGATGTTCAAGTTTCCAAATTTCCAACTTTTGGGAGTTTAAAGATTCCAAATGTGTCTTTTCATACTCAGATATGTGGAAGCTATAATCTTCAAAGCATCTTATATTCCATTAAAAAAATACAAAACTTATAAAAGTAAAAGATCTCATTCGAGAAGTTTTTGAAGAAAAAAAAGTTTCAATATTTTGAAAGACTTTGGATATAGGTAGACAAAATCTTTCACTTGAATTAATCTCAATATCAAGGCTTCAAACATACTACCAACTTATGTATATGTACCTGTGTAGGTATACAATCTACAAATTTACATAATGCATTGTGTTCAAGCATTCATGCCATACGCAGATACTTTAGATACGAATATTCGTTCATAAATAAACTAAAAACCCCCTAGAGGCGCAAGAATATTACTTTATTCCATTTTCTTATACAAAATATAAAATCAAATTTTCGATATGGTGTGTTGTGTTTTGTGTAGCCACCTACCTAATATGTGTTGTGTTCTGAATAGGCCTCCTTTTCTTCTTTCATCTATAAAACTTTTCCGCAAAGAGGTGAAACCGCACCCAATATCAGCAAATGTATTATGCAAAATGCCTCCTTCACACTGCCTTCTATATGTATGTATGTAAAGTACATATGAACATATCTGCTTATATACCTATTTAAATATGCCTCGCCATTAAATATGCTTGTAATGGACCTCGCATATGAGAACTTTTCCACTAAGATGGTCTTACATAGAAAGCGGATTTTCCACATCATGAGAGTTCTTTTGGGGTACAGACGGCAGGCAGGAAAAAGGCATGTTGTAGGACCTTATACTCATACCTAACTATAACGATGCCAGGATGTGTGTCCTGGATATTATGTTTGTTCTTTTTTTCGATTGCTGTTGTTTGCTTTCGTTGCTCCACTAACAAAAACCACTTTTGAGGGCGGAATGAGAGAAGTGATGGAAAAAGTCTTCCAAAACCAAGTTATTTCCTCATAGTTACCATGCCAAGTTTTAAAGATGTTGTATTTTAATATGATATGGGTGGAGGTGATGATGGTGTGGTTTTTTGAAGGAAACAACAACTTTTGAGAAAACATTTTAGAAAATTCTTTGCTAAAATTTCTTACAAGTATGCAATATTTCAAGTAGATACCTATACGTGCTTTTATTCGTTATAAGGAGTGCTGTAAGGGATTTGGAATTTTATTCGACTTCGACATATTTATCTAAGTTTTTGTTTACATAAAATCAATGAACCTTTTAGTTATGCTATAAACTTAAAACCTACTGAAGCGGATTAGTGCAAAAAGTGCATGTAATCTTCGGTGATTCATTGAGCGCATCGTTGCGAAGTTTTATCGATAATTGTTAGAGCCTTGAAAATGCAAAGAATTTAAACTATAATGTCTTGAAACGTATCTAATGTTTTAAGGTATGTAATTAATAATCAAATTAGGTATATTTTTATTGGAAGTAATTTTGCATGCTTATTTTCAAAGTGATACACTAGGCGTATGCGTTCCTTTTGTATCTAATTTTAAATCAAAAAACTTGATTTATATTCATGAGGACATACAAGTCTTTTTTCGAAGATAAAATTAAGTGAATTTCTGTGTTCTTTATTTCAATTTTTGCGATTTTTAAGTTTCAAGTTGAAGTTATTTCAATTCGACTAGATTGTGTGATTTGTTATTTCAATTCCATTACATATTGAAATTTAGCTCATTTTTAAAATAGACTTGGTTCGTAGAAAATTGCAACTTTTAATTCATATTTAAGGAACTAGGTAAAGCATTTAAAACGATTTCTTAGTACGTCAAATGTATTCCCTATAACATCTCGATATTTGAAAACTGCCATTCGCAATGAAACGTAAATCTGAAGCTTCCTGTTATGCACACAATCCAATGACTTAAAGTAATTTTAAAAGTGTTCGAAGTTATAAATCTTTAAAAAAATAGAACCCTGAAAACCTTTTCACTCGGTTTTTAATTAAGATCTGGATTTTATATCACTGGATTTTAGGAACCTAGCTAATTGCCATCATTCGAAGAGTCTTGCAATCTCATATGAAATCAGTTAAATCAGACAACAGATATTTCTATTTAGAAAACTTTGAAATTGGTATCTTTTTAAGAGGAATGAAAATTCCCTTGAGCGGACGGAAAGTGACAGTTGTAGCGCTTTTGTCTGGCTACAAAACTTGCTCTTCGAAAGGGAAAATAAAAAAAAATTAACAAAGAAGTTATAAGTTTATTTGAACGGAATTGTATTACAAAAACATCAATATTTTAGCGACAATTTCGCATTGAACAAAAAATCAAGTCTTACTTCAATGGACTGGTAGGTACCTACAAGAACACAGAAATACTAAAGAATGTCTGTTGTTTTGTGATTCATCACCAACAGAAGAAGATTACTGAACTAATAGAGTTAAAATTTAATTTTTGAACTTGTGCTTCTGCACCACTATACAATCTACTATTCCAAATTATATATGTTTCCTATGTAAAGTTGGTTATTTTACCTTTATAGTTAGCTTACAATGCAAGAAGAAAGGAGCGGAACGACTTTTCTAACAAGAGCTTATTCATATTACTTACTTAAGGTGGCGCTACAGTCCTGTGTGAACTAGGGCCTCACCCAACAAACTTCTCCATCTAGCTCGGTCCCTAGCTAGATGTCTCCAGTTTCGTGCTCCGAGTTGGGTGAGGTCACCTTCCACTTATGCGCGCCACCTGATTCGCGGTCTTCCTCTACTGCGCTGTCCTGTGGGTGTGGATTCGAAGACTTTCCGGGCCGGAGCATTGGTTTCCATGCGATCATGTGACCCAGCCATCTTAGTCGTTGGACTTTTACCCTTCTGGCCTTCTACGACGCTGTACAGCCCGTACAGCTCGTCGTTCCATCTTCTCCTCCACTCCCCTTCGATGCATACGGGACCGTAGATCACACGAAGAATCTTTCTCTCGAAACGACCTAAGGTGCTTTCATCCGCTTTTGTCATAGTCCATGCTTCTGCACCGTATAGCATGACGGGGATGATAAGGGTCTTATATAGCAAAACTTTGGTCCTTCGAGAGAGGATTTTTCCACTCAATTGCTTTCTTAACCCAAAGAAACAGCGGTTAGCAAGAGTTATTCTTCGTTTGATCTCAGCGCTGGTGTTGTTTTCTGCGTTTACAGCGGAGCCTAGGTAGACGAAGTCCTTGACTACCTCAAAGTTACGTCTGTCGATGGTGAAATTTTGACCAAAACGTCGGTGTTGTAGGTCCTTTCTTGATGACAGCATGTACTTTGTTTTGCCCTCATTAACCGTTAAACCCATTTTTGCCGCCTCTGCCTCAACAAAAGCCCCATTGACATCACGCTGAGTTCTTCCGATTATGTCAATGTCATCAGCATATGCTAGTAATTGGACAGACTTTTGAAAGATAGTGCCTCTAGTGTTGACGTGTGAGCTTTGCACTATTCTTTCAAGAACGATGTTAAAAAAGTCACATGGCAGCGCAGCACCTTGTCTAAAACATTTTTTGACATCGAAAGGTTCTGTTAAGTTGTTTCCAACCTTTATGGAGCAGCGTGAATTCTCCATGGTCATCCTGCTCAAGCGGACGAGTTTGGCAGGGATGCCAAAACTAGACATGGCTCTATACAGTTCGACCCTGTAGATACTGTCATATGCGGACTTGAAATCGATGAAAAGATGGTGGGTGTCGATTTGGTGTTCTTGGGTTTTTTCCAGGATCTGCCGTAATGTGAATATTTGATCGAATGTGGACTTTCCTGGTCTAAAACCACACTGATAAGGACCTATCAGGTTGTTGACGATGGGCCTTAGACGTTCACATAATACGGCAGAAATGATTTTGTAGGCGATGTTAAGTAGACTGATTCCTCTATAGTTGGTGCAGTTTAGAGGGTCTCCTTTTTTCAGGATCGGGCAAACAATACTGAGGTTCCATTCATCGGGCATGCTTTCTTCCGACCATATCTTACAGATAAGTTGGTGCATGCTCCTAACCAACTTATCCCCAGCTGCTTTAAAGAGCTCGGCATTCAAGCCATCCGTTCCAGCGGCTTTATTAGACTTCAGCTTAGATATGGCAATCTTTACTTCGTCTAAGTCGGGAAGACGGGATTGTTGGCTTTCGTCGTCTATGTTGAATGGATCATCCTGCCTGACAGCGGAATTCGGTTCGTCGTCGCCTTCCATATCCTCAGCATTGACTGCGGTTCTACTATGATGTTTCCACTTTCGTCTTTGCAGCCTTCGGTTCTAGGTTTATGTACTTGTGAATTTCGTTTCACCTGTTCATAAAACTTTCAAACTTCATTTCTGCTTTTAAACCTCTCAATATCTTCGACCGCACGCTTCTCATGCTCTCTTTTTTTCCTTCTAAGAAGTCGGTGTTCCTCTCGCCTCTGCTGCTCATAGAGCTCATGAGCAGCTCTCGTCCTTTTATGCAGCGCCGCTTTGCGTGCCTGTTGTTTGGCTGCATTTGCCTGCCGACATTCCTCATCAAACCAGGGGTTCCTTGTTAGTGGTTGCTTGAAACCCAGCACGTCAGAGGCGGCTTCTCTGAGTGCGTCTTGGCAATGTTGCCACTGGTTTTCTATACATTGTGTTGGCGGCACAGAACTTCGAGAGA
Organism: Eupeodes luniger; assembly: GCA_951509635.1. Lineage (NCBI taxonomy): Eukaryota > Metazoa > Arthropoda > Insecta > Diptera > Syrphidae > Eupeodes > Eupeodes luniger. Next base: position 123,606,420 of record OX608073.1, on the reverse strand, counting down.
GGTTACTTGTAACTCGGGCGGAGAAGGAGTCGGCGATCTCTTGCGATTGTAGCCGTTCGACGTTGTACCTTCTCCCAGCATCTCCCTGTTTTGCCTTGGGCCTGGAAACCCGAAGTGCTACCTTGGCTACAACAAGGTAGCAGTCTAGGGCCTCCGCTAATTCTTCGGCTGCACGTGGTCTGTTAAGGGACCTAACATTCCACGAGCATATCCGAAGTTCGTTGTCCTTAATTCGTTTGCTTAGGTTGTCAACAGTAAATCCGTCCGTATCCGAGGCTTGTTGGTGCTTCGCAACTATGAGATTTTTAAGTGGTCGGGAAGTCACCCCGACGGCACAACCCCCAACCTGGAGGGCCAGATCCTTAGTATAACTCCAAGGACGGGGAGCCGGATAAACCGCTCCTTATAGGCCTGGGCTCCGAATAAGTTGTAAAAGCCCATAAGGTGTTTACTAAGTAGTTCAGCCTTACTGGAACTGTAGACACCACCGTTGATTCCATCTCGGGAATTCCTTCGCTGTCGTCTGGATAAGGAGAGGTGCCTTAGTGGACGCACCACTCCCCCTCTCTCGTTTGCTGCCCCCAACAACTTTCCACTGGGGTTCGAACCCAATCTTCAGTTGAGGGACTAGGCACTCGATGTTCACCACGGGGAGGTGAGAGTAGTAGTTGATAGACAGAGGTTGGTTTTGAGAAAAAACCTGCGGACGCTTGTGTCCTCGTGAATGCACATGTCTACCATTTGAACATCTTACTTCAATGGATATTATACTTATTCATATTAACGATTCATTAATATCCAACAATAATTCCTTTTCGGAATAAAATTATTGATCTCCGTGATCGAGATGATTGTTAAACTTGTTTTAATTTAAAAAAAAGTTCTGTTCTGACTAATTTTGAATATACCCATATATCAAGTTTTTTGAGTATTATGAAAAAAATTTAAGAAACAATTTTGTCTTCAATAAAATTCGTGGTAGTTCCAAATTTTTAATATTTCGTTAAAATATTTGTATTATTTCATCAAATTTTAAAAAATCTTCTTGAGTTGTAGGTTTCACCTGCCTGACATAAATCTTAAAGAAATGCTTAACTATTTATTCTAAAACTTGGTTTAACATAAAAAAGCAAAAGTATTTAAAAGTAACTCCGTAAATTCAAGTTTTTAAAGGTTTTGTAAAAATATGAAAATATTGTTGAAATCTGTTTTTTTTTTTAATTTGAAATAGATAGTTAAAATCTCAGTTCACATTTGAAATCATACCTTAAATTTAAGTAAACATTTTTTTTTTTCAAAACAACGTAAGTGCTAAATTCGAGATCTTTCAAAATTTCATATAGAGTCAAATGAAGACTTACAATCAAATAGAATTTCCAGAAATTGAGTACTGAGTTGCGAACCCGTCATTCAATTTACTGTTAAGTGATATGTTGTATTTTATCTCAGCCTTAAAAAAAACTGCTGTAGAATTTTTAAAGGAAAATATTTAAGTCGATATTGGAATTAAGGACATGTTTTTTTTTTATATTGTACGCGCACTCAAGGGGATATGAATACCCTTATAATGATTGTACACAGTGCGAGTAATTAGGAAGGAAGGATAGGATTTGAATGGAGATACCGATGCAGATTGGTTTTGAATGCCTCTACATTGTAATGGGTGGGAAATATTGAGTCTGGTAAAGCATTCCACATTCGTGTAGTGTGACTAAAAAAAGAATCTCTGTACTTAAAAGTACGACCGAAATTGGGCTTAAGGGTAAACTGATGGGCATACCTAAAAGAACGAGTATTACGGTTGAATTGTTTGAAGGGAGGAATGCAACTGGCTATTTCATTAGAGCATTGCTTATGCTTATGGAAGTAGATAAAATAATGAGAGACATGAAACCTTACGACGGTGCTCGAGAGATGCAAAAGTTTCAGTAAGAAAACGGTCACCTATCATTTTTAGAGCTCTCTTTTGAATTCTGTCCAAGAGACTCAAGTGGGTTATAGAAGAACCTGCCCAAATATAGGAATTTTACTCAAGCTTTGAGCGAATATAGGCTTTATAAATTATAGCCAGATCAGAAGGGGTAAAAAACTTTTTGCATCGTCGGAGAAAACCTAAACACTTAGCAACATTTTTGGCGATGTCAAATATGTGATCACTCCACAACAAGTGGTTTGTAATGCACATACCTAAGACTGATAGCTGTTCAGTCTCCTCAATGCAAGTACCACTCATGGATAGTGGCACTGGGAGAGGGTTACGCTTTTGCAACAGTAGACAGCATTGAGTTTTCGAAGCATTAAATTCCACACGGTTTTTGATTCCCCATTGTACAATTCTGTCGAGATCAGAATTTAATGAGCTTATCATACGCTGCCGTTGAAGTTCCACATCCGAAGGACAAGGATGAGAATCTAAAAACGAATATGAAGAACTGAGGGTACTGTCATCCGCGAAACAATTTAGTGGGTTAGAAGTTTCAGACAAAAGATCATTTATAAAAATAAGGAAGAGCGTCGGAGACAAAACGGAGCCCTGAGGCACACCAGCGTTTATTTTGTGAATATCAGATTTGAACCCGTCCAATACTACTTGAATTGAACGGTCCGAAAGGTAATTTCTAATACCAAATGCACGCATTTTCGATAAGAGAGCTTGGTGCCAAACTCTATCAAATGCCTTTGAAATCAATATAATAATCTTACTTTCTCCAAAACGATGTAAAGATTTGTTCCAATGTCCATTCAAAAAGTATTGTTTTGTTTGTTTGTAAGAAAATAAACGTAGTTTGTCAACCAGTGTTATAATTTGAATTCCTCGTCAGTTTAAAGTTTGATTTATCCTTAAATGTTGATTTTTTTCATTTGTGAATAAATCAGCAATGAAGAAAAATGGCTGAAACATGTTGGTGAAACCCATCACTATAAGAGATATTTTAAACCGCTTACAAATTTCAAATATTAAAATTTAAATCAAAAACTGTTACCATAAATAAAAGAATAATTTTCGGACAGAAAAAAGTATCTCGAGATGCAAATAAATTTGAAAAATATACTTTTCAAAGTTAAGACAGCATACTCAAAAATTTGACTAATAAAAATTAAAAATTGTGTGTAAGTTAGGAAAGATAAACGAGTGCACAAAATTACGCAAAAAAATGTAAATACTGAGATGTTTATTTTTTATTTCAAAATTTCGATTATCCAAATTTGTCAAGCCCAAAAACTCAACTTTTATATATGTATTTCGTATAACGTAAATAATAATATATCGTTTAGGTAAGTGCATAGACATATCAATTTGACAGTTTTTCGAGCAATTTCATACGACATAAACTATTCTTATTGTTATGTTTGTATCTCAAAATTCCAACCGCATGTTCAAGACCCATGTGTACATTTTATTGACAAAAAACAAAAAACAAAAAACATGCAACCTCTCTTCTAACGTCTTTATCTAGGTGGTGCATAGTGTGGGGAGGGGGTGTTATGAAAAGTCCTTGCAGCAGCAGTTTGCGCTGTTGTTTTAAGACACAACATATAACAAAAGGAACTTTCCTCACATAAAATACGACTGGATTCAATGTCGTTTGTTATATTTTATTCAGTGAATGTCAATTTTTTGTTTGCATTTTTGTTTAACAATTTTATTTGAGAGTTGAAAATTGAAATTTAACTGAGTTCTGGGAATAATTTTAGTACGAGTATATCCACTGTCATATGCTCATACGTGAAATTGAATATAAATATAAATGTGTACGGTTATAAATTTTGCATTTTATAACAACAAACATATTTATTTGTATACGAAAAAGGGTGTCTGGAAGTTGTGTACTGGTTCTTCTTGTGCGCTTTTATGATGGTGATCCTGTAGAGAATACTGATTTTGCGGTCTATACTTTCGTGGTGGTGGTTTGATGGTGATGCTTTTATCTGTGCGGTAGCCACAAACTTGTCTGGGATGCAACTCATAAATCTGTGATATGTTAGTATATCTGAATCTGATAGAAAAGGGATACAATTATATATTAATGTGTGTACGGGTATATTTCTACCTTTGCTCTGGTCTGACGTGTATAGGAATGCCTTTTAGGGGAATTTCGTCCTTCAATGGTTTATTTAATATTTTGTTTCTTTTTTTATAAATATTCATTTATTATAGATATGAGAAGAGAAGAGAAAATCACGGATTGGTGTGGTTCGTTTTACGTCTCTCGTCCTCATTGTTGCCGACGACGACGTCTATAAAAGAATTGGGTATGGTTAAGGTCAAGACCTGACGAGGTAATTGAAAATGCATATTATGGTTGATTTATTTCATGATATACGAGTATGTATAATACGTTATGGGTAATTCATTGTGGATTTCAATTTGAATAGGATGTTGGCATTTGTAAATGTGAGCATTTTGAGAAGGAATTTTATACTACTTAGGAGAAGTATATTTTTGTGGTTTGGCGTTGGGCGCCAGGTAGAATATTTGTTTCTTTTTTGTTGGTTTTGTTTGCAAACCTGATGAACCAAATAAAGGTTTATGGAAAAAAAATATTTATGAGAATGTCTGTCTTTTGTCAGCGTAAAGTTAGGTTTTATTTTGAAAATATTTTATTTCTAAAATACAAGATGGTTTGAAAAAAAAAAACTTGAACAATTGACGAAGTAAAAAATGGATAAATAAAACTGAACTTCAGCCCTACCGCTCTATGTAATTTCATCAATGATTACATTTGTTTCGAAAGCGATTGGACTCTTTATCTTAAAAAGAAATATTTTATTTTTCATTCTTTGAATGCCTTGCACACCCTAGCTCCTTGTTAAATTCTTTAATTTGGCTTAAATAGAAGCGTTTTATTGTTCATATCAGTTATGAACCTGAAATCATTGTTTTTTGTTTGATAAAAGTCCTATCGATGTATAGAATTCAACATCATTGCATTGTGTTCGCCGTTATCGCTCTAGGTTCTGGCTCAATCATAAGTCAGACTGAATTTGACCTATGTCATGGGTAAGACATGTGCGACTCTAAAAATTCCATAAGAACAAAATCTAAAAAGGTTTAAATTTATAATTTCATTTGACAGTTTACTTTTCATTCCACGTAAGATGACCTTACCTTTAACAGGATCGTACAAAATATGGACTATGGCGAAAGTTGTGTGGCCCGTAGTGTCATCCTGACAAGACCATATGTCGATCATTCAATTCCAGACCAAAAGACGCTTACCATTAAAATATTGTGCTTTAGTTGACAGTAATTTGATGGTTTATCTAACCGAATACTGGAATAAATCTTTGCATCGTTTTGGAGAAAGTAAAATTATTGAACTTGATGTTTCATTCAAAAACATTTGACAGAGTTTGACACCGAGCTCTCTTATCGAAAATGCATGCTCCGTTTTGTCTCCGATTCTCTTCCTAATATTCATTAAGGATCTCTTGTCAATGACTTCTAATATATTAAACTGTTTCGCTGACGACAGCACCCACAGCTTTTCATATTTGTTTCTAGATTCACATCCTTGTCCTTCGGATGTGAAACTTCAACGGGAGCGTATGTTAAGCGCATTAAATTCTAATCCTTTCAATATATTATGAACCGTGTAGAATTTAGTGCTACAAAAACTCAATGCTGTCTCTTGTCGCTAAAGCGTAACCCACCCTTGATGTCGCTATCGCTGAGTGGCACTTGTATCCAGGAATCTAATCAACTTTCAATATCTGTTGTATGTGTATCACAGTTCATCTCTTATGGAATGATCACATATTCGACATTGACATTCTCCGACGGTGTAAGAAATGTTTCCCCCATTTTAATCTGGCTGCAATTTGCAAAGTCTTCATTTTTCCAAAACTTGAATATAACACGCACATCTGGGCGGTTGCCCAAAAAAACATGCTTAAATCTCTTGGATAGAATCTAAAAAAGGGTTTTAAAAATTATGGGCGATACAAATATAACCCAAACATTTATATTGCTTGAACACCGCCGCAATGTTTCATGCTTTCATTGTTTTACAGATATTTTCACAAACATTGTTCTGTTGGGTTAGCCAGTTGCAATCCACCTCTTAAATAATTCACTTTCATAAATGCTCATCAATTTAATTAGCTACATTTTGGACGCACAGTCAAGTATACAGATTCTTTTTCTAACCGCACATCGAGAATGTGAAATGCTTTTGCCCACTTTGTTTTTCCCTCCCATTTTGATGTTCTGTACTTTAAGACAAATGTGCACTGGTATCTCCTCTTGAATCCTTCCCTATTTTCCTAACGCTCGCACTGTGTTTAAATATAAATATATGAAGGGTATCAATAACCCCTTGAATGCCTGTGAATTCTAAAAAAAAAATCTTTAAAAAGTTTTTAAGCTCTGAAATTGTTTATATTCGGCCTTTTATATTTAAATAATTCTATAACAATAAAATTCAACTAAATTTTTCAACTTTATCTATCTAATCGTTATAGATTTTCACATCAACATGTTTCTTCATCTTTATGTTGGCTTTAAAAGTACAACACAACAAATTAATATTTAACAAAGCATCATTTAAAATACATATGTGTTTTGTCTTGCATATCCTGTTTCCAAAGGATTATTTGTTCTACCCAAACGCTTTACCTTAAAGATCCCTTAACATTAATTGTATCTATAATCTCTTACTTTGAATTTTGGTTTACCACTAAACTATACCTAAATACATAGATACGTGCCCTCTTTGCCCCCCTATATAAAGCCACAAAACATATTCAAATTTATATATGTATCTAGAAGAAAAGAGGAAATCACTTTGCTTCAGAAAACAATGATTTTTAATTAAAATTCGAAAAACTACTATAGTTTTGCATCACAGAAGCGAGTCGCAGGCTTATTCTATACACATGTAGATAAATCCATGTCTTTTCTATAATAGCCGGATGTGTCTTAGCCTCTCTTCCTATTCCTCTATCTCTGACCATAAAAGAGTATAACTACTGCATATCGGTGGCAATAGTTTAAGTGTCTCTAACAGCATGAGCAAACAAATTTCTAATCATCCCTCTCCCCAAACGGATGTTCGTCGTAGTATACTCGTATGTGATGAGTCCCTCTCGATTCCGACAAAGCTGTATAGAGGCTATATGCCAAAGCATACAAACGTATGTATAGAAGAAAGACATTTTCTAGCATATTAAGCACGTAAGTAGTCCTTTCGGAGAAAAGATGTACATTCATGGATCCTCCTTCGCCCTTTATGCCTTCCTCACCCACCCATCTGCAAACAAACAAACAAGCTGCAGACCATAAAATCACCACCACCCAACTTCATCCATACATTATAAGTTGGGTCTTGGGAATAGGTTCCACTTCCTTTTTGTATTCATCGCCACCTCTCTTTCGGTATTAAATATGAATGTGCATCTATTTAGCAAACACAAGATGGCACACCAAAGAAGCACAAAACTGTCCTGACATCCGAGTCGACCTCATAAAGCACTAAAACGAGCACTAAAGGACACATATTCACATATTCCTTTCCACAGGCAGAGCAGAGCAGAGGCACCAGGATACAAAACGAATACTTTTATGAAATGAAATTCGCCAAATGGAATTGCGACATAATACTTCGTCCTATACCTCAAATTGGAGAGACCTTATGTCCTCATTGTCGACGCCGTCGTTGTCCTCGTCGTCCTGGTTTTAGTCCTTCCTCGTCATACTCATAGTCGTGGTATTTTTTATATTTTCTTTTTTTTGCGAATGGTATGTTGTAGGTATATAGGAAGTAGGAGGTAATAATAATGACATTCTGGCACTCGTTTTATTGTGTGTACTGAACTTGGTTGAACTTGGCTTTGGAAAGAGTGAGTTTAAGACTCCTTCCAGAAAGAGTGAAAGGATCATAAAAAAAAAAACAGAAACAACCATCACGCAAATTGCAGAGAAATTTTAGCCTTCACCTTCGAAAGAAATAAAATTAATAGCTGCTATATAAAAAGCCAGAGGAAGAACTGTAAAATGATGGAAGCAAAGTACCCCTATATAGTGAAGCTCTGAAAACAACGCTCATATGAGCACATATTCAAGCGATATAAAAACCAACAAGTTTTTAGTTTTTTTTTTATGGAAGTTCGTGATAAATTTACTTTTTTTTTTGCACAAACAAGGTATAAAACATTTTTTAGTATTTTCTGTTTTATTTTTAAGTTTGCTACATTTCAATAAAAGGTGCGAGCTTGCCTTCATATAGTGGGTTAAAACTTTAGCAGTTTTAGGTATATATAAGGGGGATATTTGACTTAGATGTGTGTAAGACTTTGCTAAGATAGAAAAGGTGATTCAATAAAAGCTAGTAATCCATGTGGAAGTAAATTACTCTATTTTATATTTTAGTTTCTGAGAGTAATAAAAGGATATAACATAAACTCTAATTCTTGTGTCTTTATGGACTTTAGTGTTAAGCAAACGAGACAAGAAAGAAGCATTTTCTTTTAGATGTATTAACTTTTCAGTCTAGAATTGTAGAAAATATTCTAAAAGAAATAGAGGCAAATTTTAACACGGAATATCATTTGATGGCATATCTTTGTTGCACCTTAAATACCAGAATGAACTTGCTCATGAATCCAAAGAGTCTGTTGAAAAGTATTTCCTGTAATTTAAGATTTAAAAATGTACTTGCAAAAAAGTTTGTTTATTAATTAAATTATTGATTAAAATATCGAGTTTACAATTTTTACGAATGCAATACGTGCCACATAGTTCCTAGGTATACATGTGTCGCAAGTAAAAATTCTTCTGTAAATTCATCACAATGAATGGGTCTATTTTCTTTAGGCTTAAAAGTTATAAAATCTAAAGACTCAACCTCAGTCAGTACCGAAACTGCAATCCAAAAATACTGTAAAATTGAAAAAAAAGTTACCAAAAACATTGCATTTTAGTCATTCTAACCAGAAAAACAGTTTTTTTTGTTGTTGTGCGCTCAATTTTGAGAGTAACATACGTACATACATACGTATGTATTCTACCGTTCAACCCTAGTTTCCGAAGCGAATACTGTCTTTTACGCCGCGCGCCGTGAGTATGAATATCTAAACAAATGTTCGCATAGACAATCATTCTTATTTAATAGAATTCGCTAAAGAAATGAATAGTTATACAGTGCATAAGGATTTATGTAGGCTCTATGTAACGTTGCGAAAATTTCCATTTATAAAAAATTCTGCTATAAATTTTAGTTATACAATGCTACTGTCAAAAAAAAATACCAAAATGGAGCAATCTTCTCCATTTATCTGTCTATCAAATCAGCTGTTTGTCATAACAAATAAAATATAAAAATTTGTGTAGTGGGTGGAAGAAGATACTGGAAATCAATTGCGAAGCCATGAAGAACTGCTAAAGCTATAATATTTGTTTTTGCATTTTCTAAGACGCACCTCATATCTGATAACAAAATGCGGAATCTTTGATTTCAGACGCCAAAGCATCTTTCAACCGTAGCTATATGAGACATATTGTATCTTATTAAAGAGAATATTAGTACAAGGGTACCCACCATCCCCACACAGACGACCACTGAACTCCCCATCATCAAATCTTTGTTTAATTCTGCTTTCCCTGAAAATTCGTGAGCCATGCAAACAATGTCCTTAATTTTTAGGGATTCGTCGCATACTACTTGGGTATTCAGCGAGTAGTACCCTTTTCTATTTATATAGTACTGCCCTGATGGGCCTCCTACTTTTTGGATCCTTATGTGGGTACAGTCAATGGCCCCAACCACCTTTGGAAACTCCCGTATGTAAGAGAACTTATTCATAGTCCTTAGCTGGTCCGAAAAAGAAGTTGACATTTAAATGAACAAAGGGCTTTTGGCAGCTAATGCTTTTGCCACTAGATCCGTGGATGTCTGCTCCATCGACTTGAATTTATAAACAAATCATAAAAGGTACGGATTTCGAATTGGTGTGAACATTTAGTACAAACTTATCTCGTTCCGTCCCAATATCTTATTGCAGCCATTACTTGAATATCTATGGGGATGTGGCCTCCTCTATTGTCGCTGAGTTCCGAACGGATAATTCCAATTATTTGTTGATATTCTCTTTTGAAAATCTATATTTTTTAAATTCTTCGTTTCTTAGGCTCATTGGGTTGAACCTTTTTTTTTATAAAATTTCCGCCTTCTCGGAGTTGGTAAAACGCGATTTAAATTATTAAAATCATTAATAAACGAGCTAAACTGGAAAGGCATTATTTTTTTCTTTTTAATTTCAATAATGGAGAGAAATCAAAATGACATTTCCAACATAATAATAACAATAATTTCCTTATGTAGGCTCTATTCAACCTAAAAACGCGTTAAGCTTATTATGGGACTATGCAATCTTGCATAAGTTTTATAAATAGCATTTTTGCGTTTAGAGGCATTATAGAGATTAAATAACTTTATGTAGGCTCTATACAGCGTTTTTAAATAACACTGAATATGTCTGGACTATTGAATCAAAAATTAAAATGAATTTAAAGTGTTTCTGGCACTTTATTAGTTCTAATAGGAAAACCTTTTGGAATTCCATCTGCTATGAGCTACACGGAAAGAAATACATTGTGAATATTACAATGTCAGTATGGGTGTGAACGCAATACTGTATGGCTTAGAAGATTTCCATTGGATAAAGTTGTAAGCATAGTTAACTTGGCCATATGAGAATAGTAACGTCGACAATAGTTATAGCCGATACGCCAATGCCAATATGGGAGTCAGGCCCATACTGACTGGCGGCATGTACAATGCTCCTAGCAGAAAAGTCTATACATTATTGTTATGTCCCTTATACTTACACTGTTGACAGCAATCCAATAAGGGTGTCGATTATCACGCCATAAATTATCGCGGGAAAAACTAGTAGCATTGCGACATCTCCGATACAGTATGGGGCTGAAGGCAATGCTGTCTCGTCAAACGTACTATGCGCCCTTGTGTTACAGGCAAAGATTGTGGTACCATACAGTATTATAGTACATAATCCCATACTTATAGGAGTTGTAGCAATATAATGTAGGAATATCACCGATACTTTTTTAGTATGGGATTCCAGGCCATACTAGCATTGTCATAAATGCCATACACTTCTTTCCGTGTACAACATTTAAGTCAATCAAAATTCAAATTCAAAGTTGTAGTAATCCTACCATAGAATCTGATATTTCAGCCACAACTCATTTAAATATATATTTATCTTTCTGAAGGCGAGTTTTTTCAGAATAAGATAGCTTAAAAAACAGCCCCGGATAATATTCCCTCAATATTTAAAAAAAATTGTAGATTAAATCTAAACCACTTATTTCCAAAAGTTTTTGAATCCCCTGTCAATAAAAGGATGTATGATGCTGTGAAAAAAATATATATAGCAACTAATCTCACTTTATTTATAAACTTCTGTGTAAATACAGTTAAAGCCATCTGATAGAGTTAATCATAAAATACTATTAGAAAAGCTTAAATCTTTAGGTTTTCATAGTCAATTATTGAACTGGCTGAAGAGATATCTGACTAATCGTGTTCAATATGTCTAAAACGGTCCTGATAAATCTAAACAAAAATTCCATAACTCAGGAGTTCCTCAAGGCAGTCATCTTGGCCCCTTCTGTTCTTATTATTTATTAACGATGTACCTCTAAAATTTTTAATTCATCATGCTTAATCTTTTGCGGGTGATGCTAAAATCAATAAAACAATAAAATCTCTTGCAGACTGTTTTTTTAACTTCAACATGATTTAAATAAACTGCTTGCATGGTGTAACTTAAATGATATATCTTTAAGTATAGGAAAATGTAGTGTTTTATCATTTTCAAGATCATCTTTCCCTATTATTTATGATTATAAAATTTTAAGCAATGAGCTTGAGAGAGTTTGTAACCATAAGGATTTAGGAGTTATGTATATTTGATGCAAAATTAGATTTTAGAATGCATGACCACTCTGTGCTTGGATTTTTGATACGAATTTAACGAATGTCCTTACACTTTAAAATATCTTTTTGTTAGTTTCGTGAGATCGATTTTGGAATACTGTCGTGTGGTTTGAACTCCATACTATACAAATGCATCAAATAGAATCGAAAGTATTCAAAAACGATTTATGAGGTTTTCGATTCGACAACTAAAATGGATCTTACCCTTGCCCTCATATAAAGCTCGATTTAGTTTAATTGACTTAAAAAGTCTTGAATCTAGAAAAGTTTCCTTTTTAATATTTTTTGCCCGTGATCTTGTAACTGGTCATATTGATTGTCTGCCTGTTTAATTGCATTTTAATTATATACTTCGGCTCGATGTTTAAGGCCAAGGGTTAACCATTTTTTTTCTATATCATTTCATTCGACTAATTATGATATCAATAAATCAGTAATACGAGCTTTTACATTTTTCAATACATATGCCGATTTAATCGATTTGAATGCTTTGAAGATGTTTTTAAAAATAAAATAATGAATGTGATTTTGAATTAATAATAATAATTATCGACTGAACTAAATATTATTTATTATTTTATTTTGATTTTAGCCTAAGTCTAAAAATACTCAAAATTTCTATGTACATATGCATTTACTTTTTTTAAGTTAACATACCTTTAAGTCTAAAAAAGTCTTAGCACTTATAGACAAATAAATAATACAATATTTTTTCTCTTTTCATTTCAGGTAAGCTTTGTGGTTTCTAGATGATTTAATGATTAGATATAAAGGGTATGTCAAGAGCATCTGATAATTTTTTGTAACTATATGTAGTTGAGTCGGCGATTGTTATTTTGTATCTTTTTATGAATTTGAAGTAATCACACTTGCTTCAATCGAAAATTAGAAAATAAAAACATTTTAACAATGGTCTATGTTTGCTCCTTTACATTATTTTTAAATTCAATAAATTTAAATTGCAACACTCATTCCCTCTTATTACCTTTGCCTACTTTACGCAATGAAAAAAATTGGGAGAAGTTCAAGTTGATGTGGATTCAGGGTAAGATTTACATCCCTGGTAGACCAATATCTTAATGAAAAAAAACCATTTCTAAAAATTTATCTAATGTTCGACTTGCCTTTAAGTCAAATATAACACTCAGCCAATTTTTCCTAAAACTTTAAACTAAACCCGATAAGGATAAACAAATGTCATTTACAAAATCAACTGTAATGGAAAACCCAATGAATCCTGCAACCTTTGCTATATGAGAACCACACAAACATTTCTTCGACAACGTATTTAGGCGAAGGAAACAGTCCTGGCAAGTCACAGCATTGAAAGCGGTAATTCTCCTGACTTTGAAGATGTGGATGTTCTAATGGGTGATTTTTTTGAGGTTAGGATTTTCATGCATTAGTATTTGACAGATCACGCGGGATTTCAGGCATGGTGTCAAAGAGAAAGATGCTCAGTATGCTTTGACATTTCATCATGAATAGACTTACTAACGAGCAACGCTTGCAAATCATTGAATTTTATTACCAAAATCAGTGTTCGGTTCGAAATGTGTTTCGCGCTTTTTTATCGACAAATTTTGTTCAGCGATGAGGCTCATTTCTGGTTGAATGGCTACGTAAATAAGCAAAATTGCCGCATTTGGAGTGAAGAGCAACCAGAAGCCGTTCAAGAACTGCCCATGCATCCCGAAAAATGCACTGTTTGGTGTGGTTTGTAAGCTGGTGGAATCATTGGACCGTATTTTTTCAAAGATGCTGTTGGACGCAACGTTACGGTGAATGGCGATCGCTATCGTTCAATGCTAACAAACTTTTTGTTGCCAAAAATGGAAGAACTGAACTTGGTTGACATGTGGTTTCAACAAGATGGCGCTACATGCCACACAGCTCGCGATTCTATGGCCATTTTGAGGGAAAACTTCGGAGAACAATTCATCTCAAGGAATGGACCGGTAAGTTGGCCACCAAGATCATGCGATTTGACGCCTTTAGACTATTTTTTGTGGGGCTACGTCAAGTCTAAAGTCTACACAAATAAGCCAGCAACTATTCCAGCTTTGGAAGACAACATTTCCGAAGAAATTCGGGCTATTCCGGCCGAAATGCTCGAAAAAGTTACCCAAAATTGGACTTTCCGAATGGACCACCTAAGACACAGCCGCGGTCAACATTTAAATAAAATTATCTTCAAAAAGTAAATGTCATGGACCAAAATTGCAAATTTTATGCGTTTTTTTTTTTTTTTAAAGTTCTCAAGCTCTTAAAAAATCACCCGATATAAATCGAGAAACATGTTTCGAAACAATACACACAAACTATTTCTGCATTTATTGTTCTCTTCTTTTGTCAGTTGTTGCTTGAAACTTAAAACTATTTCGTAGGTTCGTAGGCTGTGTACAACTGTCTGCGGAATGAAGACTAACTCGTACCCTATAGTACCAAATTTAATAAAATAAACTCTGAAGAAATTGAACTTCTGAAAAACGTGTTTTTCTTTACTTAACCCTATTTAGCCATATTATTTCTGACCTCTATTAAATGTTTATTATGTTCGTGAAGCTCATCATTATTTTGCATATAGAATATCTTACCTCCGAAACAACTCGTTCCGATATGTTATTGTATATTATTTATATATCTTACCTCCATTTATCCAAAATAAAAAAAAATTAAATCGTACTTTATAATCCAACCTTATACCATAACGATTACCTATAAAGTTTAAGTACTTACACGTTTCGTTTCCAAAGTTCCACCGCCCATTAAAAATGAAATATCCCTTAACCATGTTAAAAAAGTTGGAAAACTAAAACCTTAATAAAATCTCGCCTGTTTGAAAACATTATTACCTCTAATCTCAACTAAAGCGTTAAATATGAAATAAAAAGCTCTAAAATACAAAAAAAAAAAAAAAAAAACAGAGAAGAAGAAGCCCTCTTCTACTTCCAATTACTCTAATTGCATACAAAGTGGAAACTGAAGTATAGAGCTTGCCTACAGCTTCAGTAGGCTATGCCTCTATAATATAGTCCTCTACCGAATCTGGTAGGTGTGCAAAATTTTGAACTTCCTTTGCTTTTTTTTTAGTACGCCTGGCTTGGCCTCCACGAATATGTAGAACTTTTATAACTTTCCCTATACTCCATATACCGGCCTACACGGAAACGGACATCCCTATAACATTTTCATAGTATTTTCATAAAGGATCCTGCCTACCTTCTTTTTTTTTCTTTGTTTTTGTATTAAACATCTGGTTTTCAGGAAAAATACTGCTCTAGGTGTACTTGATGATGTACGTGCGATGCATTTTCCTGTGCAACAAACTTTCCTGCACATAAAATAAACGAACGAAAAACCATCAGCACGTACCAGTGCATATACTCATGCATAGTAAGAAGCAAAATAATAAAATTCACCTTTTTTCCGGCTAGAAGGATCCTTTCAACTTGGCCTTTCCCACAAAAACATAGAAAAAAACTACTACATAACTCTCACCCACGCTTGTCAGAGTTCTCTCGAACCACCGCGAGTACATTCCTGCATTGTGGAGTGCGGACCCGGTTTATTCATCTCGACTTTGCAAAATAAATTGCAAATTCATGGACAACTGGATATGTGAATCCACCTAGCTATAGGTTACACAAGCCATCAGAACAAAGGACAACAAAAATGTCCTTTCACAATTGACACATTAGAACGAACACACTCACAATTGCAGCGAACCTGTCTTCTAACAAAAAAAAAAAAAAAAACAATCACTAGTGCATATCAACTTTACGCCTGAAGGCTTTACACTTTAAACTCTGTTCGTTTGCTGGTCCTGATGCCTCTGCCATCACCGTGCGTCGTCATCATCATCATCTCTCGGCACCGCGCCGCCAAAAAAAATTACATCACACAAGAATAGACAGCGAAATTTACCCCCTGTGAATCTATTTATACCCAGGACGAGGACGAAGACGAGGAAACACACAGGATGATAGTGTATCCTGCGACCTTCAATTGTTTGTCAGACGCTTATCCGCGCGTATTCTTCCTGTGTAAATATACCGATAACGTGTCATAGCTATACCTAGCTCTAGCTAGCTCCTTGTATATGTAAAAATAGAGACAGATAGAAAAAACAATCCTCTTTCAGAGAAATAATGACTCATGGGGATATTTCCTGCTTTTTGGTCTTCCGTTACCGTTTCTCCTTCGTGCATCATTCGAGCGATGACACACAACACACTGAAAGGACTAAGCAAGGAAATTCAACGAAAGTAATAAAAAGGATTCAAAAAGGGGTATGACATTTGTCATAGCACTGGCACTGGCACTAGCACCGGCATTGACATCAGCATAAGCTTCTGGATGAGGTTTGGCGCGCAGGCGGGGCGGTTGGCAGCCGACTCATAGCATGGATAGAGTTCTAATTACGTATACTTTTACTGCAGAGATTGAGGCCGAGGTTATAGCAAGGATGACAAGATTTCAGGCAGGGGTTAAGAGAATGGATTGAATGCGAGACTGAGACGAAACCGAGCTTGATGCCATCAGGAGTTGGCAGCAATTCACAGAAACAGAGACAGAGAAAGAGAGAGATAGAGACAATTGTGTCGGAGCTAATAACGATTAAGTGCACGCAAATTTAACATATGAAAATCGTAGAAAGGGTCTTGGGAGGTAAAAGTGGGGTAGATTTTCTGTATGCAAAAGGAGTAAGAGTTTGGTTCGGGTTGTTGGAAGATACATAGACAAGACGTTCCGACGAGAGGCAGTTAAGTGAATAAGAGATAATGTTTGTTTAGAGAGATAAAGGGTTAATGGGTGACACTATACTAAAATACCTCCCTTATACATTCTCGTATAAATATGTACTTGTACATATTCTCTCATAAAGTGCGATATAAGTTGAAAGAGAATTTATTATTATTGTTATGCGACATCAGAGAACCCCTTTTTGGTTGGTTGATAATGCCAAAGATTTTAGTTCGCCAAGCGAAATCGAATTAAAATTAAAGGTAATGAGCTATGACTTTGAAAGGGATAACGATAAGACGGAAAGATATTTGCATGAAATGAAATGAAACAAGGTGCTATAAATAATATTATTTAAAGGGTATCTCTGTTTATTTATTTTGGACTTATTTTATGTGAAACAAACAAACAATCTAATGATGGTTACTCATAAACTTCATGTGAAGAAAAAATAATTTTTAATTTATTAAAGCAAGTAACTCATTTTCCTCGCTGCATAAAAGCAGCAGATTTAACAAGTATCGTTTTGAAAGTATTTTTCTTTATGTCATCTTGTTTGATCTGTCTAAGATTGTAGTTAGACAAAAAATTTTTTTCTTAACAGGATTACAATTAAGATACAATTTAATTTAACATAAATAAATTTATGACAAAGTTTTAGTTTTCATATGACGAACAAATTTACAAAACAAATGGGAACATAGGACGTAAAATCAAAAAAAGTGAGTATACGCCCAAGTGATCACTTTCCTGTTTTTAGAAAAAAAAAATACAATTCTTTGTAATTTTGACTTTTCTTTTTTACTTAGACACCTCAACATATTCAAAATGAAGTTACAAAAAATATGTTATATATTTTTCTATTCTTGTTTTTTTGTGTTGTGTAATAAGCGGTCGTAATTAACTGACACAATTTTGGTGCAGTTTTTTTCGAGTTGTGTATCGAAAACTATGAGGTTTCAATTCGAATATTTTTCATTTAATTCTCCAGTTCTTAGTAAGACGTTAGGATAGTTAAAAATTGAATACTATTTCCTTTAATTGTTTTAAAGTGGCATCACTTTTCATTTTGAATTATTTCTTATATATTGAATTTTTGCAAATTATGTTCATCTCTTTTTTTTTTTAACTTTATACATATCTATGTACATTATATTAAAATTTAAACTGTAAATTTGAGCACTATATAAACCCATGCAAATTATGAATTCGAGGACAGTTATCGATTTTCTTTGACCTACCATTCGGTTAAATTTTGCTTAATAAAATAAAACTAGTTATAAATTAGACATTTTCGTTTTTCATTTATCCGGACTTTTATTTTAAAATTTTCTTCAAGGATTAAACGACTTAAGCGATTTTTCGCTTAAATACATTTAATGGTTTAGTTCTATTTAAGCTTCATTATTTGTTCATTTAATTTTAAAGTTTAAAAAAAAAAAAACAACCTTTTAAGCAGAAATACTTTTGACACAATCCTGATTTTTTTTCAGAAGACGAGAATCAATATTTTTGTCTAAAAATATCACATGAAATATTAATTCATGGCTTTTTTAAATTTCCTGTAAAGTTTTCTAAGTGAGATGTTAAAATAAAAATACATATTAAAGGAATATCAATTTTTCAAAAAACAAATGTTTGACAAGGAAAAAAGCCGTTCAGTGATCCGCAAGTCGATATGATATTGATAATAGTTTCCATAAAAATACATAACAAATGTTTAAACTTAAAAAAGATAAAATCAGAGATCAAAATGTTTTGAAAAAAGAGTATCCAAATTTTCAAAATCTTAATCTAAAAGACAAATATTTAACAAGGTTTCTAGAACCTAAATTTAAAATTCTTCATTCCATTTCTCAAGAACTTCAACTTCAACTTCAAATAAATTATGTTTTACAGATATGTAATTCGAAAGATGCGGAACGGACTAGAGCAATTTAAAAAAAAAGTTAAAAATTTGGTTTCAATTGGTGAATTTTGGTAGGATATTCGTCATGACTCATTTTGAAAATTCAGTGTACTAATTAAAAGGTTATGAGCATTACCCAAAAAGATGTATTTAAGATAAGACAAAAAGAGCGAATCCTTTCTTCCCCCATGTTAAAAAAAATACGAAGTTTTGTAACGCTATAACTTAAGAACTATTTGACATACAGATTTTGATTTTATTATTAAATCCTTTTATATACATTTGTATTGTCTGCAGGTTCCAATATTTTGCGACCGTTTTTCTCCAAACTATCAACTTGCCAACAAAATTTTAAATCTTCCTACAGTTATTTTTGAGTAATGTTCAAAAAAGTATATTTGAGCCCCTTTATCATCATACATACATTTTTTTGGTTCGGTTCAATGTGATAGGACTTTTAAGGGTGTTCAAGACATATAAATTAAACTCCTCACCTAAATTCAATTTTTCGCACTAAATATCTAATTTTTCTATATATTTTACATTTTGATCCCTTTCTACCTAAATCACATCTGTATTTACAAAATTTAATATTTTGAATACTTCTTAAAAACTGATATTTTTTTTTAGAAATTATTGCAATTTCGAAGCTCTTATTTCACTTTGATTAATTTTAAAATATGACAACTTATAGATTACAATGGTCGAAAAAATGACGTTTTTTTTCTAGCACCAACAATCCAATAATTATTATAAAAATTAAGATGTCCTGAAATGTAATTTCGTCTTTAAATTTTTACATCACATCAGGTTTTTAAAATATTACCCTTTAAAAATGCTAAAGACAACCAAAAACTTTGTTTTTAATGGTTAAAACACAGCATATTCTTAACCAATAAATAGAATGATGATTTTGCAAACTATAAGTATTTGTCTTCTAGACATAGTATAGATCTTACTTAGTTTCTGTCAGTTCTCATAAATTATAAGACTTTATTTGACTATTCATGATGTTTTGAGCAAACCTTGAATTTAATACTCTTATAGTTTTGAAAAATGCGTTTTCAAGTTTGAAAAATATGCGTTTTCAACATTAATATGTTTCAAAAACTTGAAGTGATAAAACTCCTCCTACGACGAATTCATTGCAAGAAAAACAATTACTTTCAATCCGTTTTGAGTTTTTCTGTTGAATACCATTTTAGCACAAATGGTTCAGTGTTTCTTTAAGATTGATTTGAGTTGAGAGACATGAAATTTCAGAACTCATGAAGATTTGTCTAACATTTTATGATACTAGAAATATTTCAACTGAATATCGAAGGAAAAAATTATAGATTTGGGAGCCCATCACGAATTTAATTAAAAAAAAAAATAATATCTTACAAACCTGATGTGATAGAGTAGTTTTGTAGCAGGATTTGAATTAAGGCAATTTAATTACCAAGAACAAGGCCTCGTCGACCAGTCTTATCAAAAAGGTGAATTTAAACTGAGTCAATGTTTTTTTTTTTAATGTCATTGTTGTGCTGAAAGTTTAGTGCAATTTCATTATATCTACAAATTAACTCTAAAGTAAAAAATACAAATATACATATTATAATACCATCAAATATAACCCCAGTTTGAAGTGTTAACATAGAATTTTCAATGAGGGTCACTTGAAACTAAAATCAAATTCAAGTTCAATTCATTACCTATTTTCCTATAGCCATCTACCTACTCAAAAAGCATCATTAAACTCGAAACACCAAATTAAATCTGGTATTCGTTGCGTGTACTGTAGAGTATAGAATTTGATTCCACATCCATGATATTGCCACATGCGATATTGTTCAAAGCCAACATAACGTTATTTAACCATCCGTTGTTTTAGCTTTTAGCCACATTTTAATCGCTGTTGTCAAGTTAAATTAAAACATGTTCATTTGTACAGAAGAGGAGTACTCATTATATTGTTTTTTTTTCTGCACCAATATCTGCTTTCGAATCTCATTCGAAACAAGTACTTGCAAATTCTGCTGAACCCAATGCCCTCTTCAACTCTTGTTATTATATTTTCATTGCACAAACTATCCATTGATCCATTTCCAAATGACTGCATAACTATTTTTGATTTGTATTCTCTACAGATGAGCCTGTATCTATTCTTGGGCATTTCCAGGGATTTGTAGATAAAAAAGCCAAAAAAATATCTTTTGGATTGATTCAAGCTTTAGACTCTTATGTGCTATTAAAGCAAGTACATTCGACGCAGGAGTGTTGTGTTTTATTTAAAAAAGAAAAAAAAAAAAGCAGATACAATCCCAATACCCTGAAGGACGTTCCCACTTGTACCGCATTCACAACGCTGCGGGGGGACATCCATATAGCAATAGTGTAGTTGTTGGCGCAATGAAATTGTACTTGGTGGTTGAAACCACAGATGTACAATTTTCATAGTTGACTGTCGGGAAGGACGAGGGCAGACCTTTAGTTGGTTGGATTTGTTTACTGCGATGCGGTGATGCTATCCTAAGGGAATGGCGACATAACAACGGCAACGACACGGTGCAAATTCATTTTGTATCTAGGAATTTTTCGTTTGTTTACCCTTTGCTTTTTTTTGGCATCATTCAGCTATGAATAGATATAATTGTATTACTTTCAGTGCAGTGTCATCAGATTTTTGCGGTTGACAGAAACAGAATAGAAATTCTCAGTCGAGAACATGAAATATATTGTTTAAAGGGTTTTTGACATTGTAAAGAAAAAAGGAGAGCGTCGTAGTTGAGTACAATAATTATAGTTTCATATTTCTTTGTATTAGTTAAGTACGAGTACTAGAGTATTTTGATTTCTTTATGTAGTGGTCTTGTACTTTTTTACCGGTTATTTTAATTTTTCCATGCTAACTCATTTTTAAAGCTAGAGTTTTATCTGCCAGGCTTTTGTAGGAATTCAAAGTTTAAGAAATCGAGATAATTTTGATTTGATTGACAAAAAAGAAGAGGTTGAGATTTAAACCGTCTGTCGAGATTTCAAAAACTCTTACAAAATATAAAAATATTTATAAAGACATTTTGTGTAAGATAAAACAATGTTTAAGTCTTCTATCCAAGTCGAAAAGTTCATCCGTAACCATGATGCGAGCTCTAGGTCTGAACGAGATTTCTTCCTAAACACCAACTTCGAACAAAGCACCAGGTCAAACTTCCCCTCACCGATTAACAGCCATCGATAAAATATCACGCGATCGCTGATCGTCACAAACCATGAGCTTCACCTGGCCTTTATGCCAGCCACCATCTTTTGTGATTGGATGTGATCCTGGGCTTTCCACCAAAACATCCATGAAGCTAAGTTGTGACTTTCTTTTGACCACTTTTCAATTTTCCACAAAGATCGTGAAATTGATGGCACGTTCCTGTCGTTAACAGCGACTATACGATCTTTTCTTTCACAACTGTTTCCCTCGACCGGAATACCATTGAGTGCTTATGTATAGCAGTTTGATGCGATTAGGTGTGAAAGTTGTGTTCTCCATAGACCTTTGACGCTTTGATGACAACGTCAAGACCAACGGAGACTCTTGTCTCCGTTGGTCTTGACGTTGTTTTTACCTAAAAGGTTCTTAGCCCACTTAATTTTTTCTTCGTGCTGAGAGCTCCCCCAGGCGTTAGGTTGTTTGCCGAACGTCTTGCGAATCCTCTTAGCATTTCGCATATCCTTATAGAAAGTCTTTGATGGTTTGAGCATTCGCAACTCTTTCTAGGACCTTGTATAGGATTCTCAGTATTTTTAGAGTCCCTCCACCGCTGAAAGGCTTATTTTGGAGAGGTTTATTCGCATTAGGTTACAGTAAGACCATATTTCACAATCCTAACGGCACTTAAATGAAGTGTTGAAATTGGGAGAGATTTACTCTCCGTAATAGTAGTAGAAAGGTCATGTTTCACAACCCCACTACTACAAAATGTAGGAATTTCTACCACTTACTTATGTTGTCGGTAAGAGAACTGATATAATCCCAGTTTTGTCACCTACAACTCAAGCAGGATAAATCAGTAGACGATTTTGCAGCCGCAATACTGTCCGATCGTGAAAATCCGGACTTACCACCATTACATTGAGAAAAAGAGTAGAAGTTTGTCAAGCGTGGACTCATCTGGAAAAGAGCTCTCGAGAATCATTGACACTACTCAACTTCTACAACTCGAGAAGTTCGACGCTTAGGTAGAAAACTGTTTCAAGCTTTAACTTTTTAAATTATAAGAACGCAACATAATCCAGAAGCCAGGTGTAAAGAAAAATATTGACCCATATTGCACTTACGATGAGCTTTTGATCGTAGTTCGACGCTTGCTATGTTAGCTCATAGCATAGCATACTTTCCGAAAATTCTGATAAAATCAAAAAAACTGTATTAGCATAGTTTGAAAATATGCTTAAACTTCTAGTTTTGATCGTAGTAACTTCATACAAATAAAAAAGTAAGAATGTTGTACTCAGGCGTATACGTACTTTTTTGGTTATTTAAGCTAATAATTTTAGATATAGAATATATTTGAGTATAAATTAATTAATTTCTGAAATCCTCATGTTGGAAAAATGATAAATAGCCCACTTAAAATAAATATTATTCTTACTTCGGAATAATTAATAATAATTGATGAATATTGGTGCAGAAGTTCAGAATATCATTAATAAGAAACTATGAAAGGTCCTTAAATATCCCAAGCTGCATATAAAGTTATGTAAGTTTTTTTTTTAATATAATTTATTGTTTTTGTCTTAGTTTTTAAAATTCTAATTCCAAATTTTGTCTTTGTCCTTTAAAAAATAAGAAAATAAAAGGTTTTTTGGGTTTTTGGCCAAATTTGATAAACTCTAATAGTTTTCTAATAGCACAATAAAAACTCCAAGTTTAAGAAGTTCTTTGCCAAAAACGAAATTCGACACCCATTTTATGAACTTTAATAAACTTATGCAACGTAAACAAATAATCTTTATAATCTTTACTGATTGGGCAGATACGTTCGACATTTGACATTTAGCGGTTTTTGAAACCAGTACATATCATGAAAATTATAATTATTATATCCTTGTTTCATTGTATAACAATTTGTTTATTCACATTCCGTGGTTAAAAGTTAAACCTTTAATAAAGAAAAAACAATACACTATTTAAAATCTTAATAAACAATTGTTTACAAATTATTCTGTTTTTCCTGTGTGTGCGCTGCTAAAACCATAAAAATATCATTGCATTACAACTATTGTCCCCAAGGTGTATCTTTCTTAATTAAGTCATCTACACCAACAAGAAAAATTAAATCTTTCCGTCGTGGTTATTAAGAAACTTCTCTGTTGTCTTGTTGAAATTGGTGGCATTTAATTTATAAAAGACAAAATTGAAAAACGTTTTTTGTACATAATCCGTCAAAAAACTTAAACTTATACCTGCTGGAATGTGCGTATAGTATACACCATATACCTTACACCGTATCCTTCTATAGACTTATTCGCCTTTCTTATTCACTTTTTCTCATCAGAAAGAAAACTTTGATCCTATTAAAAGTTAGGAAACCAAACAAAAAGTATATCTGCAAGGAAAAGCTGAAACATTATAAATGGCCAAAAGAATTCCCGTCAGTTAAAGAAAAGACAATTGTTTCTTCGTCTTTTCTTGTTTTTGTTTTATTATTTTTTTTTGCCTTTTTGGTTAAAAGACTTTGTACGTAACTTTTATATAGAAAATGTCTTGGGGATGAATAACGGATTAAATAATTCATTAACTTATTTTAGCAAACTTTGAGCTGGTCGGTTGGTGATAATTATGTCTACGATCTTAGAAATCTAAAAAAGGGATTAAATTTAAGTTTTCGAAATTAACAAAAGTTGAAAGTGAGACTTAAGCGGAATTGAAAGAAATTGTAAAGAAAAAAGTTAAATATATAAAATTAAATGCGCATTGAAAACTTGAACAGAACCACGCTAAATAGAGTCTCTCAATAAGATTTGATTTCTCTATCAGGCTTTATTCATCAATAAGTGACATCTTTTTTCTCAGGCTATAAATTACAGTACAGTGGTGTCTGATATTTCCGACTGTATTTGGTTTCTATTTTCTCAGATTAAAATGTATTGACGTCTCCTGCACATTTATGGCGTTTTTTAGGTGGTAATGTATATATATGAAGTCTGTCGTTTGAGACTCTAAGAAATGCCTACTATTGTACATTTAACGTATATTACTGTAAGCTTAAAGGATGACCCACTTTTAGCCAATTAAGCCTTCAAAAAGTGGTCTAAAATGAAAGGTAAAATTGAGCACGTTATGTAGGTCAAATGCTTCCAAAATTATTTCCGCATGTTAAAATTGGTTAGCTTAGAAAATAAATGAATGCTATTTTAGATTGAAATTTAGTGAAGCTTGCCATCTTAGAGTTATCAGCCCATATTTGTGTAACAATTTGAAGTAAATGGTTTTCAATAAAGGCGGCTTGTTAAGGAAATGCTGTTTTTGAAGCAATAACGGTCTATTTGAAAGGAAAGGTGAAATGTGACGCAGATTCGATTGATTGGTCCAGTTTTCAAAAAATTCAGCATGGATTCCAGTGTTCTTGTCTTTTGTTGAACTTTAGTGGGATGTGGTTTATTTTCATAAATCTGTGACTTTAAGAAACACCTTAAGAAAAAATCTAGGGTTGTAAAATCGCATGACATTGGTGGCCAATTCATTTCAAGGATTTCAAGGATAAGAGATACGTATTATAATTTTCTCCTCAGATCTGTTTAGGAATTAAACTTTTCTGTCATCATTTAAATTTTTTTTTTCAGGGTGTATACAATGCGCTTTTTCTCATCCCCTACTTCCATTATGGTAAACCGCAATCAAACCAGATTCTGATTTGCTTATATTTGAAATGTTGCTTCTCACTTTCAAACTCGTTTGTCCTACACTTTCCCTGAACTTTGAAATTGCCAAATAGCTCTTATTAATTCATTTATTCTATATTATATACCATTTGAAGGATACACAGTCTCATATACTGAGTTTTAAGCCCTTTTGGAAACCCTATAAATTAATATCGTCTAGTCCATTGCCACTTACAAATATACATATGGTACCTACATGAATACTTTTTCAAACCGATTGGGTTGTAGAATGTAGATTCCGCAAACCGCAAAGTGGATTTCTATAAAATTGAAATGGAATCGAACAATTGTAGGATAATTTCATATCCTTCAATATCCTTGTCATGATGTTGGAGGCGTCCATCGTTTTCGTATTCGTCATCGTCGTCGTTTTATGGTGCGTTCATTTTGAAACCGAATGCAAAACTCAAGTGAATATGTAATTTTTACCTCACATATATGTAAACATAACACGGTGGTATGGCTTCAACATCGATATTCCGACGAGGACGATGACGCCGAAGTACGTTATGTCACCCCTTTCAAAAGCTCACCTTCAATTTTCCACTCCCACCAGACTTCAGTACTTTTAATATTGATGCAAAAGTTCCACGTTGGGATATTGATGAGGGTGCACAACTATACACAATCCCAGGTATAATTATTATGACTGTTCCGAGTGCCGAACGCGGTCGCATACATGTGGTTTCGGTCTCGGTTCTTTCACGTCCTATGGAGTCTTCTTTGTTTGGCCAAACAATCGAAGCTTGATTTACCACATGAAAAGCCCTCGATTATATACGACGAAGGGTTTTTTCCATGTTTGTTGTGCGTGAAGAAAGATAGCTAAAGCCATGGATAAGGATCAACATTAAAGTTGTAATTGTACAACGTATTTAAGGATTGATTCCAATTCTTGCAATTTTGAAAACCTATTGGAGTTTCAATGTCATGGAAATTACATTGTCCTCGCCTTTAAGCACAGCAATTTGGTGCTTAAAAAAGTGACAAAAAGTTTCTTTTATTTTGTTTTGGATAAGAGTGTATGTATATTTAATTCAAAATCTACAAACTCATTCCGCTTTCAAAAAATTGCATATCAAAGAGTGTACTTTTGATTTTGCATTTGAAATGGATATTTCAAAAAAGAGGGTGCATATATTTTGTATGATGAAGTGCTGAATTATTTATAGGATTGCTTTCTAACATACCTATGTTAAAAAAAATCCAGTTGAGCTTGTATTCAAATAAGGAATGTCCTTATGTAAGAAGACTGCTGATTGCTGAATGAGCACTGGAGTTAATTGAGTCTCTTGGGCATTAAATATTTAGAAGAATTATCGTTATCTTTAAATATTATAATACACATTTCAAGCTTTAGCATCTAACGAGCTTATATATCAACAGCTTAAACTTGTTTGTGTCGAGATACCTACAATTTTTGTCTGGGGTAATATTGTCTAGGAGAAAATTAAGTAGGACCTTAAATTTTATATTGTAATTGAGTGACATTTGCTATTAAGATACATCCATCGTTGGAAATGGTCTAGTTTGTTCATCAAAGTGTATTTTTAGTAATGAAGTTTTTAGTTTTTATATATTTTTAGTTATATTTTCTCTAAATTTTTGGAGGCAAACTTTGTTCATGTGTCAATATAACTAAATACGGATGCGTCTCAATTGGCCAATCCGCTTGATCCAGTTTTTCCAGTTCTAACATTTCGGCCGCTATATCACGAAAAAGTGATTTAATGTTGGCTACCAGTGCTACAGTGCGGGATTGTTGTTATACACATGAGCCTAAACATAGCCCCACAAAAAAAGTCAAGAGTCTTTAAATCGCACGATGTAGGCGGCCCGAATAACAGTCTCAGTAGATAGATTATCTTGAACATTCACAGATCCCACATTTTGATAATAAAATACAAAACCTATAACACAAAACGAGTGTGAGCTGTCAAAACCAGTACCAAAAAGAACATTGTAAATAAAAATCACCCAGTAAATCATTCTAAGTAGAGAAGATTGTGCATCCAAAAAACAAGTATTACAATAATATTGAGCAATTGTTCTGAAAGCAGCTTTTCAAGACATTAGGACTGATATTATAATAATATTGAGCAATTTACTCCTTGTTATAAGTTCTGAAAGCAGCTTCTCAAGACATTAGGACTGATATCGGTATTAATTAGCACATCCTCCCCCAAACCAAGTTTCCAAATCCTTCCATTTTTATGATAACATTCCCTCTTGATGAACTACCCAAGGATCAAAATGTAACCATATCAGAAGATCATAATTTTATGTTTTTATATGATCTACTACCTTTTGTATTCAATGTAAGCAATACAAGTTCTTCCAATCCGTCCGGAATATAACGCAGTACACACCGCGCTGCAGATAATGTGAGGTCGGAAAGAAAAATCTGATCACCGATTCCAAAAGCATTCTGAAACGATGGGAAGTGCATTTTAATGAGATCACTGAACAATGAGATCACTCTATCATTTCAAAACACAATGTAAAGCTGCAGCCACCAAGCATTAAAGAAGTCAAAAAACCTGTAAAGCGGCTAAAAGACAACAAAGCCAAGCTTTTCAAACATGAAAGCGAGAGAGAGAGAGAAGTGCAAGGTACCCGCAGTGCTATCCAGACCCAACCTGCCTCCACTTCAACTGGGCTGAAACATCTAGCAAAGGGCCAGTCGTCAAAAAGTCTACACAGCTACTATAGCTTACGCAGATGACATTGACATCTTTGGAAGAAGCCAATAATCTGTTCAGAACTCATTCAACCAGACGTAAATGGAGCGAGCGGCAAAAATCCTAGGACTGCACAGAAATGAGGGAAAAACAAAGAACATGGTGGCTTTTTCTGCGGGAATCCTTAAAAATCCATAAGAATTAAAGGTAGGTGATCACGAATTTGCAGTAACACAATCAGTCACTTACCTTGGGTTCATAATAGCAGCCAAAAAAACATAGACGAAGACATACTTTGCCGTCTACTTAAATCCAACAGAATCTTCTATAGCTTATCAAGAGTCCTTAATTCCAAAAATCTTATAAATGCCAATCTTCTACTGTATAAGACTAGGGTTCTACCAGTACTGACTTATGAATCCGAGACTTGGGTGCACAAGCAAAGACATCTCAACCTTTATCCGCGTCCGTAAGAAAAGTCTTACGTTGTTGGTTCCATTTGTGAGGAAGCACAAACTTAATCGCGAATTTGATAAAGTCACAAAGATAAAGCTTGGTAGCACGAAGAAGAGTCCTCCCATAAAGTCCTTTTCGGAAAGGAAAAGGTGAGAAGCATTTTGAATGAGGCTTGGATCGGACGGATCTCTGTTGTGGCAGCGATGATTGAGTCATCGACCAGGATGACGAAGTGAGTAAGTAAGTAAACTATTTTAAAATCATTAGGGACAACATCAAAATCCTGCTATACATTCGTGGACTTTTCATATAGTCTATATCCTTGGGCCAACTCAGTTCAACAAAACGAAAACAAACTTTCAAGGAATTGCGTGTCTCAATATACATAAATTGACAGAATTTCGTCAATTAAATAATTAAATTAAATTCTATCAAAAGTGTACAACAGTCCTTCCCCTTATTTTATTTTATCGTATATCATTTGAGAAATTTTATTATGTGTACAAACCTATGTGTAAATATATGTACATATGCATCAGGCTTCCTTGCACGATTATAAATGCCAGTCAATTTCAAAGAGTCGACGTCACATGTCAAACTCAATTGAATTAATAAAAAAAGATAAATAAATTAAAAGCAAACAAATAAAAAAAAGCACAAAATCGCGACCTGTCCGACATGTTAATCACTTGTCCACTTATCACTCTCGTCCGGCTGATGCATTTATGTAAAGTCGCAGTCGTCATATAATCGTCATCGTCATCAACATCGTCACCATGATGAGGGACACAGCTACTAAAGCGATGGCCCCTCGCTACAAAAATAAAATAAAAATTATAATTTATATTAATGTTTTGACATTTTTGTAAATATTATATTTTAAATGATTTGCCAGCGCTCAGCTCAGTTTCACTTGCAATGGAATCAGAAAAATAGAC
Organism: Eupeodes luniger; assembly: GCA_951509635.1. Taxonomy (NCBI): domain Eukaryota; kingdom Metazoa; phylum Arthropoda; class Insecta; order Diptera; family Syrphidae; genus Eupeodes; species Eupeodes luniger. The sequence goes on along the minus strand of OX608073.1, from coordinate 123,576,806 downwards.
ATTAAAATAAAAACAGAACACATGCGATTTATTTTCCCTGCACGCAAAACAAAATAAAATAAAACAAAAATTGATATTCCAGTCACACCACATAATATTCAACATTGCAACCCACAACGTAACAAATTCGTAACACGAACACAAAACGGCCTTAACTGAAGCACACTGTGGTACAAAAGACTGTCGAAAGCTGGAAAAAAAGAGGAGAACTGTTTTTTTCTTTCTTTTTTTTTTAATAATTTAAGTTCTTAAACACTTTAGGATAAAATTAAAGTTAAATTTCCGTAATTACTGAAATTTTAAAGTTCATCGTTTTTTTTTTTTTTTTTTTTAATAATGCCTGTAATATATTGCGCCAAAGAATTTCCTATGCGGATGGCATTTACAAAAAAATGTTTCTTCGAAGATGCCATACAAATTCTATTAAAAGAATATTGTCATTGGTTGTTAAAAAATATGGTAAAGCAGAGTTAAACTTCGAAATTAAAAATAAATAATATTCAAACAATGCTTTTGAAAGCGACATCTAGTTTTCTTTCGCTTGCAGTTGCAAAAAATGTAACTCACATTAATCAAAATCTGTATTAAACGAAATTTATCAATTTTGACTTAAGTGAATGACTAAGTGAAGTTCAACATAGAATTGTTCAACCAAAGATTCATAATTTGTATCCCAATTTAAAGTGCTATTAAAAGTCGATCAGAAATTTCTCAACGTCTCTTCATATTCCGTGGGATAATTGTTTAACATGATAGAAATAATCTAGTACTTTTCTTGAAATGAAAGTTTTGTAATTTTTGGATTTAAAATAAAACTATTTGAATGAGACCAAAGTTGAATTTGCCAGTCTTTATTTGTAACGAAGCGTTACATTTCTCCTCTATACCCCAAACATGGGTAGAAGCCGAAAGAAATGTTATTATGCAGGTTATTCGCCTACTCTTAATTCACAGTAACCTTTGATAGGATATTTCATATAGGGAGGTGAAGTTTCAGTGGTAATTCGTCTTTTGCCTGTACCCAGTTTATGTGCAAATCCTGTGTACATTAAAGGAACAAAAAGTACCACGAGTACAGGACCGTCTCGTAATTTGTGGGCCCCGAAATACCTTCTTCCTTCCCCCGTTAATGCCTCACCCGGTTATTTTTTAGCTTGTTGCTAAGGGCAGGGAGTACCACGAGTACAGGACCGCCTCGTAATTTTTGGGCCCCGAAATACCTTCTTCCTTCCCCCGTTTATTCCTCACCTGGTTATTTTTTAGCTTGTTGCTAAGGGCAAGGAGCTTCTCTCCGAACCGCTTATTCCGTAGGTACCTTCTTCTTCTTCCACGGATATAGCTTGTCCTGTAAGGCAAAGCATGGAATATCTTTTGGTTTGGTGCCAAGAGCATGAATTGAATTTCAGTACTGTTTTACTCCACCATTCACATCTTCTATGTGTAAGACGGAAAGGCTTAAGCCAGCCATATATTCTCTAGTTCTCCGTAACTTCTGTCTAAGAGAACCTCGTACAAGCCTAGCGTCCACCATCTGCATACATATCGAGCCCTTTCTGAGAATTTATCGTAAGCGCCAAAATGAATTCTATTGTAAACGACAACTCAAAAGCTTACTGGTGGTCCTTCAAACCACTTTAACCCTAAGTCAGTATTGGAAATTATTAATTATGCTTAAACTAAGACGTGACAATAGCTTTCAAGGCTTCATGAGTTACTAGGAAATTTTAATAATCAAGTTTTCTTTTTTATTGATATTGTCGCTTACGATAAAATGGCGGAAAAGGCTCGATATGTTAACACAGTTTTCAGGAATAGTTGAAATATACATACATTAAGAACAATATACACGGAAAGAAATACATTGCGAATATTACAATGTCAGTATGGGTGTGAACGCAATACTGTATGGCTTAGAAGATTTCCATTGGATACAAAGTTGTAAGCATAGTTAATTTGGCCATACTGAGAATAGTAACGTCGACAATAGTTATAGCCGATACGCCAATGCCAATATGGGAGTCAGGTCCATACTGACTAGCGGTATGTACAATGCTCCTAGCAGAAAAGGCAATACATTATTGTTATGTCCCTTATACTTACACTATTGACAGCAATCCAATAAGGGTATCGATTATCACGCCATAAATTATCGCGGGAAAAACTACAGTCAAACTTCCCTATAGCGAATTTGCACGGGACCAGAAAATTATTTCGTTATATAGAAAATTCATTATACAGAAACTTTTTGTTTTTACTTTTATTTAAAGAAGTCAATGATTTTAGTTTGGATTACATTCTTCCATTTTTCTTTTTCAACAAAATCGTCTAATAAATTGATAGATTCAAATAAATTAGTCCATTTCAGCATTGCTTCATCAATATCCTCGAAAAGACATTTTCGAAGTCTTTTGCGTTTAGTGCTTAATTCCTCGTCTTCTACATTTCTTAAAATCGCTGCTTTGTTTTTTAAAATTGTTGATAAGCTCCTGGGAGGAATTCCAAATTGCTTAGCAATATCTGTTTTTTTTTTAGTCCATCCTTCTTCAACTTTATTAATTATCAACAACTTTTTCTCAAGAGAAATGCCTGAAGCCTGAACATAGAATGCTTGCATTTAAAATCTTGGGGAAATCCCCTTATAAGGTTTTTTTTTCTCTGCACGCTGTTGTTTTTAACAGAAAATTATTTGAAAAAATTCGTCATGTCGAAACAAAAACGTATGAGATTTGGATTTCCAGCAACAAAATTTGTTCGTTGTAGAGAAAAATTCGTTTTATGGAAGTTCGTTATAGGGAGATCAAAACACACCAAAAAAGTAACCAAAAAGGTGTATACTCAAGATCAATTCGTAATAGAGAGATCTTCGTTATGTAGAAGTTCGTTATAGGGAAGTTTGACTAGTAGCATTGCAACATCTCCGATACAGTATGGGGCTAAAGGCAATGCTGTCTCGTCAAACGTACTATGCGCCCTTGTGTTACAGGCAAAGATTGTGGAACCATACAGTATAGTACATAATCCCATACTTATAGGAGTTGTAGCAACACAATGTAGGAATATCACCGATACTTTTTTAGTATGGGACTCTAGGCCATACTAGCATTGTCATTCCGTGTAGGAACAAGTATGGACCCTTAAAGTATGGTTTACAAACAATTTTCATTGATTAGCACACACAAGAAACATATCATAGGCCACTAAAAGTTAGATCTGTAGAACAAGCCTTTGACATCGGTTGTCTATAGACAAAAACAAGACAAAAATCAACACTTTAGACTTTGTGACTTTTTCGAGATTGCTCTTCGATCTCTTTTTAATTGGCACTTGATAAACAACATAATTTTGCAATATTGCTAATCAAATGCCAGTTTGTCCAGAAATTTCCCTCATTCGAGGAAGATGATTTGTTGGTTAAACCTATGCCGAGTTTTCACCTGCTCCGGAGCCCATTCAACAAAACCAAGTTGACGTTGGTTTTCGTTGTTTAATTTGTTACTTTACGATGCAAAATTCTACAAGTTCTAAATTGCGAAAGTTGACTTGCTGTGATGGGCAGCACAAAATCGATTACTTAAGATCTGAGGACTCTGTGCACTCTCACGGACAGCGACGATGTAGTTTACAGATCTTGCGGCATACGGGTGTTGCTTGATCGTTTAGTGAACCAGTAGCTCAAACTTTTCCACCACATAACGAATTTTAAGCGACATCAGTTTTGATAAAACAATTTAATCATTTACATGTGTCGTTCATTTCTATGTTGCATAGCTCCATGGTGATTTGGGCAAACAGATTGAATGAATGATAGTTTAACAAATGTATACCTTTAATGTTACCGGTTTCAGATGTCAAAACTTGAAAATCCTTCCTAGTAGTAATTTATGTATGTGTCTGTTGGTCTGGAAGAAAAACAAATGTTGTACTTGATTTAAATTAAAAAAAAATCCAGTCATGTTGTAGCTTAATTAAGTTGTTGTTGTGATATAAAAAACCCTACTAAGGTCATTTGCTCCGATTAGTTAGTTAAAAAAAAAATAACATTTTGTGAATAAACAATTTTTGCAAAAGTTCCAAAGTGTAAAAATACTGTTTTTGAAGGTTAAATACTAAAAAGTGTTTCTCTAACTTATTTTAGGCTAAAAGTAAGTCTATCGTGCCCCACTGTACAGCCATAATATACACATATCAGCTTCTTACTCGTGCTGATGATGATTCACCCCTAAAATTTGATTGTTATGGTCTGGTCAGGTAACCCCTATTTCATATGGTGCTGTTTGTATATAGGTAAATAGATATTCCTGCTTTATACCTATACCATCATAATAATAATCACCCTTAACATATTTGGTCACAAGAAAACCATATCCTTTAGTAATAAATGAACAGATATACGAGTACATATGTATTCTTATAAATTGAGTACAGAATTTTAGATTCAATAAAAGGATAATATCCTTTGGGGCTTCTCAACCACGTCGCTCGTCGTCGTCCTCATCGTCGTCATCGTAATTGTAGGTAACGAAACTCAAACACCCCAAAGGCTTTGGCTCTGCTCTCCATAAAAATAGATTGACATTGTCACAAAAAGATATCTCAGTTATATCACCTTGGAAATAAGAGAACCCAGAACGAGGTCGAAAAATAGGCAATTCCAGGTGAGGAAAGGCACACAAGTTACCCCCATAAAAGTAAATTAAACGACAATGTACCATCACATCCCCATGAATTGAGAAGAAAGGGCAAGGGATGGTAAGAAAATGAGGCCATTTCCCAGATTCTATATGATTCATAAGGTATATTTTCTGTTTTGGGATAAGATGTGTTTGGTTCTGATAGATAAAATACATAAATGTATCTATAAAAGGTCGAAATTAAAGGAGAGATCTAAAATAAAAGGTGACGTTTTAATGGATGCACCATTAAATAAACTGCGATGATGAGTCAAGTGAAATGGATATAATCCCAATATAACTACCGTTGACATCGCTGCAGTGTCAAGCACAAACGACATTCACACCCACCCAGCCTCTAGTCAGCGAGTCAGACAGACACCACAAAATGTGTTTAGCGATCAATTTATTTAGTCTATTTGAGCAGCTAAGGGCTAATATATTTCTATCTATCCATAAGTCTAGCTATAAATCTGTGAGGGAGTATAGGTACCTCGATAAATAAATTGCAAATAAATCACCTAATTGCAGAAGCATCGCATGTGGTATTTTATACTGTAGAGTTTGTAGAGTCGAGAAGAGATTTGTGTGATGTTGAAAGCTAGAAACGAAGTTTCGCGATAAATTTCGTGGTTCGAACCCACAACGCGAAAACACTAGGGTTGGTATATATAGATGCTAAGCTATATGTAGGTATGGACAGAGTCACCCTGCATTTCGAGCATATGCGATTTATGGAAGGGTGGACATGGTCGACATCGTGAACAATGAACATTTGCTTTCCATTCGGTTTGGGAGCGAGACTTTTCTGAATGTGATTTTAAATTACTCAGAAAGCGACTCTGTCTATTTATAACAGTAGGTACTTTAACAGTTTAATAGTATTTAAATTTAGAAAATCTATATACAAAAGGGTCAAAGGCAGTTAAGTTTAAATAATATGGCAATTGATAAAGGTTTAGTGGAGCTTGCAACTTTAAATTAACTCTAAAGGTAGGCAGGTACGAGTGAAATAGTGCATATTAAAACATGAAGCTATAGAACTTCCTTTTTTTGAAGAAAGTATAGCAGAAAATCATGACCATTTCGATATTTTGCAAAGTTGTCATGAAAATGTTCGCTATTATACGATTTTATTTGTATTGCAAAAATTAAGCTTTAGAAATATTGAAGCAGTATTTGTTGCAAGTATAAAAATATCGAATCTTTCAAAAGAGACTTCCGAAATTTGACAGCTGCTATTGCAGTCATATTGTTAATTTATTTAAGCTTAATGCAAGCTGTTAACAAAAACGAGCTTAAAGCTAAGCTTAGATCTCAATATTATTTTGTAGTTTTATTTTATGCTAAGGTTTTATGAACAAAAAACTGAAAAGAACTCAGATCGAGTTGTAGAAATTGTTTCTATGGGAGGAAGGATTGATTTGGAAGTCAAAAGCAGCATTCTTGTGGTAGATTTAAAAAGGCCATAATTTGTATGGTGATGAAGACTCTCTTTATGACGTTCCTTGGATAAGATAAATAGGAATTTCATGTAGGAGAAATGATGAGCCTCTGGTCCCTGCTAAGTGATAGTGTATAAAGGGAATATCAGCGACTTCGCGGCGATTTTAGAGGATTTGTAGAGTGAGAATTCTGATAGGGATACCAGACTTGAATAGAGTATTCAAGGAGAGTTTTAAGTGAATTCATTAGGCCTTGGTAATAATATAATCAAAATGTGAATGTTATGAATTGGAATTTAGCAACATTGAATTTTGATAAATTTTTGTCGCACCAAGTCTGAAAATGGTTAAGATCATTTTAAAGTAAGACAGAATCAGCTTTTGTTATTTTTATGTCATCAGCGTACATTTGAATTATCAATGACATTAACAATTTCGTTGATAGTTAAGACAAATAACAAAGGACCATGGTGGCTCCCTTGATGAACTCTTGAGTGAACATAAATAGGAATATTGAGAACCTGAAAACAACTCTATATCGGCGGTTCTCTTGCGTACGATCTGAGCCATGAAATAAAAATAAATTTAAATAATTTGGTGCCTAATTTTATCAAGGGTTTTACTAAAGTCTGTAGTGATAACGTTCACTTCATTTCCTTTCACTAATTCGTTTGGAGTTGTCGACACAAATTCAGTAAGATTTTATGAAGAAAAAATGGGTCTTCAATGAAAATAGACAGAGTCGTTGTAAACAATGCTTTCGAAAAGCTTGAGAATTGAAAGAAGAAAAAAGAAAAAAAGAAAAAATTGAAAAAAGGCTGTGGGCCTATAGTTCATAACATCATTTTTTGCTTTTTTTCTGAACAGGAAAAATAAAAGAATCTTTTCAAAGCTATGCAAAGATAGCTTGACAAATGAAAAGACGAAACAGTGCTGAAAGAGGTTTACACAGGGATATAGCACAACTTTTTAATAACATTGCGGGTAAACCATCTGGACAAGGAGAGAAATTATCTTTAAGTAGACTTAATTTTCTGTCAACGATATCATCAATTATTTGGATTTAGGTGAGGGAGGTGCATGAGGTACCTTTCAAGTAATCAAAAACAAACTATAGTCTGGTTCTTTAAGATGATTACTCTACGATTGGAGGCAAAAACATTTGTAATAGTCTTAAGGTCGATAGATGTCATATCGAGTAATGTTAATGTTGAAGGGACGCCATCGGATATTTACGTTTAATATTAATAAATGTGTAGGATCGTCTGAAATCCGTATAATCAGGCTTTCTTGTCAATATATTCTAGATGTACCATCTATGTAGACTGTTTCGCACGCTTCGTCCTTGTGATGGATCAATTTCAGTCGACGATCGTTTGACTTTTCTCTGTGCACAACTTGTCCTGCATCCAAATTTAACTTACCCATAAGATAAAGCCGAAAATGAAAATCACCTTGAGTACATTAGTGAATAAACGGATGCGTTAACAAACATGTGAGATCTGATTTTGAGAGTGATAAATTCGGCACAACTGGTACGAGAACATGTTCTTTGGTCATCTCATATAAACGCGATGCCAACAAAATCGTGTTATTTGACTCCATTATACCAATATACCGCTTATATGTAGACTTCCAATTTTTGAGCTAAGCCCTCTTAAACATCATGTTTTTTTGTCATAATAATATTTGTGATCCTAGAATGATAAGAAGTTTCGATTAACACAAAAACTCAAGCCGGTCGATCCCCATCCACATTCTTCGAAATGCATAATAATTATCATTTGAATCGAAATGTTTTTCACCTCGAAGGCAAACGTTAATAAAAACAAATCGTATTTGGCGGGCGAAAAATTGAATGATTGCTGAAAAGCCTGTTTGGCGTGGTTTTCGGGCTGATAAGATAATTATTCAAAAATAAGGCTCACAAAACATTTACAGTGAATAAAATGAATCTGCTAAAAAGCTATGAATAAAACATACCAAACATAATTTTCAACAAGATGGCGACAAATGCCATACAAGCAACAAAACGATTGCAATTTCGGAAAAAAGTTTCCTGAGAGTAATATTACTCGAGGAGGTGATCATAATTGGCCTCCAAAATCTTGTAGTTTAAAACGTTTAGACTTTTTTTGGCCTTATTTCCTTAATTTTTGAAGAAATATGGACCATTGAGCCAGAAAATTACTTTAGTAGTGCATACAATTTCTCAATTAAACACCGGATTTTCATTGAGTTTTTTTCAGAGCTCATTCAACGATAATACAACGCAAATTAAAGTCACCTTCAAATCAGTTCGTCACGCTCTTCGATTATTCTCAGCTACAGCTTCTATATTCTCTACACTACGTCCTGGATGGGGGACCGATCGAGTATCCATCTACTAATGTAAATCGGTATTCAAAGTTGGGGATAATATTGGCCACAGTGGTTTCACGAGGTCGATTTTACAATTCTTCTAGAAAACTCATTTTAATACAGGTGAACAATTTGAAAACGCTGTGTGTGAGTTTTTCCTTGAAGATTGGCTAAATAGAGCTTAACAAAACTGACAAAGTAGCTCGATAGAAGTTGCGTGAGATATGTCAAAAAAAAGTCTTATTAAAGTTCAAACCTCTCGATGATTCACCCGATAATTATAAGTTATTCAGAGAGAATTTGTCTCAAAACTACTAAAAAACTTACTTACTTTTATTACTTACGTCAAAAATGTCAACCCTATAATATCAGACAAATCATCCCTTAATAATAAAAAAAAGATACCAACTCATCCGCAATAAACAAGAATATTAATTTGCCTCACCAACAAAAAAAAAAAAAATAACTCACATCCTTCTCAAGTCACTTTGATCCTTAGGAAGGAAAAGAAATAAAACAGTAACTACCTTTCCGCTCCCAGCTTTTCAGCTTTTCAGCTTTTCTTTTTTTTTTTTATTATTTCCTCGTAAAAAAAAAACAGACGAAAAACTTTTTAAACATCATTAAGTAGTAATAAAACTTGTAATAGCTGGGAAAAGACAAGAGAGAACAAATTAATGTAACTCTAGACTTTGTGATATGAGATTCTGTTTTGTTATAGTTCGTTCCTTCCCTTCCTGCATTTTTTTAACCGATGCGATGACTCGAGTTGAGTTCTTCCCATGCAATTTTTCACTATACTTCTATACTCTTGATATAAGTAATATGAAGAAAATTAAAAAAAGAACAAGATGAAAACTTAAGAAAAAAGCATATAAAATATTCTTTACCAAAATGCACATCCACAATGTTCCTTAAGGAATCCATTTGAATTCTTCGTCCTTTCTCGCTGATTCTTCTAGCATTCTAGTATTCAGAGGAGAAAGCAAATTCATTTCACCTTTTTATCATCGGTGTCTTCGTCGGTCGTGAGCGGTAAGACTGACGTGCCAGTCTGTCGGTTGTTGTATATTTCATCCAATTTTTCTCTTTCTTCTTCGTCTTTGTGTTCTTCTATTCAAGGACCAAAAGAGCGAACAAAATTAAACCGAGAAAAATTCGTATTTTAAAGTATTTCTCGTCTTCTAGAATAATGCACATATTCCTACAAGCGCAGGTGAATGAATGAATGACTGGAGTTGGAGTGATGGAGTTTTTAGGAAAAACAATCACATACCTTTGTATAGGTACCTAAACCTGCTAGATATAAAAAAGGATGTTAAAAAGGCACTTAGGGCAAACTATCCATATCCAACCGCCATTCAGCTAAAGTTTGTTCCTTTTTTCAGCCTTGGAACAACTAATTGGAATTTTTACATTTGCACCAGAGATTTATAAAAATTGAGTTTTTCTTATTGCAACAAGGATATAGAAAAAGGCAAATTGTAGGTACAAATCTGCCACAATCATGCAGACAAGGAGAAATAGTGTCGAGTGGAAAAAAAGGAGCAACATTACTTATAATAAAGGATCAGAATCTCACAGGCGCGAGTCATCAGATGATGTGTAGGTGTAAGAAGGTTGAACAAATGCAAGTAGCTAAATTATAGAGGCGCCTTCGAAAGTTGTACAATACTACTCCTTGAGTCCTCTGTTTCCTCCTGTATAACAAATTGGGTCTCAGTGTATTTCATACATAAAACAGCACAGCATGGCGGGCGACCAAGGTAATTTCATATTTTTTTGTACTCCGTTCGCCTTTTCTTTTTTAAAAAAGTTTCAACGTATGAACCTCCTTTTGTGTCCTCATTTTCTGTGAAGCTGCTGTTGCAGTTGAATTTATGCTGCAATAGTAGAGCAGTAGTTGCAGGATGCGCCTCATCAACTGAACAACATCAGCAGAGTAGCAAAGCAGAGGTTTAAAAATAAGTACGAGTATAAAAACTTGGTCTCCTGAAAATGAGGATAGGATGTCATTACGTCAGAGATAATTATGGGTTGTCTGTGATGTGCTGCTGGAAAATATTGTCGGTTATTGAGCGTGCTATTAGCATTATATTATGGAAATTATTTTTTTTTTTAATTATAATTTAGCATTTATGTAACATTTTATATGCTATTATTCACATTTATGTGTAGTAGTGGTTTTTGACTGCGTTTTTGATATGGTGATGCACATGTGGCCTAAAGCGGATGTAGTTTACCTTGCAGTGTGATGAACACACAATTTATGAAATTAAAGAAGCTTATCAATTGACCTGAGTTTTATTCTTAAATTTAAAGTTGGTATACAAAAGGATGCATATTGGTTTCGTAAAATAGCACGCTGTTGCCAGGTTTGTCGAAGAAAAATTTTCGAATAATGTCATTACTCCACAAATTATCACGCTTAGTAAATGCATTCAATTCGCGACGATAAAGTGGGGGTTTTCCGAGCCCCAGGTGCGGATGGTCGTGTGCCTTCAATTACTTAGTGAATTGGACCTTGTAAGAGAATGATGCAAGATCTTTGCCAGAATTCTTTTCAAACTATTTGGTAAAAAGTCAAGTTGATGTTCGTGAATTGAATTACATGCATCAGGCTCGAAAGGCTATTAATTTGGACCAACATTTCTTCTACTCAGCATTCCATTTGAAAATAAGTGTTCACTGTTTTTCAAGCGTAAAACGTTTTCGTTTCGTTCGTCTGAGCTATGATATTGACGAACAAGAAACAGCTGACAATGCCAAATTAACCTAAATATAAAATCGATTGCATACATATTTAAAAAGGTCAATATGCTGATATCTTGCTTATTTGTTCATGTCTGAAGTTAGCTAGCATTCCATTTTTAAATTTAACATACGATAATGATGCTGATTAAACTAGGATGCCTTCTGAGTGCTTCGCTACTATATAGCTTTGTTTATAAACGATATTGGCAGGAATGTTCTCGCTGGATCTTGTAATTTGTTCGTAAGGTTGTCAACATACTGCAAACAGTGGTTATTTACAGTAAATTCCAAAAAATCTAGAATCATGATATTAAAAAGATATCACAGTTGCAGTCACAGTCAAGAGTCACACTAAACCCATTGCTAGATTTTAAAAATCATCATCAAGAAAGTCTTCATTGAAAACACGAAGTGTTCCCAAAGTTTTCTGACTTTGACATCGAGAAATACTTTTTCAAACCAAGCCAAACACAAAATATTCGAATGCGTAATAAAAACCTCCCTTTGCTATGCGGAATAAGCCTGGAGAACGGATAAATTTAAAATAGTAGAAAAACTAAACGAAAATGTGTTTAAAAACCAAAAGAGGCTTCTAACTATGCTGTTTATTTGACTACAGCACTTGCGAACAACTGTTTAAATTATGTAATGATAATTATACCTAATACGTACTTTGCCAACTGAGCCAACAACTGTGCCATAGCTTTAGAATTCCTTAAGTTTATATAAAAAGTGTATTGAGATCATGTTAAATACATAAAATAATTATTACCAAATAGATTTATTGACACATGGTTTTGAACCAAAAAGTTAATATTAGCATAAATATTAGATTTAAAAAATTACAAATACAAAATTTCGAAACAAAACTGAGCTGGTTACAGTTTGAAATTGATAATAATTGTTTTCTTTATATTTTAACTTGAATGATGCAATTGATACTACGACCCTTAACTAGCCTTAAAATTTGTATTTAAAATTCCAGTCATAGGGGGTTCACATTATATTTGACATTATTATCGATTCAATTTAATTTATTTTTTTATATGAGAAAAATGATAAACAAATGTGATAATAATATTTTTTATATTTCCTACTTTCTCTCCCTCTTCATTTATTATTTTATGCCAGACTTAAATTAAGTGATAAAAGAGATTGAGTTCATTATTATTAACACGTTTAACCTCAATTCGATTGGAAATATTGACATGATACATACCTACCTACCAACATCCAATTAAAAAGTAATTTTAATTTTGTATATAAAAGAGGTAAATATGTTTATGTGCTAAAATTGAAATTTAAGCACATTAATATTGTCAATTATTTTGAACAAACAACCATGTAAACAATATAAACCTGATGATAAAAAATACATATACATGAACCTTTGGGATTAGTTGTATCATGTAGAATTTATTTGGGAGTATATTTTGTTGTATTTCGGTTTATTTTTCACTTGAATAAAATAAAATAATATCTTTAAGCTAAAAAATATTCTCGCTTTAAATAAAATATATCGACCCTTATCTCACGAAGTGACGTTACTGCTATTTTGCGTTTTTTACATCTTGTAGGCGTTACTTCTTGTTTCGAAAGTATTTTGGTAATTTTTATTGTATAACTATAAATTATTACATTGAACTATTGTAATTTGAATTTTAAAACAATTACAACATGGCAAACGGTTTAAAAAGAGAAATATTTATTTTTAAAAAAATTAAAACAAAATATAGTTGTGACTTTATTAATAGCTTTGTTGAGATTGAAACTTTAAAAACCATTTAATTTTATAGGTTTATTTTGATTGTAATATTTATTTCAGCTCTGCAATTTTTGGCTATTTAATGCATTTCGTTTTTAATATTTAATATTCTAAATTCTTTCCAATGAGTTTTAAATATTCAATATTCAAATTTCTTTCCAATAAGTTTTAAAATCTAATAAATCCGAATGAATAAAGGGGTGATGTTCTAGCAAGTTTAAATATAGGGTGAAATATAGGCGCAAGAAATAGCACTATGCGCTGAGTCGTTTATATTCTAAGAGTTCTTTAAAAAATAAAAACCACATTGCTGGGATAACTGAATTATGGTTCTGTCCAGAACAGCCATCTAAGAACTCATCTTCTTCTATTCTCTTATCATCATATTCCAATACTGTTTTGTAAACTGCTGTTGCAACTTCCAATGCCCCCTTTTCTCTTTGGCCTTCATGATAGGTATAGCACAATTCATCTTTGCTTAATATATCATAAACTGTAAAGTTGTATACAGAAAGTCCCCTTTTAATAAAAAAAAAAACAATACTTTGTTTTGATTTTGGCAGTTAATATCATCTGTAGGCCAAAAACAGCAGTAAAAATAGTTTTATCTTTACCTCTTTAAGAATGGATTTCAAATTTGGGTTTTCATTTTTCATTCTTTCAGTTACTCTGAATGAAAAATACAGTTGAATTAACTGTGTTAAATCATCTTTTACCATTATCCCAAAACTTTTTACAGAATTTAATGGTGTACAAAAATGCTCTTAAATTAACAATGTCTAGGAAAAATTAAATTGTTTTTTGAGTCAACTGAATAGGTGCAAAAATTAAAATTATTATTGGAATGGAATATAACAAGTTTTTGTTAGGTTTGGTTAAGCGCGCTTTTATTTCATAAATTAGTTCCGGCATTAATCATACAATCTTTTTTAAATATTTCAACGAAACTTTGCTTCAAGCTTATTTAATTGCAGAAATTAAAGATTCTTTGTCCTCAACTGAAGAACACCCTCATTAACTGTGGGTACTAGCCATCCCCATGTATATTTAATAAAGTTAAAATTTAAGGAAGTGCACATTTTGCAACTTTCTCAAGCTCAACTGTACCATTAAAACTGACAGCTCTATACACCTTTTTAACTTCCCATAGGAAGTTATTGTAATGGGTCCGATTTGTCAAATTAAAAATTTTGACATCTCTCGACGTTTCGAGGTCCCTAGAGTCGAAATAAAAGATTTTTAGAAAGATGTCTGTGCGTGCGTGTGTACGTAAGTTCGTACGTCCGTATTTTCGCGACGTTTTTTCGTCGTCCATAGCTCAAGAACCAGAAGAGATATCGACTTCAAATAAATTTTATTATACAGATAATAAGGCAGAAAGATGCAGAAAGGGCTCTCAATAAAATTGCGTGGGTGGTTTTTTACCATAGCAGTTTTAAAAAAAAGGTGAAAATTTTGATTAAAACTAAATATCTCATGAACCAATGACGCTAGAGACTTGAATTAAATTGTATATTGTATATTGTAACGTGATACAAAACAATTATCTTTTTGGAAAAAAATCCAATTAACGGTTTTTTTTAAAAATCAAAAAAACTGAAAAAAAAGTCTCACCTCCAAAATTTTACGACTAAAATATGATTTCATCTCCAAAACAATTTTGTGCAACGAAGAATAATGTTTTTGACATCTGATAAAATTTTGAGAAAAATCTAATTGACAATTTTTTTATAAAAAATAAAAACCTAAAAAAAATATTACTCAAAGTTGGTAAAAATTGATTTTCGACTAAAATATCTTTTCAAAACCTTGAGATATTGGCTTTAAACTACCTTTATCTTTTAAAAAATATTGTTTTCAACATTTGGATTTGACAGTTTTTTCACAAAAAAATTAAAAACCGAAAAAAAAAATTAAAAAAAGTTGGTAAAAATTGATTTTCGACTCAAATATCTTTTCAAAATTTTGAGAAAATAGCTTATTACTACTTTAAACTTATAAAAAATATTGTTTTCAACATTAGGAAACACTTTGAGAAAAATCGAATTGACAGTTTTTTTTACAAAAAATAAATACCTAAAAAAAAATTTATAAAAGTTGGTAAAAATTGATTTTCGACTCAAATATCTTTTCAAAACTTTGAGATATTGATTTTAAACTAGTTTTATCTTTCAAAAAATATTGTTGTCAACATTCAGTAAAATTTTGAAAAAAATCTAATTGACGGTTTTTTTTACAAAAAATTAAAAACCGAAAAAAAAATTGAACAAAAGTTGTTAAAAATTGAATTTCGACTCTAATATCTTTTCAAAGATTTGAGATAATTGCTTCTAACTAATTTTAACTTATAAGAAATATTGTTTTCAACATAAGGAACAATTTCGAGAAAAATAAAATTGACAGTTTTTTTTACAAAAAATAAAAACCTAAAAAAAATGTATAAAAGGTGGTAGAAATTGTTTTTCGACGTAAATATCTTTTCAAAAATTTGAGAAATTGGCTTCAAACTAATTTTATCTTATAAGAAATATTGTTTTCAACATTCGATAAAATTTTGAGAAAAATCGAATTGACAGTTTTTTTTACAAACAATAAAAACCTAAAAAAAAATTCTAAAACTTGGTAAAAATTTACTTTCGACTCTAATAGCTCTTCAAAAATTAAAAATATTGGCTTCAAACTTATTTTATTTCACGGAAAATATTGTTTTCGATATTCAATAATTTTTTTATAAAAATTCAACAGTCCGTTTTTTCATAAAAAATAAAATCTACAAAAAATGGTACGCAAATTTGGTAAAAATTGATACATATAGACAAACTTTTAAGCAAGACAAATCGACAGACGGAATGGGAAGTTATCAGTGTGGGTCGCATCCCAGCCTCTTTTTATTGTATAAAATCGTAAATATAAAAGGAGCCATCATTGCCATACAAATTAAATTGTTTTCGTCTGAAAAAAATTACGATGCTATTCTTTTTCCAGCTTATTTAAGTCTTAAAAATTAGCGAGGTTATTTCTCTAATTTAATTTTTTTTAAGATGGCTTGAATTTTTGGCTACTTTTAAAACTGTTATGCGACGTGCGTTTAAGTCGATTTATTGTTTTATTTTTCCCACAGAATCAAAAGAATTGTATGCACATCTTAAAATTGCTCATCTTCAAGTTTCTGTTGTTGCAGTTTTCTTACTTCCCTTCATTTTCTTCCGTACGAATCTTTAATTTTTAAGTAAGAATAAAAGCCATTTAAATTTTCTAAACATTGCTAAGACAAGTAAATCTACACATTTTTCTTTTAATTAAGAGAGTAGTTAGTATAAACCGATAGTACAAAAACCAAACAATTTAGTAGTTATATTTTTTTTTTCAAAAGATCAAAAAAACACTATTTTCTTAGTCAGGGGAAAATTATATTGTAAAAGTCCCTCCTGACTATTTCCGCTTTTGAGCTTATGGAATAGGAGCTTAATGCTCGTCTTGGCTATCTGAAATGATGGCAACATTATTGTTTCTGTAGTTATTCCACCTTCCCTCGAATACCCCTAATTATGTACTCATGCTTGAAACAGGCCTTCCAAATATATTTCATTTTACTCTAAAGTTACATTTTGATTACATACATAAAGTTCTCTGTTACCCATCAAACAGACTTCCAAATATTCTTGCTAAGTATACTTTTGACCATAAATTAGAATGGATTAATTATTGGATTTCATTGGCAGAAAAATGTGAAACAGACCTAAATATACAATACACAAATCTAGCACATCTGAAGCAACAATACTATAATCTTCTGGAAATATCCGACTCACAAGATCGTACACAAAACATTGAAAAAGCAAAGTCATCAATTAATAGAATTATTTATTCAGGTCTTAACTATGATCTCAACGAAAAGAATTACTTTAATGACCGTTACAGTGTGAAAGAAATATCACTAATATGTAGAGCAAGATGTGAAATGCTGAATTTGAATGGATCTCCATATAGAAACGTTATAACCAATCAGTGCACAATTTGTAATATGAAAGCGAAAGAAGATACTTTCCATTTTTTAGCTATATGTCCCATTTATAAAGATCTAAGACTTATTTACTTCGGGGAACGCTCGTTGACAATGGAACATACAAAGAGACTCCTAAATGGTTGCAATTGGCAAGCTCTTTATAAATTTATTGTATCTGCATTTATATACCGAAACAATATAACAACAGAATTTAGATAAGAAACAAAATAGCTTACACTTTTATTTGAAAAAAAAAAAAAAAAAAAAACAAAGATAATCAAGTTTTTATGAAAATAGGCTTCCTTTTTATTTTATTTTATTTTTATTTTTATATTCGAAAAACATGTTTTGCATTTCAATCAACTTACCAGACAGACGGCAACGCCATTGTCTTATTATTATTTTATTTTGTTAATGTCGTTGAAACTTATATTGTAAGAACTAATTTGTTATAAATAAAATATTTTAATCTTGAATCTAATCTTGAATCATTATTGTTTCTGTAGTAGTTTAGAAGTTGCTGGTGGATTGTCCCACTGACATTGAAAGTTTGGTTTAAGGCCTAAAGACTTCTGCATCAATACCTTCATATGTTCTCGACCCATCAGTTTACTACATAATTGTATTTGATTTGAAGGTGTGCTTTACAGTCATCCACTCTTTCCTTACTTCGTTTAAAGCTGGGCTATAGCTGGCACTGGACTTTGTTGAAAAAATTGTATCCCTGATTTACCTAGACTTTTAAAAGCAAGAAGAGCAAATAGAACAACAAAATTAAATTTCAAAATTAACAATAATGCTTGAGCCCAAAGGATCTGTTAATATCGATCCCATCAGGTTCCTAGAGACAAAGAAGATCGAATCTAACATTTTAAGGACCAAGCCACCAGAATCTCACAATTCAGTTCGATTTTGAAATAGAAAGTCCATTTATCAAGTGAAAATAAAAAATTAAGTGAGTTATACATATTTCCGTGCAGCTAAGACTTTTTTTTCGGAATTTAAATTAAAGAGTCCCTTTCATTTATGTTTTTGATAACGATATTTTTTTCCAAATGAATGATTATTGCTGACGACATTTAAAAAAAGAAAAACAGAAAACCTTTTTATATCTTCATAATTCCTTCAAGCCCCATTAGCACTAAATTCACAAACATAATTATACTTTATTTCTACTTAAAAAAATTATCAAATATTTTTTAAATTTATTACAATTATTACGTTTTCATCCGGCAAGATGAAAAAAAGACGAAAAACAAAACGAAACAAAACCCTTAATGTCCATTTTTCCGGCTCGAAAATTACAAATGCTCATTAAAATACCATAGTTCCGCAGTTCCCATTAATTCATATATATTCGCTTGTAATATAAAGAAAAAATATAATCCCTCCAAAAAAAAAGAAGAAAATACCCACTCAGCCATTAAATTTAATTAAAGTCACTGGCAGATAATTAATAAAAATAAATAACCCTCAAAGAAAAACTTGAGAAGCAACTAAAAAAAGGAGAATTCAAAAAGAAGAAAAATCAACCTTCCAAAATCCCTAATTATCTTCAAATCCAAAATAATAAATCCTAAATTAGGTTCATTTCCTCTCTTCTTAGTTTCTCTCTTGAGGTATGACTGAAAAAATTGTGCCCTTATTTTTGTTGTTGTACTTTCAGTGTTTGCTAAATTATAAAATGTTGTACATCTTCATATTTTTATGTTCTGCAGGCATTTGCACTTCTTATTTTCAGCTCACAAGACACAAAGTATAGTATAGGCACTGGGGGAAGGAGGGTGGTTATCCTTAAAGCAAAGAATATGGCATCGAATAACACAAACAGGCACGAAGAAGTTACCGCGCCTTACCATTCTTCGGCATCCTCTCTTTGAGTCTTTGGGGCTCATTATTATGTTTTCCTTCATGCTTAAGCGTAAATTGCCTCAAAATCCCGCTCATAAATTTTTAAGAAGATGCGAAAGAAAAAATCGCTCGATGAGCTTCTATGTTGTCCAAATCATCATCGCATGTAGCCGGAAAAAAAGATACATTTAAACCCAACTGCTGGGTGCTTCCGCCCCAAATCCTCCTGGCCCGGTTTTATTTTTCTTCATACCAACAAAGGGAAGTGAAAATATGAAGAATTCACAGTGAAAAATTCCTTGATCCCCTTAAAGCGCCGCACAATGTGGAAAAATTTGTATTTTAATGCACGGAATCTCAACCTAACCGAGCTCAATAGAATGTAGGGATGCGAAGGGAATAAGCGGATTCTGGAGTTTGTTAGAAAAGAAGCTTGTGCTACTAAATCCTTTCGGATTATATTTTGCCATTTTTTTGTTTTTGATGATTTTTATTTTTCCTTTTTAGATACAAAAGTTAAATGCCCAAAGGGGAACAATTTGATTTATACCTATACTGAGACTATGATGCGAGAAAATCATCCCTTGAGGGAGGTTGAACCTTGTGTTCGCGCAGTTCGCACGACGACGGCGACGATGCGATGCCGACCAACAACTAGGGTTATTTTGCAAAATTCTTTTAGCCCCGGAGAAGGCGATAAGGTTTCATTAGGAATTATTTTATAAGTGTCTTATAAAACAAAAAAAAAAGAGATAAAATCACACGTTGTGATTTTTGGAGAGAGAAAAAAAGAAACAAATAAAAATACTACACACAAAAAGTTTAACCCTTATTCAGTATCAAATGTGAGGAAGTGGGTATCGTATAACACATTGTGCTGAAATATGTATGTAGAGGAGGGTCACGGTCATTATTTTTCATTTTAAGACTGTGTGGAATTTCTTTATTATCAAGGATGCCCATAACCTAAATGAGATTTAAAAGGTTTTTAGATTTCAAGATTTTTAAGTTGGTTTGTTGGTAACTGTCTGGTAGATTTGTTCTTGTTTTGGACTTTCAGGAAGGGATGTAAAGTTAAATAAGGTTAAACATTTGGAAAATTACATCATTATTTTCGAAATTGGCTTAAGTATAATTCAATACCTTAATTTTGTATGCATAGGTGATAATTTTAGAGTGAGAAATTTTAATAAATATTAGTGCAATGAGTGGAATCAATTTACTTGTGAATATATTGGATCTATATGACAAGTATAGCAGGGTGGTTCACGAGAATAGGGGCAAAAACAAATAGATATAACTCATGATGTTTTAGACAAACAATTATTGTATTAATATTTTATCATCCTCAAATAAGATCCATTTTAAGTTTTGAAAAGAACATCGAGCATACACGGAAAGAAGTGTATAGCATTTATGACAATGCTAGTATGGCCTGGAGATCCATACTAAAAAAGTATCGGTGATATTCCTACATTGTCTTGCAAAAACTCCTGTAAGTATAGGATTATAGTACATAATGGTATAGTAGTATGGTACCACAAACTTTGCTTGTAACACAAGGGCGCATAGTACGTTTGACGTGACAGCATTGCCTTCAGCCCCATACTCTACCGGAGATGTCGCAATGCTACTAGTTTTTCCCGCGATAATTTATGGCGTGATAATCGATACCCTTATTGGATTACTGTCAATAGTTATTACTGCAATGTAAGCATAAGGGACATAACAATAATAGATAGACTTTTCTGCTAGGAGCGTTGTACATGTCGCCAGTCAGTATGGGCCTGACTCCCATACTGGCATTGGCGTATCGGCTATAACTATTGTCGATGTTACTATTCTCATTATGGCCAAATTTACTATGCTTACAACTTTTTATCCAATGTAAATCTTCTAAGCCATACAGTATTGTGTTCACACCCATACTGACGTTGTAATATTCGCAATGTATTTCTTTCAGTGTATGACGTCCATCTTGTTCGTAGTACGAAGAAAGTTGGTCCAACAAATTTGAGTGAACACGTTAAAGCAAGTTTTCGCCTATTAATGACATTTCGATTTGTATTGCATTCTTAAGTTCGTCTAGTGTACGTGTTTTTGACTTGTAAAAACGTGACTTCAGACAACTTCAATAGAAAAAATCGCTCATTGTCAAATCAGGTGATCTAGGGGGCCAATGCATGTCTCCAAAACGTGAAATGAGGCGGCCGGGAAACATCTGGCGTACGACGTTCATTGTGGTGGTCGCAGTGCGGTGAGGTGCTCCATCTTGTTGAAACCAGACATTTGACGGGTTGACAATTCGCTTTCTTCTACGCAACTCTGATTTTTAAAAGTTATTAACCGTGTTAATGTAACGGGCACTATTGACGGTCTCCGTGTTTCCTTGTTCCTCAAAAAAGTAAGGATCAATGATTAATTATTTCGAAACTGCACACCAAACAGTCACTCTAGGACTGTACAACGGTCGTTCGTGGAGGCTTTAAGGGTTTTCTTCAGCATAATAACGGAAATTTTGCAGTTGGCGATAATCAGTGGGTTTCAACTGTTGAACAATTGTCAACTTATAATGATGGAAATTCAACTCAAGCTTGACGATGCGTCAAACGGAAGAACGATATATTTGTAAAGCCTGAGCTTATTCGCTCACCGATCGTGCGTCGTAGACTTTGGAGAACAGCGGCTTCTTATTTTCGAAAGTTGTTTCAGCACGTACAGGGCCAGGTGGCTTTTTTTTGTAATTATTCCCGTTGTTCGAAAATCAGTGGCCCATCTCATAATTGTTTTCCGGTCAGGACGGCAAATGTTAAAATTAATTCTGAATGCACGCTGTATTTTGACTACCGATTCGTTGTTTTTGACAAATGAGTCGTACGCAAACAGACGGTGAAGGACACTCCACTACTCCATTGTGGAAACTAAAAGACATTATATAACGGATGGAATGAGACCTTTCCGAATTATTCACACTCAACCTACATCGAGAAAAACCCATCTATTATTAGCCCTATTCCCGTGAACCAACCTGTATTAAATTTGTACCAAATTTCGAACTCGAGATTTTTATCAAACATGCCATAACGATTTGGTAAAGAAATCGAAAAAAATGGGTCTGGGAATTCTTTCCTTCTATCTGCTTTTTTGTTTGATTTGCTTGGATATTAAGATTTTAAACAGATTTGTGTTAGTCTTTTCTTTTTTTATTTTTAAAGACCAAAAATAACATTCGTCAAAAATCGAACTTACCTTTTTATATTTTCTTAACAAGGCCTCTTTCAATATTAAAATTAATTTTTGAATTGCTCCATAAGGGTGCCTTCTTTAAAACCGTTTTTTTTTGTTTTTAATTTTTTTTGGAAACGAATAACCCGATTTAAAAAATTTTATATTATTGTCTTAACAATATTTGATGATCTTTTTTTCTTCTGGATTTTAAAAATTATTTTTGTTTTCAAAATTCGATTTCTCAAAAATAGATTAACAATTTTTAACGAAATTTAAATTTGAAATGTTCAAACAATTTTCGATTTTTTTAACAAACTCCAGTTTTTTTAATTAAATAGCTTATATACTTTTGAATCTAAAAATATAGGTATTATTTCCAAGCACATTTTTTGAATACAGGAGCAAGTTTGTGCAACCCAATAGTGCATTTTTATTACTTAAGGCATCGATTTCTACGATAAAGCTATCAATTTATTATAATTTAGAAATGTTATTTTAAATACATATTGCCTTACCAAATTTTTAGATCTATGAGCTGAAATAATTTGTCTTTCCAGAGACGTCAATTGTTCATAAAAATCCACTATATGCTTCGCAATAAAACCGCTAGTAATAAATTGAAAAATATTATTCTTGGGGTCTCACTTCGAAACCACTAGGAAGCAAATGATTAAATTATTGAATCAACAATATAAAAAAAATAATACGAATTCGACTGCGTATTTAAAGATTTTGGCAATAATTTTGACGAACATTTCCATTGATTTTTACTTTTCAGATTCTACATATTGCGTTTTGAATATGTCTTATTTAAATGGATATATTATATTCTTACTTAGAACATTTCAGATAGCATTCTTCTGGCTTCTGCTGGTGTTCCTCAAGGCAACTATTTATGTCCTTTACTATTTATTTTTTTTACCCCACACGATTTTGAAATGGTTATAAAATGTTCACTTATCGGTTTTTATCCGCCATGAAGAACTGTATAATTAAATGAACGGAACTTTTGCAGATAACTACTATATAACGAGATAGAATCAGATTGGTCTTTGCCTCCTTAATATTAATGCAACTTTCAATAAAATGTGATGGGTCTCACTCTGCATGGTTGATTGGTGCGCTTGTGCGGCCCTTATTTCTTTGGAAACGAGTAAGAAGCTGCCGCTACCGTGCTTGGCAAGCGCCTTCGACCCAAGCTGACTTATATATATTTTTTTCGAAAATCAAAAGTATGCCCTCGTTCGTGCGACTTAACATTACGTGCTTACTTTTAATGCGTAAAAAGAAATTTATTGATTTTTGATAAACAAACTTTGAAGTATTGGAAGATAATATTAAAATCAATACTCAAGCCATACGACCAGATTTTTTAGAAAAAGTGTTGAAAAATTAAATTAGAATAGACTATGTAACCTCTAGCCGCCGCGAACAGTTGATGTAGACACCTTTTTCTTCAAAAAAATTAGTATAGCCACTGAGGACATCATCATTACAAAGTGACAACAAGATCCCCAATTTTGTTTTTCTTAAAATAAAAAGTTAAAAAATCTATTGTTGCATCTTAACTTTCATATGTAAGTGCTGTCAAAAATTATTTTATACCTTGTTTGAAATAATGCAATTGACTACCTATAGTCTTTTTTTCCAAACAAGCAAGGCAAAACAAAATATAGCGATTATGAACTGTAGAAATTTATCAAATTTGGTTAAAGCCCCTATTATTATATTTGAATGACAACATTTTCAACATAGAACTAATACGCGGTATTTAGTTCAAGCAATTTAAATGTTTGATTTTGGTCTGTCATGGTTTTTATAAAAAAATTTGAATCGTTTAGAAATAAAAAACGTGAAATGTCTATTTCGACAGGACTAATTTGTAAGAAATCATGTTTCAAAAATATATTTCAATAAATTATCTATACTAGATTATAATGTTAAAAAATAATCTATACTAGATTATAGTGTTAAAAAAAATGTCGATTCTATTTCTTTCTTTTATTTATTGAAAGTACTGTTTAACTCTTAAGTAAAAACACCCGATATAAATTGCTTGGATACTGTACTGTAGCTTCAAAGTTCCTGGATGTTCCAGTTTTAAATCCAACATCCAGTTGGTTAACTTTCTTGTTTTAGGTAACCTCTAGGTCTAGGTATTGTTTCCATCTCGAGACTTTTAAATTCCTTCATCTGAGAGCAAAGCTGCCAGGCTTATCCTTTATCTCAGAATCACCTCCCTCCCTTTTTCTAGCTTGAAAATCTTCGATTTAATACTTAAGAATGAAATTATTTTGTTTATTGATCTATTCTCCTAAGTTTTAAATATTTGGTTCCTATAAAATAAAACTAATAGAGTTCACATCTTCGTTCCGTGTCCACCTTGAGTTGTTCAAATCCCCCAGTCTCTCATATGAAGACCCCTTTAGATTTATCTATTTTCATAAGTTAATAAAGGTTTACCGATCATATCTTTGTTCTCGAGACAATCGTAACGAACATGATAAGCTGTGAAACAGAAACCCTTTTTCAATATCAACATTTTACAAGAAAATAAGTTATCCTCACAAATACTTTCTCTCCTCAAAGGATTTGCTTTTGGCCAACTTCCTTTTGAAGAAAATTCACTTCAACTCAATGTCTCAATTCCTATATTAAAACTTCAAAATCCTCTTCATCGAAGTAAGCATTATACTATACCTACTCGATTAGTGTTTTACAACCCTTTCATCTTTAGCCTCAACCCTCACGTATGTATAACTATATGCAAAAGTTTATAGTTTTGTATAGGATACCACTGAACAGTGTACAGTGTACGTGTGTCTGTGCAACAACCCTTTTTCGAATACCTAGAAACACAGACAAAAGCGAAAAGCATGCCTTATCATAATCAAATTGAATTACATAATTATTCCGGTTGATTTGAACTTTTCATTCGTTAAGTTAGTTTGGCGATTGAATTTCCGTTCGTTTATTATGCTCGTCGTCGTCGGTTGGTAGGTTAGGTATATTGAAAATGCATGCATACTGCTTGGCCCTTCCCTGTCCTGGTCTTTTCGTACTTTATGGCTTGTTTGTTTAGAGTTTGGAAGTTCGGAAGCTTCTTTACTTCATTTGGTCTTTGTTCAATGTTGCGGACTACTTAATGTTGAAATTTGGATTTGGCAATGAGGGTTGCATGCATCCTACACCAATGTGTATACGTCCTGTATCCATCCATATTCCATATATAGAGCTTTTGTGCAACGGACACTTTAAGTGGTTTGTTGTTTTGTTTACAGTTTGATTGCTAAAGGTATGTATCAAGGCAATAGGGTGGTTTTTGGAATTGGAAATATATTTTGGTTTTGGTTTTGAAATAGAGTGGTGGAAGGAAGTGGTGGATAGTGCGCAGCTATCGACCCCATACACTCTACACACACACCTGATGGTAATTACTTAGATAATTAAGTGCCACTGAGTGATTATGAAGTGAATACGGTGTTTTGTTTCAAGTGTATGTTTCTGGATGTCTGTAATCTGTATACTAGGTAATCCGGAATGTGTGTGACTTAATGTTATCAGGTTAATTAATTGCACACACAAAGCAAGAAGGTTAATCCAACAGATTTTTGGGTGTGATGTATTCGGAGGAGAATGCAAGTAATTTATGCAATTTTGGTGAATTTATTGCTGCTAAGTGACACGAATCCTGATTTCGGAAAATTCAATGGAAAGTGATTTAATATACATACGAGTATGTATTCACGTATGGTGGGTTGTGTTCTGTGTTGATACAGGAATTCACATAAGTTTTAGTCTTATATTGGCAAATAGTTTACTCTTAGTTAAGTAATGAGGTATTTATTAGAGAATGGATATTTTATGTGTGATAAGAGAGAATATAATGCTGAGTGACTTATGTTAAGAGGAATTTAAATGAATGTAGATAATTTGGGATGAAATAGATGGTTAGACAAAAGTTGTAAGTTCAAATTAATGAATGCTACCTTAACTTTATATTTTATATTTTAAGGGTAAAGATATGCCCATTTAAATTGATTTATTTTATTTACTATTAAATGCGTACGCTTAGCATTTGACAACTTACGAGTTATATAAAACTAAAATGAATTCAAACTTTTCAAGATAATATAAGAGTAATAAAATTAGACTTTGCCATTTCTACATTTTAGAAAAGGGTTAATTTATCAAATGCTCAGTTGATGGGCATTAAGAAAATTGCTTACGTACTCATAGTAATACTACCAAAAATCATATTAATTTTAAGTTACTATCGTGCTAGTAATTAAAATACATTTTGCTTCATGATCATTAACATATATAAAAGACAGAACCTGATAAAAAAAATATAAAATGGACGTCGTTGACCCGTTTTTGAGACATCGAAAACATGACACTACGACGATAGAGAGGTTGAGAAGTCTGTCATTGGGTCGATTGAGTTAAAACTTTAAAACTATGGTTTTAAGCAGATAACGGCGTTATCCGTTTTGTTCATATTTTTTTTAACACAAAAACAGTAGTCCCTATAAAAATTTGTTGGTCAAAAATCAAAAATTAAAATTTTCTTTAAAACGAACCGCTAGATTTTTAGTACATTTTCTGTAAAAAAAATTGTCCTTAACTTATCTTCTTTCAATAAGAAACAAATATTTTTGTATTGCTCTAGAAGAGTACCCCTCATAGAACAGTTATTTTAAAGTTTTCTCGCAAGTACTAATGAAATAATTTTTTTGCACAAGCTTTTATACTGTCTTAAAAATATTTGATGATCAAAAATGTCATTGTTTATTGTTTATTTTTTGATTTTTATTTTCAAAATTTGATATCTCGAAAGCGATTTATCATTCTTTACGAAAATAAAATTCAAAATTTATATTAATAAGCTTTAAATAATAACTGCATACTAAGAATGTTTTTTAACTAAAATAGAAAAATAGTATGTATACAAAATTAATAAAAAAAAAAACCGTTCTAACGATTTTCGAAAAAAATAAGTTTTTTGTTTAATTAAATTGCATTTAAATTGTTGAAGACAAATATAAGTACTATTTGTAAACAGAGTCTTTGGATTGAAGAGTAAGTTCGAGCGAATCGTGCACTTTATTAAATAAATCGTAAACCATGTGAGAAAGATTCTTCGTGTAATCTACGGTCCCGTATGCATCGAAGGGGAGTGGAGGAGAAGATGGAACGACGAGCTGTACGGGCTGTACAGCGACGTAGACTTAGCCAGAAGGGTAAAAGTCCAACGACTAAGATGGCTGGGTCACGTAGAGCGCTTGGAAACCAATGCTCCGGCCCGGAAAGTCTTCGAATCCACACCCACAGGACAACGCAGTAGAGGAAGACCGCGAATCAGGTGGCGCGCACAAGTGGAAGGTTACCTCACCCAACTCGGAGCGCGAAACTGGAGACATCTAGCTAGGGACCGAGCTAGATGGAGAAGTTTGTTGGGTGAGGCCCTAGTTCACACAGGACTGTAGCGCCACCTTAAGTAAGTAAGTAAGTAAGTAAACCATGTGAGATATTTCAAAAACTTTTTTATCGACTTGAAGTTGTTGTATTAAGTTAAAAAAGTAAGTGTAGGTCTACACCTTCTTTACCTTTATATTATTTATTCTTTTACTATATTCTACATTTATATATTAAATATTTAACGTATAACAGTTTTTGTGAAATTAAATAAAATGTTCTAATAAAGGCACTTGAAGACACAACTTGAAAGAGACAACATCGTTTACTTTAATATAACAAAAGACTAACAGAACATGGCGCAGTCGAATTAAATTTAAATAATTATGCCTAAAACAAGAGGACAATTACTTAAAAAGAAATTAAATCAAACTAAACAAAAAGTTAAAAAAAGTGAACAAAGTGAAACTGAAAATAGTTCCGACGGTTCAGAAGAGTCAAGTTATTTGGAAAGTGAATCAGAGGAAACAAATGATAGCAGTAAAATTGTGAAACTATCGACACAAGTTCCTGAAGAATTTAATTTAAAATCAAGTCAACAAAATAGAAAAATGGATTTTAAAGTTCCGAGTCATCTGGTAATGGATGGAAATCTTTCCGAGAATTTTAAAAAATTTAAACAAAGGTTTGAAATATACATGTGCGCGTCTGAGAGTGACAAAAAACCTGAAAATGTGAAAATTGCAATTTTACTCAACCTAATTGGAGATGATGCCGTTGATGTCTTCTACACCTTCCCTGACGAGAAAGTGAAAACACTCGATTCTATTTTGAAAGAGTTCGAATTATACTGTAACCCTAAAAAAGACGAGGTGTATGAGCGGTTCAAACTATATAACAGAACCCAAAAAGAAGAAGAAACGTTCGATCACTTTCTAACTGATGTGAAGAGTTTGGCCAGCACATGCGAGTTTCATGAAGATGAACTGAGTAAAGTTATCAGAGATAGAATCATTTTTGGAATCCGTTCAAAGTCTTGCCAAGAAAAATTATTAGCTGTGGGAAATATATCTTTAGAGGACACTATAAAAAAATGTCGCTTGTTTGATATAGACAAATCCAGGCTAGAAGTCGTCCAGAACACAAAAGAACACGAGGCTAAGGAGCAGTCGGGGAGCTCATCAATCAACATTATTAAAAAAGGACCAAGTAGCAATTTTAATAAATTTAATAGTTCTAATAAAAATAAATTTGAAACGAAAAATCAGAAGCATAATTCCAATCAAAATTCTAATTATAATTTTTCTTCTAAGCAGGATCAATATACCAAAGGGTACGAGTGTTGTGAACGTTGCCATAAGCAGCATCCCCCAAATAAATGTCCAGCTTTTGGAAAAGTATGTTTAAAATGTAATTTAAAAAATCATTTTGCATATGCGTGCAGAACAAAAAAGGTAAATGAATTATCTATCCAAAAATCGAAAAATCAAATACAAAACCATTTTAACAAAACTTCATATATAAAGAGAGACTTTTCATTAAATGAATCTGTATGGATGCAAAAACCTGACAAGAAATGGTATCCTGGTAAAATTCTTTATAAATGTCAAGAACCAAGGTCATATATGGTACAATTAAATGAAGGGGGAAGATATAGACGGAACAAAGTTCATATTAGAAAAAGATTTCATAATACAATAACACCCCAAAGAGAATTTGTAATTCCATCTTATGATCGTAAGGTTTACAACACTCGTAGCCGCACCTAAATATATTAAGTTAACTATTACAAATTTAGAAAGTTAAGTCTCTGAATAGTGTTTTAATATAATTAAAATTAAACTTTCGAATTTCTAATAAACTTTTCTATTCTATAAGTATATAAAAAAATATCTAATAATAAATCATAAATTACTAATTTTTAATATGAATTAACGAAAATATCTTGAACTTTGAATTATTGTTTTTATTTTTGATTATTGATTTGCAAAGAGAGATGTTGTATTAAGTTAAAAAAGTAAGTGTAGGTCTACACCTTCTTTACCTTTATATTATTTATTCTTTTACTATATTCTACATTTATATATTAAATATTTAACGTATAACAGTTTTTGTGAAATTAAATAAAATGTTCTAATAAAGGCACTTGAAGACACAACTTGAAAGAGACAACATCGTTTACTTTAATATAACAAAAGACTAACAGAACAGAAGTTCAATCAAAAGATTTATGAATGGAACTCGACTTCGTTAACATGGCCGCAATTGCAGCGGTTGATTCGTTGGACCCGATTTTCTATGAATCTTTCATACGAAAACGAAAGCTATTTCTCGTTCAGTGTTGGCTCTGAGCTCTCCCAACGTCGTTGACTTGTTGGCATAAGTCAATGACTTAACATAGCCTCAAAGAAAATATTCTATAGGCGTTAAATCGCACGAATAGGGTGGCCAATCTTCATAAATCGATTGTAAGCTGTGCTGTGTGGCTTGTGGATCCATCCTGTTAAAGTCCTAATAAAAAATAAATATCTAAAAATACCTACTTGAAACTCCAATTAGCAATTATACCCTCATATGAAGTTAAAATTAATTCAAACATTCGAAAAGTTTCGTTAAAAAGTTGTCGTGAGAGTAAAAATCTTCAAAGATACCGAGATTATTCCCATCATATCCATTAGTCCTAAAAAAGTTATTTTAAAAAGTGTTATTTCAAAACTGACAAAAATTCGTTTAAATGGGTGTGTACTTTTTTTACTTGTTTCGTAATCAAAAATCGATATAAAGTTAAAATATTAAAAGAAATAGTTTTAAAAATGTTGTTGGGCTAAATTAGTATTTGTAAGAAGTAAAAGCCATACAACAAATTTTAATTAGCGTTTAAAAAAAAAAAACAATACAATTTCATTTACAGAAAAATCCTTTTACTAAATCAATTTTTTATTTTCTCTTTCAGGTAAGCTTCATCATATGAATTGCCACAAAACAAAACCACGGTAAACAGCAAAAACAAAATAAAAACATAAAATGGCTTTAATATTCAAATCAGATTGAGAAGCAGAGAATCCTTATTGATACTTAACCGACACACCCTTAAACTCATAAGAAAAACTCTATATCTAACTATATAGCATATAAAGGTACCTGTCTATCCTCCTCCTCCATCATATCGTGTGGCCCAAATGTATCTAACCTATCAATATAGTGTCAATATTTTCTACTCTATTGCATATCGTCTATTCGATTTGCAAAATCCTCTTAAAATTCCAGCTTAAGTTTTGCAATTACTATAAATTGCCTTCAAAGATATACGAGTACGAGTATAGATAGATATTTAAGGGAGAAAGATATTCTCATTGGATTCTCATAACTATAGAAGATTATCGAAGTAAAGACTTCTGCGTTGCGTTGCGTTGTTATTTTCTTTCTCAAAAAGGGCTAATACTGAAAACTCTATAGGAATATGTCTATACAGTACACGATAGTACGTACAGGCGCAAACAGATAGTTATTTACAATAACATTCGCATATATTAGATACTTTTACTGTATAGATACGTACAGTACATGTATCTTTTTCTATATAGAACCGTTTTCTATTGCACTAATCCAATTAGAGCTTTTTGCTATGCCAATAATATTGTCGGAATAGAAATAGATATAGCTACTTTGTGGCTATATGAGTGTAACAAATGTATCTGCAGTTCCAATCTCGCATCATAGAAAATATAGATGATAGGTCTATGAAAAACTATTTTACAGAGCTGTGCTAGTAGTTTCTGTTCAAACTCTTTCGGGCGTCACAGTCGATACATTTACTAAAACAACTTTCTAAGTTTTAAAAAAAAGTTTAAAAAGAACTTTCTATGTTTAAAAAAATGCATTGTTCACAAAATTTTTAGCTACTACTATTCCTAAAAAAGTACTCAAATTGGTAGCTCATCTCTACATACAAACTATAGGTTCATATAATAGTCCTACCGATATCTGCTAATACCTGATTATTTTACCAATTTTTAGTACTTAATTCGGTGCCATTCTTCACAGAAGTAGTAAAAATGGGTAGCGGAAAACATTTTTCTGAAGAAGAACACTGTTTGGTTTTGAAACTAGAAGATGAATATAAGACTTCATTGATCTCCATATGTTGCAGCTCGAGTATAAAAGGACCAACATAAAACACAAACCCCAGCCGAAACAAGGGGGCGTCTAAAGAAAACTTCACCTTACCTAATTAGAGAAGCTCTTAAGGTCCCTTTCGCAAAACATCCACTTTAATAAAAACAAATTATTCGTTAGATGTTACCTCCCGAACGATCAGCCGACGCTAGCAAGAAACAAACAAAGGCGGAAGAATAGCTAGGATAGTTCCAGTTATGATCTAATATCCGACTTTATCTGAAAAGGAAGAAAAATGAAGAACTAAAAGTAACGTACTTACAAATATTGAAAAACGTATTGCTTCCGTTTGCATAAAATAATATTCCACCAATGTGGAAATTTCAGCAAAATAATAGTCCAAAACATTTAAGGTCGTGACAAGGTGGTTTGAGCAACTAAATGTGCCAGTTTTACATGGGCATTCAAAATCACCAGATCTAAACACCCCGTTGAAAAATAGAGCTCTAAGAACCACAAATCCGTAAGCAATTTATAAATAAATCCAAGAATAGTGGTATGTACACATGTTGACAAATATCGATATCTAATTGACTCTATTTTTAAGAACCAAGGCCACACCATCAAGTACTGACATTTTGCTACTCATGTTCTTGAAAAAATAGTTGTATCCGGTTTTGGCATTATTCTTAAGTTTGATCTAATTCACTCTTATTTTGTTTGTCTAGGAAAAAATGCCATTACTTCTTGGAAATAATGTTAATTATTAATATTTGCCAATATTTTAAAACATTCTTAGACGCACTAAGTTTTCATAGTAATTTAAGAAACAAGAATAGCGAGTATCAGACGTAATACCTGAAGCAGTAAGACTGGGATGGGTAAATGTACTTATAAAAAGAATTTGGGGTGGACATAACAACAGAGGTTTCACTTTTGTAAAATATATTTTTCATCACCAGAATTGCTTCAAAGAACGTGTAAAGTTTTTAACAAAAAAAAAATAATGTAGTACATTTAATATGAAAAACATTGATAAACATTATCCCAAAGTATGTACGATGACTTTTCAGACTTTGCATACCAAATAACTAGCACCTGGTTTTATAAGACGGAGTATCAATTTTACCAGTTTAATTTGAAAAAAAAACATGCCTTTAGATTTTTTCAATTCTTTCACAGAAATTTTTATAATATGGGCTCCAAACCGTTCCGCAGTACTCAAGTACTGTTCTGTGCCATTCTTTTTAATTCTGAACCATTTATTTGGTTGATGAACTATAAAGGTGAAGCTATACGGGAATATGGCATTACTTGACACTGGAAATATTCAATTGCAGAATATTTAAAGCACACTCTTCCATGGACTTGTTAGTTCTATACAATTTAAGGTCATTTGTTAATAGAAGACATAGTGAAATTCTGAAAATATCAGGGATATCATTTATCTATAAATAAGAGGAATAATAACGGACCCAAATGACTACCTTGAAGTACGCCAGTAATAGAATTTTATCAAACAAGTGTGGTAATACATTTTTACTCTTAAAGTAGAAGTTCGAATGAAATCCGAACTGCAAAAGCTTGTGCATAAAAACTTCATGATTAAAACGATTAAATGCTTTGGCAATTTTCAGTTTTAAAATTTGATTGATAAATGAGTTGTTGTAGATTTACCGGAAATAAAACCGTCTTGGTACACCGAAATAAACTCTATCAATTTTAAGACAATTTCCAACAGTCTAAGAACTGATCATTGTTAAGTGGCAGGTTAAAGATGGTCGTCAAAGGTACAACTAGAGTAGATGAACATTTATACAACAAAATAGGTGGAAGACCATCATTACCTTAATTTTTGGTTGGATCGAAACCAAGTAAACCTACCAGGACTTTAGAAACCCCTAACATTATAGAACCTATATTAACAGTCTGTTAGATTTTTGAATGTTCAAAGTTAGAACGAGAGTCTGTGGAGTATACTGACTGAACGTTAATAAAAAGTCTACAAATCTCGTTTAAATCACTTGTTGACCTATCTAGGAGTTTCACACAGCTTGGATATCCGTTTGATTTACGTTAAGAGTTAAAAAAATAAAATTGAAAGCCCAAAAACTTCAGAAAAAGCAATGCAATTTGTCTGCACAACCCTGTATTTCTATATTCTACGCAGTAACAGTAACAGTATCTATTTCCTTGGGTTTTTATAGACTCTCTAGTCTCTATAAGCTCTCAACATAGTCTTCTCTTCTGGTAAATATAGTTTCATTAGTTATTTGTCGTCTTTCTTTGGCCGGATTTTGCCGTGCGATGGATACGTATAAAAAAGAGGAATAATATTATGAAAAATATAATAATAATAAATGAAATCCGATTAGCTAATATTTACGGTTCTATTTTCATTTGTGCAAATGAAATTCTATCTCTTCTTTTCTATTTTTTGTTGTTATTTTCTATCATTTTTATTGTTTATGGATCATAAGATCAATGACTTCTTCTTCTTTCATCTTCTATATCTATTGTTGTTGATTTCGTCGTCATCATCATCTCTTGGTCGTCGTCGTCGTCGTCTCCGCCGCTGTCGCCGTTCATTGCCTGCCTATTGTGTTTCTGCTGCTGCTGCGGAGAGATATCTAATATAAAAAAGAGTTCATGGCATCATCATCAGCATACAAGAGCCAATAAAAAGTTAATTATTTAAATTCATATCTCTGGAATGATGAATGTTGATATCTTTATCGATAAAAAGTCTTCTTTCAATGAGTTACGATATGAATTTTATTGATGGCATAAAAATATATGCATATACTTTTATTAAGATTATAATGACGATAGAGCCATCGATAAAGTTCTTATTAAGCTTCGTTATAGTTTTTGAATTAATTACACTCTTGAGACGAATTCCCTTTTGGATAGGATAGGTTTCTTATATGTGTAGGTACAACTTCATCATAAAGAAGCATTTAAAAGTTAAACCTTGGAAATTTTAATCTGCTCAGCTTGAGTTTGCTGATGATGATGGGTTTGTTGATGAAGCTTGTTTGAGTTAGTATGATATGTTTGACTTAAATCTTATTCTTGGTTTGAGATACTCCCATTTAAATTACTTCAACTTCTTTAAGAAGTGTCTTATTAAGTAGTATGAAAGTGAGATGCCTATATTTCTGAAGATTTAAATAGATAAATTAGGCATGGGAACAGGGAACACTTATGAATTTTGAGAAACGTGGCATCAAAATGAATTTAATTAATAATTTCATATTTAAAGCATATTTTCACCTTTATTGTATAATACTTAAAATCGTTTCCGAATTTTTAATATAACAATATTTTAAGTGGAGGCCATTTGGTCAGATGTCAAGTGACTTTTTTTTTAACTTCAGTTCGCCAATTCAACATGAATAAATTGTGTAAATTTATTTTGAATATCATGGTTCTATTCGCAATATTCGAAATAAAAGAATTTAGCTTAGGAATGAAGCTTATTTTTGGTTAAATGGGTACGTCAATAAACAAAACCGCCGTATTTAGAGTAATGACAATCCTCAAATCCGTACTTCTATTAAAACGATATGACTACTATACAGCATATCTGTAAAGCTATGTGAAGTCGCCACCGATTAGCCCGAAACTATTGACCACTTGGAGGACAACATTATCCACGTGATTGCCGATATACGGCCACAAATGCAAGAAATCATATAATGGAAGAATGTACTTTTTCGGGTAATCTTATGAATATATTCATATGTATTGTAAATAGAAAAATGATGATTGTATTCCGTTTATGATAAAAGATAATGAAATGGTGCACTATGGCGTAGACGCATTTCTTTTTCGATTCAATTAATTTTTGGTTTTACAATATTCATATTGGTTTACGTTACGTCAGTATAAGGTTGGTTCTTATAAATTATGACCGTGAGTTACTGAAGTTGTGCATTTTTTTTTATGTTCATCGCTTTTAAATTATAATTTTTTCGTCTGTCTTGGTTGCGGCCCGGTGTCTCATTTATTTTATTATAAAAAATGACAATTCATGCAAATTTTCCCGTGATCGTTACTTTATAAAGTTAAAAAAGTATTTTTGTTTTCTTACTTGGGGTTTCGAAGCAAGGGCTACTCTTGATCTTGTAAATCTAAAAAAAAATAAAAACAAGGTTATCGCTAGAAAAATTGGGTTTAACGGGCACAATATTGCATCTATATCCTTTTTAGAACACACTTGAAAAAATCATAAAGACTACTCGATATGTACAAACAATTTATTTTTTAATCAATGATTGTTTCATTCCATGTGATATTCTTTCTATAACTTAAAAAAAAAAAAACATAACTTTTCTATAATCCTAGGGCTCTTAAGTCGGCTAAAAGATGACTTTGACTTTGTGGCTTTGAACTATTTAAACTGCGTTCTTCAGAAAAGTTACATAGCTACTTACTGATTTGCAGATTTGAGATTGTCATTTGTAGAGTCAATGAGTAGAGAGAATTTGTTAAATTTTGCTGATTAATTTATTTAGACGACTATTAGTGCCATAGTTCAGAAAAAAATACAACAGACAAAGAATAGATGGACATGAAATCTTTCCATTACAAAACAAATTTAATACAAATCAGAACTGCAAATACTCTCTGTGACCAGAAGGATGTGGGAGATTTATAGGTTA
This sequence comes from Eupeodes luniger, assembly GCA_951509635.1. Taxonomy (NCBI): domain Eukaryota; kingdom Metazoa; phylum Arthropoda; class Insecta; order Diptera; family Syrphidae; genus Eupeodes; species Eupeodes luniger. The sequence goes on along the minus strand of OX608073.1, from coordinate 123,540,525 downwards.
GCCTTTAAGTTTATGGAGGGAATATGAGTCTTTCAGCCCAGCGGAAAAACACGAAGACAAAATCTTAAAAATCTAGCTTGAAAACTTTCTATTCTATCAAAATGAACAGAATAGTATGACGCCCATGCAACGCTGAAGCATTCAAGAATTAGCCTGACAAAAGAAACATACAACATTTTAATAAAATATGGATCAAAGGACTCTCCCGAATTTTTTTTGTTGAAACCTAGTATTTTGTTAGCTTTTTTATAATAATTAATTGTAGTAATCAGTTAATCAGTTAATTTTGAGTCTAGTACAACACCAAGGTCAGAAACACTGGATTCTCAATTCAATCGTAACATAAAACATCATAATTTATTATATTACGTTTGCAACACATATTGCCTTACATTTGTCAGTATTTAAGATCATCACCATTCTAGTGATAGAGTTATTTAAAACGGAACGCAAATCATTAATAAACAAAATAAACAGCAATGGACCAAGGTGACACCCTTGAGGTACACCAGAATTGACACGAAGAGTTACTCCCAAAAATGATGGTATAATATCTATCTTTAAGATATAACGAAATCCACAAAATGAACTGGCGTTAAGTATGCATATTTCCAAATCAAAGTCAAACTCGATATGATTTGTAGATAAGTTAAAAACATCCATGCAAATAAAGTTAATGAAATAGTGAGGATGGCATGGTCTTAAGTTAGTTAGTGAAATACAGTCGAACACTTTCTTTTTATCATTGAAGTCCTTGCATATAAAAATCCTATTTCTAATTTAATTAATTTAAAAAAAAACTTCCCCTTTCAAAAATGTAACTTGTAAAAAACACCTCTGCACCTCAATTCAAAATAACGACCCTTTTTGTGACCCAAAACTGCCGCGCACGTCACATCCATCCACAAATTAACTATATTTATATAAAAGTCATTAACCGCCATAAAGCCGGCTTTATTGCAAATGATTTATCAGTTTAGCCAAACAGCAAAGACACCATATTCAGCAAAAAAAAATATTACAAAATGCAAATTTATGAGCGCCACTGCTATGGCCACATATCTATCTATAGCTGGTTTTGGAGAGAATTTATATCAAAAAAATCTCCAGCTCCAGCTCCACACGAAACCAAATATACATACGGTGCTGTGCTTAATTATGGTGGCTCTGATGGCTGGATGCTGAGGCTGAAGTTTGCTCTGACTGTGCTCAATAGCAGCGAATTTGTGGCGAGCGATGGCACTTGGCTATAATTACCATTACCAAGAGTTGCGCGCTGATACAGGCGCCAGATATATGTTGGAATAATTTTAATGTTGTCACATGCAAAACTTTTCTCACTGTTTTCTCGTTTCTGTTGTTGTAGTTGTTTTTGCTTTAGTTCCGCGCCATATTCGTTCGTTCATTAAATGCCGCCGCGACATAAGTGACAGATGACATGAAACTAGGGTCCATTTTAGCAACCATCATCCCAGAGCCAGATCCAAATCCAAAGCTAGACCACCGACCGCCATCGCCATCATCATCACCGTTTGAAATGTTTCATTCCCCTCTCTTGCTATACATATACATACTTGCGTGAGCCATCTTATCACTGTCGAGTATTTAAAGTGAGAAATGTGAAATAATTACAAACTCGCCGGCATGGCATCCCCTATACATACTTCACCTACAAACTTCGCGCATCTTTTTCTTTAAGAACCAAATGATATTAGACACGCAAATGGCAATAGACGACCGCATCAATGACGATGATGGATGCTGTGCTGAAAGTCGAGAATCCAAAGGAAAGCCGAGTCGAGGTAATACTTAATGAGTTTAACGTACGTATGTACATTTCGCCATTATTTTGTATGAATCCCGCGTGCCGCTTCAACGATATCTATCCATCAAAATTGGTTAACAAAAAATAAGAAATGAAATAGATCCACTTTTTCCCTTGTAGAGAAATTCCATTCTATAAGTCGAATAAGAAAACGATTAATCGCAGTATACCATGTTAGGTTGTAAATTTATACAAACGTACAGTGGGGTAGAATAATCGACTTAATAACATCAAAGTCAAGACAGTGCTCGATCTCAAAATTGCACCTTCTTTTGACACATCTGAAACACTTTCTAAAAATGTACTATTTAGTTAAGTTTAAGTTTAAGTTTAAGTTTAAGTTTAAGTTTAAGTTTAAGTTTAAGTTTAAGTTTAAGTTTAAGTTTAAGTTTAAGTTTAAGTTTAAGTTTAAGTTTAAGTTTAAGTTTAAGTTTAAGTTTAAGTTTAAGTTTAAGTTTAAGTTTAAGTTTAAGTTTAAGTTTAAGTTTAAGTTTAAGTTTAAGTTTAAGTTTAAGTTTAAGTTTAAGTTTAAGTTTAAGTTTAAGTTTAAGTTTAAGTTTAAGTTTAAGTTCAAGTTTAAGTTTAAGTTTAAGTTTAAGTTTAAGTTTAAGTTTAAGTTTAAGTTTAAGTTTAAGTTTAAGTTTAAGTTTAAGTTTAAGTTTAAGTTTAAGTTTAAGTTTAAGTTTAAGTTTAAGTTTAAGTTTAAGTTTAAGTTTAAGTTTAAGTTTAAGTTTAAGTTTAAGTTTAAGTTTAAGTTTAAGTTTAAGTTTAAGTTTAAGTTTAAGTTTAAGTTTAAGTTTAAGTTTAAGTTTAAGTTTAAGTTTAAGTTTAAGTTTAAGTTTAAGTTTAAGTTTAAGTTTAAGTTTAAGTTTAAGTTTAAGTTTAAGTTTAAGTTTAAGTTTAAGTTTAAGTTTAAGTTTAAGTTTAAGTTTAAGTTTAAGTTTAAGTTTAAGTTTAAGTTTAAGTTTAAGTTTAAGTTTAAGTTTAAGTTTAAGTTTAAGTTTAAGTTTAAGTTTAAGTTTAAGTTTAAGTTTAAGTTTAAGTTTAAGTTTAAGTTTAAGTTTAAGTTTAAGTTTAAGTTTAAGTTTAAGTTTAAGTTTAAGTTTAAGTTTAAGTTTAAGTTTAAGTTTAAGTTTAAGTTTAAGTTTAAGTTTTTTTAATTTGTCTCTTGAACTAGCACATAACGCCCCAATGTATCAGCAGCGTTGTTGTTATAAGAAGTAGTGCAAGGCCAAATCAACCCCAAACCATGTGACGACGTTATACTCTCGATATAGCCGCAGTTACATTGTATCGTTTAGTTTTCGCTCGGCTGAACTTAAGTTAACTTCTGTTCAATCAATTTCTAACATCCGAACCGTCAAAATGCGAGCGGAGGGAGAGGAAGAATGGAGATACTTGAAGTTTCTATAAAAGTTCCCCATTCTCGCAATTGTCAAGTCAATATTGTGGGACATATTTTTTTTTTTTTTTTTAAGTATCTTTTCCCAAACATCTTCGAACAATCATCCATACAGGAAATTAAATTGAGAGGCTCTAAAAAGATGAATGGATGTGCCTTTTGTGTGTTGATGGCATGGATGGCGGTTTGGGTTTGTTTTGTTCCCCTTTTTTGGCCCTTAAAGTATCTGTCATAAAGTCTTTGCTGACAGTTACAACCCATCAGCAGCCGCTACATTCTAAAGGTATAACTAAAACTGATGGTTTTGTTTATTTGTTGATTAATTATTATTTGTTGGTGGCTTCTGTTGAACATCTAGATACAAGATACAAGATACAGATATTGTATATTATTCTCCATTGTGGAAGTGTGATTTGTTATTTAATGTGAATTTATAGTCAGTCGGTCTATCCGTGTCGTCGGCCTGTTGTAGACTTACGCGGGCTTTAGCTGATTAAGTATTTTTTTTGTGAGTCGTGAAGCACGCCCCCACACGTTTATGGAATCAGGTTTCGAAGAAATCAACAAAAGCAACAACAATACCAAAAAACGCTGAAAAACAAATACAAATTAAATGAAATTCGTTTTTGTCTGGGTTCGATTTTTTCGTTTTTGTTTTTAGAGTATCAGGTCTCATTTTAAAAAAGTAAGAGAGGAAGTTGAATTATTTATTGGGCAAAATTAACTGGAATATATATTTACCATTTAATGACCTTAACTGGAATTTGGTGTCAGCAATTTGTTCAGATTATTTTGTTTGTTGTTTTATTTAATAAATCATTGACTTTTAATTGTGAGGGTGTTTCGATTAATGAACTTAATTTATATTATATCTTAATGATTTCGTCAGATATATCGTTTTAATCCGCAAATTATTCTTAAATTTATTATTTAAATTATTCTTACTTCACTAAATAAGCAAAAAGTGTTTTCTAAAACCGAAAAATATTTACATTAATTTGTAATAATTTTATTTGAGTGTTTATAGAAATGCGTGGGAACTTTGTATTTTAAGAGATTTTATTTTAATTTTAACAGGTGTGACAATGACTAATGATTAAATAGATAATGTTCTTATGTAAATAAGAATTTTCTTATTGAAATATTTTAAAAACATTTAAAAAATATATACGCTTATTAATATATCACCAACTGGTATTGCCAATGGATTTGTTTTTAATAGTACAATAGGTTCTCAGGGTATTAAGCAGCTGATTAAATATCACTTCCAAAAAACGTCTGAAACAACAGATTTTCCCAACTTTAAGCAATAGTTTATAACTGACGTTTTTTAATGAAAACAAATTGTCAAAAATATTTTATGGTTCGAATATTATATAAATAAGAAATAGTAATGAAGAAAAATTGTTTACTACTAAAAATGAATTAAAGAAGTAAACTTTTGTTTTTATTTGTGACAAAAATAACGAAAAGGGTTTACAAAAAGCTTGTAGTTAGTCTATTTTCTTAAGTCTTTATAGAAAATAATAAAGGAGACAGCTGGCTTGACAGATATTTAAATTTAAATACAATTTTTAATTTTTACTTTTTGTTGAAAAATTGACAAAAAGAATCAAATATTATGTTTGCTGTGAAATGGAAATAAAATACGATTTTTTTTAAATTAATGATGGAATCATTTTTCTGTTACTGAATTTTTCACAATTTAAAATTTGTACTTCTTACTTACTTACTTAAGGTGGCGCTACAGTCCTGTGTGAACTAGGGCCTCACCCAACAAACTTCTCCATCTAGCTCGGTCCCTAGCTAGATGTCTCCAGTTTCGCGCTCCGAGTTGGGTGAGGTCACCTTCCACTTGTGCGCGCCACCTGATTCGCGGTCTTCCTCTACTGCGCTGTCCTGTGGGTGTGGATTCAAAGACTTTCCGGGCCGAAGCATTGGTTTCCATGCACTCTACGTGACCCAGCCATCTTAGTCGTTGGACTTTTACCCTTCTGGCTAAGTCTACGTCGCTGTACAGCCCGTACAGCTCGTCGTTCCATCTTCTCCTCCACTCCCCTTCGATGCATACGGGACCGTAGATCACACGAAGAATCTTTCTCTCGAAACGACCCAAGGTGCTTTCATCCGCTTTTGTCATAGTCCATTTCAATTTGTACTTTTAAAACATTATATATTTATTGAAAAATTTATTTGGATAAAATCCGGATACATACTTGCTTACTTAAGGTCGCTCTACAGTCGTATTTGAACTAGGGCCTCAACCAACAAACTTCTTCATCTGGCTCGGCCCCTAACTAGATGTCTCCAGTTGTGCACTTCAAATTGAGTGAGGCCACTTTCCACTTGGGCGCGCCACCTGATCCGCGATATCCTTTACTTCGCTGTCCGGTATGACCCAGCCATATAATCTCAGCTAAGTCTTCTGTAAACAGGATCAAGTTTTTGCAAATCAGTCGAGAACTTTGTTTTCGAAAAAATGCAGATCCCAAAAATCAATTTTTAAAAGCTTCTTATTTAGTTTTTCTTAGTGAAAGGGATTTTTGATCCAAGCGAGGATAATAGCATAAAATAAATGTTTGCATTTTTAGAATTTTGAAATTCGACTGCGGTGTTTCCAGCTTTACGGACATGAAAAAAACTATACATCTCAAAATTTTAGTGATAAGTTTTTTGTGTCTCAAAATGTTATTTTGTATGATTTTGAAATAATAGTTTGTGTGTTATTAAGCTTTCAAAATATTTAAGATAAACAACTATCGATCAATATTAAATAAATACTACAAGAAAATTAGCCAATGAAACATACCTACCTTTATCTTATCTAAATAAAATTGTACAAATATACAAAATAGACTTTCCTGTCGATTAGTCGTTAATTGCATATCTAAATGTCACAAATTCACATATCAATCAGCTGCTGCACAATCAATTGCATCAAGACCAGCACCAGCACTACCCTGCATTTTTCTCATTTTTGTTTCACCCTTTTTTTTCACCTTTAAATACTTACAACAATGTTATACTCAATCAATAATTCATTACCAGCTGGATATACATTCATAAGTGCAGCGATAAGGAATGTCTATAATTCACTATCAAGGTCAATATATATAGTCTTTTCAATGCAACCAAATTAGAACTGTAAATATGTTACATCTGTCGTTATCAATCAAGAGAGCCGAGCTGATAATAAAAAGACTTCATCATCTGATTAAATAAAGAAATCAAAATATTATGTAACGCACATTGTGCACAGAGCGGCGGCGGCCCCGACCCACTTTATAAACATTAAAAAGGTCAGTTTTCATGATTTATTATTAAATGTACAGCAAATATCTTATCTTCAATCAACAAGTATCTACATTTTGTATATCAACATAAATTGTATTTATAAGTTAAAATGAACAAAATGGAAAGAAAAAATAATTAAAAAAAAATCTTGTCAGAAGTGGGATTCGAACCCACGCCCTCAGAGAGGACCAGAACGCTCAGTAACCCATATTATATGGGTAAGATTGCTCTTGAGTCTGGCGCCTTAGACCGCTCGGCCATCCTGACTTGTTGAATACCGTTAGCCAAAATGTACATATAAAATTATAGTAGTTTCAAATAATTTTCTTTTGAATTGTTTTGTACTTGAATTACTTAGGCCCGTTTGCTGATACGAAACATAAATCTTGTTACTAGCTAAGTTTCACATAGCGTTTAAGTAAAACATAAATTTATTTATGTTGCACATACAAATTTATGTTGAACTTAGCAAAGGAGCAGATTTAAAACACATCTAAGTTCACTTTGTCCTACACAAAACGTCAAAATATTAAAATTCGTGAAAAAATTCAAAATTGAAACGGTGGTGTTTTGTTAATTGCTGGTTCTTATTGTGTTCTTAAATTGTTTTTTTTTTTTTTGTTAAAATAAAATATAATGGCAGACAAAATGAAGAAAAGAAATCCCAACTTTTCACCAAACGAGAAAACATTGCTTCTTCAATGCATTTATGAAGAAAGCGCTGTAATAGAGAACAAAAAAACTGATGCCTCTACATGGAAGGAAAAGGAAAGTGCTTGGCGTCGTATTGAGCAAAATTTCAACAGCCAATCCGGAGCTTCGTGTTATAGGAATAGCGAGTCTTTAAAAAGGCTGTATGGAAACTACAAAGCCGAAACCCGGAAGGAAGCTGCTCAAGAAAAATCTCTCGTATATTTGACGAGGAACTCCAAGTTCAACAATTTCAAGGATTTCAACGTCATCATCAAATACATCCAGGATTTCGAATTCCATTTTATTTTGTTTTATTGATATTGATTTTTTTTAAATCACTATTTATATTAGCTTACAAGAACGTCCAAAAATTGCTATAACGATTGATTCAATCATTTATGTCTTACTTAAATAATTTATGCGACACTTCCTCTTACACATAAATTATGTTTGACTTAATGACTTTTATGTTTATTTTTGAGTTTGGTGCAAAGCAATATGTGTCACTTAAGCGTTTATGTTGAACATAAACGCTTAAGTTTCGTATCAGCAAACGGGCCTTACTCTTCAACTACTCAAGTTCTTTTAATTCAAGACCATACGTAGTTCTTCATCATAAAATGTTATGATGTTTTTGCAAATTACAAATTTTTGTATGATATACAGTTTAAATATTAAAAATTTGCAATATCTTACTTTTTTTGTATAAACAAGTTTGTCATTTCATTATATATGAATTTTTGAAAACTTTTCATTCACTTGCATTCGGAGTTTTGAAGAAATAAATTTAGAAGATAATTTTTGATGCTCATTTAAAATACATGCATGTACATACCTACATATGTATTTTAAAATTTTAATATGTTAGCATTGTTTGAAGAACTGACTCTTTTATCAGAACACAAAATTACTTTTAAAACGTTTTTGACAATTTTTTGTTTAAGCATAAACGAATGTCTTGTATTTGAACAATTATATTAGAGCATCTTAGAAGATCAAAAGTCGGTGGTTTTGTTTTAGTTTCATTTGTTGAAATTGAGGTCGTAATAGCTTCATTTGATTATTTACACGAAGAAATAATTCATTAACGTCGGATTGATTGTAGATAAGTCGAAAAAAGTGGGTCCCGCGATTCCGTCCGGCCTGTCCTGTCTCTCTGTCCACGCTCCTACAGCCTAAACCATTGGGTCGATTGAGTTCAAACTTGGAAGTTAAGGTTTTGAGCAGATTCTTGTTAGGCGTTTTTTTCATTTTTTTTTTAAGATCAAAATTAACAGTGGCCCCCATACAATTTTTTTTGGTCGAAAAACGAAAATTCGAATTTTCTCAAAAACAAACCGATAGATTTTTTTTTAATTTTCTCAAAATTTTATTTTTTAACTTGGCTTCTTTTAGTAAGAAAAACATATATTTGTATTGCTCCGGAAAGGTACCGCTCAGAGAACCATTATTTTGGTTTTTAATTTTCTCAACAACTTGTGAACCGATTTCAAACTTTTTTTTTAACGAGCTCTTATATCGCCTTAACAATATTTGATTATCAAAAGTGCAATTTTTTTTGTTTGGATTAAAAAAAAATATTGATTTTTTTTTTCAAAACTCTATATCTCAAAAACGGGTGAACATTTTTTTTACGAAATTCAAATGTAGAGCGTATATTTACAATCACTAAACAACCGCATACCAACAATATTTTTAGAACAAAATTGAAAACTTTTATACATACAAAATTAATTTAAAAAAAAAACCGCTCTAACGATTTTCGAAAAAAAAATTTGAAAAATCAAGGGTTTTTTGATTTATAAAATGACATTTAAATTTTTGAATACAAACTCATTTTTGAGGTAAAATTTTGAACCTTAAATCAGTTTTTTTTTTTAAATTATTAACCCCCTCCGATCTCACCAGATCAAATCCTGTGCATTAGCCCGAAAGAGCGCATTATTTTGAAAAAAATTTAACCGCATTCCTATCTTTTATCCAAATTAATGCATTTATGTACTTACTTACTTACTTAAGATGGCGCTACAGTCCGGGGCGGACCTGGGCCTCAACCAACATGCGTCTCCATCCAGCTCGGTCCCTAGCTAGCTGTCTCCAGTTTCGCACGCCAAGTTGGTTGATGTCTTCACCCACCTGAGTGCGCCACCTGAGTCGCGGTCTTCCTCTACTGCGCCGTCCCTCGGGATTGGATTCGAAGACCTTCCGGGCCGGAGCGTTGATGTCCATTCGCTCTACATGACCCAGCCATCTAAGCCGTTGGACTTTTATTCTGCTAACTAGGTCAGTGTCGCTGTACACTGTACAGCCCGTACAGTTCGTCGTTATAATATAACGATATTATCTTCTCCTCCATTCTCCATCTATACGTACGGGACCAAAAATCACCCGAAGAATTTTTCTCTCGAAGCATCCTAAGACGTTCTCATCTTTCTTTGATAGGGTCCAGGCCTCAGCGCAATAAATGAGAACCGGGATGATGAGTGTCTTATAGATGGTGATTTTAGATGCTCGAGAGAGGACTTTACTTCTCAATTGCCTTTTAAGTCCAAAGAAGCAGCGATTTGCAAGAGTTATTCTTCGTTTGATTTCAACGCTGGTGTCGTTGTCTGTGTTTATAGCGGTTCCTAGGTAGACAAAGTCCTTAACTACCTTTAAGTTATAACTGTCCATGGTGACGTTTTGTCCAAGACGTCGTTGTTCAATGTCCTTTTTTGATGACAGCATAAACTTGGTCTTGCCCTCATTGACCTCTAAACCCATCTTCTTCGCTTCCGTCGCAATGCTCAAAAACGCTCCACTGACATCACGCTTTGATCTTCCAATTATGTCAATATCATCTGCGTATTCGAGTAATTGGATGGACCTTTGGAAGATTGTGCCTCTAGTGTTGACGGTTGAGTTTTGCACAATTCTTTCCAGAACGATATTGAAGAAGTCGCATGACAGTGCATCGCCTTGTCTAAAACCTTTTTTGACATCAAATACATCGGTGAGATCTTTTCCGACCTTGATGGAGCAGCGTGCATTCTTCATTGTCATTCTACACAAACGGATAAGTTTGACAGGGATGCCAAAACTAGATATTGCTCTGTAGAGCTCTTCCCTATGGATGCTGTCATACGCAGCTTTAAAATCGATAAAGAAATGGTGGGTATCGATTTGAAGCTCCTGGGTTTTTTCCAAGATCTGCGGTAGTGTGAATATTTGGTCGATAGTGGACTTTCCTGGTCTGAAGCCACCCTGATAAGGACCTATCAGGTTGTTGACGAACGGCTTCAGACGTTCACATAATACGGCAGAAAGGATCTTATATGCAATGTTAAGGAGACTGATCCCTCTGTAGTTGGCGCAATTTGAAGGGTCTCCTTTTTTATGTATCGGGCAAACTATGCTGAGATTCCACTCATCGGGCATGCTTTCTTCCGACCATATTTTGCAGATGAGTTGGTGCATGCTCCCTACCAAGTCATCGCCTGCTGCTTTAAATAGTTCGGCAGCTATGCCGTCAGCTCCAGCAGCTTTGTTTGACTTCAGTTTAGATATAGCTATCTTCACTTCGTCTAGGTCGGGTAGGCGGAATTGTTGATCTGCGTCGCCTAGGTTGAGTGGTTCTATCTCCCTTACAGCGGAATTCGGTTCGTCATCGCCCTTATATAATTTGGAGAAGTGGTCTTTCCATATTCTCAACATAGACTGCGGTTCTACTACGATGTTCCCCTGATCGTCTTTACAGGCTTCGGTTCGGTTTTACCTTTTGGTAAAATTTACGAACCTCATTCCTGTTGTAACATCCCTCTATCTCCACGATCGCGCGCTTCTCGTGCTCTCTTTTTTTCCATCTAAGAAGCCGGTGTTCCTCTCTCCTCTTCTGCTCGTAGAGCTCGCGAGCAGCTCTGGTCCTTCTGTGCAGCGCCGGCCGTTTTGTATGCCTCTTGCTTCGCTGAGTGCGTTGCCGGCATTCGTCGTCAAACCAGGGGTTTCGCTGTTTCGCTTCAGAGGCGGCATCTCTGATGGCTGCAAGGCAATGTTGCCACTGGTTTTCAATGCTGAATGCAGGCAGCATAGGACTTCTTAAGAGGTTACTGGAGACTTGATCGGAAAAGGACATGTCAGTCTCTTGCGATTGTAGCCGTCTAAAGTCGAAACTTCTCACAGTACTTCCTTGTTTTGGCTTGGACCGGGATATCCGTAGCCGTACCTTGGCTACAACGAGGTAGTGGTCCGAGTCAATGTTGGCCCCTCGGAATGTTCGGATATCCTGTATACTGGAGAAGTGTCGTGCGTCGATTGCAATGTGGTCAATCTGGTTGACGGTTGATTGATCAGGAGATTTCCATGTCCCCTTGTGGATATTGAGATGTGTGAACTACGTACTAGCTACCAGAACGTCTCGCCCCGCAGCGAAATCGATCAGCCTGAATTCGTTGTCGGAGGTGGTGTCGTGCAGGCTGTATCTCCCGATTGTGCCACCAAAGATGTCTTTTCTTCCTAGCTTGGCATTAAAATCTCCTAAGACAATTTTAATGTCATAGCCAGGGCACTGCTCAGCTCATATGTCTTGTCCAAGAGCTCGAATAATATGTCTTTGGTGTCTTCATCTTTCTCCTCTGTTGGGGCATGCGCGCATATTAGGCTTATGTTGGCGAATTTAGCCTTGATGCGGATTGTCGTGATGCGCTCGCTCACACTGTTGAAACTCAAGACTTTTTGCCTGAGTCTAGTTCCAACAACAAATCCACACCCAAATAGACGCTGTCTTTGTTCTCGGTAGCAGTCGCCGTAGTATATATCGCAGTCTTTTAGTTTGCGTTTGCCCGGTCCATCCCATCGCACTTCTTGGATGGCGGTAATATCTGCCTTGCAGCAGTTTAGGGCTTCCGCTAATTGTTCAGCTGCACGTGGTCTGTTAAGGGACCTAACATTTCTCGTACAGATCCGAAGTTTGTTGTCCTTATTTTGTTTGCTTGGGTTGTCAACAGTGAATCCGTCCGTATCCGAGTCTTGTTGGTGCTTCGCAACTAGAAAATGTGTACGTGGTCAGGAAGTGAACCCGACGGCACAACCCCCAACCTGGAGGGCCGGATCCTTAGTATAACTCCAAGGACGGGGAGCCGGATAAACCGCTCCTTATAGGCCTGGGCTCCGAATAAGTCGTAGAAGCCCTATAAGGTGTTCACTAAGTAGTTCAACCTTACTGGAACTGTAGACGCCACCGTTGATTCCATCTCGAGAATTCGTCCGCTGCCGTCTGGATAAGGAGAGGTGCCTTAGTGGAAACACCTCTCCCCCCCTCTCTCATTTGCTGCCCCCAACAACTTTCCACTGGGGTTAGAACCCAATCTCCATTTGTTACATATTTATGTATTTTTATAACTATAACTATTGTAAATACCAACGATGGCCATGTAGCGCCACTGCATAAGATTAACGAATATGATATGTTAAATCAATAATCTATTTTAAAGTCTCTATCAAGAAGTATTATCTTAGTATCTTTAAGAATAAGGTTGTTTCACACATATTTTACTTGCCTTCGCCTATATAAAAGAATAAATACTTAGTACAAGTTAAAGAAACGGGCCAGAAAGAGTATATGTATTTTCTATTAGAATCACTTTTTCAACGTATGTATGCACATTATACCTGTATAGGTGTTACGTACAACCTCTACAACTATTGCTTACGTGTCACTTCATAACTAAAATCAAAAACGCACAAGAGCCTGACTGTAAACAACACATGAATAGCAATTGCTTGTACTTGTTCGTATGCTTGTTTCTTTTAAACTATAACGAAAAAAATAAACTGAATGTAATCACTCCATGTTTGCGCTGAAAACTTGTAGGAAAGAAGGAATGTGATTGGATTGTAGTCAGTACCTTAAACCTACCAATAACATTCCTTCATTATCATCATAAACATGTGTTTATCTATCTGCATAAAGCTGAGCACGCCAATGAACTATTCTTTATCCGTTTTAGACACCTACCTAACTACACAACCAATAGGTGATCGCTTTACAATTTAAACATACATGTTCTTCCTCTTTCTTATCTTCAGATAATTTATTTTCCATCCTGGTTCTTCTAATATGAAATTAAAATAAAGCTATCCAAAGAAAAAAGCTTTGAACGAACTAGTTGAATACACAAACAATTGTTTTCGTTAAGTATGCTTACATGTATTTTTCATTTCCGGGATAAGTTGTCCTAGGATGAGTTGTGTCTTGGGATGAATCGCGTTTTTTTTGACAATTCAAATGGCATTTATATCTTTGAAGACAAACTTATTTAAGAGGTATATTTTTAAATTTTATATAGGTACTTTAAACAGACTCTTTGCATACAGGAGCAAGTTAGTGCGACCCAGTCGTGCAATTTATTTAAAAATGAACACGGAAATTCTAACTTGACAGCCAATTTAGCACTACCACTCAGGAAGGGTTGAAATAAACTTAAATTAAAAAATTCAGTTTGGTATAGTGTTTCATTAAAGTGTAAACATTTTTAAGAAAAAACTGAGCGACAAATTTTGGTACATGTCTACAACTAATTAGTAGACATGTTACCATAGTTGTTTAAACAAATTCCAGGGTGACAATCCTGTTAGAAAACATACTAAGTTAAGGATTGTTCTAGAGATCAAGGAAAATAGTACGTTTTGGATATTTTTTTTCATTTGGTAGGGAATTTTTTAGGAAAATCAAGGGTTAGTTTTTGAAAAACAAGTGCGACAAATCTTACAATAAATTTACTACAAAATAGCGACAAATAATCCCATTATTAGTTCCTTAAAAGTTAAAATTTTAAGTTGATGAACTTAATTAAAATTACTCAATCTGTCACCTTTTTGAGATATTACGTTTAAAAATCCGAAAAGAAAACATACATATATGTATAAAGGCTATTTGAGGCTATCTAAATCTATGGAGTATTTTTAAAATGTATCTTCAATATTCAGTTCAAATATTTATAGTATTTAAGTTGTTAGATTTCAGCTGTCTCAAATTAACAGAAATAGGCAAAACGGTTTGAAAGTAATTTTTGTTTTTATAACGAAACTATTTAAAAGTTTTTGAAACATTTTGGCAAAATTTAGAAATATTGTCGAAAACTGGTATTTCTAAAATTTGAGCAGATAATAAAAATCAAAATAAACTCTTAAACTTAATTCCAAAACATATTTTGTAAAACCACAAGATCGTCACATTTGACAATTCTCAACACTTATTAATTAATGCAAATTTCCGGAACAAAGTAAGATAATTAAACTGCATTTGTTCTTTGCAAAATCATACCATTAATTATTAACTGACATGTTTTTAATTAGCTTTAACACTTTTAAAGGGACATATTTAAAAAACCGGATGTAAAAGTAATATTTATAAGTATTTACTATAAAAATTCATCCAAAACTAGTAAATACTTTTCTTCTAGTAAATACTACCTTTACAGCATTTACTATGTCTTTTATGCATTTGGAAAGTAGTAAATACTATACAAATTTACTAGTAAAAGCATTTGCTACCGTTTATGCATACGGATCAGCATTCGAATTCTTGACAACTTTAACCTCTACTTTACTTAAAATAAGTAATGCTTTGATTGTGTGATAAAAAAACTTAATTTTGAAGACCAACCATTTCCTAAAATTTTCTTCGTCAAAAAGAAATTCAATTAAAATGAAAAAAAAACATTTGTCAGAAGTGGGATTCGAACCCACGCCCTCAGAGAGGACCAGAACGCTCAGTAACCCGCAATGTCTGCAGGCAAGATTGCTCTTGAGTCTGGCGCCTTAGACCGCTCGGCCATCCTGACACTTGTTGAAGTCGCTGTCGATAAACGTTCCTATGATTGAGTTTCTAATTAAATTATTCACTTTGATTTCTATTGACTTGTTTCATTTGATTACATCACGGCACACCCCGACTAAATTTACATCTAAACATATCTGAAAATGTATCTTTTAGCCAACAATAAATTCAAATCAAGAACACAAACAAAAGTTAGTGTTACTAAAAATAACTCCCGCCCAGTTATTGTGTGATGGGCATGCATTAGTCATAGAAGTTCATAATATATTTATTACGAAATAATGCTTTTGTTTTTGGTTTTTGTTGTTATTAATAATTTGAGTTCAGTGGGCGTGTGAGCATACTACGAATTTTGTGAATTACTAGACCTTGAATTCTGAACTTTTTAATGCGTAGAAAGTAATTTTTGTGTGTTGTGTTTGTTTTGATATTCAAATGTTATAAATCATAACTTTTTTGATTCTATGTAAATTAAAAGGGAGGGAGTTTATAACTTGTATGTGCTTTCCTGTTGCTTAGTGAGAATTTTACTTTACATTAATTCAGTTTATGTCGTGGCGTACACGTATGAGAAGAAGTTAAGACAAAAAAAAGAGGTTGTTAATAATTACATTTTTATTACTATTCTATTCTATTTCTTGTTTTATTGTGAATGTTATTTAAGGGATAGGTTGGCATGATGGAGAAGCGTAGACAGGTAATTGAATTTAGTTAAATTGCTTCTTCTTTTTTTTTGGGTGTGAATGGGTGGTCTTAACCCGAAAAGAAATTTCAGTTAATGGTGTCAAGTTTTTGAAATTATCAGGTCGTAACTCTGAACTATTTAGGCTCCCTATTTTAAATTAAATTTTGAAATTATTTTAAAGCTAGGGTTTCCGGAGACAATAAACAAAATAGTAAAAATTAAGTTTATTGAATTATAGAAAAAGGTGAATGCATGATCGAGTTTTGATATTTACAGCAATTAACCAGGCTAATTCAAATTCTTTAGTTTTTTTATTACGATAAATATGGTAATTTGGGGAATATGAAGAAATCATGTTACATGTCCGATATACGAGGTGTGTTCAAAAAGTACCCGGAATTTTTAAATTCCGCGGGTCTGGAGAGTCCGAAGGTCAAAATTTTTTTTTTTATTGAGTTTGTATACCTACATGCCCCTAATGTATGATGCAATTTTCAGCTATATTCACTGTTTACTTTGTCTGTGGTAGTTGCTAAGGTTCGACGTGTTCTTATGAGCTCGGCGATTTTTGCTGAAACTGCTGAATTTTGACCTAAAAAACAATCGCATGAACATCGCTCAAGAGCTGTTAAATGACGTCAACGACGATCCAAGTTTGCTTGAAAGGGTCATAACTGGTTATGAAACATGGGTGTACGGTTATTATGTCGAAACCAAAGGACTATCGTTCACCTGGAAGCATCTAACGTCAAGAACGAAAAAAGCACGGCAAGTTCGATCAAATGTGAAGGTTTTGCTTACTGTTTTCTTCGATTATAATGGCATAGTGCATCAAGAGTTATTACCACAAGGTCGTACGGTTAATAAGGTGTATTACCTTGAAGTTATGCGACGTTTGCGTGAAGCACTCCGAAAAAACACTCAGATTTATGGAAAAACAGTTCATGGCTTTTGCACCACGATAACGCACCTGCTCACTCGTCGTTGCTTGTTCGTAATTTTTTGGCCAAAACCAATACCGTAGTCATGCCCCAACCTCCATATTCACCAGATATGGCTCCCTGTGACTTTTTCCTGTTTCCAAAGTTGAAGAGACCCATGAAAGGACGTCGGTTTTCCTCGATTGAAGAAATAAAGGCAAAATCGCTGAGAAAGCTCGAGGACATATAAAAAAGTGAATATCAAGAGTCCTTCCAAGATTGGAAAAAATGCTGACATAAGTGTATTATATCCGGGAGTGACTACTTTGAAGGGGACCGCATTGATGTAAACGAATAAATAAATATTTTTTTGAAAAAACGAAAATTCCGGGTACTTTTTGAACACACCTCGTAAACAATCTTTTGCCCTTACTTTTTGGTTGAATACTTAACGACGAAGAGGCTGCGATGCGACCAACATTGATAACTTTGCATCATTGCCCGGCTGTTGAATTTGTCATTTGAATGTCAAATAGAAAGGAAAAAAACAATTTGTGTCCTCATAAATATCTTCATAAATATTAAATTTTGAGAATTTTGGCACTTTTTAAAAATGAAAAATAGATGGTACAAATTTAAACTTTTGGCTATTCAAACTTAACCAAAAGCCTAAGGAGAGGGTGGTCTGAAACTACTAAGTAGCTGTTGTGTATTTAAAGAAAAGGTCCGAAACAACAATAGAAAACAAAGACTGTACTTTAGTATTCTTTAAGTTATTAAATTCAGTGTTATTTATTTTAGTCTTAAGTTAACAAATCTGGCAAATAATATTCTAGGTTTTACAAATGAACAACTGGTTATGCAACTGGATCTCAATCGAATGATCAACACCTTTTATTTTGTTCACCAAGTAACCTTATTTACTTTATGTACTTTCTATATAAAATAATATAATATATTATAAATAAATGTAATTTTAGGGAGGTAACAGAGTTGCCAAACTGCGTATACAACATCTCCCCTTTTAAGTTATTGATATGTATATCGGCCATCAGCCGATGTTCTCATGTCGAGGCGTTGTGTTTTTTTTCGAGATCGCACTGCTCGAGGTTGATTTTCTTCTGGTTTATCAGAGTTGATTGATGTCGATGGTTTGTCTTCAAGAGGATCTTTTTGTACATCTGGGAATGATGGATGTGAAACCTTCTCAACTGTTTCTTGTTGAACTGGATCTTCGAGGTTAAACAGGTCGATAATGTTAAGATCGCTATCTGCACAGTGCCTTGAGCGAAGTTGGTTTGTATGTCGACACCAAGTTTTGTCCCCCACTGTAACGGCATACATTACGGACCCAATCCTCTTCAAAATTTTGCCAGGCAACCAAGACTTCTGATTTTTGTTGTAGTTCCTAGCAAATATAAGATCACCTTCAATAAATTTTCTTTTTCTTACCCCATGTTTGGTGTTATATTGTTGTTCCATGTCATGGTTTCTTTGGAGCGTAACTTTTGATGATGGGCGTAGCAAATCCAAATGCGTTTTTACTTTTCTTCCCAGCAAAGCTTCTGCTGGAGTCATGTTGTTTGGAAGTTGAGCGTTGGGTGTTGTCCTGTAGCACTGTAAAAATATTTGGAGAGCTAAAGGTATTTGCTCCTTCCCTTCCAGTTTGTTAATGCCACGTTTAAAAATGTTCACAAATCTTTCGGCTTGCCCGTTGGATTGTGGATGAAAAGGCGCTGTTCTGATGTGGTCGATTCCTCCTTGGACACAAAATTCGGAGAACTCATGAGACGTAAATTGTGTCCCATTATCCGAGACAATTGTATCGGGGAGTCCAAATCTGCCAAATACATCTCGTAAAACTGCAATTGTCGATTTGGAAGTTGTGGAACTCATGCAAAAAATTTCTGGCCACTTCGAGAATGCGTCCACAATGATGAGGAACATGCGACCATGGAACGGTCCAGCAAAATCCACGTGGACTCGAGACCAAGGAGTGGAGCAGATCGGCCATGATGCCAATGGAGTTTTCACTGGGGCTGATGAGGCTGCTGCACATGAACTGCATTTCTGAACCACCTTTGTAATGTCCTGGTCTATATTCGGCCAATAGACAAAACTTCGTGCAAGCGCCTTCATTCTTACAATTCCAGGATGCCCTGTGTGCAATTGTTTAAGCACCCTTTTCTGTAGGGAGAGAGGGATTAATACTTTATTTTGAAGCATGATACAACCTTGAATTTCGCTGAGTGCATCTCTCCTGTGATACAGTAGCCTGAGTTCTGGATCTTTAATGTCTGTGGGCCATGTCGATTTAAGGAATTTAAGACATTGTTTGAGATAAGAATCCTTAGCTGTTTCATCAGATATCATCTTGGCCGTCACTGGCAAATTTTGTATTACATCTGACAAAACACGGTTCACACCACTCTCGAACCTTATTGATGCAATAACAAAATCTTCAGTTGCACTTACTCTTTGGTTTATTATGAGACGAGACAGGGCGTCTGCATAACCAAATTTCGATGTGTTGATGTATTCGATATTAAAATCATATTTTAATAAGGTGAGCGCCCATCTCTGCAACCGGTTGGCTGTGTAGACGGGTATTCCTTTTTTTGAACCAAAAATGGCCAACAATGGCTGGTGATCGGTGCGCAGGGTAAAATGTCGTCCATAAATCATCCTATGGAATTTTTTTACGCAAAAAATAAGTGATAATGCCTCTTTTTCAGCTTGGCCATATTTTTGCTCGGTTGAAGTAAGAGATCTCGATGCGTGAGCAATAGCCTTCACGGATCCATCAGGAAATGAATGCATTATAACACCACCCACGCCATCTTTTGAAGCATCACCTGCGACGATTATTTTTTTTGTTGGGTCGAAGTGCACCAGCAAAAGCTCAGATAAAAGCACTTCTTTGGCCTTTTTAAATGAAAGTTGACACTCTTTTGACCAACAGAATTTAGAATCTTTTTGGAGAAGTTTGTCTAGTGGCGCTCTGATTTCTCGCATGTTTTTAATAAACTGGCCGTAAAAATTTAGCATACCTAAAAATGAACGTACCTTTGAAATATCTGTTGGCTCTGGCATCGATTCGATGGCTTTCGTCCGTGATGGGTCAGGTCTTCTTCCGTGCTGGTCGACAATGAACCCCAGGTAAGTTACTTCAGTCAAGAAAAATTTGCATTTTTCGAACTTCACCCGGAATCCCCATTCTTCTAATTTCTGCATGACTTGATTAAGTTTTGCTTTATGTTCATCCAACGATTTTGACGCAATAATGATGTCATCAATATAGCTTGCTGCGAACTCAACGTCTGCCAACATAGCGTTCATTATGTTTTGGAACATTGCGGGTGCGGATTTTACACCAAATGGAACACGTGTATAACGGAGCAGACCCTGATGAGTGTTAATCGTCAAAAGTGGCTGTGATGATTCCTCTACTTTCACCTGTAGGTAGGCATCAGACAAATCAATTACTGAGAAATATTTACCTCCAGAAAGTGTAGCAAATATGTCCTCAGGTAATGGCAATGGATACTGGTTAGACTGCAATGCATTGTTCAGTCCCGTAGCAAAATCAGCACAGATCCTTACGTCACCATTAGCTTTTTTTACAGCAACGATCGGTGCAGCCCACTCTGAGAACTGAGAATTCCACGGGAATGAGTACGCCTTGTTTCAATAGTCGAGCTATTTCTGCCTTGTTTCAATAGTCGAGCTATTTCTGCATCAATGGCTGGGAGTGACGCATAAGGCACTGGTCGCTTTGGTTTGAACACAGGAACTGAGCCAGGCTTGAGGTGTAGGACAGCTTCCGCTTTTGTACACAAACCTAAGGCACCATCAAAAACCTTTGCATATTTTGATTTGAGGTTAGTTATCTCCTTCTGTAGCCACGTTGAAGGAAATTCCATTGATTGTTGTTTTGATGAAACTTGAGCACAGATGGAATTTATTGGGACGTCAAACAACTGCAAGCTTTCGATCCAGTCTATACCTAGAATATTTAAATTTGGAATTTTAGATATAAAACAAGATGTATTTATTTGTTTTTGATTAAATGAAATCGTGCAATGAAGTTCCGATGACAATGGGAGCGATTCCCCACTGGCATTCCTGGCTGAATGTGTTGTTGGAGTCGTTGTCGGAGAACCTAGCTTTTCCCAGGTCTCTTCTGATATGATTGTGATATCAGATGCTGTATCGATTTGAAGACGGACTGGTTTCTGATTAATATTCACCACGATGTATTTTCGATGTTGCTTGTACTGCACCTGTGAAACTGAATAAATGCTTTTAACCTTGGACTTTGAGAAATTGTTTGTGTTTTTTTGTTTTCTTCTGTGATTATGCTTCTTGTTGAAAAAATGATTGTTTACCGACTTAGAACTGTCACAAAATCCCTCTTTGTGTCCCACTTTATCGCAGTCAGAGCACTTGTGTGTTTTATACCAACACTTATCAGCGTAGTGCATTCCACCACAGAACCAACAAGCACTTTTTGGGACTTTCTGTTTCGTTGATTGTTTTTGCACTGCTTTGACTTCTGTGATAGAACTGGGATCACCTACCATTTGCACATAATGCTTGAGCATGGCAATGCGATCACATTCTGCTGCTAGGTCTTTCAAGGTTAATTTCTTTTCCTTGTCGGCTTCAATTTTTGAGAAGAGTCGCGCACGGATTTCAGAATGTAATGTACTTTTCAAACCAATGATGAACATCAGACATTTAAACTCATCGGCTTTGCACGTGGTTATTTGAAAATGTTCACATTGCTTATTGATTACACCAGCATATGCTTGAAAATCATCTCCCACTTTTTTTTCGATCTTAAGGCAATTATAACGAGTTGCAAATAAAGAAATTTTTCTCGCGAAATATGATGTGAGATTCTCCACTGTCTGAGTAAAGTTGAAATCGCGTGGCTTTTTTGGCAATATGAGGTTGACATAACGATTGTACGACCTTTCATCGAGTTTCCTCAGAAGTAATCTTACCCGTGAAGCATCATCCAATTCTTTCCCATCTACTAGAAACACATCTTCATGACGGTTGTACCATTCCATAAATGTGACATCGTTATCCGGGTCATATATGAACGTAGAAATGCTACTCGAAAGAGTTTCCATTAATCTCTCCGCCGAAGGTTTAATTTGGGTGCCTCCGAAAAGGGTACTATTTGCGCTGGTGCTGGTTGAGTTGTCAAGCATAGCCTTCACAAATTCATGCTGCTGATTCATGAGATCCTGCTGCTGTTTCATAAATTTTGCAAATTGGGCTGCGTCCATATTTTTTTTTTTATAATCTGCACTATAAAATTAAACAAATTATGAAAGCAAAACTATCCTCGTCGCCACAATATGTTGTGTATTTAAAGAAAAGGTCCGAAACAACAATAGAAAACAAAGACTGTACTTTAGTATTCTTTAAGTTATTAAATTCAGTGTTATTTATTTTAGTCTTAAGTTAACAAATCTGGCAAATAATATTCTAGGTTTTACAAATGAACAACTGGTTATGCAACTGGATCTCAATCGAATGATCAACACCTGTTATTTTGTTCACCAAGTAACCTTATTTACTTTATGTACTTTCTATATAAAATAATATAATATATTATAAATAAATGTAATTTTAGGGAGGTAACAGAGTTGCCAAACTGCGTATACAACAGTAGCCTTCGTGCTAACATTTTGTTCAATCCTGAATACTAAACGTTAAATCTTCATATTTATTTCAATATCAACAAATTAACCTTGCATGCTTTTGAGAAATGTTTCTTCTATTAAAGTTTTCTAAATTAGGAAAGCATTTACAAAAGTGCGCATTTTTTCAATTGAAATTGAACAAATAAAATGTTTCCAAGAAACGTATGCACGGTTCACATCGATATGTTTAGTTCAGTTTTCTTTTTTAGTGCCTATTTTATTTTGTATCCACACAATTTTTCTATCTAAATTGGTTCAAAGTTTTGAATACGATAATTTCGAAAGCTTCATGTTTCAACTAAAATATAATACTTGAAAACTATTTTGAACTTAATTGTTTATTTTGAAGATGGTTCAAGTTTAAACCAGAAAATTTTGTAATTTAAAATATTCACAATATACAATACAAAAATTTGAACAAGTGGTCGAATATTTGGTGTGTATATAAAATAGAAATAAATATTTACAGAATAAAGTTTTGAAATTTAAATTGTTGATACACATGTTTGTTCGACAGCAGCGTAGAAAAAATAAACAAAGTTTCCGTTTTTTCTTTGTTGTTTTTTGTTTTTTTTGTAAAACATTTTATTTGTTAATCTGATTGGCGCCAAAGTCAATTAAAAAGTAATTTATTCATCAAATATTGACTTCAAGTTGATGAAATAATTAATATTTGAATCTATACAAAAAGTAAAGGTTAGAATCAAAATTTTGTAAAAATAACCTTGTCAATTACGAAAGTGTCGAATATGATATTTTATTTAAGGAACAGTAAAATAAATGTTAAATGTGCACGTCGAAATACAATTAATTTTCCGAACAGCTATTTTTTTCTAATACATTTTTATTGGTAAAAAAAGGTTAAATTGAAATATACGAAATTTTATTTCAAGGTTAATCATAAAAGTATACATGTGTTCGTAAAAATGTTGTCGAAGCCGCTATTCTATTTTTATTATTTATTGATTTTTTTGAGTGGCTTTCAATTTAAAAACAGAACTTGGATTTAGAATTACAACTTTAAATACACACAAATTTTATGATCTTGAAATAAAATGAATACAAATACCAATCAAAATGCACTAAAAAAAATACATTCACAGAGCCTCAAAATTTTAAATTTGAATTCTAAGTATTTAGCAACGAAGAGTTAGATAATAAAATAAACTAAAAAACGTGAATCACCTTATGTGCTCATCTGGGATTCTTGGGGACTTCTTATAGTTTCTTTGTAATGATATTTTGAACGTGTGTATTAGATTTACTTTGTCGGTTACATTATAAGCTATTGAAAAATTAATCGTATTTTTTGTTTTCAACAAAAAGGTATGCAAAAGAAAGTTTAAATTTCTAAAACTAATTATTTAACTAAAATCTATCATATGTCTAAAATAAATTTGTTAAATATGCTAAGATAAAATTACGTATACGCCTGAGTATACCATACTTACTTTTTTCTTTGTATGGCTTGACTACAATCACCTTTAAAAATTAGTGGCATAGTTTTTTTTGATGAAATCAACACAGAAAATTGTGTTGGAAAATAGTATTTTCCTTGTTATTTATATATAAAATTATAACTTTAAAAAAAAATAATGATAGAAAAATAGAATGTTTTGTAATATAAAAACACTAAATGTATAATTTATTATTTCTATTAAAACCTTTTCCATCCCAATTACCACCCATATCTCAAAATGCAAGTCTACTGAGATGGCCTTGCATTAAGAAGACAATTCAATGTAAAGAATTTACTCTTGCTACCCCCTTAGACGGAGAAGGTGATTTTAATAATGTTCTTACTGAATCGATTCACGAATCACTTATTCATTTCGGGGTAGAGGTTTTTATTCAAGAATGGATAATTTCTATGCTTAGTGATAGAAGGATTTAAGCTTCGTAAGGTAACATAATCTCTTCTCTCTAGAGGAACGCCTATAGAAAATTTTTGGTAAAAAGTGGGGCTTATCAGCGCGAAGTATATATGAGTCATTCTTAATCCCAAACTTAATTGAAAGTAAATATTGAATAGCGGGCTTAGAAGGCTCACAATGCCTTTTACTCCTGTAGAAAAACTTTTGGAAAAAAGTGGGGCTTTCAATCGAAGATGATTTTAAGAAAATATACAGCCGTTGTACGACATATTTTGTCATATGGTGGCCTGCGCTTAACAAAAAATATAACATAGAGAAAATTAAGAAGTTTCAAAGCATAGCTAGTGTCGGCAATACAGGGGCCCTTCGATACTGCCCAAGAGATGCCTTAAGTTATTTTGCACCATCTACCAGTAGACCTACACATTAAATCAAATCAAAGAATCAAATTGTTAATTTTCCAGAACCCATGGACATGGCAACACTAATGAAATTATTCCAGCAGATATTTTTGCGACAGGCGCCGCGGCCGACTACTGCACCCCTGCCTTAAATCTCAATAAAGATTTTAAAGCCACCTTTCCTGCCAGAAAAGATTGAGAGGATGGCATGGTTACGAAAGCCTTCGATATCACTATATTTACTGACAGGTCAAAGATGGAGTGTGGAGTTGGGTCAAGAATCTTCTCTGAATTCTTAAAAGTCTTTTCAGCTACTGATTGTCCAGTGTATTTCAAGCTGAATTACTAGCAATCAGAGAAGCATGCAAAATACTCAAATCAAACTCAAACATAATTGAAACACGACTATCTGCACTGAGAGGCAGGTGGCCGTTATGGCTATCAATTCGGTCACAACATCCTTTATACTTGCCCACCAATGTTGGGATGAACTATACAGCCGCAACATTAACCTCCGTGTCATTCTTATTTAGGTCTGAAAATGTCCTGCCCTGGCCAGTTCTAGAACCTTAAATGTCTTGATGAACTTTCCTCATGAAAATTAAAGGCCTGATATTCTTTCTGGCTTTAGCGACTCTAATTTTGTCAATATAAATCCGTTAAAAAATTATCTTTTTTTTAATACATAGTTCTAACGATTTTATGGTATCAATACTGAGCTTTCTAGCGCTAATTGATACCAAATCGTATAGAACAAAAAACGTAAATTCCTCATTTGAAAATTGGCTCTTCCTTCACGTAATATTTATTCTCATAATTCAAGAAAAAATTTCTTATAAGAATTTAACGAAAAAGCCATTTTAATGTTAATTTTTGTTTCAGACAAATCGAGTTGTACCTTAGCATTAAAAATACCGTCAAGGTATACTCAAAACTTCGTTATTGTAAATATTTTAAAGATTAGTTGCCATAATTTTCAAAGCTTCACTTTATTGATAAAATTCCATCATGACATTGTCCGATAACCTTAAATAAGAACTGGTATTTAATTCAGGCTTAGAAATCGTGTGTTTTTTTTTTCATTTTCAAGTCCCATTATCAGATTCATATGTCCATTATATTGAAATGGACAATAATTCCCTCTAATTACACTACTATAATATACTTCTACAATAAAAAAAAGACCTTGCTCTATCTTCATACATCAACTTTGAACATTCAAGCTAACATACAGCCAAGCCATCAGCTTTCGTCGTATACGAATCTCAGTAATTTTAAATGAATTAATCACCATCATTGTTGTTGAATTGGTTGTAACTTCCATCTGTTCTATGTATGTATGTTGTATGTACTTCGAGTTCAGGTCAGTCATCAACATCAACAACTTATGAATAAAGTACGAGTATATGTACTTTGATTATTATTGGTCTTGTTGACATCAGCATAATTGACCGCTTTAAGTGGGAGGCAGGTAGGTATACATTGTAAGCAGGCATCAAGTACAGGTACTTTACATTTTACTGAAATACTCCGTCACTGTACTCTTCAATTAATAAATTTTGAGTGAGATATGCATGACGTATGTATATATTTTGGTGTACTTGTGTTTTTTTTTTTGTTGTAACGTCGAAAACCAAAGTATGATGGTAACTTGAAATAATGTTTCACCTCAGGTTGATAATTACGTAACAAGAGCACCAATAATTTTCTATACTGTGAGTCAAAACAATTAGCTGACAAAATTATTAATTTTGAATAAGACAATTAAAGCTTTCATGATAATTTTTTTAAAATCTTCTTTAAATTTGTGTCTCCCATCTATTGGTTACTTAAGAATAAAATGTTCAGAAATTACTGCAATAATCAGAGTATTCAACGTAATTTTAAATTCAAATAAAGTTGAATAATTTTATCTTATAAGTCGAGACGACAATAATAAGAATATAAGACAATACTTAATACCAATACAAAAATTGAAGCTATACCATACCAATCCCAAAACCATTACGCCAAAACCCTAAAATGTCATAAAGCCTAAAACTGAGAAAAAAAAAAATCAATGCGAATGTTGTCACACCTAAAAAAAATTTAAATAAAAGAACGCCCGAATTTTTACTCGCCAATTTGACCAAGAGAATTTGAAATTTTTAATTTGGGTTTTGAGACATATTGGTTTGGGCTTTTTGACTTGGGCATTACGACGGTCATGATTTTGATCGTTTCTTATGTTTTATCATCCAACGACAAATTATAAAATGGTATAAAGCCCATAAAGAGAAAAAATTATCACTAAGAAAACGTCACAAAGCCTAAATAAAGTGTCATATCAGCCAAACCAACTTTCAAGGTCGTAACGCCCAAATTTAGAAATGTCATAACGCCCAAAAGATTTTGGTGGTTGGACTTTGAGACGCGTATCAACAGTGAGGTAGGTGTCGGGAGGCATGCTGCCCTCTTGCAACACCCCTGCTTGGACTCACTAAAGGATTTGGGGTAGGTGCGAAGTTGGGTGTATGGAAAGTTTCCTTGAAGATTAAGAATCTGGATTTAAATAAATTTTGCGTACACACAACCTTGCACCTTCCCGAAATCGTATAGTGAGTTTAAGCAGGGGGTTGCAGGGGGAAATATGCCTTCATACATATTTCACTGTTTATAAGCCATAATGATTGTGAGCAAGCAAACAATTTTGTTTTATTTCACTTTGTAAATTTGCCATATTTCGCTTTCTAAATGGGAAATAAGGCCAAACATATTTGTAACCATTTTTTGACGTTCCGAGTTTTTGGGCAATCTGTTATTTGCGTTTGCGTGATTAAATTTGAAACTAAAATTGTCGTAATGCTCAAAATAAACAAACTTTTTTTCAGAATTCTCAAATGTTAAAACACATAACATTTTTTGGGCTATGTCAATAAGTAATTTGTTTTTGGGTGATAATATCATTTTTGGGCAATATGACATTTTAAGTACACTGGAGTTATTTTATTGGGTAATAAGAACAAACGCATCTTTTTATTAGAATTTTCAAAAAACCAAAAAACTGTCCAAATAGTAAAACAACAAATTGTCAATATAATTGTTTTGGGCACTATGACATTTCTAATTTGGCCGATATGGGTTTGGGTGAAAAGGCCTAACGCCGCCGTCAAAAACAGATTGGGACATTTTTTTTTTTATTGTTCGTGATCTTTGTTGACTCAGTGTACTTTGCCTGGTAAGTAGACACCTCCAGGCGAAAACTGAAGAACTCAACGAACTTGCTCCAGCTATATACTATAACAAAAATTAACTATTCGTTACATACTTATATGTATACAACCCACGGCCCACGGGCAACATTGGTGATGGCATAAACCACGTCATTCAAAGTCAGAACGTAATAATGGCGGAAGCAATCCCGTCCTGAGTTCCGATGTGTTTTATATATATTTTTATTTTGTTACTTTTTTTTTATTTTCAGTCATTAAAAGGCTTTTTATTTTACTTGACTTCCATGTTAATGTGGAGATTTGGGAAAGTACATAAGAACAAAATAAAATAAAATAAAACTTATAATTCATTATGTGTGTGGCACAGTGGACTATGGTTGAAGGCAGTGCAGAGGAGAGGAAGCAATTTATAGCTGATGCTACGTCATTTCATTTATTTAGCTCTTTCATAGTTTATTTGTTTTATTTTATTCTTTTGTTGTTGTTGTTTTTTTATGAGAATTTCCCATGCCCAGATGTTTTTTTAAGTGACTATCTTCACATTCTTGAAACTTCTTAAAAATAAAAAGAAAATACAGCAAAACAATCCGCACATAAGTTCTATCTCTGTATACGTTCTCTGTACAATGTTCGTACGTACATACGGTAAAGGATACTCTCGGTCTTAGCTATGATTTAATGCTCTTATAATGCGCCATGGACAATACAGTAAGAAAAAGAAAAACAAATAAGTCCTTTAGAAAAGAAGACCCACATTTAATAATAATAATCTGTGTGCTGGTGGTGTAGATGAGAAAATGTGACAAATATTACCCCCACCAAGATACAGCAATGAAAAATGAGACAAATCCTTTCTTTATAAGACATTACTTTTAGGCAACAAGAAAACAACAATAAAAATAGAAAAAAAAACAATTTAAAAGCCAAATGACGGTAAAAAGTCGGTCGGTCAGTTTTTCATTCTCAGTCTTTTCTTCCTAACTCCTTGTGTGTTATTAATATTTAAGGTACCTTCTTCCTTTCAGCTTAAAATATATTTTATAATAATATCAATTAAATTAAAATTCTTTTTCCTTAGTTTTGTTACTTTGTTTTTCAATTACAGTGGGCCATTTCTATTAATTTAGCGTTTTTACACTTTAAAATTATGATCGGTCTATAAAACTTATTTGGGACTGCAAGTTCTTAAATAAATTAAAAACTCGATCTATAGTACTTTATTTTAAAAACATTTAAAACTCGAGCATTTTTCTTCACATCTAATCATATCTGCAAGACTGGGTTCAAAATCATTTTTGTGTTCTAAGAATTTTAGATTTCGGTTAAATAGAACTGAGTTCTAACGTATATTTTGCTATTTCTGTTGCACCTCTTAGATAGTTCTGATCAAAAATTCAAATAAAATTTAAACAAATCTCTCAGTTTTCGTTGCAGCCGAAATTTATTTTATTATTTCTTTTTAATATTATCACTTTTTTTCTAAATAAAAATTGTGTTTTCGTGTTATATTATTCTTTTTTTAAAAAAAGGTACACATGTGCTTACAAACATATGTATATTGATGTTGCACTGACATCTCACTTGAATAAAGATGAAAAACAATTAGATTCGAGCTATGCAATCTCTAAAATATGATATGATGCATGCAATTAAAATGATAGAAATTATTGCATTGAAAAGTTTCAAGAAATCAGCAGATCTGTCAAAAGATTTTTGTCGAGATGGAAGATGCAACAATATTGATAAAATTTTAGTATTTTTAAATATTTCTTCAGGTGCAAAACGGTCGTCTTGTGTTCTATAAAGATATTAATCTGCACTTTTATCTGGTCATGTTGTCCATGAGAATATTTATTTGTGCAGATTTAATAGCCGTGGTCATTAAAATAAATTGGGTGGCGCAACGGTCCGTTTGAGAACTAGGGCCTAGTGACTTACAACTCTCAACCATTCCTGTGTGCGAGTACTGTTGTCAGGAATGGAAGGGACCTACAGTTTTAAGCCGAATCCGAACGGCAAATTTGAGAAAGCACTTTTCATGACAAGAATTACTCTTGGAGAATTTGTCAATTCCTTGCAAGAGGCAGTACCCGTGAAAAAAACTTTAGGTGGCATAGGCAGGGATCGAACCCAAGACCTCTCGCATGACAGTCCAACGCACTTTTTTTTTTTTTCAAATTCATTTTTATTAATTCCATCTTAAATCTATCTTAAAGCTAGACAAAAATTCATAAAACTAGCCTAATTAACCATAACTTACAACTAACTTACTGGTCCCATACGGACACTCTAAGTTAAACAATAATACTTAATGCTAATGCCTTTCGGCCCTAAGATCTATTTAACTTCAATTCAATTTTATTTATTTTTGTATTCATTAGTAAATTTTAAAAAACTAATAACAATATCCTTTTTTATTTTTACTTAAAAACTGCTTAAAATAAGGTCCTTAATATAAAACTTAAAGCTAACTAAAACTACCTATTCTACCTATAAACTACTTAAAACTAGAACAACCACAGCAGCAAATCTAACTATCTAACGTTTTTTGTTTTTCATATTTTGTTGTCTTTTTTTTAATTTTTTTTTTTTTTAATTCCATGTTTTTTCTTTTTTTTTAATTTTTTAATTTTTTAATTTTTTTTTTATTTGTTTGTATTTTTTTTTTGTGCCACCATGCCTATTCTACTTAAAACTAAACCCTAAAACTATAAATCAAGTATGTAAGCCGGCCAAGGCTTAAAACCCCATCCCGACTACCCACTATCAAGTGCGGATTGAAGCCACCAAAACTGGTTCTCCTGCTTCACCCTATCAGTTCGGTCCCGTTCGGACACAGCCCTACTGAACCGAAGGAGCTCTGCTCCGCCTTGTGCCATGACGTCCCGATTGTACAGGAGTCGCCTATCCACGGTTCGTCGTCTGACGTGGTAGATTAGCGGAACAGCCAATCTATCCTGTATCAGACCGCATCTGTCTAAAAAGAGGAATGCCTCTGGTGGAATGAAGCCGCTCAAGCGTGCACTCTCAAAATACTCGTCGTTCGGATAGAACGCCCCGAAAATTAAATTGTTGGTCGAAGACATAGCTCTTGCAATGTGACCTCGAACGAGTTTTATCACGAAATTGTCAATTCTGTTGATTCGAGCCCCGTTGTATAGGACCTCGTTAGAATAGTAATGCACGTAAGAAGATTCGGCTGTTCGATATAAGCCGGTACAGCGTCGTAAACACTGCCGCTCGAACACCCGAAACTTCTCCATCTGGGAAGGGGCAACGTTGAACCACACAGGACAACCATAAACGAGAAGTTAAATGAAACACTTTAAGAGATAGACGTGCTTTTGTCTCGCGCAATTTTAAAATTAGTTTCTTTACACTATAAATTTCCGCAGTGGTTTAAGTTTTGATTGTTTACTTTATTAAGGTCCATATGATTGAATTTGAATAGCTCATTAGCTGATTTGTGACTTAAAATTGAAATAATCGAGTTTAAAATTTTTAATTTTGTGCGATTTATAACTTGACATTCACAATACATACATAAATATAATATATAAATAAATCCACATATATAATGTCCGGAACGAAATCAACAACTAAAGTGGAACAGCAACAAGTTGCCGGAATAAAAATGCAAGGAACTCCAAATGCTTCCCATCTAGCAACCCCCAAATCAGCACTGACAGCTGTTCCCAAGCTTCGACGTCAGACACAACTATCATCCCACGACAATAATGTAATTCAAGATATACAGAAACAATTCCGCAAACAAAAAACAACACTCACTGCACTTTCTACTCAAATGTCCAACATCGAAACATCAATCAGTGATATCAAAACTGAATTAACAAATTTTGGCTCGCGGCTCTTTAAAATTGAACAGGAACACACTGAATTAATGCAAGAAAATAAAGCTTTGCGATCTAAGATTCATGAGTTTGAAGAAGCTTTATTGAACGTCAATATGGAAGTAAACAAACTAAATGTCAAACCACACGTTGAAACACCTACCAACAAAAAATATGCATCCGAAATAAAAACACTCAAAAATAAACTTGAAGCACACGAAAATAACACAATTTCATCAGATGTAATTCTTTATAATATTCCTACTGACCAACGAGAACTCCGAACACTCTTCAACAACTTATGTTTTACGCTTGATCTAGTTGTGCCAGGTGTTAAAGACTTGTTTCGCGTGGGCACCAAGGGGTCAGTCTCGAACCCGATCATTGTGAAATTTCATTCTTCTTTTGAGAGAAATCTTCTACTGCGAACTATTGCAAATTATAAAAGGACAAATAACCGACACCTTAATTTGAAGGACGTAGGAGTAGAATCTGACCGGCCAATATACATAAGGGAATGCCTTACCATCAAAAATCAAAAAATAATGCACGCCGCACTCGAACTGAAGAAGGAAAAACTATTAACATCTGTGTTTACCTTTCGCGGAGTAGTTCACGTCAAATGTCAAGCAAATGCTGAATCGATCAAAATAAACAACATCGAAGACTTGGAAGAGCTGAGAAAAAACATCGCACCATCAACATCGTTGCCAGTAGCGAATAATAATAATGGCCAACCATGAAAATCTGCATGCATTGGAGACTTTTTTAATTTTTAATTTTGTGAGAGATACTGATGATTAACTATTTTATTTATATTAATACCACACAAACAATTTTCACTATTTTTATATTTACAATATTTAAGTTTTATTTATTAATTTCTTTCATATAGCTATACATTTTTAACAGATAACACCGTGCAGCAAGGGAAAAATGATTTTGTATTCTTCTTTATTTATTGATTGATTTTATTTTCATATACTTTGTTCTCTGTTCTTGTAAATTCACGGAGTGTTTTTAGTTTAATTTTGTGATTATGTCGGATGAAGTAATCTCTAACACATATAATGCAACCAAAACAATGCTTAAAGTTCTTGTATCACAAAATCGAGGTTTTAAGGTTTGTCATTTAAACGCTCAAAGTTTAATTAAGAAAATTGATGAGTTTCGTGATTTGTTTGAGGGATCGGGGGTTGATGCTGTTTGTGTGTCTGAAACTTGGTTTAGAAATTTTAACGATAAGACGTGCTCCACTAAAGGGTACAAAGTCTTTAGAGTAGATAGACAAGATCGTATCGGAGGAGGTGTAGCAATATATTTAAGAGAAACTTTAAAAACGAAAATCATATACTGCTCTTCCCCGAACAGTGCTTTTGAGTGTCTCTGTCTGGAAATTTTAAGTAATAACGAAAAACTTATTCTTGGTGTAATTTATAGACCATATTCTTATATAGATTTATCACCACTTAGCTCGTTTTTAGAAGAATATTCAGTGAATTTCCAAAATATTATTCTCTGTGGCGATTTCAACAGCAATCTTTTACACGATGACTCTTTAGTTAACAGCATGAGGGCATTTAATCTTCGGGCTGTAAATATTTCCAACCCTACTCATTTTTCACGGTCCAGTAATACACTCTTGGATGTTTTTTTTGTTTCAGACAACAATAAAGTGCTTCTATATGATCAGCTTTCTGTACCAGGTTTTTCTCGACATGACTTAATTTTCCTTTCGTATGACTATGCTCTTTGCAGACCACGTAAAGTTTACCAGTATCGCGACTTTAATAACATAGATTATAGTGCTCTTCAAACAGACATTCAAGGTATCGATTGGCAAAGAATTTATTACTTGATGTCACCAGATGAACAGGTTGATTTTCTTCAGAACAACTTAAACTGTCTTTTAAATCTGCATGTACCTTTAAAAACAAAAGAATCTTCGTACAAAAATAATCCCTGGTTTAATAATGAAATTCGTCAAGCAATTTATCAACGAAACCTTGTTTATGACCGATGGAAACGCTTCAGAATAGCCGATGACCGCCAAGAATACCGGAGGCTGCGAAATATATGTGTGGCGCTTATAGGTAATGCTAAAAAGAGATGGAATGTGAGTCATCTAAGCCTTTCTCAAAACGGGCGTAAACTCTGGAAAAACCTCAGAGACATTGGTATTGGAAATAAGTTTCACTCGGACGTCGATATGAATAGAAAATTTGTTTCGTCAGTCCCTCAACCTTCATCAAATAATGTCTGTAGGTCATTGCAAATAAGCCAATCCTTGTTTTCTATACGTAATACCGATGGTCTCTTTAATTTTTCCAGAGTTTCACCCGAAGATGTTGTAGAAAGTTTCCTATCAATTAAGTCGAAAGCCGTTGGGCTCGATGATTTGCATCCCACATTTTTGAATGCCATTCTCCCTGTGATTCTCCCATTTGTCACACACTTGATAAATACTATCCTGACAAAGAGCCTGTTTCCTTCTCAATGGAAAGTTTCCAAAGTTATACCAATCCCCAAAAACAATAACGAATTTCGACCTATTTCTATTTTACCATTTATTTCAAAAGTAGCTGAAAGGCTAATGCATAGACAAATTACTACTTATCTTAGAAATAGCGATCTTCTGTCACCCAAGCAATATGGCTTTCGTGCGAATCATAGCAGTACTTCTGCGGTCATCGATGTCGTTGAGCAGACAAGAAAAGCATTAGATGAAAACAAAGTTACTTTTTTGGTATTGCTCGATTACTCTAAGGCTTTTGATACCATCGATCACTCCATTATGTGTTCTAAGCTATTACGTCGGTTTAATTTTGGTACTGAGGCAGTGCAATTACTTTACTCCTATTTAACTGGAAGGAGGCAGGCAGTGGCTGCGGGTGGTTGTGTGTCTGAGCTTCTTTCACTTGAGCGCGGTGTTCCACAGGGATCAATTTTGGGACCGCTTCTGTTCTCAGCATACATCAACGATTTGCCTTTGATATTGAGTCACTGTGAAACACGCATGTTTGCGGATGATGTCCAGTTAATTAAGCATTGCCACCTAGGTCTCATTGAGGATTGTGTTGAAAGCATAAATACTGAACTTAAAACCATTTTTGAGTGGTCCAGCAATAATGGTCTTCTACTCAATCCAAATAAAACCAAGTGCCTTGTTATCTCAAAAACATTGCTTGATTTGTCCTATTTTCCAGTTCTTGAGTTAAACGGCACTCCAGTGGAATACGTAGACAAGGCAAAAAACCTAGGCGTTTACTTCAATAGGACCCTTACCTGGAATGATCACATAAATGCAGTGGTAGGAAAATCGTATGGTGTGCTTCGAAATTTATCGGTTTCCAAAAAGTTCATTCCACTTAATACAAGAAAAATGCTTGTCAAATCGCTTGTTGTGCCCATACTTACATACGGATGTGAAGTATATTGCAACTCCGATGCAGCAAGCACAAGAAAGCTTAATGTTGTTTTTAACAATGCTATTCGATATATATATGGGCTGGGACGGTATTGCCATATCTCAAATTATTCGAAAAACTTATTTGGTGTTACTTTTGAAAATTATCTAAAATTAAAAACTCTTACAAGCCTTTTCAACATTATTCAAACACAGAAGCCTCCCTATCTCTTTCACCAGATTCGATTCTCAAATTCCCATAGAAACGAGCAGTTACTTATTCCTCGATTTTCATGTCTCACTTCAGAAAGACAATTTTTCATTAACGGTATTCGTTTATGGAACGCGCTTCCGCGTGAAATTAGAAGAACAGAATTATTGGTTGTATTTAAGAGATCTCTGTTTGCTCATTTTGCGTCAACTTAATAATAATTAATACTTACATAACTTGCTGTGCGCTTTCATTTCTTTTCTTTTACTTCATTTCATTTCTTTTCTTTTATTTCATTTTATTGTTATCTGTTAATCTATAATCTATATTGTTTTACTATTGTAATTTTTATTGTAATTTTATTTTCATATTCATGTATAAATGTTAATTTCCTTTCTTCATACTTGTAAGTCTAGAAAATATTATACATGTTGTTATTTGCTCCATATTAGTATCATATGTTACCCTAAGCTTAGTTATCTAAAAGATGTAAATCTTAAAACTAAGTTCCTTATTTAATAAATATCAAAAAAAAAAAAAAAAACGATCATCGGCCGTATGAGGGCCATGTAGCAAATTACCTTCACTCTGGGGTCAAGCCGACTGCTAAAAAACAGCCGTTTCGTCAGAGCGAAGGCTCCTCTGGCCCTGGTCAGAGCAGCATTTATATGTCTGTCGAAATATAAATACTGATCTAACCAGATACCGAGGTACTTCACTACTCTTTTGCTCGCTAATTGCTGCCCGTGAAGGTCAACATCTTGCGCCAATTCTTGCACGTATCCCTCGTGGCCCTAGCCAACGAAGTCCGGAACAGAATTGTCTCCGACTTCTGGACATTTATTTTCAGTTTCCAGTCGTCGCAATATCGCTGAATCTTGTCGAAATCACGCTGCAAGAGAATTCTAATAACCTCAACCTTTCGGGCCGTTCTGTACGCAATAAGATCGTCGGCGTACGCAATTGCCTTTGTAAGACTACCTATCAGATCGCTGGTGTAAATGCTGAAGAGAATCGGCGAATTCACCGCTCCCTGTTGAAGACCATTTTTAATTAAGAATGTCGTAGTAGAAGTTACATTGCCACTTTTGACAACAAACTTTCTACCGTTAAGCATATCATAAAGTATATACAACAATGGGTTGCTGTTGCCAAGCCTGCTCAGTTTTAGGTAAAGACCCTCTAACCATACGGTGTCAAAGGCCTTTTCCAAATCAACCAGAACAGCACCTGTGCATTGTTGTTTTGTTTTATTCCATTGGATATCAGAAACGAGTTTAGACGCAGCATGAATTGTGTCATGACCCGCCTTGAACCCGAACTGTTTATCCGGAATTATTTTGTTGTCCGCAGCCCACTTAGTCAGAGCCCTATTGATGATCTTTTCGAAAACTTTGCTGATGCTCGGAAGAAGACTTATCGACCGAAGATTTGACGGGTTGGAGTTGTCCTTTCCCTTTTTCGGAGAGGATGAACCACAGCGGTCTTCCAATGTACTGGATAATATGCATTATTCAGTGCATTATTGAAGAGTGTGGTGTAAATGTCAATTGCCTCCATCGGTAAATGTCTAAGTACAACGTTGGATATACCATCGACACCTGCTGACTTTTTATTTTTTATTGAGTTGAAGATGAGCTGAAGCTCAACCTTCGTCACTAACAAGGGACTTGGTCCCGTTTGCTCGGCGATTATGGCATTTGCCAAGGAATCGTCATCGAACCGCATAAGACCGCGGTTCTCAGATCGCCAATGTGTCATATCATTTCGAAGGTAAAAGTGATTAAGTAGGGCTCTGTTTTCCAGGTCGTGGTTGGGGCGAATGCAAGCATTCACCTTGTACACTTGCTGGAAAGCAGCTCCCACCGCCTCCACTTTTTCCTTCGGATCTTCAATTATATAAAAGTCATCGTCCAAGATGGCTTCTTCTAGATCTATTTGCGCTGTCATGAGTACGTCTCTGTTCTCTTCAGTTCTTTGGAGTTTCAGACACGGAAGGTCATTGTCGTTCTTTTTCCTGAATATCTTGTTGACTTTAGGGAACATACTAGGGTCACTGGAGTCCAACGCACTTACCATCATGCCACGGGTACTACTAGCCGTGGTCATTATTAACGCTAATATGTACACGAAAAGAAATACATTGCGAATATTGCATGTCAATATGGGTGTGAACGCAATACTGTATGGCTTAGAAGATTTCCATTTAATAAAAAATTGTAAGCTTAGGTAATCTGGCCATACTGAGAATAGTTATAGCCGATACGCCAATGCCAGTATGGGAGTCAGGCCCATACTGACTGGCGGCATGTACAATGCTCCTAGCAGAAAAGGCAATACATTATTGTTATGTCCCCTATACTTACACTATTGACAGCAATCCAATAAGAGTATCGATTATCACGCCATAAATTATTGCGGGCAAAACTAGTAGCATTGCGACATCTCCGATATAGTATGGGGCTGAAGGCAATGCTGTCTCGTCAAACGTACTATGCGGCCTTGTGTTACAAGCAAATATTGTGGTACCATACAATATAGTACATAATCCCATACTTATTGGAGTTGTAGCAATACAATGTAGGAATATCACCGATACTTTTTTAGTATCGGACTTTAGGCCATACTAGCATTGCCATAAATGCCATACACTTCTTTCCGTGTATAATGTCCTCCTACCCTTTGATGTAAAAAATATGTAAAACTAAAATAAAACGCATAGAAGTTAAAAAGTTTAATGTGCTTAAATGATTTTAGAACTGTCAGCGTCCACAACATTTTACATTATGCACCTCCTTTTTGTTGACTGGAAAACTGTCCAATTTTAGGTATTTTCTAAAAATATTGTACTAGTACACATAAAAATCCTTGTGGTCTGAAATTTAATCCAAATTAATTAATCTATAAATTGGGCCTTTAGAAGAATTAAAAACATTGGTAAACCGAGTTCTAATACCCTAGACCCCTAAATTTTAGGGTCTAAAAATCGAAGTTTTATTTTAAACTGAGATCTAAGTCAGAGTTTTAACGCTTGATAACTTGATGAAGAATCGAGTTCTAATTCATCAATAAACCGAGTTTTAGAGACTAGATTTTTTTCAAGAAATTGGCATTTAAAAATTGTATTCATTGTGTTTTTGCTTTGAGATTGGTATTCAAAAAAATACAATTACTGTGCATTTGTACTCATTGCATTCGAATAAATTTAAAAAATGTAGAAAAATTCAAAATTTGCATGAATTTCCACTTTAGTGCTTTAGAATGATTTCAATTAAAGTTGCTGTACAGCTCTTAACCGTTTATTTGTGTAAATAAAGGAAAATGGACAACAGTTAGTATGCCTAATCTGAAAGTATAGAATTTTTCATGACAAGGATTATTCTTAGCGGAGTTGTCAATTTACATCGCAAGACGCAGGCGGAGATTGAAACCAACACAACGACTATGTAGACTCAAATTTCTGCATTAAACTTTTTATTGCTTGTTTAAGTCGAGAATTACGACACAAAATTGAAGAAAAGTTGCGGCCATGACTCCAAATTTCGGTTAAAAATATAGAGTTTACTGAATAAATTTACAGTGACAATTCGATGATATATGTATATGGGGTGCGTTCACAAATGAAATTCAAAGTTGTGCAAGTATTCATTAACTTCTGAACAGTGACGTGTTTTTTTTCCGATCATGAAAAAATGATTGTTCACCCAAAATCTTTGTCCAATTTAGGCGCATTATTCGCTTGCCTTCAATAACGGATTCAATTGAACCCTATAAGAGAATTCTTCGAGATCTTTATGCATAATTCTCCACGTAAAATGTTAAGCTGTTGAAATCGATAACTCACACCTCGCCAACAGCTGCCTTATTCTCCCCTCTGTGTGCCTTACGACTACGAGGACCATGATCGTTGTCTAATAGTATACTTTTATACGCGAAGTTGCTTACAGCAAACGAAATCGCACTGTTTGCCCTCTACAGGACTCACTTTGTAAATAAAGGGTGTTTTTTTAGAGTTATAGAATTTTGAAACGGAATAAAACAAAGATGATTAACATAAAATTTACTTTATTTGAAAAATAATCAACTGACTTCATAATTTAAATTTGATTTCTGTTATACGATCCCTACAGACTTTAATCAACATTTGGTGATTGTAAATCAGCAATGATGAAACGAATTCTGTCTTACAAGTCTTCAATAGTTTTGGGCTTACCGGCGCGTCGTTGACTAGCAACTTCTCATATCGCCACAAACATAGTCAAGCGGCGTTAAATAGCAATCGTAGGGCAATCCACTGGTCGTTACCTTAAACTATGCTATTACCAAACGTTCCTTTCAATAAATTAAACATGAAATCCACAGCTCCTGCGCAATTGAGAAGCGAAAAAGTCAATAATCATAGCTCTATAGAGTCTACTATTGACTGCTACGTTCTTACGTTATTACACTAACCATGAAGCACACCAAGCGCGTACACTTGAGGATTATCACTACTCCAAATACGGCAGTTCCGTTTATTGACGCATTAATCGAACGTAAAGTGAGATTCAACGCTTACCAAAATTCACTTATGAAAAAAAAACATGATTTTTAAAATAAATTTGCAAAATTTTGAAATTATTTTTCAGACGTCAGTCTATTCATGTTGAAATTTTAAACCAAACTTCAATGAAATCATTTGACAGCTATCAAAATGGCCACACAGTTTATATAGTGTTGCCAACTTTAAGTTATATAAAAATAAATTAGTTGTTTTGCAGTTAAGTTTTCAATATTTCCCTTTTGCATGTTTTTTTTTTATTGAGAAACAAGCTTCACAATTAAATTTTTAAATATTTGCATTGTCTTAAACTTAAATTTTATTGGTTTTTATACATTCATATATTTTGATGTCAATTTTGTTTTGAAGTAAATTTTTATATTTTTCTCATTCTACAATAGAATTTTTATATATTCTATATTCCATATCTAAGAAATACAAACAAGAAGATACGTTTGTTTTTTTGAAAACGAAGACAAACATTCCATTTTACATTTCTAAAATTAAGCAAGCATATCACTTCGAAACGATATTATTTGTTTATTTACATTTTTTTTCCAAACTTTTCACACATATTACACCACTGTTAAACTAAAAACATGAGTCGGGTTGTACAAAGACAAAAAATAATCGAGGGTGAGTGACTTCATGTCTAATTTAGAAGGAAGATGTCTTAAGCTTAATTTTTCGACTTACTTTTGTATACGTACATAAATTTCATACATATCTATCGTATATATGTATGTTTCTTTAATCCAATTATGAAAAAGGAAATGAGCAACAAATTATGTTGTAATAAATCTAACCGAACCGAAAATGTGAGATTTTGATCTTTTCCCATCTTGAATATACGTACCGGCATAGATATAAATAAGTACCTTTCCATCTTGTTATCAAATTCAAAGAAAATTATTGAAAATGTGGGATATCGATGTATATATTTTATGCTAAGGTTAGATATCCAAAATTATGTAACTTATATAATTGATGAATTTGTGTAGATATGTACTTAAGATAAAAGGAAACATAAGTACTATGTGTAGGTGTAGGTATAATCATATAGGGTATGATTATACGGTTCAATAATTTTTACAATAACACAACAAAGACACATGATGACAGTCGATAGTACGTGTATATGTTATGTACAGTAGCGGTCATAAAAATAACACTGAATAGTTGCCCGAAATATTTTTAAAAATAAAAGTGTTTGAGGGGATAAAGGTTTTGTAGAAATTCTGTTGCATGGCGGAAAAATTACGTAAACATATGTTAGAAGATCTTCAAATTGGAAACTGAACCACAAATTGAAATTTGTATAATAAACTTGGACAGTTTTATATGGAACGGTGTGAAAAACGACCTAAAGTTTACCAGGAAATTAGCCAAGAAATGTTTCTGGCTTACAAATTTGATGTTATTGAATTAAAGTCTGTTGTTAGATGTCAGCGACTTGTAAAATCTGCAAAGACGCTGAGCTGTTAAATCAATTCAAAAAATGCTATCAAACATGGATTGAAACAACAGATTTAACAAATTAAAAAACTAATAACCTAACGTTGTTATTTTAAAAAGTTGTAATTTTCATTTTGTTTAAAATAATTAAATTTGTAATCTATTTTTGTATAATTATTTTAAACCTAAAAAGACAATTGATTCAACAGAAGGCAACTCTATTCCAAGTACCAAATCAGTTCTTTCACTTCATAAAGTTGATGATGTTGTACAGTGCTTTTTTTTCACCGCAACTGTAAGTATATGCTCTGAATGTGATGTAATTTATTGATGATGAGAATTTTGAAAGCTGTATTGTTTTACATGAGTGTTTGGTTAATTAATTGATTTTTAAGTTTATTGTTCTATCTATTATAGGGTGGGTACATATTCATACATATGTATATGTAAGCCTCTATATAGACACATACTTGTATATAAACTTTATATATGAAAATAGGTATATTAACTGAAGCGGTAGTAATTAAATAATTATTTTTCGTTATCTCTTAATATAAGGAGTAAGATTGGTGCCTTGTCCATAGTAGATATAGTAAATAGAGAATCCAATTTTGAAACCAAAAGATTTTATGCTTCAATGGAAATATGTTCATGCAAGACTTTAATATTTCATCAATATATTATGTTAGATGCAACTTACATTAATCTAAGGTTATATATGCAGATATAAACTATGAAACCACAAGATTTAGGAAACTTCAAAGAATTTAAATTCAAACCGCAAACAATTTTTTTTACTCATTTTAATCTTGCAATCGCAAAAAACTAAGTCAAGTAAAGTACTCGAGTTAAGACATCCACTGCTCGAGGGTTATTGATGACACTGAATCAAAAGGTTGGGTTGGCCAATACTATAAGAAAATAAAAGGTAGACTTAAAGCTTTTAATGTATTTCTAACTAAAAACACGCTTAGGCACATGTAATAGCATTGAATCCAAAGTCATTCCAAGGTATTTAGTAGCATTGGACTAAGATGCTTCTGTACTGTTTATAGAATTAAGAACATTATTTTTGCGTCAATTTTATTTCATTTAGTTTGATCTGCCATTTTTTCATCCAAACACTAACTTAATAGCCTTTGTAACGGATATATCTGGTACAAATATTGCTTGATCATCAGTAAGGGTGGATATCTATCAGATTAACCCTTGTATATAGAATATACAAGGTTGGTCCTAAGACACTTCCTTGCGTTACATATCGGCTTAAATTTTCTTTAGTTACGAGTAGTTTTTTTTGACCAGTACTCTAAATGGTAAGTTCCTAATATATGATTTCAGTATTTCGAAGCACTGTGTGGGAAGGTCCCTATACAGTTTGAACTCAAGTTATCCAAGTCCCAAACTATGCGAAAAGGATTCAAAAACATTTAAGAATATAGCCGACCACACTTGTTTTTTTTTTCTTTAAATGGCTTTTCCAAAACATCCGTAATTCGATTCCAGGAATGTTTGTTTCTTAATCCAAACTTATATTTACGAATTGTCTTCATTTTTCTATTCTTTTGCTAAGCCTTTTGATGAGTAGTAGTGGTTCGGTTTAAAAACATTCGCGAGATGTTCTGCTTTTTGTTTCGGGTTTCCGTTCCATTCAAGATATTTAGATTTCATTGGTAGGTTTTGTGTTTCGGTCTATTGCTCGCTAAAATAATTGGTCG
Organism: Eupeodes luniger; assembly: GCA_951509635.1. Lineage (NCBI taxonomy): Eukaryota > Metazoa > Arthropoda > Insecta > Diptera > Syrphidae > Eupeodes > Eupeodes luniger. The sequence goes on along the minus strand of OX608073.1, from coordinate 123,497,502 downwards.
CCAGACTTTTCAGAAACCTTCCAAGAAAATCATTTTTAAACTCGTACCGACTTTGATACCAATTAATTTAAAACCTGTTGTGAAATAATTAATAATTAGAAAAAGAGTTTTTTTAGTTTCTATAAAAATGTAAAGTCTGGACTTGTCCCTAAAAATCAATGAAATTGTATTTCCTCGTTGGGTATTGGTTGATAGAATTAATTCTTTCGTCTATAAATGCCCTTAAACTCATTATTCGCTATGTGATGGTTCTTTCCAAAATGTTGTTTATTCTTGAGACCTAATATGTAAGCTTGTTGCTTTGCAAAAGTAATATTCAACTAACCATTTTTTATTTCTGGAAAAGTTAAAATAGTTCTCTGGTTCACTAAGGCGTATGTGCATCTTATATTTCCCATTTTGTTGACGGTTTTTTGCAAAATACGTTTAATGTTCTTTTTTTTAACAGTGTTTTAAAAAAACTTAACAAAAATGGTTGAAAACCTTCTAAAAACTATTATTCAGAACTGATGAAAATTTATTTTTGACTGAAATATTTACAAAATAAAGCTTAAACTTTAATGTTTGATTCCATACTTTTTTGAAGCTTTTTTTTAAATATCAGTTGTGCTCACCTTTTCCATTTGGAAAAAAATACAAAAAAAAAACAAAAGAACCCCCAAAAGCTAAGATACTCTTTCAGATAAAAAGTTTGATTCTTCGATTTTACCCCATTAATCATCTTATCTCTTTTTGGACAAGTACTATAAGTTCCATTATTTCCATTATATCTACGCTTTTTTTTCATCATAGATAACCAGCATTAGTTTCCTAATTTATTTCCTAAGTTTGAATCTTTTTCTCTCCATCTTCATCAACAACCCTTAATCAGTGAAAGTACAAACGTGTATAATACCTCTTCTAAGAAAACGAAAAAAAAAGAATTCTTCCAAGTCCCATTTTTCTTTAATATCTATCTATGAGTCTTTTTCTTATAATACCATCACTTTCATTTCTGACAAATGATTTCTGTCATCCCCAAAAATTCGAGCAGTTACATAGATTCCAATTTGCAATTAAAGTCTAATTAAGAAAACGAAAATCACTTAAGCTAATCATACATAGAAATCTCGTTACATACTTTTCTTCCACCTAATAATAAGAAAAAAGAATGAAAGAGATATAAAAGAAAAATGCATTAAGAGAATCCTTAATAAGTATACAAAACGACCTTACTTTACCAATCAACGAATCTCATCTCATCAACACACACTAATTACACTACAGATCCCTAAATTGTAGTCATAATGAATTTTTGTAATTTAAGTTTTTTCGCACGTCTATTGAACTAGATCAAAAAGAAGTCAATTTAAATCTGATTCACATCACAGCACGTTTTATAATTAGGTTTGTATAAAATAAAAATTGATTATTTTTTAAGTCAAAAATATTTTCTTTTGTAGTATTTTTTATTATACATGTTTGACTCGAACTAAAGGTTAAAATGGTCAAATTTTGTAGTATGTTGACAGTATGCAATTATTTGTTTCTGAACAAAATTTGAACTAAAAACTACATAACAATTTTATTTTGAAAATTTCGTCATTTAAAAAAAATATGAAAAAGCCTTTTCTTGGTTTTGTCCAAATTTGATCCACACGGATATTTTTGAAATCAGTTGAACTAAATTAAATAAAAGAACATATACATTTTAAAAAATAAATATGGTCTAAAGATTTAAAAAAAACTGCTAAGACAAAATTTCTATGAAGGAAACAATTAAGAATTTGTATGTCAAAAAATCGAAAATTTTGACAATTTTCTATTTCAATATTTTATGTGTTGCTTAGAAAAAGGCCTAACACTCGTTTGTAGCCACTTAGATAGTTAACAAAAAAGCTATACAATATTTTAACACAGCGTTGCCACTTGAGAGTTAAGATAACAACAATTATTTTTTAACTTTTCCAGATTTATGAAAAAAGACCATAATTTCGCTCGTCTGTTGATATTTCTTAAAGTTTTACAAAATATTTTAGTAACAACATTTTGTGTAAGATAAGAAAAGTTTGAAATCGTTGTCATGATTTCGGAGCCAAAATCAATGTTTACCAACTTTTGGTAGTTTTAATTTTTAAACATTAATTTTGGATGCATACAATTATTTTAGAGGTAATATTATTTGTTGTGCACAATATTTTTGAGATTTTAAATATATTTTTTTTGTTTTTTAATTTATAAAGTTAGTTGAACTTGTTTTCAAATTTGTACCAATTAAGTATCGCGTCACAATATAAAATTTAAATTATATCGCTAGCGTTGTTGGTTCGACAGATATTTGGAGAATCAAAAATTCTATTTTTAAATTGCTATAATAAAAAACTTTATTTTTTTTTATCTTTTGATTTTATTATTTTTAAAACAAAAATTTATTTGATGTCGATATTTCTATGACTGTTCTTCAGATTTGGCCTACGAAAAAAGGCATCCCAAACGTGCGGACATACGAACGTAAAGACACACGGACGTACGGGCGGCGGCAGTTCAAATGTACGTACACACACACACACAGACTTCTCTCTAAAACCTTTTTTTTAAGTTCTAGGGACATTGAAACGTCAAGTAATGTCAAAATTTTCAATTCGACAAATCGGATCGATTTCAATAACTAATGCAATATGGGAAGTCGAAAATATATACATACATATATACATATATACATATATGTATATATAATTTTATATACATATACATATATACATATAATACATATGTATATAATTCAAAAAAAAAAGTATTTAGTTGCTCGATTTCTATGCTTTGGGGTTTGGTTCCGATGGGTTTGCCTTGCTGTTTCATTAAATTTAATACTCCGCAAAATAAAATCTTTTTTTCGAATATAATCGCCGATATCCCAATATTCTCTGCAAATTTCTATCCTTTCGTCTTCTGTAAAGCTTTCATTACACTTGAAGTAGCATTTATTACAATCAACAGATTTTGGAGTTTCAGCTGGAACAGTAGTATATTTATGAGACATAAATATGTCCCAAATTAAGCTTTTTTTTATATTACACGACCAGCGGTCTGGATCTGCTTTTTTCCACCTATTTCGTTTTTTGGGGGTTACAGAGGTGGCTTTAGATGAAACAGACAAGTCTCCATCATTTGGTACAAAATCTTGATCTACATCGACATCGTCGTTATCAAAATCTAGATCTTCCTGTTGATGCTAAGATACACAATATAATTTGAATTAAACTATAGAATTATTGAACAGATTTATCGGGTTCATTAACTCATTTCAACTTCACTTAGAACCAGATTTACATAATTTTCCGATTGGCTCACTTCTACTTCAGTGCTTATCACATTATTATTAGAACTATTTAACACCTACATTAATAATAATTAAAATGAAAGTATGTACTTATAATATTTTAATTGGTTTTTACCCGCAGACCTGATTTTCTTCTATTTTGTAAAGCTAAGTTAACCATTTTTTTACCTCTGCTCTCCATTGCAAATAGCACCAAAAACCTATCAAAAAAACAAAATTCGATGGGAAAGCTAACGGCACTTTACAGCATTGCTTGATACTTGTTATCTATAGAGTCAACCGAAATACTGTTTGTTGTAATTATAACGTCAAATAATTGATTTAATTGCTGCAACAACAAGTGATTTTCAAAACAAAACACAAAATCTCCTTAAGTCCAGCTAGGGACTTTTCATAGACAAAACATTTTTATTTTTTAGATTTCGGGAGTTTTAATTTTTTATAACTTAATAATAGAGGACCATAGAGGTTTGGGAGTTTTGGCAGAACATAGATTTTTTCATTAGCATAAGCTTGGCGTATTTATCTCATTTTTGCCAAAAATGGACTTAGGGAGTTTTCATAGAACGACGACGATATGTTTTCTAATAAATGTAAGGCACCTTTAGGGCACAATATGCGAAAAATCAAAGGTTTTTAAATATTATTTTATAGATCTCTAGCTGAACAAAACAATTTTTTTTAGCATTTACTGTTCAAAAGTTACAGCTTAAAAACGGACATTTTCGCAAAAAAAACTTAAAAACTTTTAAGCTCACTTGGGTTTTTTTTTGAGACGTTTTGTCTCTTAACGATGTCCTTAGTGCTTGTACCAATTTTAATCCATATGCGAATTATGTATATATCAACTTAAAATTTTATTTTGACTGGATTAATGCAACACTTGTATTTTAATCACCATTACTTTGATGTGCTATTTGCTTTGCATCCGCAGATCTACTCGTTTGTCTAGGGTCTTAAATCCAAAAATCTTTATTTCAACGAATATGCTTACCAATAATATTAAACGTGCCCTAGATTGATCCAATCTCCGGCCCTGGTTCTTGGGTTCGGAAATATTGCAACTTGTAGTTTTAGTTAGCTTCGTAGATACTATGCCTTGGTAGCTTAACGGATCGGCAGTTAAAACGCTAATGTTGGCCATAAAGATTGACCGTTTTCGGATCAGTAGGTTATCAAGTCCTGATCACCATGCTTGCTTGCAGCTTAGCTACCAAATGAAACTCATTAAGTTCACTTTTACTCTATGACTATACTTTAATCTAAAAACCGACCTAGACTCGCGGAGGTAGCCATATAGTATATTTAAGTTTCCAATAAATGGGAATTATACATATGTTGACAAATTAAAATCCTAAGAAATACCAAATCATACAGGGTGACATCAGATAAAAAGCTGTTTATGGAACGCTTCATTACTATGCTTCAAATTTCTCTGCGTCCCCAATCAATTTATCCAGAGTGTGTTTGGAGAAAACTTTTAACCGTTTCATCAAATAGAAAAACACAAATACAAATCACAATTTTGTCTGCTCTTAACTCAACACAAAAAAACCTACCTACACACATTAGGCTTTTTATGTATCAATCCCCAAATATTTAGTAAGCTTTTCTTTGTCAATGTGGCGTCAACTTCCTTCCGTCGCAGACACGCAGGACAATAAAATAAAAATAGAACTGAAACTGAAAAAAAAAAGAAGCCCGCTACTGCCGAAAATCAATAAAAGTTGAAATATGTCTGTTTCGTAAGGTCTGAGAGTAGAGAGGGTGATGGTGGTGACCATAAGTACAGGAATTTGTGTTTCGTACCCAATTTAAGGACCTACGTATTTTTCTTTCGTCCCCCCGTTTTTATTTTGTCTCTGAAGAATTGAAAGAACAAAGGCGACAATGAGAGAAAATATAACAAGGATAACAACTTCCTCTATACAAGCCTAGCGATTCGTATCTTTGAAATTAAACTCAAAAAGGCGGAAGGAATCCATTTGAGACATTTTTTTTGTTCGTTGTGTCGGTCGTTCAGAGCGAGCTGTAATCTCTGGAATCGTTTTGCAAATAGAGGGTTGTTGGTTTGGTTGGGTTGGGATTTTTTTTAAAAAAAGCCTCCTTGAAATCCGGGTTGGTTTTCAAAAAAATCTACAAAAATCCGTTTCATATGTGTTGTTTGGTTTGCAAGTCGTGTCCCGTCAGATTAGTGTGCTCTCCACTGTTGCTTTTCAAATGACAGATCAAGAACACACATCGGAATAATTGTGCCAGTTCTTTTTATATGAACATCAGGAAGGGAAGTGTGTATATATCCTTATATCCATTCCATATGCGCGACTAAGTATTAGACTTGCGGGGTTGTTGTTCTACTTTGGATTGGGGAGGGGGGAAAGGAGCGCATCATGGCAAAGCAAACCCTTAGTTTGTTTTTGTTTATTTATTTTTTGTTTTTGCTATTTTTCATTTCTGGTCTCATCTTTATGGATTTTGCATAACTAATATCTTGTCACCCTTATACATAGATACATACATACATATCTATATTGGAACTTAGTCAACGATTTTAAAGCCTCCCTCCATCTTTCATAGCCCCTTCCGCCTCAATGATGGTCCCATATTTTATTATTAATTTTGAAAATATTTCTGCATTGTCATGGCTTTTCCTTGTATCCCCTCCCTGCCATGAGCCATACCATCAACACTCTGGGAGAGGTTTGTAGTTTGTGGGGAGACCTTAAGAGTAGAGAGTTCTCTTTTTTTTTTGTTGTGGTATTTTGTTTGGGGTTGGGGGTGAAAAAACTTTCTAAATGAAATCATAAGTTTGAAATTAGTTGTCGTTTTCGTTTGCTGCACGAGTGCGTCTATGTTTTGTATATTTAAATTCAACAAGCTGATGCTGGTTGAAGTTCTTTGCAGATGGTAAAGTTACCCCCTTAACAACACCACACAATTTAAATAAAAACGAAATAAATGAAAATATTGCATATGCGGGATAAAATAATGATATTTCTTTTATCATCTATTTTTGAATGTTCTTTATAGAACCATCACAACCCTTAGACGAAAATTTATGAGTATACAAGTACCTTAAGTACCTTCTGTAATAGATTTGTACAAAAGATGCAGATGAGTGTATTTTTCCTTTAAATAGAAGAGAAAATAAAAAAGGGTGACTCAGCTGAATGGAGATATAAATACAAAATCGACATTCCCGTATAAATAAAATTGTTAAATTTAGTCCAAACAATAAAGTCGATAGTCACTTATGCTCATTTATTTTGCGGTCGAATTTTAAATTGTGTTGTATTTATTCAAAAGTGTGTATGATTTGCATTTAGCGAAAGTGTTATTTGAATATTATGTGAGTACTTGCAGCCAGCCAGCAGTATTGATTTGATTTATATTATTGTCTTATAGCTTCAAAAAAGTAGGTTAGGTTAGATTAATGGGTATGGCGATTTTTAAGGAGTTTTCCAATCCAGGACTTGATAGTTTTTTTTATTTAAGAGAAATAAACGATACTCATTTGAGATATTTCAAAAAAATTACTATCGGTTTGAAGTACAATCAAAAAATTTATGAATGAAACTTGACTTCGTTCGTATGGCCACCGTGGCCACATATTTCAACCAAATGTTGGCCCTGAGCTCAGTCAACGTTATCTTCTTGTTTGGCTTGTGGCATAAACCAATGACTTAACTTTCCATGGAAAATAGTTTAGAGACGTTAAATCACACGAACGAAGCGGCCAATCGACTGGCCCATTTCTTATGACAACACGTTCATCAAACTCACTTGTGGCACCGTCATATTAATATTACAATCGATAACTCTAGTCCTTCACAATAACGTGACGAAGAGCATGCGAATCGCACCAAACAACCCGTGACACGTCAACATCACACAACGAATATTTTGACTCAAATTCGTGCACTAAACTTGATATTGCCTGTCCAACAACTAAGGCGAGAATTACGACCGAAAATTGGAGTTAAATCTCTTAAATCTGTGGTCTCCGACTTTGAATTTTGGTAGAAAATTTTTATAATTTACAGACCCACAATGAAAATGTTCGATGATTAGTGAAAGGGTGCGTTAAAAAATTAAAAGTTTTTAAGTCCCTATTGGAAAACCCGATAGTGATCGACACACTAAGATCAATGTTAGTTCTTTGCGATACTCTGAAAGTATTATAATTTCCCGAAAAAAAAACGAGTAGCCATTTAAAGGCTTTGATAAAGCTTTCTGGAAGGTCTCCGAGTTATTCAAGATTATTGAAGTATCTGCCTAGGAATTTATAACTTGTGTGGTATAATACTGAGCAGTGGCGTAGAAAGTGAGTAGCGTCTCTCTGCTCTTCCTCATCACCCACCCATTGCATAATTCGTCGTTAATAAGCTGCGTTTTTCTTCCTGTGGTAACGCAAAAAGTTGTGACCGTGGTGCAGGTTTTAAGACTTTCTCATCTTTAATTGGCTTTCCGGAGTATTTTGTTCCCAATGGTCTATTTTAATTCTAAAAATATAGACTTAGAACAAATTAATCTATATGCAGGATTGGTCCAGTGTTGCAGCTTTCTTCGCCAGCTCTCTCGTTTTTGTAAAAGAACTTCACTGTGACCTGGTATCCAGCAGAGTCTAATGGTATGCTTTGAGCTATGAACCGTAAGTTCTTGGAAACAGTAATTTACAATCTTTCGTCTATTTTAAGGGAGTCAATCGTCAAGCCCCAGCTCTTTGTCCTAGATAAGACTTGGTTCAATTGTTCGCTTAGAGGTTAGACATTTTCCAAGAAGCTGATTATCCAATTCTTGATAGAGCTTTAAATTATTATAATTATTATTATTATGTGTACATATGAAACACCTCAGGAACTTTTTGAGCCATTCAAACGCTTTAAAAAAATATCGCATATTACTTTTAATTGCGAAAAATACAGATTATGCCTTTGTAAGAGTTTGATTTGAAAAGATATATGTATGTAGTAAGTATATATAGATTTATTTTGATATAATTTTGCAAAAATTATTTCATATTTTATACAGTATCTTTTTGTTTAGGATCGAAACAAAATCTAAAAAGACTAGGATGCGACGCACAAATATAACAGTTCAATGGCGATAGCGGTTCACCAAATTGTCCGCTTTTTTTAATTTGCAATTATGAAAAAACTCTAAACACATTTTTGAAAGTGCTTACTGCATATCCTGATGTTATTAACTGTATAATAAAATGAGGTATGGAGGACCACAAAAGATATTCACGCGCAAACACATATCTTTACCTCGAAAAATATAAAAATTGTCAATTCGACAAATCAGACCAGTTACAATAACATTCTATGGTAAGTTAAAAATGTTCCCCAAAAATCATAAAACTGGATAACTAAGCTTTTAATTGACATGTTATTATATTTGAAACATAGCAGGATTTTTCAAGAATCGCTTTTCATTTTCAACAAATTTAAATAAAACACAGACGCTCGATGCTTGATACAATTGAATATTTAAATTTTATTCTAGTAATATCACTTCATATGGAACTTTAATTGGTTAACCTGGTAGCAATGGGTCACTTTCGAGGCTAACATCCACTTTAAGCTACTCTAAAAAAAAATCGTTCTTCTAAAGTGTTTCTTGAATTTAGTCTTCCTCATTCCACATCACTAAATCACCATTACTCCCCTACTTTTGCTAATTAAAAACCTTGAATCACTCAACCGAAACACCACAGTTCAATAAAAACAAAGTTCTTCTTTCAAAAACAAAAGCAAAAAATAAAACTTTTACTTCTAACCTTTTTCCCTCATCCATATCCAGAAGAAAACATACAAAATAAAACAAGAAAAAAGAAACTTTAATTCTTCACAATCAAAAAGAAATAACTTAATTCACCTCTATTCGAGCAGAACAATAAAATAAATACAAAGAAAAAATCCCCATCCGCTTTACAAAACGTTGAGAAAACATCCTACATTTTATTTATAAAAACTTATTTTTTATTTCCACTCTCCTTCCTTCATTCCTTCTGAAGCCAAAAGTCCTTAATGAATTCATTGCAAGTTTTATTTTGTTTGGAGCTCGCGTGGAAAAATCATAAAAGAACTAAATAAAACGCAAAGAATTGATTACTAAAAATTGTTTGGCAAAATAAAAAAGTTTCAAAAATTTCATTCCACGCGCAATCGATTGAGAAGTTTCATTCATTTCTATGTTTTTTTTTATTTTTTAAATATTTGAACAGTTTATACAAATCTCTGGTTTCCGTCTCTGAAGGATCATCCGCCCGTATACCACTTTGCTTTTAGGATATAACCAAACAACAACTTGGAAATGCAGTTCTGAGTTTGTTTTTTTTTTTAAGTTTTTGTAAGTTGTATAATTATTCTCAATGATGGTGATTTCTTTTAAATAAAATCACTCTACTTGAACTTCTTGCGGTAGGTACGTACAAAAAATCCCTGAAAGGATACATTCTGCAACGACCTTCATCCTAAAGGATTCGTATACACTTAACCCTGAAGTTCTTATTAGATGAGTATTTATAAAGTACACTAGTTAAATTATTTCCGACTTGAAAAAAGGTAGTTTGAGTGAATGTCAAGACCGGGAAGGAGCACGGAGCAATGTGTATGATGTACCTACCCTACACCACTAATTAAAGGGGTTGAATATAATCTCCATAAAATCCTCCCCTGATGGTGGATGACGACTGAAAAACGGCACAAAAAAAGGTCCTTCTGATGGGAATTATGTATATAGTGAATTTTCAGTTAAATTACAGATGTGGTGAACAATGAAGAGAGGTGGGGGTCGAGTAAAAGAAAAAGGAAAAGGGAAGTAACTTAAAAAGCCAGACGTTGAGTTTATATTTATTTGATTGTATATTATATTGTGCCCTTTTCTCTTTTTGACTTACACAGCATCCCGCCTAGGCTGTGCGGAGGGTGAATTCTCTAACCTACCCCCCAAACCTACTCACAACAACATCAACGTAATCATAATCATTAAATATACATTCATTGAAGAGAATGAGAGATACAAACGCCATCATAGTCCTCGTTCTCGTTCCCGTCATCGTCTTCCTCGTCGTGGTTTGTGGCCTGAAAGGATACATAGTTAAGGTAACTAGCGATGGCGGAATCTTGTTATCCTTCTATCTGTAATGAAATTTTCGAAGAGAATACAAAAAAATCTTCGCTGAATGAAGTTTTCATTTTGTTTCGAAACGATGAATTATATTTCTCGTGGTTCTTGTTGTAGTTTTTGTTAAGAATTTCAAAATAAACTACTTTCAGGTTTGCATAGGGTTGCTAAGTTGAATCCTTCAACTTACAACACAATATCTTGTTGGGGAAACAAAAATGCAAATAAATTGAATAAAATATTTTACATATACACACTTCTTGTGAATGCAACTTCAAACTTTTTTCAGGTTGGTCATGAAATCATTAGAATTTCTAAGTTAAATTCTATATTAGGAGCAAATTTCTTCGGTGTGGCAACCCTGCATACTCTTGCTCAAACTCTATCGCACTATCATCAACCACTTCCGCTCTATATATCCCTTCCATCCACTGGGAAAAATACAGAAACCAGGAGGCAGAGAAAAGATGTCTGTTTTCTATGTTTTTATTTGTATGAATGTTGCCAACTTTTCTGATGCAAAAAGTTTAGTTTGTGTTATTTTTTGTTGTTTAGTCCTTTTGAATGAATGAAATTACACTCGTACTGTCTTAGTGAGGTCCTTTATTTTTCTATGTTTTGTATGTTGCTTTAGCTTGAAGTTGTTTTTGTTTTTAGCTTAATAGACGAGTTATTTAATTTTGTCGGATGATGATTGTTGAAAAGTGGCGGAACATGGTGCTTTAGAAATAAACACCACAGGACTTTTGTTGTGGTGTTTTTTTTTTTTTTTCATTTAATTTCTTAAACAAAAAAAGACAATTCATTCTGTTTTAATTTATAAAAGAAATATTATCTCGCGTTAGTAAAAAAAATAAAACCATAGTGGAGTCACAAGCATTTCTTTGGAATTATTGTCTCGAAGCTGGAATTTATACTCTTAGTACATTTATAGTTGATATAATGGTTTCTTTTAAAGAGAAGAAAGATATTTCAGCATTTTTTCCTAGTTTGGGGTGAAGTAGAATTTGAAAAAGTATTTCGAACAGTAATGTTGATTAGAAGTAAAAGTCGTGCAAAATATTTAAAATTAACTATGAAATCTGTTCAAATAGTCAGTCTTTTGCTACCTCACATTTTTTTGACAAAGTGCCTGAAACATTATTAAAAAAAGAACTTGATCGAAGCGGGTCGATATGCTTTTTTTCAGTTCAAAATTCTGTATGATACAGTTTATGAATAAACTTTCTAATTTAATTATGAAAGAGATGAACCGGTATTGTGGTCGAGATTATTGAAGTGAAATTGTTTAAACAAAGTTCCTTTATTGACCACAACAACAAAGTTAAAATTCAAATAAAAAATAAAACACAAACGCGAATTACTTTCGTTATGTAACGATTGTTAATTGCTGAAGATGGGTTGCATGTCAACCCGAAATGCATCCAAATAAAATTCATTGGGAAAAGTAATTCGCGTTTGTGTTTTATTTTTTATTTGAATTTTAACTTTGTTGTTGTGGTCAATAAAGGAACTTTGTTTAAACAATTTCACTTCAATGATACAGTTTGTTCATAATACCGCATCTTTTAAGTTCTGAATTTCAGAACACTGTACATTTAGAATACTGTACAACACAAACTTAGTTAAGTTAGGATAATGCTAAATTTAATTGAAAATAGTAAGTTTTGAGTGTTTTTTTCATTTGAGAGGAAAATGTTTTAGGAAATATGCACGTGACAAAAAATATGTGTCTCCCATCTCTCTACCACAAATTCACGACAGTTAATTGCACATTGACTTAAGTTATTGTAATCGATTCCATTTGTCTGAAAATTTTCTCGACGTTTCAAAGTCCCTAGAATCTAAATCAAAAAACTAGATGTCTGTGTGTGCATTCTTACATCCATACATTTAAAATACTTTTTTTTCGAACTAGCAAAAAAATCAACTTCAAAATAAAATTGTTTTAAAGATAATAACATCAAAAGATGCTGAAAGAACTTTACAAAAATTTGAATTGTTGTTTTTTTTTTTACTATAGCAATATAAAAAATGAAACTTTTGGTTGACCTAAATATTTCTCGAACCACTTAAACTTGCGACTTCAATCAAATTTTATATTATATAACGTGACGTATTGCCAAATTAGTAAATTTAATAAATACAAAAAAAATGAAAAAAATAGTTACCACCTCGAAATAAATTAAAAGTTAATTCTGTCGAACGTTCATCTTGAGTGACGTCGTAGTGACGATCAAAGTCATAAGTGTCAAACGTACCAACGTCTAACAATGAAAACTCAAATAATACCATTTATAGGCAGTGATGTTACTGCAGATATTGTATTTTTGTTGATCATACAAATTTGTATTGTACTACGGATGGCTTTTCCAAAAAAACACCAATAGAAAAATCGATACACATTTTTGATTTTTGACAAAGCTTTAAAATATCTGTATAGAAAATGGTCAAAATGTTAGAATAATATATTATCTTCTTGATTTGAAAAAATTTAAGAAAATCACACCAAAAAATGTTAAAAAATAGGGACCAGTTCTGCTCAGTTATAACTTTGTCGTGAATAGCAATAGATCTAAAAATTTGAAAAATTCTAAATTTACAAAGTTGTTCAGTTTATTTTAAGCAGTGGTAACTCATAATAATGATAGATAGTTGCTATTTTATGACAACATTTAATGGGCACGTTTTTTGTTTCTTTTTTATTTATTTACAATGTATTGTGTTCCAAATAATTTGTCAGTGAACCCATTAAATTTGAGTCCAGTAATCATTTATTAGCAGATATCTGTTGGTATTGTGAGTTGCTTCCTTTTTTGATATTACAAGACCTACCTTTGTACGAAACTTCAAGATTCTACGATGTCAGAAAATGCTTTATAGTTTTGATGATCTGTCAACTAGTAAGTAATTCAGTCAATAAGGGTTTTTGGCCAGTTTTGAAGTGCTGATGCTGTATAGTTCAAGAAATTTGTTAACGTGCAAGTTGTTGACTAGTTTAGTAAGCGGTGCAAATTGGAAGTTACTGGATCGATTGGTTCTGAAGTGTGGGTAGGTTCGAAAACCGTCTGAATTTGTTTTTAATTCCTGTAAAAAGGGTGTAGTCGTAGTGTCAGTATTTGACAGAGAAATACTGTACTTTGATCTTTTGTGTTTGTTTCTATTATGAGTTATTTTTTACACTTCAGAATTTTCAGAAAGTAGTTAGCTTATATCAAGCTTAAAACTACGATCAGAGGCTCATCATAATTGCATGTGTTAGTCAGAAAATAATACAATTAAAGCCTAACACACGCACAGAATACAAAACATAATTAACATTTAACATGAATTATTACAGAACAAAACAAAATAAAATAAAGAAGTTTACGATAGTGGAGCACCAGTTCTAAAGAATGATTTTAATCCCATCTTATTTAAATTTAAATCTATCGATGAACATTTTAAGTTATATAAAAAGCTCATTTCAGTCAGTGGACTCAATATGTATAAAATCATATGTACGCAGGTGATGAGTTCTCCCTCGGTAATTCAAATGTACACAAGATAGCAAATAAGGTGCATCAATTTCACCATAAATGAGTTGATGGAGAAATATTAAGTCATTATCAACACGTCTTTGATGGAGAGATTGAATTTGAAGAAGCAAAATATCATTAAAAATAAAGAATTGCAATATTTATAGTTAAAAGAAAGAAGTGAAGTGACTCCATAAAATAACCTAATCATATATAACGGAGGGATGGGATAAGGCGATACTCCACAAAAGATATGCTTTATTTTTAATTCGATTAATAATTCTATACAAAAAGCTTCATTCTAGTGCTATGAACACTAAGCTACAACATGTTAAGAAACATGCTCATTATCTTAATAAAAACTCAGCCTTTCATATTCAGCATAAATTAGAGCTTGACATAATATGTATGCGTAATATATATAAGAATTCATATCAATGTCACATCAGTGACATTTCTTGTAATACTTTTCGCACTCGCATCAAAATCCCAATACACCCTGATGTATTCTTGGAAAAGGGACATCTTTTCTTTCCTTTGGGTTTAATCTTATAAATTTATTACATTTTCCTCCATCATTAATGTCACAATATCACTCTATCAATCTTTGCATATAATATTGCCATCATAACTCTTGTACAAAACAATTTATAACCCCATCTTTCTGTATCCTATTTCAGTGTTTTCTGCTGCTGTTGTTGTTTTTCGTTGATAATATTACAACATTGTAAGCGTATATTTTTCACATATTGTGGGTGCTGCTTTTTTTTTCGGTTCAACAATGCTATGCAAAAAATTATTTAAATCACCTTTAATTTTATGTTTGTTTTAAAAATTTGACTAACAAAAAACTGACATTATTTTAAAAATTTGACTAACAAAAACTGACAAAATATAAATATGTTTGTTTGCTTATACATATACGTATCTAAACACGATCTAACTTCTTTTTAAAGAATATTTAATTATAAATTTACTCCACATTGCAGTAACCGACTATAATATTAAAAAGTATGAAGTCAATACCTTTCTATATTCTCCGGATACTTGGTTCGAAACCCATTTTTTATCAAATTTTAGTTGTTTTCGTAAGTTTTCGTATTTGTAAAAAAAAGTTATCATTTAGATTTTTCTTAAAAATTAATTAAAAATCAGCAACAATATGACAAATAAGTTTGTTTTCATGCACACTATCTTTCTTTTTCCGGGATATTTTAGTTGAATCACAATTTTTAACAATTTTTTGTAGCATGCATAGTTTTAAAGGTTGTTAATTTCTATAACAAAATGCCAAATAGCTTTGCCTTAGAAATGACCTTATGCTAACAACAATGTTTTGTATAGAATGAAATAATTTTTAAGTCAATACATTCATCAGTTCTCGAAATTTTCGAGTCGATGATCAGTTTTTAACAAATTTTTGTAATTTTGTATGAAAAAACTGTCGATTGCAATTATCAAAAAATACCAAATGTTAAAAATAATGTGTTGTATAAGCAAAATTTAAATTTAACCCAATATCTCAGCAACAATTAAGGATATGCCGAGACCTAACAGCCAAAAATTAAATTTTTAGTAGATTTTTTTAAGTTTTGTAAAAAAAACTTTGACTTCGATTTTTTCAAAAAGTCCGCCAGAGGTCAAAAATGTTATTCTTTGCTCCATAAAGTTATTTTGTGGTAATATCATTTTTTGTTCACAAAATATTAGAGGTGACAAAAATTTTGTTTTAGTTTTTTTTTTATTTATAAAAAAACGTAAGTTGAATGTTTCTTTAATTTATACCAATTTGGTCACAATATACATATGTATGTATATGTACCTAATACAAAATTTAATTGAAATCGCTACCGTTATTGTTTCAAATGATATTTGGGGGCAACCAAACTATTTTTTAAATTTCAATAGTAAAAAAACACCCACTCAATTTTCTTGTAAGTCTTTTCTGCAGTTTTTGATTGTAAAGAATGGTTGAATTTTAAGGGCCGATGTTAATTTCAAATAAAACACAAATTATTTAGAAAATTACTGTAATTTTCTTCTTAGATCACTCTTGGATTATAATTCCCTTAAATGCGGCACTTCTGCCTATTGACGAATCCACTGAGGTGAAAATGTGCTCATCACTGAAGATGATTTTCGTCGAAAACTCATCATCCACTGTTGCCATTTCTTGCCACTATTGTTGACGCTTGAAATGGTAAAGATGCTTTAGTTCTCAAGTCAATTGCACTTTCAAGCGTGTAAATATTAGTCTGTATGCTTAATATTCATCAACGACGAGCGTGAGAGCTGCAATTATTGGACATGGCATAGAGCTGAGGTGGAAAGCTCTTCAGCCACACTGTTGCGAACAGCAGCAATATTTTCTGCAGAACATGCTGTACGAGCATAGACTAGTGATTTCACATCTCCTACAGATCCAATTTGCTCCAATATTTGCACGATTTTTCCGATTGTACGCACATTTGAATGCCCATTTTCATAATAAGCCTGAATAACTCTAAATTGTTGTTCGATTGTGTTTCTTTCCATGGTTCAAATTGAGTAAGTCTGAAATTGAGAAATGTCAAATGAAATTAAGAAAAAAACTTGTCGTTAAGGTGTGCTTCACATTCAACATCGGCCCTTAAAATGTATCCACATTTTATTATCTATAGAATAAAATTCATTTGAAGTCGATATCTCTGTTCTTGAGATAAGGTTTTAAAAAAAAATATATTCCAAACGCACTCACATCTCTAAGAACTTTTTATAATATTCTAGGGACGTTTCAAGGTCGAGAACAGTCAAAATTTTCAATCCGACAAATCGGACCGATTACAATAATTTTCTATAGAAAGTTCAAAATTCTTTTGTCATTTGATATCCAAAAAACGGACAAAGAATTCGATAGTGTTTTTTTGCACAGCACTGTACATCAGTTCCACACGGAATACTTCTGTTAAAATAATTTTCTTTTTTTTTACTTTGCTCGAAACAAATTCCATTGTCCAGAAGACGAATTCTTCTTCATTCTATTTTCATCCGTGAGTTCATGCAAAAATGCAAATTAATTTATCAAAACATTCGTCAAAATAGAGAATCGAGAAAAAGTTAAAATACACTAAGGGGTCGCACTTGTTTGCTTTGAAAAATGTGTACAAAATTGGAGTTCTCAGAATTGGATTATTTATTTTATAATTTTGTATGTTTTTCACGAAATCTTCTGTTAGGCGGGTTGAAGTGTCTTTAAAAATATAAAGTTCTGCAAATTTGAAACAATTTTAGAAACTAGAAAATGATTTGAAGTAATTCGAGTGCGAATTAAAAAATATAAATCCAGAGTTTTTAACCTTCCTTCAACAAATTGATTTTCATGAATCCAATGCTTATGTAATAAAAGCAAATCAGAAAATCAATAGATTTTTCCACAAACTGGAACAAATGTTAAAACCTATTTACATGTTTTTATTTTTGTGTTCTTTTATTTTTCTTGTTTATTGCCGGTCGTTGATTTTGCATTGATGTCGATTATATTTGTTGTTGTTGTTGTCAAAATGACGTTAATCACACAAGGTTGTTGCATGACGAACAAGTCTAAAGAGGTAAATGAGAACAGAAGAAAATAAATGGAACGAAAGGAAACAGAGCGAAATGTAAATATAGGTTTGCGCGCCAATTTTGTTGACTCTATTTTTTATTTTTGTTTTATCGTGACAAGAATTAAAATAATTATACTTGTAAGTTATCATCATATGCATAATGAAATAAATATACATGAGTGATTATATAGGGAAATAAAATGCTTGGAATGCAAAGAATTTAAATGCGTTTTTTTATGTGTCGCGAAATATTTTAATTAGATATTAATATAGGCTTAATTATATCGGAAGAAATGCAGTCCCAGAGGTGACAACGGAAAGTGGCGTCTAGTAAAATATTTAATTCCTGTCGGCCGGGGATGTTTGTCGACATTATGGCGCTTGGATCTTGCATCTGTTTGTAAATAAAACTGAATTTGCTTGTTGTATTTATGTGAATTAGATGTAGATGACACGTAGTAAGCTGAGTTTAAGTCAATTTATACAGCTTTTTAAATTATTTTACGAAAATTAGAAAACTATACGACTTTTTTTTAAATAAACCGTGTAATTTTCTATTTATGTTTGCAATTTTGTCTAATGTTAAAAATAATGGGGAATGTTCTAAGCGTGTGAATTGGTCAAATTTAGTTAAGTAGCAGTCAATTTTGAAGTAAAACAAAATGTTGTGTGATTTTTTCAGTAACCAGAATGGCCTACTTTGTTTTTCTAAATCGCCTCGGGGGATTAAGATGGCAAAGATACCGTAGAGATTCGATGATAGCAAAGCTAAAAATATAATCTAAGTGACATATTGTCCTCAGCATGCGGAAGCTTATCCTTTTACGGTATCAAGAATTCAAAAGATCGCTCCTTAACACTAAACTAGAAAAAGCAACACCACACCATGAAAATCCTTTTCTTGAAATCGACCAACATACGAGTATCTTTCGCAGTCAAACCTACATACGTTTATTTTTGTTTCATCATTAAACATCGGTTGCCTTGTCAAAGTAATTACCTATTATTTTGAACAGCTGTGTTAGTAATTTTTTGTTGAGTTTCTGAGCGTAGTTATGTACATATGTGTAGAGTTTCATGACACGAAAAATCTTTTAAGTATTCATATATTTTTGAAATCAAAGTCTAAATAAACGTTATTTAAACTAAAGGGCAAAATATTTACCTCAGCAATTTTAATATGTTTGGTGAATTTATTTTAATAATTATCATCATTATCAACGTTAAGAGCGCTACGTCCAATTTATGGTCGTCAAAATCGTCCTAGCAGATCAACAATATTGAGCGTCTAGTGGACAAATTTGAATACACAGGCACAGTACAAAATGTTCTCGTGCCAGTAAGACAAAGAAGTGCCCGTAGTGTCGAGAATATTGCTGCCGCTGAGGCTTCAGTTGCAGAAAGCCCAAATGTGTCTCTCACACGTCGTTCTCAAGCGTTGGGCATCTCTGTGACGGCGTTGTGGCGAATTTTTCGAAAAGATCTTGGCCTACATTCTTACAAGATTAAATTGGCTCAAGAACTGAAGCCGCTTGACCACCAGAAGCGTCGTATGTTCGTGAATTGGGTTGAGCAATAACTTGGAAAATCGGATTTTTCTGGCTGAATGGCTTCTTCAATAAACAAAATATGCGGTATTGGTCATCATTGCATCCCAAAAAAATTACGGTTTGTTGTAGTTTATAGGCCGGCGCGGCGCAGGGGCGTCATTGGGCCGTACTTCATCCGTAATGATCAAAACCGGGACGTTACTGTGAAAGGGGATCGCAACCGTTCAATGATAACTGAATATTTTTGGCCCCAATTGGATGATATGGACTTGGAGGGCATGTGGTTGAAACAGGACGGCCGGCACTAAAAAGCCACACAGTGAATGTCACAATCAATTTATTGGAAACCAAGTTTGGTCGCTTGGCCGCCTCGGTCGTGCGATTCTACGCCGTTAGACTACTGCCTGTGGAGCTACGTCAAGTCTGTGGTCTATGCCAACAAGCCAGCGATGAATGATGAACATCGTACGAATATCGAACGTGAAATTGCAGCAGTATCGGCCGATTTATGCTTGAAAACCGTCGAAAATTGGGTTCAGCGTCTGGACTTCTGCAAGCGTGCCCGTGGTGGCCATGCAAATGAAATCGAGTTCCATACATAATGGCATCGAACTTACTTTCACAGGAATAAAGAATTTCATTGATATCCAAAACCATTTTTGTTTTATTTCAAAAAACTTTTGAAGCGCTCTTATTGAAAAACCAGATACATACAAAAATGGTGTGTGTATTCGAACGAACTATTAGCTAGTTTCCCGGTATTTCATATTTTTTTTAATTAATTTTTATGAGCGATCTTGTTTCGTGGGTGGTGTGAATGAAGCCCATCTCACCTCATTCCTTAGGAACACATCATACCGGAAACAAAAACTCATCCCAAGAAAAATGTAACACTTGCAAACAATGTTATCGAAGATTAATGGTTTTTATCTTTCCTATTCCCAATTGAGTTTAAGGTTACTCCAAATAATTTGCAAATGTTTCTACAAAGTGAATGAAGAATTATTTTAGCAGAATTTTGTAGGGTAGATTAATATTAAAGGAACCAGGATGGAAAACATAGTTTGTGGTCATAAGACAAAATTATGTTTACTCTCAGAGAACCAGGTATGGAGATATTAACCCAATTTAATGATTTAGGATAATCTTAGGGATGTGAAATTAGGCCGGTATGTACTATGTAAGCACTATAGCGGCAATTGTTTGGTTTTCCCAGACTGAAAATGAACAAAAACTGTACGTGACCGAATTATTATTGATCCAAAATTGAAAAAAATCGAAATTCTGTTAATTTCATAAAATGCAACTGGAACTAACTACAGACTTAAAATATATTTTGATTAAAACAAAATTTTACTTAGCAAAATGGTTTTAACTTTTTTTGAAATTTCACATATAACAATTAATAATTGATATATTGTTCGTTAATTAAAATAATATAGCAAATGGAAGTTTTAAATAAAACATTTCTTCAAATAAATCAACTTTATAAACGTGTAAATAATTTAAAAGTATGACAGTAGTTTAACTTAAAAAAAAAATACAAAAATTGTTAACTACACTTTTTACGATAAATACACGTCAGCTAAAATATACTCAAACACAAAAATGTGCCATGGATCAATAATATTGCTTACTTAAATACCAAGCTATAATTACCAAAGGTTATTTAAAAGAGCAACAACTAGACAGATTTTTTTCTTGCACAACAAATTTACAAACATTGACGATAGTTAATCCAATTATTCCAAACAAATTAAAGTACTCAACTTGACAGAAATTTAACCTTTGACCATCAATTTAACAGCTTTATTAATCTGTTATAAAGTTAAGAACGATATTGTTAGTTTTTGTTTCAGTTAACGTAAAGAACACAAAACCTGAATGGTCAAAATGTATTCCTAAAAAAGATCTGATTTGCCATCATTGTTGACGTGCAGGTATTCCTTCACACATGTTTTTGATTTTGACTAAAAACATGTAATAATTATTCAAAACTTGGTGTATCAGTTATCACAAAAAAGCACAATGTAAGTTTTTTCGCTTCCTAAACCTTTAAACCTTTCAAATTTTGTCATTAAAAAATATAAAAATGTATCCAATCATTTAACTTCTTCTAAACTTTTATCTGAATCAAACCACATACTAATACATAAGGACAAAAAAAAAATCAGTTTTCCTTCCAATAATAAACAAAAAACATTCAGTCGTCTGGTATAAAAAGGATTACTCATTTGAAAGCCCTACAACATCCTGTACAAATCTCAATACATAATTCACAAAAAATCCAATCGATCAACTCTTTATTTTCAATTTGTCTGGCTACCAAGGACTTTTCCATCGACCATAAAAAAGGACTTGCTTTTCCTTTTTCTGTAGGTATTTGTGTAGTTCATGGATCCATATATACATATATTCGCTCAACTAAATCGATGGAAGGACACAATGAATTTTTGAGTGTGTCCTTATACCGATACCACATGAATTTTAGAAGAAAAATACAAATAAGAAGAAAAACAAAATTCAAATGTTCACATTCATCAATTAAAATGTGTACAGACGGAAAAGTAAAAACAAATTTGAAAATTGCAAGTGTAATTGCGGACAAAGCACAAAAATTTTCATACGAAGCAAAAGAAATGTAGGTACCGAATCTACCCATCTGCAAGTTTTCATTCCATTTTCAAATAATTGATTTGGAATCTTTTGTTTGAAGTGGTTTTTATGGTTCTCGCCGCCACCGCGCGCCGGCCGCGCGCCGTGTCGCATGTGCATTTCTATACTTCAGGACTAGGTGTTTGATTCTCAAAAACCACTTTAACACATAGATATGTCCGACCCGCACCTATTATACTCCGCACCATCATCATCATCGGTTTTAAAAATTGTACATATACTCTTTTGAAGTTTGATCTTTAAATTTTAGGAAAGAGCTGCTATATTTAACTTTGAAACATGGAGAGAATCAGGGAGAAAAAGACGAATTCGCTAAATACCTACCATTGCAGCCTATAATTAAACTTTGAAACACGGGAACAAGAAAAAATAAATAAATGGCAAATACATTTTAGGATCCTCATAGCCTTTCTGATGAATTTGTAAATTCTAAAAATAAAAACTGTTTAACAGTGGGGTGGTTCTTATTATATTTATTACATTTTTGTTCGAAAATAATATTATAAATTTAACTGAAAATAAATAAACGGAGATACTTTAAGTTATAGTTCAATTATCAAAATTTTCGATTTAAGGGTGTTTCTTTTAAGTACATAACTTTAAGTTGGCAACACTAAATATAACCTGGTGGCTAATTTATCAGCTTTTAAGTGATTTATTTTAAGTCACCGTTCCATCCAAAAAAATTGACGGGTTATCTTAAAGGGACTTGACAACTTTGAAATTAATTTGTGAACGAACCCTTTTAATTATAATTTCACTGTCATTGTCAATTTCTAGAAATTATAAACAATATTCGAAGTCGGTAACCCAACTTTAAGAGCGTAAACTCCAATTCTCGGTCGAAATTGTTTGCCATAGTAGACATGCAATAAGAAATTTAGTGCAAAACTTTGAGTCTGCATATTTTTGTATTGTGTTGCCATGTCAGTGAGACAACACGTTGATCGAAGTGTCGAAAATATCGCTGCAATTCAGGCGTCCGTATAACAAACGATCTAAATGAAAAAATGAATTCCACGGCTTTTTCAAGAATTGGGCATTGCTCTGACCACATTGTGGCGTGTTTTGGGTGAGGATCTTGGTTTATAACCAAGATCAAGCTGACTTGTGTCAGCATCGTGATGAACCAATTTAAGCTACCCAAAATGAATTCATTTATATGCAATTTGTCAAGTCCTTTTTGAAAAACCCTCAAATATAGTCAAAGCCGATTTTACACAAAATCAAAGAAAGTTCCACGTTTGATCTTTAAGACTGTATTTCACTTCGCTTCTGTCGATAAGTCTTCATATGTTCTTTCAATTATTCTAAACTGGGCCTAAAATATTGAAAACAAAATTTCTGTTATGTTTCTTTAAAAAAAAGATGACCAATATATGTGTATCCAATTTTAGTTTTTTTTTTTTAGTAAAATTTAAAATAGTTCCTTTGTTTTTGTAAAATCTTTTTACAAAAAGTTCCATTGTGCGTCGCGTCCCGTCCCATCGTTGTCGGTCGCTCGCCAGCCACCACTAATAGGTACTCTTGTACTACCTAACCCGCATATGCATTCATTCACTTTGTATAAATATCTCAAACGAATCTGGATAAAATATCCAACAAATGCAAATATTTACACTTCACTTAAAGCGAAAGTAAATGCGCGATTGTGTGATGTGTGATGCACAGCGGCTTGCCGTATGATTTTGTTTATTTGTTTTCAAAATAACATGTAACACTGAAGGTGTGTTTTTTTGTTTTATTTTTGTTGTTGTTTTTCTTTGAGGTCTACATTTTTAGGCACACAAAGTCGAGGTACGCATAATAATAAACACATGTACTTTTTAAGATAAAGTAAAGTGCGTTGTTTTAACATTCTTGTTGTTGGTAGATATTTATATTGTATTTAGTCTTTGATTGTAAATTTATCTAAAAAAATGAAGATGTAAAGAATTTTAATTAAATTTTGTGTAGGCAGTCCTTGACTTATGAACCATTTTATAATGATATAATTAAATAATGGGCCTTAGAAAATCGGTGGGGAATGTATTTAATAATTGAACTTTCAAAAAAGGGTAATACATTTACAAAATTTAAGTATAATTAAAGAAGAACAATATTGGACATTTATTTTTTAATTATTTAACATTTTATTCCAAAATTGAAGCTGGGATTTTATGACAATCTTCAAAAGATTCTAAAGCATTAAATTAAACAATTGCTATGTGATTATAACATTTAATAAAGTTAGTACAGTGACATGAAAACATTGGGTAAATGTTATGTTGTCGAAACATAGTTGTATTGAATATTGTAAAGGCTTTCGAATAGGGACGATTTGATTTTGATAGCTCGTGGCCTTTGTTTTTTTTTTTAGTTACTGGCCAAAATTCTTCATTTAATCAGTCGCTAAAGACAAATCATCATCCTGAGTTATAGTGTAGAACAACTCTTACTACTTACTTACTTAAGGTGGCGCTACAGTCCTGTGTGAACTAGGGCCTCACCCAACAAACTTCTCCATCTAGCTCGGTCCCTAGCTAGATGTCTCCAGTTTCGCGCTCCGAGTTGGGTGAGGTCACCTTCCACTTGTGCGCGCCATCTGATTCGCGGTCTTCCTCTACTGCGCTGTCCTGTAGGTGTGGATTCGAAGACTTTCCGGGCCGGAGCATTGGTTTCCATGCGCTCTACGTGACCCAGCCATCTTAGTCGTTGGACTTTTACCCTTCTGGCTAAGTCTACGTTACTGTACAGCCCGTACAGCTCGTCGTTCCATCTTCTCCTCCACTCCCCTTCGATGCATACGGGGCCATAGATCACACGAAGAATCTTTCTCTCGAAACGACCCAAGTAGCTTTCATCCGCTTTTGTCATAGTCCATGCTTCTGCACCGTATAGCAGGACGGGGATGATAAGGGTCTTATATAGCGACACTTTGGTCCTTCGAGAGAGTATTTTTCCACTCAATTGCTTTCTTAACTCAAAGAAACAGCGGTTAGCAAGAGTTATTCTTCGTTTGATCTCAGCGCTGGTGTTGTTTTCTGCGTTTACCGCGGAGCCTAGGTAGACGAAGTCCTTGACTACCTCAAAGTTACGTCTGTCGATGGTGACGTTTTGACCAAGACGTCGGTGTTGTAGGTCCTTTCTTGATGACAGCATGTACTTTGTTTTGCCCTCATTAACCGTTAAACCCATTTTTGCCGCCTCTGCCTCAATACTCACAAAAGCCCCATTGACATCACGCTGAGTTCTTCCGATTATGTCAATGTCATCAGCATATGCAAGTAATTGGACAGACTTTTGAAAGATAGTGCCTCTAGTGTTGACGTGTGAGCTTTGCACTATGCTTTCAAGTACGATGTTAAAAAAATCACATGACAGCGCATCACCTTGTCTAAAACCTTTTTTGACATCGAAAGGTTCTGTTAAGTTGTTTCCAACCTTTATGGAGCAGCGTGAATTCTCCATGGTCATCCTGCACAAACGGACGAGTTTGGCGGGGATGCCAAAACTAGACATGGCTCTATACAGTTCGTCCCTGTAGATACTGTCATATGCGGCCTTGAAATCGATGAAAAGATGGTGGGTGTCGATTTGGTGTTCTTGGGTTTTTTTCCAGGATCTGCCGTAATGTGAATATTTGATCGACTGTGGACTTTCCTGGTCTAAAACCACACTGATAAGGACCTATCAGGTTGTTGACGATGGGCTTTAGACGTTCACACATAACGGCAGAGAAGATTTTGTAGGCGATTTTAAGTAGACTGATTCCTCTATAATTGGTGCAGTTTAAAGGGTCTCCTTTTTTCAGGATCGGGCAAACAATACTGAGGTTCCATTCATCGGGCATGCTTTCTTCCGACCATATCTTACAGATAAGTTGGTGCATGCTCCTAACCAACTCATCTCCAGCTGCTTTAAAGAGCTCGGCATTCAGGCCATCCGCTCCAGCGGCTTTGTTAGACTTCAGCTTAGATATAGCAATCTTTACTTCGTCTTAGTCGGGAGGACGGGATTGTTGGCTTTCGTCGTCTATATTGAATGGATCATCCTGCCTGACAGCGGAATTCGGTTCGTCGTCGCCGTTATACAGTCTGCAGAAGTGGTCCTTCCATATCCTCAGCATTGACTGCGGTTCCACTATGATGTTTCCACTTTCGTCTTTGCAGCCTTCGGTTCTAGGTTTATGTACTTGTGAATTTCGTTTCACCTGTTCATAAAACTTTCGAACTTCATTTCTGCTTTTAAACCTCTCAACATCTTCGACCGCACGCTTCTCATGCTCTCTCTTTTTCCTTCTGAGAAGTCGGTGTTCGTCTCGCCTCTTCTGCTCATAGAGCTCATGAGCAGCTCTCGTCCTTTTATGCAGCGCCGCTTTGCGTGCCTGTTGTTTGGCTGCATTTGCCTGCCGACATTCCTCATCAAACCAGGGGTTCCTTGTTGGTGGTTGCTTGAAACCCAGCACGTCAGAGGCGCTTCTCTGAGTGCATCTTGGCAATGTTGCCACTGGTTTTCTATACATTGTGTTGGCAGCACAGAACTTCGAGAGAGGTTACTTGTAACTCGGTCGGAGAAGGAGTCGGCGATCTCTTGCGATTGTAGCCGTTCGACGTTGTACCTTCTTCCAGCATCTCCCTGTTTTGCCTTGGGCCTGGAAACCCGAAGTGCTACCTTGGCTACAACCAGGTAGTGGTCCGAGTCGATGTTAGCTCCTCGGAAAGTTCGGACATCCATGATGCTGGAAGCGTGTCTGGCGTCGATCGCAATGTGGTCAATCTGGTTGACGGTAGTTTGATCTGGAGATCTCCAAGTTCCTTTGTGGATGTTGAGGTGTGGATAACGCGTACTGGCTACCATGACGTTTTGCCCCGCAGCAAAATCTATGAGCCTGAATCCGTTGTCGGAAGTGTTGTCGTGCAGGCTGTTTTTCCCGATTATTCCACCAAAGATGTCTTCCCTTCCTAGCTTGGCATTAAAATCGCCCAGGACGATTTTAATATCGTAGCTAGGACACTGCTCATATGTTTTGTCTAAGAGCTCGAAGAACATATCTTTGGTGTTGTCATCCTTCTCTTCTGTGGGGGCGTGCGCGCATATCAAGCTAATGTTGCCGAATTTAGCCTTGATGCGGATGGTCATGGGGCGCTCATTGATGCACCTATAGCTCAAGACTTGTTGCCTAAGTCTGGCTCCAATGACAAAGCCGCATCCAAATAAGCGCTGTTGGTTTTCTCGGTAGCAGTCACCATAGTAAATATCGCAGTTTTTCATCCTCTTTTTGCCCGGCCCATCCCATCGTATTTCCTGAATGGCGGTGATGTCTGCTTTATAGCAGTCTAGGGCCTCCGCTAATTTTTCGGCTGCACGTGGTCTGTTAAGGGACCTAACATTCCACGTACATATCCCAAGTTCGTTGTCCTTAATTCGTTTGCTTAGGTTGTCAACAGTAAATCCTTCCGTATCCGAGGCTTGTTGGTGCTTCGCAACTATGAAATTTTTAAGTGGTCAGGAAGTCACCCTGACGGCACAACCCCCAACCTGGAGGGCCAGACCCTTAGTATAACTCCAAGGACGGGGAGCCGGATAAACCGCTCCTTATAGGCCTGGGCTCCGAATAAGTCGTAGAAGCCCTATAAGGTGTTCACTAAGTAGCTCAACCTTACTGGAACTGTAGACGCCACCGTTGATTCCATCTCGGGAATTCCTCCGCTGCCGTCTGGATAAGGAGAGGTGCCTTAGTGGACGCACCTCTCCCCCCTCTCTCGTTTGCTGCCCCCAACAACTTTCCACTGGGGTTGGAACCCAATCTCCAGTTGAGGTACTAGGCACCCGATGTTCACCACGGGGAGGTGAGAGTAGGAGTTGATAGACAGAGGTTTGTTTTGAGAAAAACCTGTGGACGCTTGTGTCCTCTTGAATGCACATGTCTACCATTTAAACATCGTCGAACAACTCTTGCCTATGATAAAAATTTAATATCAAAATCGGTGTTCTCTAGTACTAACGATGCCACAGACCACGAATTTTGCTTCGTGATTTGGGCCTTCAACCTTACAAAATCCAACTCACCCAAAAGCTAAACCAAACAACCATACGCATCGTGGCGTTTCGTGTGTTCGCTAGTTAGATTTTGGAGCAGTTGTAAGTTGATTCCAACTTTAGTCTCATCTTTAGCAATCAGGCTTGTGATACCTTAAGGTATTGAAATTCCCTTTAAGAGTGATTAAACCTTTGATATTATGAGTTGTCTTTTTCTAGCCATTTACATTCTTTGATGAAGCCTAATAGGCTGCTTAATGAAATATCATCAATTTTTTTTAAGAGCATTGAAATATTGTTGCATAAGAAGTGGACTGTAGTCCAAATCAAAATTCAAGTTTTTATTGTTTTTAAAGATAAATCGTTTCAATATTTAGCTTAGCAACTTCTCATGTTGCCTGGACCTACAAGAAACTAGAACAATGCTGAAGCTGAAACTGGGTTCTTATGTATTTAAACCGAGTTCAATAATTCAGAACCATTTTGAACCAAAAACCAAGCAGACGAGAAAATCAAAAAAAAATCAGATTTGGTAACGTCGACCCGAGTCACTTAAGCCTTATTAGGTTATTTTGGTTTTTAACAGGACACATTTTTAAAAATGTTTAAATATGAGATTCAAACTTCGTCGTAAATTAATTAAAAAATAATCATACTAACTTTTTTTAAATTAAATAAGATACTTTAAGATATACTAAAATGTATTTTTCTAAAAAAAATATTTAAAAAAAAACAAAAATCATCTGAAAATGTTGAATTATTTGTTTAGTAAATTAGATTCTCTAAATTTATATTGTAATAAGTTTTTCCATAAAGTGAAAAATAACACTTTTCGTTGGCTACATCTACACTTAATATTATAAAGAGGAAAGATTTGTATTTTTGTATGTAACGAATAAACTCAAAAAGTACTGGACCGATTTTAATAATTCTTTTTTCATTAGAAAGCTACATTACCAGTGAGTATCATAGGCTATATTTAGTAATAGATTATACATTTTTAGAAATTCCTATTAAAACCAACCGAAGGTGTAAAAAAATTTGCCATAAAATGTCTTTCATCGCATTCGCTGCGATGAGTATTAATGATAGGACAAAAAATGTTTTCTAATTTAGTGATTCATGGTCGTTTTAATTAGCATGCTTATAACTTAAATATCTGTACTTATTTATGTCTACCCGTGCGAAGCCGGGACGGGCCGCTAGTCTTAAATTAAGAGAAAGATTAGCTAACAGTCTCATATCTCATATCACACATAAAAAAACGGTGTTGCACACGTGAACAAGAGATCTTTAAATTAAATTCATTTATTCACCTAATTAGAGTGGAGAGAGTTATAACTACAAAAGGCTACAGAAGATCCAAAAGTAACATTAATGCCCTTAATGTTTATGAGGTTTTACGCAAATGAAATTAACTCCCACCGATTATCGACATTATCGTCAATTAAAACTTAATTTTAATAAGCCTTGAGCTTTGAACAATTTTGTTCCTAGAAAGATGTCTATAGAGGATATTTTATAGCTTATATATTTCCGAATAAGATAAGTTTGGACTATTCTTTGCCACCATAGCCTTTTATCCGTTTAAGATAATGACCACAACAACGCGGTACTAATGGTCTTTTTGTTTTAATATAAGCTGTCTAAGAACCCGAAATTGTAACGTAAATTTGTATAAACAAATAATAACTTGGGAAAAACACCATCAAAACATCAAAATAGCGAAATAAGCTTGCAATTATATTTTATTGAAACGATAAACGTTTTGAAAATTTGAAAACCAAAAGTTACGCTATTTCATTTGAGTTTGTAATTTTGTCTAAAATGCTCTTCAGCTGTTGGATTCATTAAACCACAAATGAGTAGAAAGCTTTTATCCACTAACATTCCCTTTCATAAAAATTTATTAGTACTTTATTCGCTCGTTAGTAAAAAATTGTATAGCTTATTATATTATAAGTGACATTTTTAATCATAAATGAAAATAAATAAATAAAGCTTATTATATTGTTTTTGCTAAAGAACATGTAGCTTTCAAGATCATCAGGCAGTAATAATCTTCATTTGTCGTTTAAGATTTAAAACTTTTGCGGCGATTACAATAATTTGGTGAATAGTGCTCGATATGTCTTACTGATGCACTAAGAGCTGACAAAAACAATGCTTCTGATTGATTTATTATCTAAAAAAATAAAAAACAACAGATTAAAGAGTATTATTTCATTTATCCTGTTTTGTGTTGTTAAAAAATGTGTTTAAAGTGTCAAATAACCCTTAGACTGCTTCGTAAGTTTGAAAAGGTTAAAGGTCAAAGAAATTAATTTTTCGTTATTATATTATAACACTTATTATCAAATTTGTAGGTGAACGATTCACAAAAACTATAACAAAAAATGTTTCAATCAAAACTTGTCGCAGATAGAAAGATTTAAAACTTTGACAATTTGTATATGTTCAACAAAAAACTTCCATATCTTTTGACGCAGTCACAAAATTTAATGTGACTTATTAACCAAAGTTTGGCACGCGTCGTTATGTAAAGTTTCTTTTCACAAGTTTTTAAATCATGTTAGTAATCTAAATACATTAAACAAAAATTGAAAACATTTCATAATAATTTCTTAGTGAATTTTTTTCAAATTGCTCAAAATTTGGCACGACTTTTTGTCATGAATCACGATTTTGGTGATAAATATAACTTCTTTGTATAGTTTTCGAAATAATTACTGTCATAATCATGTTATTTATGATACAGCAAATGAATGCGAAATTAAAGAAGTATAAGTTATAATTTCCTATTAATTTATGCATTTAATAAAATCTCAAATAAACGTTCTCTAACGATTATTTATGTTTAACTTAAGTAAGTTAAATACTTAGTGGACATGAAAAATTCTAATTTATTAATTGATTTAAATAATCATTAAAGCGTATTTATGGTTCTGCTTTTAAAGCTCTTTCTGAAATAAGCTTGTATGTATGAAAAAAAAACTTGAGTCTAAAAGTTAGGTATAATACCAGATCGGAGACCTGAATTCGTTTGGTACTAATCGCCCCATGCACAATTTTACTCCCATTATCCTCACTTGTTATTAAATATTAATAAACTTAGCAATAAAATTAAAACGTAGACACAGCAAATTACTAACATGTTACTGTGTCAAAGTTTTCATTAAAAAGAATTATTGTACATAATTGCCAATTTTCTGTGGTATAAAATGCCATGAAGAAATAAATACCTTAACCAATTGAAACACGATAACCTTGAAGCCCTTAGATTGTACTAACTTTCGTGTGTTTGTTTTTGTGGTAAATAATTAAGGCAAAGCATGAAACTTTGAAACTAGGGAGTAATGTCAAATATATTTTATTTGACCTTCTTATGGAATAGAAATAAAAATTAACATGATTGTTATCCTATAATCATCCTATAAGTCTTAAAGTAAAAGTTTGCATGTGAAAGAAAAATAATTATTTTGCATGCTTTGAAATTCCTACAGGTCGTAATGGATTTTTATTTGAATTGTAATTTTCTTCGAATTTCATTTTTAAATACATAAATATAAAATTTTGAAAAACTTAATTAAATCGGAAGAACGTATGTACCATACAGGGTGTTCGGTATAAACAATGAGTAATCCTAAAACAACGTTTAACCCACTTCAAAACTACTCTGAAACCTGTCCAGCTTGAAAAATTATAAATATTGGTTAAAATTAAATTGACGCCAGAAACTTCATTTTTTATTTCATATTTATCCTTTTTTTTAACCTCAATCAGACATAGAGGCATAGAGCTTTAAGTTGGCAACACTATTTTTACTATCGGTCATTTTAGCAGTTGGCAATTGAATTATTTTTAGTTTGGTTTGGCATTCAATATATTTCTAAAAACGAAATTGAGCAGATTCAATTTCATAATCATGGTTTTGTTATAGAATGGTTTGGCAATATGAGAAAGCTAACTGGGACGATCTCAACGACTTCTTCAAGAACTTTAACTGGTCACTATGCTTCCTCGATAGTGACTTGAATTCCAGACCAGATATGGTTACAAACTTATTTCTTTGTAGGATAAGAAATTTTCACCCAAATAGGGTAAAATCTATCAAACCCAAAGAAAACTTATGGTTTAATTCAAGCTGTAAGGAGGAACAAAGATGTAAGTATCCGGATTTACAAAGCCAACCCCACTGAAGAAAACTGAAATAAGTTGAAACAAAATAGAAATATCTATAACAGATACTCGACGCCTTCAATTGTTGCATGACCAAAAATGTCGCAAAGGTAGTCAAAATTTCGGGTCACTTGTAAAAAATGTGCTCAAACTCTATGTCATCGTCGTCGGTTCCTACGTTCCTTTCAAATGAGTGGCATGACTCCTCCCGTACTTGAAAGCGTAAACAAATGTATTTGACGAAACTTCTTTGGCACTCGTACAGTTGCTATAATACCTAAAGATGTTGACATTTACAAATTCGCTGGCCCTGATGGTATCCCCGCTATTGTTCTGAAGGGTTGTTCTTTATCGCTGGCAAAACTACTGCGTCAGCTTTTCCACCTGTCCTATTCTACACGTCTCTTTACGCGGATGGAAAACAGCATTTGTCTAGCCTGTTCCTAAAAAAGGTGAATCCTCCTCCCCCTCTAACTATCGTCCAATTGTATTAAGGTCCCTTCTTTCCTCCAGGGTCATATAAACGCTGATCAAACAGCTTAAGAGACATCTTGAAGAACGAAAGCTTCTTAATGACCGGCAGTATGGCTTTCGTAGCAATAGGTCGATAGCTTATCTAACCGAACAGTGGAACAAATCTTTACAACGTTTTGATATTTCAAAGACATTTGATAGAATTTGGCATCAATTCTCTCTTATCGAAAATGTGTGCATTTGGTATTGATGAATCTCTTTGTTGGGTTAGAAATTACCTTCGAACCGTTCAATTCAAGTAACAAAATAAACGCTGGATGTGCCCCAGGTCTCCGTTTTTCTTATTTTTATAAGTGATCTTTTGTCTAAAACTTCTAACTTACTTAATTGTTTCGCTGATGACAGTACCTTTAGCTTTTCATATTCGTTTTAAGATTCTTGTCCTTGTCCTTCGGATGTGGACTGATGCCGAGGGCAGTGTGTGATAAGTTCATTACTTGCATCGAGAAGACTGAACAGCTTTTAGTTCTAGGTATGTGCATCACAAACCATCTTTTGTGGAGTAATCACGTATTTGAAGTCGCAAAAAACGCTGCTAAGTGTTATGAATTTCTACGACGATGCAAAAAGAGTTTTACCCCTTCTGATCGGGCTATAATTTACAAAGCTTTTATTCGTATTGTAGTACCTGTGGCATGATGGTTATTGCGTTGGACTGTCATGCCAGAGGTTTTGGGTTCGATCCCTGCCTATGCTATCGAAAGTTTTTTCACGTGTACTGGCCCTTGCGAGGAATTGACAAATTCTCCAAGAGTAATTCTTGTCATGAAAAGTGCTTTCTCAAATAAGCACTTTTAATAATAAATAAAAAATATAATTGTCATATTTAAGCTGAGGCCACAATAACGTACTTAAGGTTTTTGGATAGAATTGAAAAGAGAGCTCTAAAAATGAAAATGAAAATGAAAAAAGGCAATCGTTCTGTTACTCAGATATTTGCAAGGTCTTATGCTTATCATCTTTGTTTTATTCCATTTCAAAGTAACTCTAGGTTAGGCTAGGTTTAAGTGGCTGTTGGTTGGGAAGTCCAACACACTTAGACCAAAATATGGTCCGTTGTGATACCACATGGATCAGTTAATCAGCTTAACTCGTTGAACCAATTGGAGCTTCGAATGAAGCGTAGGAGACAAATAATGTCAGAATTTTTTAGATCGCTGGTATCGTTAAAGTAGTAGTCTCCAAGGTGGTTTCTACGTCTTTGTGATAAGGCAGGGCATGTGCACAGAAGATGAGAGATTGTCTCTTCTTCGTCCATGCAACTCCTACAAAAGTCATTTGCAGGGGCTCCAAGTCAAATAGCATGCCTTCCTATTAAGCAGTGCCCAGTCAGGACACCTATAACGTAACTAATGTGCAATCTACTCAGAGAGATTAATTGTTTTGAGCGCCTGGCGCTAAGATTAGGCCAAATTAGTTTAGTCGCTACACAGGTGTTGGTGTTATTCCACCTGAAGTTTGTTTTCTCTATGGTATCTTGCTCTAGCATGAGTTTACATGTAGCTAAGGGGATACCTATGCTAGCATTGTGAGCCAGCAGAGGTAAAGTTGTTCCGCTTTTTGCAAGTTCGTCAGCTTTGCAATTTCCTGAAATGTCTCTATGGCCCGGCACCCAAAAAAGGTGAATGTTGAACTGTGTAGCCATCTCCGTAAGAGATTATCGACAATTTAGGGCTGTTAGTGAGTTAGTGGAGACAGAGTCTAGGGACTTTAGCGCAGCTTGGCTGTCCGAAAAGATGCGTATATCATTAGTTGATATAACGTTTTCTCTAAGCCAGGATAGGACTTCTTTTATAGCCAGGATTTCAGCTTGGAACATGCTACAATGATCGGGTAGACGAAAGGAGAGACTTAAGTTAAGTCTATCTGAGTATACGCCACCACCAACCCCATCCTCCGTTTTTGATCCGCCTGTATAAAAGTTTATAGGATCATCGTTCAAAAATTATGTATTCTCCCAAGAAGACCTGGGAGGTATAGTCACTTTGAAGCTATAGTTATTAAACCGAGGATGGGGTATGGTGTAGTCAATATTACTGTTTATAGTTCTGAACGAGTTCAAAATAGTGGTGTGGCCAATTCCATTATTGATCCACAGAGGGGAGGCTTGAAGCCGTATGACTGTATTAGCGGCCGTTTGCTTGCTGGAAATGTCCAGCGGTATTAGATGGAACAGAACATCTAGTGAGGCGGAGGGGGTGGAGCGAAGTGCTCCTCCCATACACAGGCAGGCTGTTCGTTGGACTTTGCTGAGTTTATCGCAATTTGTCGCTGTTTCTAGCGCCGTCCACTATACCACTACTCCATAAGTAAGGATCGGTCTTATGACCGAGATGTATAGCTAGTGTGTAATGCGGGGCTGTAGGCCTCATTTATTACCAATGGCCTTTTTACAGGAGAACAGGGCTACTGTTACCTTGTTTATTCTCTCTTGAATATTAGGTTTCCAACTTAATTTCTTATCCAAAATGAGACCCAAGTATTTTGCTTGTTCAGAGAATTTAAGTGGTACACCGTTTATGAGGGGAGGGTCAATGAGCGGGACTTTGTATTTCCTTGTGAAGAGGATAAGGTCGGTTTTTTGTGGGTTAACGCCTAGTCCACACCGATTAGCCCATCTGGTGAGCTTATTTAAAGCGTTTTGTGAGAGTTCTTTTAGTATATTGGGATGTTTACCCGTTACTGCAATAGCAACATCGTCCGCATAGGCAAACACTCTGTATCCCTCTCTTTCTAGAGTAGTAAGTCTACGACTAACGTTCGAGCAGTACAGTAGTCAATTAGTCATTATCATCTCGTTAGCTGTTTGCCTATTTTCTGAAAATGTCAAAGACTTGTGCTAAATGCAACAAAATCATAAAACGTTCAAATAACTTCATTGAGTGTGGTTATTATTGCGGTCGATTTTTTCATAAGGAATGCACTGAAATTGTTGATAGTGATTTTAACTCTTTATCTAATCCTAATATTTTCTGGAAGTGTGATTCGTGTACATGTCTTAACTTCTCTTTTTTCTTAAAAAAATTTAATGATCTTACGGAAAGCATGAGTGAAGTCAAAAAAGAGCTCTCAGACTTGAAATTATTGTTTAATAACAAATCCCCTCCGCGTAAGTCAGCAAAAAGAAACGAAATTAGCTCAGTAAGGGAGAGTGACGTTTTCTCTTCTGGGCTCGGTGTCGCCGCTTCCACCGCTGGTGCTAGTACCGCTGCCATTGCCGCTGCCGCCGCTGTCAATCTTCCCAACATAGTGATACCTTCACCTTCATCTCTACCTTTAACACCATCTTCATCAAATAATCTCCCTGAAACAATTGCAAACAATCCCAATATTAACCCCGTAAATAACAATTCTTTAACCAATCCCGAGTGGAAAACCGTTCAAAATAAATATCAAAAAAGTTCGAAACCTAAATTGATTATTGGTACTGACACTTCATCGTCTCTCTCTGCTCTGCCAGATATTAAATGGGTTCATCTGTCTAGATTTGACCCAAAAACAACAACAAACGATATCATCAATCATATTTCACAAAAAACAAATGTTCCGTCGGATCAATTTAAATGCTATATGCTTACTAAAAAAGGTGTAGACATCTCTTCGCTTAAATTTGTTACATTCAAACTAAGTGTTCCATCCCATAAATTATCTGATGTAATGAACTCTTCCGCATGGGGTTCTTATGTTCAAATCAAAATGTTCATCTCTCATGAAAAAACAAGTAGTCAGATCTCACCGTCACAGCCTCAAATTAATCATCAAATTAATCATCAACAACCAACACCACTCCATCCTGGATCTCAAATTCTGCAACAACTACCATCAACATCACCGCCTATTCCATCACAACAAGAAACATCTCAATCACCGAAACCGCTGCTTGAATCGCAGCTTCAAAATTGACAACCAACTTTGCCGTGTTTATCAAATTCTCCAAATATAATTAATCATCAATTCAACGGTTATTATCAAAATATGGGCGGCATGCGCTCTAAAATGGTACAAATGCTCCTCACTTCTTCTTCTCAGCAGTACGATTTTATTGCTATCACTGAGACCTGGCTCTCCGAAGAACACCACAATGCAGAAATGTTCAACAATCAGCAATACTCTGTATTTCGTAAAGATCGCTGTATACATTCAACAGGATTAGCAAGAGGAGGAGGTGTAATGCTTGCTATTCGCTCCAATTTCTCTTGCATTCAAATGTTTTCTCATTCTTCTACATCATCACTTTTGTATGATATTGACCAAATAATAGTCAAAGTTAGAATTGCACACCAGTTTGAATTGTTTTTTATTTTATGTTACATTCCTCCTAATAGTTCGATTGATGTTTACAAAATTCATGTTCAAAATTGCCAGAACTATTTGTCTAATTTAAAAGAGAATCAGCACGCCATCATTCTAGGTGATTTTAATTTACCACAAATTGATTGGGTTTATGATTATGATGACTTTCAATTTATACCATTTAATGTTAAACATAATTATGAAATGGAAGTAATTGATTCATTCATGAGTCATGATTTAGTCCAAATAAATGGCTGTAAAAATAGATTAAATCGTATATTAGATCTTGTGTTTGTTGATAAAGAATTAAAAGCTCAAGTTAGTGAAAGTTTAAATCCGATTGTTCCTAATTCTTTTCATCATATTGCTTTAGCAATTAGTTTTGAATTTTATGAATTATCAAAACATAGTTGTAATCATGTTATATTCAATTATAATAAAGCTAATTTTCAAAACATATCGAGTTTTATGGCAAGTATTCCGTGGCATCTTAAATATGATCATTATAACTTAGTAAATTTCTACAATTTTTTCATTGATTCTCTAAAATGTGCAGTTGATATGTATGTGCCTAAATTAGAAATTAAAAACAATTCTAAATCCGCTTGGTTTAATAAAAGGCTTTGTAATTTGAATAACAAAAAAAACAAAGCTTACAAACTTCATCGCAAATCACCAGATAATTCTTTAATTAAAGATAAGTACATTCGACTTGAAAGAGAATTCAATGTTTTAAACAAGTTTCTTTACAATAGTTACATCAGGTCTGTTGAAAGTAGTTTAAAAGATAATAGTAAATATTTTTGGACGTTCATTAAAAACAAAAAGTCAAAAAGTGGTATCCCTAAAAATATGCAATACAAAGGTGAAACATATTCTGACATGCAAACAATTTGCAATTTATTTGCTGAATTCTTTGAATCCAACTATGCAAATTCTTGCAATCCACAGCCCGCTGTTATTGACGATTATGCTGATAGTTTACTTAACATTGGAAATTTAGTTTTCAGTTGTTCTGAAGTTGAAGAAGCACTTTTCAAACTGTGCAGCGACAAAAAGCCTGGTCCTGATGGAGTCTCTCCTATTGTCTTAAAAATGTGTGCTGCAGCACTTTCAGAACCTCTTACCTATATTTTTAATTGTTCCCTTTCTAAAGGTGAATTTCTTTCTGATTGGAAAAGGTCTTTCATAATTCCAATTCACAAATCGGGCCCCAAGCAGGAAATATGCAACTATCGTCCAATCTGTAAATTGTCAACGATTCCGAAACTTTTTGAGAAGCTTGTTTCCGATAAGTTATCATTTTTACTCAAAGAAATAATATCCCCTCTTCAGCATGGTTTCGTTTCCGGTAGATCAACAACTACCAATCTCACTGTTTTTTCCAATTTCGTTATTAATAAAATTGAGAAAGGATATCAAGTAGACGTGATCTATACCGACTTCGCTAAAGCTTTTGATAGAGTCAGCCACTCAATTCTTTTAAATAAATTGTTTAGGATTGGTTTTCATTCTAACATTTTGAAGTGGTTAACATCGTACCTTTTGGGACGCATTCAAGTTGTAAATGTTAATAATTTTCTCTCGAGTCCCGTTTATGTGTCTTCAGGTGTTCCTCAAGGAAGCCACCTGGGACCATTACTTTTTCTAATTTATATTAACGACATACCTGATACATTCTTAAATTCATATTGTCTTTTGTTTGCTGAAGATCTGAAATTTTACAGGTGCATTAGAAAAAATGATGATTGCCTTCTTCTTCAAAATGACCTTAACAGGCTTACGGATTGGTGTAAGATTAATCAATTATCTTTGAATGTTTTCAAATGTCAATGTTTTTCATTCTACCGTACTAACTCACCTTTTTTCTTTAATTACACGATTGGCAGTAGTGCTCTTGATAGAGTTACTGGTAAAAAAGATCTTGGGGTTGTTTTTGACATTAAGTTCAATTTTATCAAGCATGTTGAATATATTACTACGAAAGCCAATTCCATGCTTGGTTTTATTAAACGGAATTCATCTTGCTTCTCTGATCCATACACTTTAAAATCTCTCTACTGTTCTTATGTTAGATCAATCTTGGAATATTGTTGTGTGGTTTGGAACCCATACTACAATACTCATTCATTGAGATTAGAAAATGTCCAAAAAAAATTTACTAGGTTTGTCATATGGAAACTTGGATGGAACATTGAAATGCCTCCATATACAACAAGGCGTCTACTTATCGGGTTAGAATTACTTGAGAATAGACGTAAGATCTTCTCAGTTTTGTTTATTAGCGATATACTATCGCATCATATCAACTGTCCCTATCTCTTATCTCTAATTGATATAAATATACCATCTCGTCCTTTAAGACAGTATAGCCTACTCCGTGTTAGATACCATAGGGTGAATTATGCATGTAATGAGCCGATAACTCGATGTGTCAAGGAATTAAATTCTATATCGAACTCTTTTGATTTTCATGTTAGTAGAGTCACTTTGAAAATGAATCTTGTGTTTTATTTCTTAAATAAGTAATGTTAATAATTATGTATATTTTGTTTTATTATTTTACTTATTCTGTTAATATTACTTGTAAATGTATTATCAAAAACTGTTTTTGTGAAACTTATTTAAAAGTAGTCTGTAAGAGAATTTTGTAATCTCTGTTTGACGAAATAAACTAAACTAAACTAAACTAAGTAATTCATTTATTACTAAATTCCAGAGGAGAGGGGATAGGACACCACCTTGTGGCGTACCTCTGCTGACACCCCTTTGTGCAGTAAAATCGCCCAGTTTTGAATTGATAATCCTGCTTATCAGCATCTGATTAATCAATTTGCTGATCGACTTATCTACCTTCAGAGTTGTCAATACATTACATTACATTACATTTCACACTACTCAGCACATAAATGTACAGAGTAGAGAACACAGCACCTTAAGCAACTAGACTATGTAAGGTGATAACAACACAAGACATTAATACAAGACAGAAGGACAGAAGAGAAAGAACAGACAGAAGAACAGAAAGAACACATGACAACAGCACGCGGTAGGTTTCGAGACGGTCCCCCATCTGTCTACTAACCACGCTCACTGATGCTTGATCTCGGTGATCGATGGGAACCGAAGCTTTATCAGTGACTAGGCCGTTGCCAGATGTCAATACAACTTTAATTATTTTGTCTCTACTTGACACTTTATGCTGGCTTGGCCGGCTTACATACTTGTTTTATAGTTTTAGGGTTTAGTTTTAAGTAGAATAGGCATGGTGGCACAAAAAAAACATACAAAAAAAAAGTACAAAAAATACAAAAAAAAAAAAATACAAAAAAATACAAAAAAAATTACAAAAAAAAAAAAAATTAAAAAAAAAATGGAATAATCAAAAAAAAAAAAAAGACAAAATATGAAAAACAAAAAACGTTAGATAGTTAGATTTGCTGCTGTGGTTGTTCTAGTTTTAAGTAGTTTATAGGTAGAATAGGTAGTTTTAGTTAGCTTTAAGTTTTATATTAAGGACCTTATTTTAAGTAGTTTTTAAGTAAAAATAAAAAAGGATATTGACATTAGTTTTTTTCTAAATTTTCTAATGAATACAAAAATTAATAAAATGAATTTAAGTTAAATAGATCTTAGGGCCGAAAGGCATTAGCATTAAGTATTATTGTTTAACTTAGAGTGTCCGTATGGGACCAGTAAGTTAGTTGTAAGTTATGGTTAATTAGGCTAGTTTTATGAATTTTTGTCTAGCTTTAAGATAGATTTAAGATTGAATTAATAAAAATGAATTGAAAAAAAAAAAAAAAAAAAAAAGTGACTAGGCCGTTGCCAGATGTCAATACAACTTTAATTATTTTGTCTCTACTTGACACTTTATGCTTTGTCTAAAATAGTGGAATTTTTCGTTAGTACATATATAATAATTTTTTGTTGTTTTAAGTTTTCATTTTCATATTTCTGGGATATTATAAAAATCTTTAATCAAAACCAAGCAACTATAGCGTGTGATCCGTTCGTGTGTTTTATTTAACATTTTAACATGATTGTAATTATACCTTGTAACACATGTGTACATAAAAAGTCGATCAAAGCAAGTAAACAGTGTCAGTTTTAGTAACTATCGTAAATCTCTCGTGCTAATAGTAATTTTCCATCAAAGGATGTTAAAAAAATACACATATTTCCATTTAAGTCTCTATTACCCCAGTTTTTTTTTATAATTTTATATCTTTTTTTGCGCCGAGTATAAAAAGTAAAACAAAGCACAAATTACTACTCAACTTAATAAATATGTACTACGCATCGTATAACTATTTTAATATTTGTTCTAGATACAAAAAAGATAATTTCCATAATATTGATGATGATGTTCAGTAGTATTTCACCTATGCGAGCGCCACTGCACCGCACACCGCGCGCCTTCACTTCCACCACACGCTGGCTGCCACAGTAAGGCGACAATAATATTTATGACCGACACACTTGTCGACCATCACAGAGTGAGCTCTAAGCTGTGAAACTAGTTTGAATTTTTTAGTTTAATAGGTTTGAGTCTCATAACTGCATATATACACTTCAGAGGCATGAGGTACAACGTACCCCCAACAACAAGAGCTATTGGCGGTGATTGATGTACCTCGTAGTTGCAAAAAACTTCCAATACTATTATTATACACATAGAGTGTTGTATAGTTTGGGTCTCACTTTAGTCTCTGTTTTGTTGTTGTTGTTGTTTCTTTTATTGCCTTAACATAAATTGTGCAAATTGTGAACAGGTCGAATTTAAAGTCATGGAACTTTGAAGTTAGTGAACTGATGGAGCCGACTTGTTTTTTTTTTCTATTATGATTCTGAGGCCAATGATGTAGATCATAACGATGACGAAAAAAAAGTCGTTAACATGATGTTTATGTCTGGTGGGTGTTTTTGTCTTTTGAAATATAAAATAGAACAAAAAAAAAACTCAAGCACATAAAAATAGTAATAAAAATTCACTATAAACAAATAAAAGCCATCAGTGTACAGCTCTTTGAAAATGCGATTATAATAACTTGATTGTGCGCAAATAAGGCAATTGCTTTACATGAGAACA
Source organism: Eupeodes luniger (assembly GCA_951509635.1). Classification (NCBI taxonomy): domain Eukaryota; kingdom Metazoa; phylum Arthropoda; class Insecta; order Diptera; family Syrphidae; genus Eupeodes; species Eupeodes luniger. The sequence goes on along the minus strand of OX608073.1, from coordinate 123,455,605 downwards.
TTTTATTTTTATTTTTCGAGCAAGTTGTGTGAATCTTTTGGAAGAAATTCTCATGATGTATGTTATTCCCATGGTGTTGGGACATTATGAAGTTAAAATAGAAAAGCGAGTGTGTCTTAACTTAAGATGTGGACAAAAGTCCATGGTGCATAGTCATGAATAAACAAGTTCTCAACTTACGCTATTTTTAGAGATTCAACATTTTGTACTTATTTCTACTCTCTTCTTCCTAATTTTTAAAATTACGACTTTATTTCTAAGTAACCCGCTAATTCTGTATCCAAATGTAAAGTTATTATTTTGAGATACCCTAATTTTTCGTCTTTGACACATCAGTACCATATTCTTTTCAGTCATGTGTACATCTATGTACAGGGTATCCGGTAAAGATTGTATGATTCCAGAATGACATAGAGCCCACATTATAATTGTTTTTACACCTTCTAGTGACAAAGATGGTTTCGTTACCGTTAAATGAAACCAAGTGAAATAAGACTTCATTTCAAGAATTAGAATCTTTGAAAGTTAGTCTTAATTCACGACAGCAGATGGTTCGACTCTAAGCTGTGAAAAAACCGACCCTAGTCAAATCATTTATTTATTTATTCCAAATATAGTTTGGAAACATATGTTTTGAATAAAACTTCCCTAAGTTTACTCATAAAAAAAATGTTAAAAAAGCGAAGGTAAGTTTTTGCCAATATTTTAAAAGTAGATTACATCATCCATTAACGATACTCAAACTTGCAAACTTCTTATATTTTGAGAGTACCTATTAAATATTATCGGTTTGGGATTCTAAAAGCAAACAAAATTGGTGCCTTTGAACTGCTGAGAAACCTAAATTTCTGAAACTCATTAACCCTTAACTGCTGCCGTATTCGAACTTTAAACTACTGTACAAAACGCTTCGAACGACGTATCTCTTTTTTAAATGTGTTTTTTGTTTAGAGATATTGAACTTTGAAATAGAATAAAACAAAAACAATTTTTCTAAATTTTCATGAAATGTACATAATTCTAATGATAATTTCTTGGCATTATAATTTTAATATGATTTCTAACATATGACAGACCCCAAACATTTTGAACAGAATCAAAAACGGAGCCAAGCCAAACTAAAAATACATCACTTGATAGCTGACGAAATGGCTGCCAACTTAAAGTTCTTAACCTCTTAAAAAAATTACCGGTTATCTTTGTATGTATGTATATGTACTTAAGTTTTTCATACATAAGAAAAAAGATGTGAAAACGTACACAACTTATAAAATTATTACTTCATTCAACATCTCATTAAAGATATTGATATATGTATGTCCTACAAAAATTCGGGAAAGTTTAATTCTACTAACAGATTTGTTGATTTGAGATCGTCCTTACCTACGATCTAGGAAAGAATTATACAAATCCATGAAAGAATTTTGCAGTATTGCTAATGAACTCAATCCATAAATCTGGTACCCCAACAACAAATTAGACAATTTTCACCAATCCTCCATTATTACTGTACTGTTGTCTTAACGCACTCAAGTACAATTCTCTACGAACACACCCTCGAAAATGGAATGGTGTATTCTCAGCAAAAAAAAATACCTAAAACAAGAACGGTACCAAATATGTATAAAGCAGTTTGTTGGTTACTTACATATTTGCTCTGCCTAATAGTAGTAAGTTTTTTCAAGTTCACTTTTTTGTACAGTAACCAAAAACTGCTTAAATGTCATAACGGCTAGCGGTATAGTTTCAGCTAAGTCCTTTCTAGACAACTACGAGACACATGGCTATACTCCAATTGTTGAAAAGAAAAATGTAGCGGATCTCTAATATGTTTTTCTCAACAGTAGCAGCCAATAACAGCACGTTTAGAATCCAACAGAGATTCTATAAATTCTTAAACCTATTAAAAACATATAAGCTGTAGTTTTATAAGATCATTGTTAAAGCAATTAGCACTACTCCAAGAGAAAAGTGATAGGGCGAATTTTTGGCCCCGTATGATATTAAGTATGGTTCCGGAAAACGTTACAATCATGATTTGTAGGATAACACGCATGATCGTAGAGAAAACGGCTTGCAATCAAGATAAAGTTTTACGCTATTGCGTACATTTTTTTTTAATATATAATTAGCGAACACTAAAAGGTTTTTTTTTAAACCTTTAATATGCCAAAGACACAGTGTGAGCATTAGGAAAAGTGGAAAGGGTTAGAAAGATAGAGCGTGGCAAGGCGTTCCACATTCGCGTAGTACGGCTAAAAAATGAATCTCTGTACTTCATAGTACGGCCGAAGTTGGGCTCAAGGGTAAACTGATGGGCATTCCTAGAAGCGCGAGTATTACGGTTAAATTGTTTAAGGGGAGGAATGCAACTGGCTATTTCACTAGAGCATAGTCCGTTAAAATAATTTCGTTTCCTTAGAAAATATATTGAATTTAAGCCCACTATCTCAAGTTCTACTAAAGTTATTTAAGTTTCGTTTCAGCAAATGGCCCTTTATTTTTAATTGTTTTGTATGTTTGAAATAACAACAGTTAAAAATCATTTCAAAAATAACAAACTCCTACCTAAGAAAATATCTGCCCTCAATTTCAAGCATATCAGTTTATATGTTTAGAATTCATAACAATTAAATAACAGTGAGGTGTTTCTACCAGAAACCAACGGTTTTCCTTTTTTCTTTCATAAATCCTTCTGTTTAATTGAATTCTATAAGAAATCCATCAATTTGTAAAGTCTGTCTTCTATCTATGTCTAACTCCTTTCAACTACACCTAGTTCCGTCAATTCGACAATAAAACATCCTTTGTTCAATCCACACAATTTCATTTATCTTTTCATTTATAACACTTCCAATAAAAACAAAACTAAAACTAAATCCCGATGAATTTAATTTAAAAAAAAAAGACAAAAAAAAAACATATCCTGTCTTATCACACATGTCACATTCCCAGAGAATGAACTCGAAATTCCTTTTTCTGTTAAAACATTTTTCATTAAAAACTTTCCGTCATCATCATCCAACACATACATATATACCAACGAGTATACTCGTATGCTTATAATCATCGTGTTTCATACCACTTTGATATGGGGGTGCGGTACTGTTTTACGTTGCGTTGCGTTGGTAGAAGTCAATCAAAAAACAAAACAAAGTAAGTAAAAGAAAAAAAATAAGAAAAATAACATCAACCTTTTACTCTTTATGTCCATAGGTTGGTAGTTATAGCGCGTTGTTTGAGCTCTGCCACAAGAATTTCATTTCATCATCTTTTACCCGTTTACAACACTTTTTTCCCTTTAAACCAATTTCATGGTGTACAACCCTTATTATTTCTGCTTGCTATATGTGTATTTCCTATCTACCTTACCTTACCAACCCTATAATCAAAAGCAAAATATCCCCTCACCACCAAGAATAGAAAGCAAAACTTTAACTATATACCTTAAGTCAACAAAAGACTAGAAGGAGAGTAGCTCTTTTGAATAGAATGAACAGAAAAAAATTAAGTATTCGCAGTGGTTGCCCGAATTTGTTTCGTCAATCAAAAAATCCTCGGGGAGGATACAAATGAGATGGTATTTTTGTATTGAGTGGTTTTATAGAATGTCGAACAATATCTGAATTTTCAAATTTATTCAAAATCCGGATAGACAATTATCCTTACAGTTAAGTACGAAGATTAAGGTTCCAAATCCCATCGACTATGTTTTTAATCTGGATGCAGACACGCATTATTGTATATTTAATAGTTTTGATAAAAACCAAATCCTTAGAACCATATCCTTAAACTATTTAAAGATGAAGCGTTTTGAATATCTTCATTTAGAGATTTGAAGTTTGTTTAAAGCATACACAAAAATGTAGGTACATCGTAGAAGTTTTATTTTCAAGGAGGCAATACTCGCCCTTAAGATCGAGTTTTAAATACAAAAAAAAAAACTCAATTCAAGGATACGAAAAGGTAACCTCATGATCTTAGAAAACACAACCTACGTCTATGTGAATTCGGAGTATAACACTTGGTGTTTTCTCACATTTCACATGGCAAACACGACACAAACAATGTTATAGTTCGTCCACTTTTTCCATTTTTAAAAAGGCAAACTTCGTGGTTTTTTCACTAAAATTCTATACATACTCTTGCATCCAAAAAGGATAGCTCAGAATGGAATAAAACAGAAACTTTATGTCGTTGGAAACCGGTTGTTGGGTGGCAGAGGAAAAAAATCGTATAGCCGCAACAATCCAAAGTAGGTCCTAGGATATGTCAGCTTTTTCGTTCTGTAATTCTTTCTACAGAATTGTAAAAAATTTAGTCAAAGATTCAAAGTTTATACAGTTTCTTTTTTTTTCTATCCAAAATGTCGCCTTCGAATGTTGGTTGGTCGTCAAGGATATTCCTGTAGATCTAAAAGTATAAACTTAGAGTGAGAAAAGAAAAGCTGCTTGCGCTTTATCCTTTGCTGTATCCTTTAAGTGAGGACAAACGTGTGTGATAAAAAGGTACATGGAGTAGATTTTTATAATTTTACTTCACCCTGTCTTCCTCTCGCCGTCTGTTTCAGTCGCTTTTGGTTAGTTAAATTAGTTTAAGGACAAATATACAAGTTTGAAATGAGAAAGTGAGAGGGAGACGCAGTTAAACTATGCCACCACAGAGTAAGTGTAGGTATATATATACATTTATTGTTGTGGTTCAAAGTTGTAAGGATCTTTTATGAAAATTTAACTCAGAAAAACCAAAAAATATATACATACACAAGAGGATATGCGAAATAGTAAAGCAGTTTTTGGGAAAATGAATGGTTTAGTAATTAACTACTTAACAACACCAAAGACGACAACATTCATAGACGAGCAACGACGACGACGACTACGTTTAGGACGACGCACGTAAGGATAAAGGATAAAGTTTTGCCTGGAAGAGTAATAGTTATTTTTATTTGCTCCAGGACATACCTGTGCATAGTGTATGCGTAGGTATTCTTTGGCCTTCTTTTACCTCTGTTTTGTGGTGCTTTCGAGAAAATTAACACTATCAAGGATGGATTGAGTTGGACAGTTTTAGGTGATGAAGATAAATGATGATGGGCCTAGAAGTTGAAAATATCGGATGGTGCTGGTTGACTTTTTTCTTTTCTTTTCTTTTCTTTTCTTTTCTTTTCTTTTCTTTTAATCACACTTGTGTTTTTTTGTGTGTCTGATTATACAGGTTCATTTACTTTAATAGAAAAACTTTATTTTCGAAGCTATTAGGCATGTGATGAAAAAATGTACAATTGGAAACTTTCTTTTCAACTTATTAATCAGAGATTAGGTAAGAAATAATTCAATATTTGACACCGTTATGAAGTTTTAGGCATTTATATTTTTGTAGCAATGTGCGAAGTTCGAGAAATAAAAAGTTCAGAAAAAAAATTCAAGAATTTTAGTAATTTGTGTACATTAAAAGCCATTTGAGTTTCTTAAAAATTACAAAATACAAATTTTATTTAACAATTCTAGTAAAAAAAATAAATATTACTAAAAGTTTAAATTTTAAATGATAACAACTGTCTTCGCTAATTGAATCAATAAAATGCATCAAATTGGTCTGAATCTTCTCCAGTGATTAGGGTCTTTTTCACGTCAGAGGTAAAGTAAATAAGCAGAATTGTGGCACTTAGATTTCTTGATATCTAAGAACAATTAATGAAAATCCTCTCTATCCTTAACGTGACACTGTTTAGTAAGGATCTTAAGCTAGCGAACGTCGGCGGCGGCGCGGCGGTGTGATTGGACCTTACATATTTGTTTATTATTTTTGAGTGGTGCAACTGTTATAGTAAATGAATTACCCAACGAAGCTATGATTTATGCTAAAATGGCAGGAATTGGACGATATTGATGTTGAAGACGCTTATTTTAAGCCAGACGAATGACGGCGCTATATAAACAACAAATCAGTTTTTTTAGTTTCATTTTAAATTCCAATCTTTGTTGGCGTATAGTATTTGACTCAAATGTAAAGATCATAAGATCACAGACCATTTTGCTGTCAATACATATCACAAACAAGTATGTGCAATTTCTAATGATTCTTTTTCAATAATTGTACACTCGGGCGAATACGTACTCTTTTTTTTTATTAAATTGCATTTTTTATTTGCACGCTTACATTGCCCGTTGAGAACTAGGGCCTAGTGACTTACAATATTCAACCGTTCCTGTGTGCTTGTAATGTTGTCAGGGATGGAGGGGACCGAATCCGAACGGCTAATTTGAGAAAGCACTTTTCATGACAAGAATTACTCTTGTAGGATTTTTTCAATTCCTCCCAAAAGGCAGTACCCGTGAAAAAAAAAAAACTTAAGATGACACAGGCAGGATGGAACCCAAGACCTCTGGTATGACATTCCTACGCACTAACCATTACGCCACTGGTACTACACCCTTAAATATTGTCTTATTCAAATTTAGTCACCCTACAAATTTAACTTAATTTCTGAAGGTTTGTTTATATAAATTAATATTTTATAATTTTTTTTTTCAAGTTAAGATATTTGCATATATTTTCTCTTTTTAAATCCTTTAAAACTAACCATAAAACCTCAACTAATCGATTTATTTCCCCTTAAATAAGAAAACACCTTTTAAAATGCCATTCCAAACCAATCCTTATTCCCATCTATATCAACCTAGATTATTGACAGTAAGCCAATTTTCCTTAGCTGCCAAACCAAAAATGTATCATGCAACATATGTGCCAATTTGAAAGACATCAACGCGCCACACATTGGTTCACCCTATTGTACATGTGGTGTAGGTACTGTACACACATAAAACCTGTCACCCTTCATTTATCCTAAATACAACCCTTAACATTTTTCTTCCATTAACCTGTCCAATCATTTGATTCCCAATTGCACTTTATTTCCGAAAAATTTGACTTTGAAATATATTTTCACTTCTGCAGAATGGGTCCTCGTCCTATATCTATACTTTCGTCCAAGAGAAGCGTCAACTTATCATCATCCTCAGGATGAAAACAAGAATGAAAAAATAAGAATCATCTAAACCACTTTAAACCAATGAACGTTGACATTACCGTTTAAATATTCAATTTTACCCTTTTGTATGTATTTTCCTGTAATCGATTCAAAATTCAACCCTCTCTTTGTGCTTTTGTTTCATAACAAGAAGTCAATTTACTGATGTTAACATTTTTGCATCCCTGTTTCTTTTCTTTTTCTGTTTAGATGATAAACCCCTTTACATAGGACACAAAAACCGTACTCGTCCTTTTTTTCATATCTACGAAAGTCAGCATATTTTTTTTTCTTCTCCGAAATGAGAACAAAAAAGTCCTTGCATTTATTAAAATTGTTCCAGTTTAATGTCCTCTTATTTCCATCCGAGACATCAACCTAAATTAACATCATTTTAAAACCTTTTTTGTTCTTCTTTCTCCTTTTTAAACTCATTTTACTCGTGTACAGTTTGCTTTGACTTCCTTTTTTGGTTTCTTTTATATGTATTTTTTTAATGAAAAATCAATTCCTTTGACCTGAATATGTCCGCATATAAGAATGTAAAGCCTTCATCCTTTACTTAAACCTTCTCTTTGGTGTCCTGAATTTGATCCTCCATCAATGTACAATATTCTCCTGCTCCTTCCTTTTCAAACCCATTTTATGCCTGTTCAGGCATTGTAATGTAATTTCGCTCTTTTTATTTTTCCCTTCAAGCGGTTATGGCATGCTTATAAAATCGTCGTCGTCGTTGTCGTCGTCAGAGTCGGAGTCGGTGGCAGTGTCGTCTAGGTACTACAAATAATTTTATTAAAATTCTCTTCCCACCCACCGCTCATCGACCGTATTCGTCCTGTGGAATCAGGGAAGCCCTAACCGTTATACGAAAAAGTGATGTGTGTGTTTGTCCTGGAATGGTGGTAGGTTTTTCAGTACGTAGTATCGATTTGTACGTCTTCAAATATGATTATTAGCTTAGTTTTCATGAAGAAGAGAACAAAAACTAAAATTACATGAAAAAAGGATAATGATATGTTTTATAGAGAATAACAGAAAAAATCCCTTTTGGTCAATATGTCTCCTTTGCTTGCCATAGAAATATATTTTGTACTCTCTTAGAAAATATTTATGCCCATGTCCTGTCCACCCCAATTGACTCTGGACCATATCGATTGAATCTACAAAGCTTATGAACAATTTCAGATATGTCCTTCTTCCACTCTTACTCCCTCATCTTCTTCTTCTTCTTCTTAAATTGCTTATGTCCTTATTTTTATTTTCAAAAACACATTTCTTCCGATTTAAACTTCCGTTTGTCTTTGTAAGTTTTGCCTTTTACGAGCAAAACAAAAATATAAAAATGAAACACCATCATTTGCCCTTGCCCCCTTGATTATATTGGTCCTTGCTGTTGTCTTGGGTTTCTTATGTTTCTTGTTTTCTTCATGTCTTATGTCTGGAGTCTGTAATTTTTGGGAAGAATAAATAATGTTCCTATACCTATTCCAATAAAGATACAATTTATTAATTGAACATGAAAGTTTTACGTTCAGTTTTGGAATTATTGCCCTTAAGGAGGACGTTCGAGAAAATTGTAGGCATCTTTCTTTATTTAGAGTTGTTAAAAAGGATTAAAGTTGTGTTGTGTTTTGTTAGAACTATGTTTTTCAGTACCTATGTATGTACCTTCTTGCCTATAAGAAAGTTTAATTGAGCAAGAGTGGCAGCAGGTAATGGTGAATTAAATTGAACTTTTGAACAACTCCAACAACAACAACAAAAAAGGCAAAACAGAAACAATGAATTTATTATATTATTTTGGTGTTTAATGAGTTTTGAAATTGAATTTTTGAAAATAGCATTATATTATTTAATGGTGGATTTTATCTTAACTTCTTATTTTTTTTTTCCTTTCAGGTAAGTCAAATTGATGTCATTTTATAATGAGATACTTTTATTCTGCCGCTGGGGAATCAATTGAGTGTAAGGAGTTTTATATAATTATGTTATTAACTAAGTTTATTGGAATAAAATTTGATTTGATTCAATGAATTTTTAAGGCTGGGGAAAATAATTTAATGCAATTTTATGATTGGAATCGACGAAGCGGTTAATCATGATTAGCTTGTCGAAATTTCCCCAAAATCACCCTTTGGCTTTTTGTAAAGGAAGGTGAAGGTTCGATCGTCCTGGAATATTTATTTTGATACAAGATAAGCATATGATACATTTTTTTGCAATGGATTATAATTTTACGTCTTATAAAATAAGAATCGAAACAATAAGAAAATTCTAACAAAAATAATAGCCTATTTATGAAGAATTGATATTTTTTGAGTACGTTACGTAAAGTGATATCGAAGAACCCTTTTAAATAATGTTATTTTAATAAGAATCGAAATAATAAACGAATATCTGATGTAAAAGATTGATTTTTTGAGCGGTTAGAAAAGTGATTAAACTTCTACCAAAAACGCTCTCTTATATATCCTTATGAAAAACGGTTAAAATGTTGATTAGTCATGAGCATGACAATCAAGAATGATATCTGATGTTGATATCACGTTTTCTTTGAGCCAAGATAAGACTTCTTTTATCGCCGAAAGTTCCTCCTGAAACACGCTACAATGATTGCAAAGGCGGAAAGAGAGTCTTAGTGGATTGACTCGTCTTCCAGGAATGCCCCACCCTCCCAGTAAGATCTGGAAGACAAAGAAATATGGAGATCTGGAAGATATAGAAATATGGATTGTAGTTGTAGTCTGTTAAATTTGGAATTGATTCTTAATGCTTAAAAATGAAGTGGCCGATGTTGTTATTAAAGGTGGCCACAGACGACGAACATGCTCGCGCAACATGCTCGCCTGCGTTCCTCCACCGACGGCGAACATTGTTCGCGAACATTCATTTCGTTTTGAATCTCCGAGGAGGAAACATCATGTGTGATGAAAAAGCGCAAGTCGTTGCCCTTATGATGATTTACCTTTGCGAAAGGAAAAAAAATCACCAGATTTTTCAAATTTTCTGACTTTGGCAAGTTTTCGCCTGTATGATGCACGTAAAGATTTATATTTTTTTTCACACTGTCAATTGTCGCACTTTGGTCTATCTATATATTTTTTTAATAAATTGTTCCAAGATTTGTTTTTTTCACACACACAATTCCAAATCGCATCTTCACCGCTCAAAATTTGGATGAATTCATCAATGAAATCAGGGCTTACTGTCACCATTGTTTTTCTGTGTACTCGTACGATGTGTACTCTACGAAAATCTGAATAAAAATTAAGTTTTGCTCGCGAACATCGCCACAGACGACGAACATTGAAACCGGCGAACACGATGAAATCGAAATTTTTCGGCAACAGCGAGCCGCTCGCGGACAACCCCACAGACGACGAATTAAGCGCGAGCACGAGCATGTCGACGTCTGTGGCCACTTTAACTCACTGCGATGAAGGCGAATAGCAGTGCTTGCAGCTATTTTTTTGCTAAGTACATGAATAGGTTTAAGGTAGAGTAGGGTATCCAGTAACGCAGATTAGGCAGTGTGAAGCGATCCACTTATACATAGGCAAGCTGAACGTTGGACTTTATTAAATTTGTCGCGGTTTATAGCTTTTTCTAAAGCAATCCACCATACTGCCACACCGTGCAGTAAAATCGGTCCGATTGCGGATGTGAATAACCAATGCGTAATTCAAGGTTGTAAGCTCTATTTATTACCAATGGTTTTTTTTGCAGGAGAAGAGAGCTACAGTACCTTTTTTTTAATCTTTTTTGTATATTACGAGTATGTTTCCAATTCAGTTCTTTGTTTGAAACAAGTATGAAACACCACCTTGCGGTGTCCCTCTGCAAACGAATCTTTTGACACAAGAGTCGCCTTGTTTTCAGTAAATTATTCTGCTAGTCAGCATTATATGAATTAAGTCACCAAGTGAACTTTCTACGTTCAGAGATGTCAGTGCCGATTTGATTGCAGATGCGTCCACGTTGTTAAAAGCACCTTCAATATCAAGGAAGACAACCATAATGTACTCGATAGTTCGTTCTAAGGTATGTGTAACGCCATTTCTAGCGATTTTCCCCTTGTATACCATTTAGTCTGAAACTAATTCTAACCCGACCGCATATGTGTTTAAAGATGAACAAAAAAACGTTGGAACATTCTTCATTATAAAAGCGTAAGCCGGTTGAAACAACTAATTTTTTGGAGACCTAAAACAATTCATAGGTCAGCTACCGTAAGGCCTTGATTTGACATCTAACGACTCTCTCCCGTTACCAAATATCAAAAATATATGTTGTGGACAATATCTTTCTACGCTTAAAGAAGAGTATTGGTGGAAAGTAGGAAGAAATGGCAGTAACAAGAAGCCCTTCCTTAACGACTGACTCAATTAGCGCTGGAACGCGTCGTGTAACTATGTGTAATAACAGATTGATGCAATGATATATCAGTGAGTCTAAGTTAGAAGTAATTTTTACGCGTTTAGAAAAGAAATCAGGTCTTTGATTTTATTTCGGAAAGTTAATTAACTCCCAATTTTATCATATTCATCCTAAGCTGTCCTAATAACCAGCCTAGCTAGGCCAGGTACTATCCCTATAGTACCAGATCTAATTCCACAAACAGTACTAGAAAGTAATACGTCTAAAACTGGTCTTATTTTGATTTTCACACCGAATTGGCATAACAAATATTATATTTATTCGATTTTTGCAGCCTTTCAAAAATGTCCAAATTAATGAAACAAAATTAAAAGATTTCTTGACAAAGGTACGTGACATTCAATCGACACACGAAGTCTATAATTCTTCCTCTATTCAATGATCATCATATGCTGTGACATATGTCGAAAAACCCGACAAATTTTCTCCGTTTCTGCATCGTTCACGATATTTTTAAAATTTTAAAACAAATTTTTGACGCCAAAAACTAATTGGTATTTGAAAAACATAATTTAACAGCAGAAAACACCGAATTAAGATACCAAAACTGAAAAAATAATAAACAACAATACATTACAAATTGCTTATTTCTAGAACAAAAAATCAATCGAAAAATTGCCAAGTTGAATGAACTGTAATGCTTTGATTCCAGTATTAAGGCCCAAGCCTATCGATTTAGCTGTACGAGAAAATATCCAGTTCTAACTAGTACTCGGTACTTATATGACAGAACTATAGCTTAGTACTTCTGTCAAGAAATCAATAGGTACCGATTCGAGAACTATCAATTGGTATAGTAACCAGGTCCTAATTTTGTTTGCTTAGAAACGAGTCCTTACAAATACTCGTTTCTAGTACTTATATGAAGTTATGAGTTCATACCGATTTATGTACTAATTCTAGGACTTGTATTGGTCCTAACATTAGAACTTTGTGAACAAATTGTCCGTAAGATTGTTAAGAACTGCCCTTCCGAACCTAAAGAGACATTCTTAAACTGGTCAGGGCATGACATTAGCAGAGGAATGCACATGGTGCAGTGGCTATGTCACTGAAGGTAAGCCACATCCTCCTTATTATAGGGTGTTATTTTTTTATAAAAAGAAAAAATACAGATGTTTTTTTTTAAATTGACATGATATTTACTTTATTCAAAAGATGATCTTCTAGCATTACAATAAAACTACTTTGTCAATCGTGACGTTAGATCCAACAATCTTAGAGAAGAATTCAAGGGTCCGTAACGTGAAACTATGCTGTTACAAAACTTTTTTTTTTTTTTAATAAATCAAGAAACCCTCATATTATAAACATTTCAATTCAACACTACGGTGAGATGCGACCTACACTGATAATTTCCCATTCGTGCCCGTCTACTGATAGTTCTAAAAGTCTTACAAAATATAGGGTTCGCCATCTCACGTTTTTTTTTCAACTAGTACTTATTTCGTGAATGGTAACACTTAGCTCATGTCTGATTTGACAGATAATTAGTTTTAACCTTCCGCTTAAAGAATTGTATTAATTAACAACATTTTGTTGAAGGTAAACACAGTTTGAAGTCAATGTCTTTTTTTTCCTTACAACATTGAGTCGAAAACCATTTTCTGATTAGTTTTTTGTTGTCGTTTGTATTTTTATAAAAAACTAACAAAGTGGTTACAACAAAATGGTTTGTATAAGATAAAATGATTTTGGAGACATCCTAACGAGCTCTCTTTCTGTCTAAAAGTTCTTAGAACATAAACCAAATAAAAATTGAATTCACTACTGTTTTCACCAAAACATACCAAACAGCTAAGTTCAAAACATTGAAAATTTTCAAAGTTTTCCTAAGTATCATTTTATCTGCCATAAGTCTATAAGCCATTTTTAAAAATGTTGTCTATATTTTCGATACAATAAAAAAAAATCTATCTTTAAACCATTTTCGATTCAAAAAAAAGGTAACGACTTATAGTGTATCTCATAGTATTGTCTGCAAACTTATGTTCTTTAAACTTGAACAACATACACAAAATATGCTCTTAAGTCAATATCATCCATGTAGGAACTCGTAAATCGATATAAAATGTTAGATGTTAGATGTTAAAGCTTTCTACGAGTTACCTCTTAGCTCTTAAATAAAAAATATATTCTGAATCCACATGTGTGCATCATCATAGTCATAGCGCACTATTTCAAGTCTTGACTATATAAATTACAAACAAAATATTTATGTATTTATTCCGAACATTAGCACCCCAAAGAAGAACCAGCAGCAGCAACAGCAGCGGTGATGAAACACAACTTTTCAAAAAATCTGCACCGCATCCACCCCATGGGGTTCGTCAGCAGGAGCCAAAGCAAGAGCAAGTCGTCATCGTCAGCAGCGTCAGCGTGTGGCGATGGTGATGGCGTAGTGCTTATGAAAAATGCATTTTTACGAAAAAGAGGATTATTATTATTTTCTTTCCACACTCGTCGTACTCGCCGTGCCGCACCGCTCCTCGTCGACGTCCGTTTCATCTTTTTTTATGTTTTTCCTTCACATGAACTTGGAGCGGGCACTATAGTCTGTTTCCGTTTTGCTTTGCTTAACGCTGCTGCTTATAACATTATCTGTCCTTACTTAAGGTGAAATTGAGACGACTACATCACTATGTCGACGTTGCGTTGTGTAGTCATGGTCGAAGTCGTTAAATCCACGACCATAACACAGCAGAAGTACTTACAAACCCACCAACCGTTCGTCGTCCTTCCTCTTCAAAATGACCATGGGTAACTTTCTAGTCGACTTATAAAAACGGGAAAAAAATCGAAGAACTTTTCCTTGTTTTATTCATGAGTGCTCCCGGCGCCCGCCCTTGCCACGCGGAAGGAATTTCCTCCCTCAATGTAAAAAAAAAGAAAATGCAGAGCACCAAGCTTAGCAGCAAGAAAGCAGATATAGAAAACATGGTTCATCGTATTTTCTATTTGTTTTTCTATTTTATTTTTCTTCTTCAAGGCTATGACTGGTTTTTCTTTGTCGCATGTCTGGCCATGAAGTGCTCTTTTGGCGACTTTAAGAGTTTTGGACAAAAGTCTAAGAAATTCGCGTTAGTAAAGCAAGGAATTTCGTTTCGTCGAAGAATGACGACAGATTACAGTGGGACAGAAAAACTCAGTACTTGACATAAAACAATATTTTCCTATAGTTTCAACTTACATTTTTGTACATTTATTTGTTTAATGCCCAAAAACACCATAATACTAAAAAAAAGAAAAAGAATTGGTGCATTTTCTAAATTTGTATATGTTTTAAAACCAGGGTTTCTTTTTATGTTTGAGATTTTTCGATGTTTTCTTTTTTGTTTTTTGATATTTTAACTTAATGGCAAGTTTTGTTTGCCAAACTTTATTTGAAATTTCTCTGTTTCTGTATTTGACAATCTTAAAAGCGTTTTATGCATATGGGCGTTCAAATCAATTTCGAAGATCTTCAGCGACAAACTTCCCCCTTGGTGAATTCGGAGCTGGACGATCTAACATTAGTTTTGTTCAATCAGAAAAATTTCAGTGTAGAGCAGTGTACTGAAGTATTATCAAAGTGAATATTAACAGCAACTAATTTTGAAAGTTTTCACCAACCCGCTTAAAAGGAGGTGCGAATATTCAGAACTCTGTTTTCAATTAACACAAAATAGCTATATTTTACTGCCCAGAGTCCAGTGCAGCTGGTTGAACAGAGTTAATATCAGATGTTGCACAGCATCCATAGTTTCTATTTCTGGCTGATTTTGGGGGAATTCTGTGACCGAAAATTGTCCCGGACTAAATTCTGTTTATCAAAATTTAACGGTGTTATGAAATGAAACTTTAATACCAAATGTGGATTGAGGTTAGTCAACGCATTCTTGGCTTAATAATTCAGGTTACGTTTAGTCATTGGCTTACGTTTACAAGCCGACGACGACGTTGGAAGAGGTTAGAGCAAATGTTGAACACGAAATAGGGGCCGTTTTGGCCTAAATGTATGTCCGAGTTATCGATGATTGGGTCCAAATAATCAACCGCTGCAAACGTGCCCGCAGTGACCATATGAACATAAACGATTTCCATTTATAAATGTTTTGGATGTACTTTAAATCGATAGTAAAGTTTTTGGAAAATCTCAAATGGTTTGCGTTTTTTTTGAAAACCCATTATAGAATCACTTCTAAAGTTTTATATCAGGCTTTTTTTGTATCTATTTTACTAGACTAAAAACAATACAAAATGTTTTTAAAATATTTTTTCCTTAAAAAATTAAGGTGAAAAATCCATTTTTTCCGTCAAAATCTAAAAGCGGTGTTATCAAGATTGTTCAGCATGTTTGGTGCAAACAGTTTGTGTTTTTCCAAATTTCTAATATTATTTGAATTTTATCCAAATTCCACATCGCTTATCTCACTGTGTACACCACTCTCAAAAACAAAGTAAATTGCTGTAAATATGTTTATTAATAGTGGGCTCTGTCTCGAAGTAAGAATGGTTTGTGTCATTTTTGTGCAATTTTGTTTTTTTTTTTTGCTTCTTGGCTTCATTTTTCTTTCTTAGTTTGAAGTTTTTCTTGTTCATTTTCTTCTTAACTGTTGTTTCATTGAGTATACAAAATACCACAAAAGATGAGACGTTGAAAAAGGAATTACCAGATATTTATTTAGCGGGGGATGTAATGTAGTCCTCGCAAGAAATTATTCCCCCTTAAAGATTAATTGCTTCATAAAGATTGGAATGTTTTTATGGATGGGAAATGTGAGGGGGAAGGAGGAAAGATAGGTGATTATTGCCTGAACGTGCTTCATTTAAATTGGAAATCAGTTCGACAGGTTTTGAATGTACGAGAGTATAAGTAGCATTTAAATACTTACACCATAAAGATAATTTCTATGATTCATGGGGAGAAGATTATTTCAATTCCTTACGCGAAATATACTTAAATATCGACCATAAGTAAAGTAATTTATAAGTTTGAACATCGTTTAGTTAAATGGTGTGATTTTATGTCCGTTGAACTATAGTTTGTTTGGTTTAGTTTTCTTTTTGATTTGTTCTCAATTTGTTTTATACAATGTCTTGAACACATAGACTTACGCCCAATTTCTTCACATTCACATTGGCAAAGCAAATATTATTTTTATATTTATTCGATATTTGCAGCCTTTCAAAAATGTCCAAATTAATAAATCAAAATTAATAAATCAAAATTAAAAGTTTTCTTTACAAAGCTACGTGACATTTAATTGACTAACGACCTTTATAATTCTTGCTCTATTCAATGCCCATTTTCTGCGCATAATGGCAACGTACCTATTCTTAGACCTTTTTTTCGAACATGGTTATAATTCTGAAGTAGTACTATAAAAACCATGCCTGTTTATGTCAAAAACGCCAACACCAAAAAGCAGTCGAAAAATTTGACATTATTGCTTTGATTCCAGTGTTAACGCTGTAGCCTATCAATTTAGCTGTACCAGGAATTATCCAGTTGTAACTAGTATTCGGTACCCATTTTGACAGAACTATAGCTTAGAACCTCTGTGAAGGGTATCGATTCAAGTTCTAACAACTGGTATAATAACGAGGTCCTAGCTTGTTACTTAGGAACGAGATGGGACTAGTTCCTAGTACTTTTGTAAATAAATGAGTTGAAACCGATTTGAGTACTTATTCTGAGACTAGTACTGGGATACTGTGAAGAAATTCGCCGTTCTTATACGTTACCCAACTGTGTTAAATTGGAGACTCTTTAGAATAGTTTCTCGTAGGTCGCATAAATCAGGATTTTGGCTTTGAAAGTTGCTTTGGCTTGTAGCTAACTTGCATGAGACTTGAGAAAACCACAAAAATGCAGCAAGTAGTGCTAACGCCCGCCCTGTTGAAACTACACTTTCATCATCTTGACGTGTCGATGATGTCCCGTTTCCATATCATCTCGTTCAGGCCGAAAGGTGATATGTGGCCTGACAAATATTGATTTTCATTGGCTTTCTCATGTGGATTGTTAGATAATTTTAGCTTTTTGAATAGTACCGGACACTGGCCGATAGGAGAACATGCGGCACAATTGGGTATCCTCCACAATACTAACTGTCGCAGCTGCGGAGCCCAAAATGAAACTAAATCTGTGAAAGATGTCTGTAAATGTCCTGCCCTGACCAGTTCTAGAATGTCAAGCTTCGGAAGGACATTCCTTAAAGATCTTGATGAACTTTAACACTTTAAAAATGGCTCTAGCGTCGCTAAGTTTGTCAATATAAATCCACTATAAAACCGTCATAGATCTGACAAGTTTATGGTATCAAAACGGCGCAAATTGAGTCGAGCATCAAGGGCTTCTTGCAACTGCCATTTCTACCTACCTACCTACCTATCCATCCGCCGAAGATGATTTTTCGATGAAAATTATATGCTCAGCTTCAAAAACGTTAGCCTCTGTCATCTATCAAGGAATTTAAGTCCATATTTAAAGACCCTTTTGTGTATTTTCCATCGGGGCATCATCGACATTTATATAAAATTATCCAAAAACTAATATTTTTGTGCCCTCAGTGAGATAAGCGATGTGGAATTTGGATAAAATTCAAATGATATTAGAAATTTGGAAAAACGCAAGCACAAACAAATCTTGGTAACACCGCTTTTAGATTTTGACGAAAAAAAAAATGGATTTTTCACCTTAATTTTTTAAGGAAAAAAATAATAAAATCATAAAAACATTTTGTATTGTTTTTGGTCTAGTAAAATAGATACACAAAAAGCCTGATATAAAACTTAAGAAGCGATTTTATAATGGGTTTTCAATAAGGACTTGACATTTTTTTTGTAAATAAAACGCAAACCATTTGAGATTTTCCAAAAACTTTACTATCGACTTAAAGTACATCTAATATATTTATGAATGGAAATCGAATATCTTCATATGTTTACTTAAGACTTTCTTCACTTGTTCTTGAGTATAAAATAAGCAAGTATTATGGAATCCTCAGAATCATTGTTCCCACCATTTCGTATAAGATAAAAATAAATAGATTGGTAATTATACAAAAATTGCTTCATAAGCAGATTTTACAATTCATATGTTTTTCCCATTCTAGAAATATGTAATTCCAAGTTTTTTAAGTCAGTTACCTTCTTGTGTCCTTAAAAAAGCTTTTATATCTTTGAATTATAATATTCTTCAGAGCTTTATACGGATCCTGCAGAAAACTCTTTAAAACCTTAAAATTAAAAAAGTCTTGTCACCTAATTAGCACTTTACTCATTTTTATGATAATCGAAATTAAATACATATCATAACAAAAATTGCAAAAGTCTTACAAAATGTTGAGTTTGAATTTCACTTAAACCCTTTAAAAAAAAAATTTTAATATGTATTAAGTCAATGAAAAGGCCAAACAAATAAAATAACTTCCAAATGAAAGAAAAAAAAACTTTAAATTTTAATATCCTTTTTTTGCAAATAATGTACATTAAGAACGTTCCAATATAAAGCAATAGCTCCCCATTTTTACGCAGCAGGAAACATTTAATTAAGAAATTATTTATTTATCACCGAGCCGTGCCTTGTCGCGCCGCCACCGCCGAGAAAGCATACATATCCTTATCTATAGCCCCCAAACACATCATTTATCCTTATTTCCGGTACCTTATTTCATATATGTTTCTTCATGTACATATATCTATATCCATGTATATCAAAACCGTCAAAAAGGATATTCGCGTTCACATACAACCCAAAGTAAAATGCCTCATTACTGCATTTAAACTTATTTCTTAAGATGAACAACTTTTGCTGTCAGTTCTGATAAAAACGACAACGACAGCTACGACGATGACGATGACGACTACGATATAAAACTTAAGTCGTCAAAAAGGTTAAACTCAAAATTTTCTTGCTGCTTCTTAAATCTATAACAACAACAACAACAAATAGGAAAACAACAAAATGAGAAGGTGACGATGCTTGTGAAGAAGGATATAATATCGCGTCACCGAGCGAAAAAGCCTTCAAAAAATCTAACCCAGACATCTTCATATTTACCCAAGGTTTTATCTTCTCTCTTTTTTGAATATCTATGTATGGCATGCAATTTATAATGATGGGGCTTCTTCAGCCACAAAAAAAAAAAACACCTTTAAGGAAAAAATCCTTTTTATCCTTGTCTTTTGAGCGAAAAGAGGTGATCAAAATTAAATTTTGAGAAGGAAATCCCTTGAGTAGTCGGGTTAATCTTTCACTGTGAGATGATGCGAGGCCAGACAAATCGCTGACTTATATCTTTTTCCTCTATCGCTCTGTCTGATGCTTAATCGAAAATGACGAGGATTCTTCTTCCATCTCTGTGTCCACGATTTTGATGGCGGAGTGAGATGTCTGTGTTGTACATTAAACCAGGATAAGCCTTCTTCGAAATAACCCTCTCGTGGGGCGTCGTCAAGTCTGGTGGGGTCGGGTCGTTTCGGTCGCGTTTCTCAATCAATTTACCACAATAAAAGTCACTTCCTCTCGATAAGTGTGTACTTAAGATTTGGATTTTTTGCTAATGCTCCGAGAAATCACTTGAACGGTTGAACCAAATCCATACGGATATCGGAGCAAGCCACAGCGACACGACAACGAAGACGACGCGCCGAACAAACAAGGATCAATTCTTACCTCTGTCTCGGCGGTGGCTACAGTTTTTAATTTCCTCTCAACCATGCTGCAGGTTCTATGTGGTTGGCGAAAATACAAAAAGAAAACCCCAAAAAATCAGACTCGAATCCTTGAATCCTTTTTTACGTTGGCGTCGACGTCTTTCCCTTTCCGTGAGTTAGGTTAATTTACGACAGTCAGTGATGGCAGTGGGTGAGGAGTTGGTGACTTTACTAAGGCATCCCCAATATTAAGAGGGTGTCTGTGTTTACTTGGAGCAAATTAGCAAACTTCCTTCGAGTATTTTTGTTTCTGTTTTCTTTTGTTTGTTTTAATATTAAACATCATACAAAATACATATACACGGAGCGCATTTCGGGTGAAATTCCCCCCTTCGATGACGCCACGCCCGCCGCCGACCAGGTGGTGTCAATTAAATTTGACATTGTAAAGGATTCAAGTAGGTCTGCTATGTACATAGATGTAGAGAATTGGCGTTATTAATTAAGCCTTCCGTTCCCTTTTACCTTAAAAATATCTTTCATCCTGATGTTGGGGTGTGTGTAAACATTTAACCAGACAGACATACATAGGTACATTTTGTGAAAAATTTAATATAGCCAAAAGTTTTTCCTAAAAACAAAATGAAAAAAAAAAACATGAAAAAGTTTTGTTGTCCTTTGAAAGTCGTCTGCAATTGGTTTTGGTATAAGAGTATTCACCTGAGTTTTGGAAATTTTTCTTGATATCTCAGAAGTAGGTAGGAATGTCCTGTGTGCCCCTTTGATATTCCCAGCCATACACTTTATATATCAACGAAGAAAAAAGTACAAAGAAAATAGAGTCATAACTCAAAGAAGAGGAAAAACGTAACTGCTGTTGAAGACATACGTATCCAGGAGGCTGGAGGAGCCTTCCAGGTTTCTTCCCCAAAAATGTCCATCTTGAATTGTTTCTTTTATTTTTGTTTTTTTTTTCTGTTCTTCTTTTTCCAATTCACTTGAATTCTTCTTCTTAGCTTGGTTATATTCGAGTATTATTCGCTTCGTTGTCGACGATGTGGCGCGCGTGACGCTCGGTCGGTCGGTCGTTGGCTGGCATATTTTTGTGTTCACTTTTTATTATTTTTTTTTTATCCGGATCCTTTTGTGCCATTTCCGTTTTTTTGTTTTTTATTTATTATTTTTGGAGACAACCTCAAGGAGAGTTGACAAATTTCTGTTTTTTCTTTTTGAGGTAAAGAAAAGGCATACCCCTATAAGAACCTCAAAGTAAAATGAAGATCCTTTGATCATAAGAAAATTTGATTTTAAAATAAGGCAAATAGGTTTTTAGAGTTATTTATAACTGATTATGATAAAGGAAACCGTTATGTGGCGGCTTTGTGATTGTGGATTTAAAAAGAAAAATAAATAAATGAAAATACGTTATTTACCCTTTTCAAAAAAAAGAAAATTTTGAAAATAATTTATGAGAAAGCATAAAGTAGATTAATTCTTAATTCCTTTGAACGTCTTATATTGCATTACATTTGGCTTCAGACAACAGACACCAAAGAACTTTCCAAACCGGATCTTTTTTGCTCAAGGAAGCGGAGGGGACCTTATCAAGGGATTCATGATTATGGTCAACAAGGTTTTGTCACTGTGCGTAGAACTGTAATGGCCAGATGTCTTGGGTTCAACCATCCCAGAGTAATTCTAGTTATGGAAAGCGTTTTCTCAAATCAGCCGATCGGATTCGGCATATAAACTGTAGGTCACCTTCTTTACTCGCACACAGGAATGGTTGAGATTTATAAATAACGAATCAGTTTTCCAAACAAGGCTATCATATCTAATTTCTAAGATTTATTTGTCTGTTTTGAGTAAACAGCCTGCATCGAAGATTAGACTTCAAATCAGCAATAAAAAATAAAGTGCACGACTGGGTCGCACGAACTTGCTCCTGTATGCAAAGAGTCTGTTTAAAAAAGTATCTATATAATATTTAAAAATATACCTGTAAAATAAGTTTGTCTTCAAAGATATATATGCCATTTGATTTGTCGAAAAAACCTCCATTTTTCAATTTTTTGGGAGGGGGTTACATTTAATACAGTTAAAATAATTAAAAAAAAAACTAATTTAAGATTCAAAATTTTACCTGAAAAATAAGTTTGTCTTCAAAAATTTAAATGCCATTTTATAAATCAAAAAACCCTTGATTTTTCAAATTTTTTTTTTGAAAATCGTTAGAGCGGTTTTTTTTTAAATTAATTTTTTATATATAAAATTTTTCAATTTTGTTCTAAAAATATTTTTGGTATGCAGTTGTTTAGTGATTGTAAATATACGCTCTATATTTCAATTTCGTAAACAAATATTCACCCGTTTTTGAGATATAGAATTTTGAAAAAAAAAATTTAAATATTTTTTTAAAAATCCAAAAAATAAAAAATTTCACTTTTGATAATCAAATATTGTTAAGGCAATATAAGAGCTCGTTCAGAAAAAAAAATATTGAAATCGGTTCAAAAGTTGCTGAGAAAATTAAAAAACAAAAAAACGGTTCTATGAGCGGTACCTTTCCTGAGCAATACAAAAATATGTTTTTCTTATTAAAAGAAGCCAAGTTAAAAAATAAAATTTTAGAGAAAATTAAAAAAAAATCTATCGGTTTGTTTTTGAGAAAATTCGAATTTTCGTTTTTTGACCAAAAAAATTGTATGGGGGCCACTGTTAGTTTTGATCTTAAAAAAAAAATGAAAAAAACGCCTAACGCGAATCTGCTCAAAACCTTAACTTCCAAGTTTGAACTCAATCGACCCAATGGTTTAGGCTGTAGGAGCGTGGACAGACAGACAAAATTGACCGGACGGAATCGCGGGACCCACTTTTTTCTACTTCTCTACCATCGTAATATCATGTTTGATTAAAATCTCGAGTTCGAAATTTTGCACGAATGCAAAACTTGCCATATAGTTCCTATATGTCGCAAGTAAATATAGTTCCTATATGTCGCAAGTAATAACTCTAAAATTTATTTGACCATATAAGAGTTTTTTTTAATCTTACATAGAGTCTAATGAAGACTCAGAACTAATTAGAATTTCCTGAAATTGCACCATCGTTAAGTTTTTGTTCAGAACAACTATGGTCAAGTGTATGTCAAAACCTTCACTGATAGGTTTCTACAATCAAATTCGATTTTTTGACTACAAAATCTTCTAGAAAAGTATCATTTAATTTTTGCATCAGGAAAGCAGCTTAATTTTGTTGACCAATAATTGAAACGTATACGCCTCTGTGTATTAATAGTAAAAACTTGTATGAAGAACAAATTACAGGATGTGTTCGTTATTATTTGATGATTTATTAGTGATAATTTAAAACAAATGTTGAGCCATTCTTTTGTATGGAACAAGTGGTTTCATTTTAAACCTGTCACTTTTGACAGTAAGAACTTCGCAATTTCAAAAACATAGCGAAAGAATTAACGTTTCAACATGAATCTGTAACGATCTCATTTGTACGTAAGGTGACATTCATTTTTTATCAACGTGACAGAAAACATCAGAATAAAAATATAGCTACACCTTTTTTTATTGTGTATGAGTTGGCGTTTCTAGGAGCACATCGTATCATCTTTTGGAAAATTACAAATGTTTTCATTGTTGATGAAGTCATTTAGCCAGGACCTGCTTCCTTAGTAATTTTGCGGTATGATTTTGCGATGAGCAACATGGCCTCTAATTTTGTATTTTATAATCAAACCATACTCAAAGAGTATACATTTTATAAGCCAGAAACGCAGTGTGAGTATATATACTTCACAGTCCGCCCGCCGTTTTGCCCAATGGTATTTTTATAGGCGATTGTAAAGGGTGATTTTTATAAAGCTATAGGAAAGTTTTTCAAAAAAAAAAACATAAAATTCAGAAAAATGTATAAAATCTTTATTTGAATCGATAGTACGGTCCATATAATTTAATGTTTGAAGATTATTTCATACAAATGTTGACCTTGACTGCGCCTCAAATGGTCCATCCACTTAGTTCAATTTTTACATACTCTTTCCAACATTTTGGCCGGTATCTCACGAATAAATGCTTCAATGTTGTCTTCCAATGCGTCAATTGAAGCGGGTTTGTCTGTTTAGACATATCCCCACAAAATATAGTCTAAAGGCGTTAAATCGCACAATCTAGGCGGTCAATTGCCCGGTCCCGAAAATGAAATAAAATGTTCATCGAACTCGCGTCTCAATCAGTCCATTTTGTGCGCGTGCTGTGTGGCAGGTGATACCGTCTTGTTGAAACCACATGTCATGCAAGTCAAGCTCTTGCATTTTGGGCAAACAAAAGTTAGATATCATCTCACGGTAGCGCTCACCATTCACAGTTACGTTTCGATTCGCATCATCTTTAAAGAAGTACGGTCCAATGATGCCACCAGCCCATAAACCGCACCAAACTGTGACGTTTTGTGGATGCATTGGTAGCTCTTGCAATGCTTCTGGCTGATATTCACTCCAAAATCGACAATTCTGCTTATTTACGTACCCTTTGAGTAAAAAAGTGGATCTTCGGTCAACTTTCCAAGAGCCAATTCACCAAAAATTGTACGTTGCAGTTCGTTCGGCTTTAATTCTTGCACCAGCTGTATTTTGAAAGGCATCACACCTAAATCCTTCCGCAAAATTTTCCACGTTTCCAGGGCCCAATTGCTGAAAACGGCGACGAATCGATAGTTGATGGTCATCATTAACACTGGCCGATACAGCTGCGATATTTTCTTCAGTTCGGACTCTACTTAAGCGTGTTGGTGGTCTAATGTAAAAGAATGTAAATTTGGTCCGAAATTTAGTCACAATAGTCCGAATAGCCGCTTCAGTGGGTCGATTAAAATGATCATAAAATGGAAGAAGCGCGCGATGAACTTTCTTAACAGAGCACGCATTTTGATAATAAAATTCAATAATTTACAAGCATTGTTCGTTTGTAAGACGATTCATGGTTAAATTATAGACCAAACTGAAGATTTTTGACAGTGAAACAAAACACGAAACGTGCGTCAGCTGTTTAAACCAGGGTTGCCAAAAAGATAATAGCTAAAAAATCACCCTTTATAAGCGGCTATTTCACTAGTATTATATATCTGTACAAAAATAGATAAGGCAAGAAACGTTACGACGATATCTGAATGACGTAAATGCGTAAATGATTTTAGTATCACAAATAATTTTAAAATCTCTTTTTTGAGTATTTTCGTAAACAGCACAGAGCCCAGCAGCCCAGAGATTGAAGTTATGCTCAAACTTTGGAAGTATTAAGTTTTTCGAATTTGTCATCACCGACTCAAAACATTGGACACAAATGATGTTTCTTTCTGCTTTTAGTCTAGAAGTGAGCTCAAAGTGAAAAGTCAAAGTTAAGAAGTGCCTACAAATGTGAAGAGCTATAGTTATGCATTTGAGCGTTTTCGATTTAGGAATTTTCGAGTCGAAATCATAACATTCTTGTTTTTTGGCTGTATAGTGAGACTCTCAAATTTGTTCACTATCATACATATTCTATATTATTTCTAATTTACCAAGTTCACAGTATGCTTAGTTATATATATATTTATATTTTTATTTATATTTATATTTATATTTATATTTATATTTATATTTATATTTATATCTATATTTATATTTATATTTATATTTATATTTATATTTATATTTATATTTATATTTATATTTATATTTATATACTTATTTATATTAGTATTTTTTCACAATATTTTAATTTCGAATGTGAATTTATTTTCCGTTGATATTCAAAAAATCCTTTATTGTACTAAAAATAGTTCTAAAGTTCATCTTCTCATAAATGTCCATTTCAGAAATCGAAAATAACAAATGTCACAACCTTTTTTATAAGCTTTCTTGGAAAATTTCCTTGGGAAATTGTTAGATAAATTTCCCTTTTCAAAAACTGTCTGGTTTATGTACACGATAATCTAAATAACGAACCATTATACTCTGTTATACAATTTTTTTATAAAAGTGTTATACTGAAAAATAATATCTTTGTATATAAACATTGTATATGAAAACCACAGTACCTTTGTATATGAAATTGTGTTGACGTTTTGGCTGGTAAGTGGTAAGTTAATTATCTCCCTTATTCTGCTGGCTGTTTATGGGAATGAAAATAATATTTTTCTCTCACTCTCATGAATTTCTCCACTTGCGACACCAACGCCAACGACTCGGCATGTGGTCGCCCCAAAAGTTTCTGCCACTGAGAGTACTATGGTTTTCATATACATACAAAGATACTGCTTTAACTTTTATAGGATTCAAAATGTGAGTTTTTGATTTTTGTCATTCATGAAAAATTTTCAGAACATTATTGTTTAACTGAAAATGCCAAAAGGTGGCTTTGAATTCTCGGATTTTTGTAATATTTTTTCGAATTTTATGTTATGAAGCTTGGACGTCGATATCGAAAACAGAATTTGTCCTATTAAGGAATAAAAATAATTTAAGAGGAATTTAAAAAAAAGAGAAGAAATCAAAGAATTTTTTTTTCAACTGCAAACTTATGTCTAAATTGATTACGAAATTTAATAATACAATTGACGGAATACGTTCATTTGGGTCCCATGGAAGACAACAAAGGGCAAAGGAACCATTTATCAATAAAATACGAAAAGACTGTTCGTTTTTTTTTCCTAGTGTATAACATCAACTTACATTTTCTTGTATTGAGCTTCATTGAAGAGCGCCATTGAAAGGCTATTTCAGTATCTTTCTGCAAAAACAGATATCCACTTGGATTTGAGAAGCTATAAAAAAGCTGCGAAGATAAGGATTTTCGAGTGGAACAGATCTTCACCAGTGTCATTTATGAACATTTAAAAGAGCAGAGATCCAATATGACTGCCTTGAAGACTCCACACCGCACATTAATAAATTTTAAAATTCAGCTTTTTAAGTTAACATTCTTTTTACGGTTTTTTGAATACGATTAAATCCAAGTTATGATCCACTCTGGAAATCCGTATCTCTCTTATTTTAGCAATAGTATAAAGTGGTTGACCCTATCAAATAATTTGTTTAGATCAGCGTAAAAGACATAGTTTGCAGTTTATTTTGCATATTAATATTAATTTGATTCTTGAATTCCAGAAGATTCGTTGATGTAGGCTTTTGCGGGCAAAAACAATTACTGATTTACAGAATATTTAATGTGTTAAGATACTTTATTTTCAAACATCTTTGGTATGCATAATAGTTTTGCAATACCACGATAGTTTTTATAATTGGTTACATAGATAGATAGATACTTTATTTTTCATAGAGAAGGGCTTACAAAAATTTGCGTAGTACGCAGCTTGCACAGAGATTTGATATTTGAAATATATCTTACAACTGAAAAATGTTATGAAAGTTAATAAATGCATTTGGATTAAGAAAAACTTCATTTGAAGGAAAACTATGATAAAAAGCCTTCATTCGATATATTTTATAGTACAAAAAATGACTAGATTAAACTTACAAACTAAAGGAACGAACTGCCAAGTTGGTATATAAGTATTTTATAATTGAATAATACAATAACAATATTTAACTAGTTATTATAATTGATATTAATTTAATAAATAAATAAATAAATAAATGAATAAATAAATAAATAATCAAATAAATAAATAAATATAAAAATATAAAAATAAGTACATAGATAAATAAATAAATAAATAGATAAAAGAATAAACAACAATTTTTAAATACAAATAATTAATTACAGTTTCGATTTTACAAACATTGATATTACTGACTTACTAAATTTTGTATTAACATATTATTTGAATCACTACATCTTAGATAAAATCTTCGGTTGAGAGCTTCAATTTTTCTTGCAACTAGATGAACTCCAGTTTGATAGTGTAAAATTTGGGTGGAAAAATGCCAATGTAAATTTGCCATCATTTTTAATGTTTTGTTCTGAGAAACTTGTAATTTTTAAAAGTGCGTTTATGCACAAGTTCCCCATACTGGGCATGCATAAACAATAATAGCTTGGAAAATTATTTTACAGATAATAATCTTATTGAACTTACATAGGGTTGATTTCCTACAAACAAGTGGGTATAGCATTTTAGTGGCAATAATTATTTTGCTAAGGGTATTTGTAATATGGTCCCGAAAAGTTAATGTCTTGTCTAAATATACACCAAGATATTGATTAAGACTTTTAAAATCACAGCACTAATATACATAAGACTTACAAGTCTTAACAAATATTGAAGGTACATTGTCAGCACCAAATGAATATATGCTTTTTAAGTCGTCAGTATATATATTGCATTACATCTGCTTCAGTCAGCCTTTAAAACGGTAAATCAAAGTTAAATCGATGTCAGATTGAATTAGCACAGTGTTAAGGTTTGATCACGGAGTATAAGTTTGTTAAATCAGTAAATACATATATTACTAATTTCTATATAACAGGAAGAGAACTAATTTGTATCTACACTAATATTATAAAGAGGAAAGATTTGTATTTTTGTATGTAACGAATAAACTCAAAAAGTACTGGACCGATTTTAATAATTCTTTTTTCATTATCACTGAGTAACATAGGCTATATTTAGTACTAGATTACTATAGAAATCTTTAAAAATTCCTATTAAAACCAACCGAAGGTGTACAAAAACTAGCCATAAAATGTCTTTCATCGCATACGCTGGGAAGAGTATTAATGATAGGACAAAAAAATGTTTTCTAATTTAGTGATTCATGGTCGTTTTAATTAGCATGTTTATAACTTAAATATCTGTACATATTTATGTCTACCCGTTCGAAGCCGGGACGGGCCGCTAGTAGTTTATACAATGAGTATTTTTACATTAAAAAAAATGAATTTTTAGTGTTTTGTAAACGTCTTAAAACCTTTTGTCAACCGAAGAACTGAAAACGAAACGTTTTTTTTCAACAAGAAAACAATGGTAAAAGTTCACAACACATAAATTAACGTCACTACAATACAATGGTGTGGAACTTTTAGTAAAAGCCAATCACAGTCAAAAGTATCCTGACTTATCGGGATGTTTTGATGAATTGTTTTTTAAGTTTTGTAAAGTATTGGTTGATTTTAACATTTCTGTCAGAATCGGTATTTTTTTTGTTTAATCCTAAAATAAAGCTAAAATATTCAATTTTAAAGTGGAAATAAATAGAAACAAAACAGCACATATCGGTTGTATTCCGTTGACCAATGTAAACAATGCATGTTAAGTGATCGCAATTGAATAAAGACTTGTGATCCTTAAGTCTTAAAACATTTTGTGAGCACAAAATTAAAAAAAACAACTTTCAACTAATCCATCAAATATGTTAGGGCAGGATCGGAACGAAAAAAGTACCTCGATGGTATTCGTTTATCTAATCTCATAATTTAATCAAACTCATCGAATAACGCCTCGTTGTTTCTGATAAACTATTAAAAATATATGACGGGGAAATAGCTATCAGGAAAAAGCGATATACATACATATGTTTCCACTTTTCGAATACCATTAATTATTTCAAGGTGATTATAAATTCACGTGCTTTTTGTTGTTGGTTTCTAGTTTAAATACATTTTGACAAACTTTTTACATACACATTTAATTCGTTCATAAAACCAATCAAAATGTTTGATAAGATATCAACATAGGTTTGTCTAAAATACATTCCTATGTTATCTTTATATATATCTTTATAAACCTTCGTAATAATTATATATTTTTCGTAAAAATTAACATGACAGGGACATAATTTTGTCATGAGTAAGTACTTAACTGTATTTAAAATCATATTATCATAAATGAAGGCCCCTTATGATATGATCAAACCAGACTCTTAGAAACAACCATATAATAGATTAAGAGTTACTATCAAATTTCATGACGTATTTAGTAAAACAGACGATACTAATGTAATGAGTTGTCAAGATTTTTCACTTGATTGATAAACTATTTAAACAAATTAAAAAAACATGTATCTTACAGTAAGAAGAATTTAGTGCCTTGTTGTTTTTTATAATGTGCGCTCACTAAATGGGTTATAACTGCGCTTAACATGTTTAGCGTTTACACACAGAGCGAGCTTTAAAAAAAGGCAATAATTCAAGAGAAGATCTTGGTTTAAAGGTCTTAAATTTCAAAATGGAAGGGAAAAACAGTGTTAAGTAAAGCATCTTGCACATGAGTTACGAACTACGAACTGCGAACTGTGGATGTTCGCATATTTTGACTTTTCTTTCACATGGGCTTTATTTCTATTCGCAGACAGCGACGAATTGAATTACCCTTTTCTCCATATTTTCCTCAGCCATGATCTTTCACACAAAAACAAATCAAGAGTGGTATAATTTTGAGGAACTTGTGAACTTTTAATATTGCGCGCGAACAATTTATTCGTTGCAGTGGGGATGGTATGTGGAACGCGAATAGAGTTTGACAGTTCGTAGCAACCACACTGCAATTCGTTACTTCCAAACTGTTTTTACAAAATTTTCCTGTTTTAAAGAACAAAATGCAAATTTTATTATCCTAACATTAGTGTCAATTGGTTTCTTATAATTTAAATGTGTTTTTGTTTGAAATTGACTTTTTGAAATGTTTAAAATCACGTTTGTTCGTCCATTTGTGGTTCGCTCTCATGTGCAAGGCTCCTAAGGCATTCCATATTATTGATGTGTGGTTGAAAAAAGAATATCAATACTTGAAAGCACTTTCAATATTGAGTTCAAGTTTTCAGTGATGGACAACCGAGTATTTCGGCTGAATTTTTTAAGAGAGGGAATGCATAAATAAATAAATAAATAAATAGATTAGATGTTGCATTAGCTCGTAGAAAACCAGGGGCTACCGACTTATAACTCTCAACCATTCCTGTTTGCGAGTAATGTCAGAAATGAAAGCGGTCCACAGTTCTTATGCCGAATCCGAATGGCTAATTTGAGAAAGCACTTTTCATGACAATAATTATTACACTTATAGAATTTGTTAATTCAAATTCTGGCCAAATGAATGCTTTGTTGGTCAGAAGGGGTGAAAAATTTCTTACATTGTCGAAGAAATCCTAAGCAGCTAGCAACGTTTCTGGCGATATCGAATATGTGATTATTCGAAAAATTGAAAGTTGATTACTTTCTTCGATGCAAGCGCCATTCGTGGATAGCGGAATTTGGGATGGGTTACAGTTTGAGGACCGGACACAGCACTAAGTTTTTGAAGAATTGAATTTATATTGCACATTGCTGCCACATCGGAATTTAACGAGCTTATCAGTCACTGCGGTTGAAGTTTGACATCTGATCTACGAGGAATTAAACCTACACACGAATATTAAAAGTTGACCGTATATCACCAGTGAAACAGTTCAATCGATTAAAAGTCACAGAAAGAGAGTCTGAGACAAAGTGGAGCTCTGGGGAGCATTAGAATTTATTTTACGAATCTTATACCAGAGAGCTTGGTGCAAAATTCTATGAAATGCTTTTGAAATATCAAGTACGAAGATCATACTTTCTCCAAATGGATGTTTACCATTGTTGTATTGACGAAGCATCAAATCACATTAAGAAACTTTTGAAAAAATCTTCAAGCCATTTCTAAAGCTAATGATTAATCAGCGTTTTTTTGACCTTAGGAGGAAAGGACAAAAGTTAAATTGGACAATAGTTAGATGTGAAATGAGAAGATACGCCTTTTTTTATCGATAAGCTGCTCAAATGCTGTTTTGCATCCATTCGGAAAGATATATATAGAATCAGACAGATGAAAAAGTTTGTGCCAGATCAACATGGAAAAATATTATGGAGCTCAGTGGATTTGTGTATGTCATGTCAAGGTCTTTCAGTACTCTTGCAACTGTACAAGTGATAAACAAAAAAATCGTTTCCGCTCTAAAGTACAAGAAAAGTCATAATACGCTTGGCAGTATCTAATTAACAGCTAACTTCAAGCAAATTTGGTTTTATAAATCGTTTTATAAAATAGCGTTGGAATGAAGGACGACGTGGTCTAACGTAGGTTTTTCTAAATGATCAGAAACTTGTACTGTCTTTGGGACATTTTTTACCGTAATTTCTGGGTAATTCCGCTTAAATGATTTTCAAGACTTCACAGTCGTGGAAATAAGAACTTTCCAAACCATAAACTAGGCATTAACCACATTAAAATGAAATTCTAAAAATATAATAAAATAAAAAGAAACACCCCATAAATTATAAACACGCCTATTATAACCACAATTTTAAATTAAAACTTAAACTTCTAAGTCTTAAATAAACCATATCCATCATCTGGTGGTGGTATATGCAAACATTGTCAGCCATCAGAATCATTGTCTGTCTAATGAATTTCTCCAACTCTTTAAATATTTATTTTGACAATCTTCCCCCCAAACTATATACCTAATAGGTACGTAGCACACCACTGTAGCAGCACAGCACCCCCTATATGTAAATATATAACGTCTGCTTGGCTTCCTCATAATAGTCAGTGATGCGGTATAAATATATACCTACATAGATTTGCGCTTAAATAGATGAAGCCAACCCCGTCATTTTTAATGCAGGTGGCATCCAAAGTTCTTCCCCCATTTAAAAACCACTTTATTTTATAAACCTTTTATATAGAGAGTCCTGATGCGTCAATTTAAAATGAATTCCAAATATTTATTTGCTTTAAGATCACACTTTTACCATAAATATGGAATGGAGACTTCTACTGATGGTGGGTCATGGGTATAAAGGAAGGTACTCAACCAAGAATAAAAAAGGAACATTTATATATCTATGCTTCGAAAGGATGATAAAACTTGCTATGATTCTCATCAAATTGCAATGAACTCAAACCTCCATATGTATGTGTATGTGTAACTATGCAAATTTATAAAACCCCTCTATAAAACATATTCTACACATAGGTAAAAGTGTACACACCGTTACAGTACATAAATGTCTCCCCATTTTGATCGGCTATTTCATGTTTTTAATTGATCCCTAACCTTTTGTCGAGTAAGTATAGACTTAAAAAAAAAGGACAAAAATAATGGTTTCTTTTTTTTAAAGAGAGGAAATGGACTTTTAAATGGTCGATTGATGATGGGTTTTATTCTAAAGTTTTTGTCATGATTTCTCAAAGTTCGAAAAGTAAAATAAAATAAATTCAATTAAATAAGGGTTGGAAGGTCTTTGGAAAATCAACATTAATCCCTCGTAATGATTTTAGACTTAGGGTAAGTTTCATAATAGAAGTTTATACTTCAGTTCATTGCTAAACCTGACCTTCAGTTCAAGTGTAAAAGTTATACTCGGTCAGTTTTAAGATCAATGAACCAAAGTTCAAGCTTATCAACTTGGCAGCAATGTACATGATTGTTAAGTTTGTAATTTTATTATTTTTTATGAACTTTTGTATCATTTCATACTTCCTGGAAGTAATTATTGAGAAAATCTCACAAAATAAGAACATATACATTTAAATTAACGATTATTTACAAAAAAAAAATAAAATTTTGAATTTTACACAAAAATATTATTGAAAATTGAATGGCTGATAAAATACAGTGGATGGAAAAAGTGTTGGCTTGAGAGTTAGGTTAAGAATTACATAATTAAAAAAGTTGCCCCTATAATCGAACCTTAGACGTTCTTAACACAAAATATGAAGTTTCAAAAAACAACTGAACAAAATTATGCCTTTGTTTCGCCATTCGAAATATCTTGAAAAATTCGACATCGTCCCGATAATTGAATTGATATACCCTTCAACGTATGCGTTCCCACTTAAAAAAAAAATATCTTCAAAATGTCTTTCCGTATGACTTCACATAGACTTTTTTAAAATGAAAAAAATATCTTAGAACGCTTAGTGTGCAACTCAATCAAATTCTGATTGAATTTATATAAATTGCATTCTCATAAATATGCAATTAGCAAGGTAGCTTTATATTTCCCAAGCTTTGGTTAGAAGCCTTAATTATTTACTTAAGGTGGCGCTACAGTCCTGTGTAAACTAGGGCCTCAGCTGGATGAGGTCACTTTCCACTTGTGCGTGCCAACTGATCCGTAGTCTTCCTCTGCTACGCTGTCCTGTGGCCGTGGATTCGAAGACTTTCCGGGCCAGAGCATTGGTTTCCATGCGCTCTACTTGACCCAGCCATCTCAGTCGTTGGACTTTTATCATTCTGGCTAAGTCTACGTCGCTATACAGCCCGTAGAGCTCGTCGTTCCATCTTCTCCTTCACTCACCTTGTATGCATACGGGACCGTAGATCACGCCAAGAACTTTTCTCTCGAAACGAACCAAGGTGCTTTCATCCGCTTATGCCATAGTCCATGCTTGTACACCTTATAGAAGGACGGTGATGATGCGAGTCTTATATAGCGACACTTTGGTCGCTCGAGAGAGGACTTTGCTACTCAATTGCTTTCTTAGCACAAAGAATCAGCGGTTAGCAAGAGTAATTCTTGGTTTAGCTCTGGTTTTATATCCTAAGCAAAGCCTAGGTAGACAAAGTCCTTAACTACCTCAAAGTTACGTCTGTCGATTGTGACGTTTTGACCGAGAGTCGATGTTGTAGGTCCTTTCTTAAACAGAATATGCTTTGTTTTGCTCTCATTAACCATTAAACCGTTTTTTGACGCCTCTTCCTCAATGCTCGCAAAAGCCCCATTAACATCACGCTGAGTTCTTCAGATTATGTCAATGTCATCAGCATATGCTAGTAATTGAACAGACTTTTGAAAGATAGTGAATCTAGTGTTGACGTGGGAGCTCTGCACTATACTTTCAAGGACGATGTTAAAGAAATCGCATGACAGCGCATCACATAGCCTAAAGCCTTTTTTGACATCTAAAGGTTCTGAAAAGTTGTTTCCAACCTTTATGGAGCAGCGCGAATTCTCCATGGTCATCCTGCACAAACGGACGACTTTGGCAGGGATGCCAAAACTAGATATGGCTCTATACAGCTCGTCCCTGTAGATGCTGTCATATGCGGCCTTGAAATCGATGGAAGACTAAAACCTAAGTTGATTCAAATTTACGGCATATACGAACGTTATTTTAATAGTTGTCTCATGGAAATCTATACCTACACCATGTGAACTTATAGAGTTATTATTTCTTTTCTTGAATTTTCAGTAAATTTCATGATGATTTAAAAAAACTATTGTCCCTTACTTTAATATTTAGTTTAAATATTTTCCCTATTTATTTTGCAAAATATCTCCATTTCTTGAAAGCAGGCACGTAGCCAGGGGGGGGCTAGAGGGGCTCAAGCCCCCCCCGAAATGATTTTAAAAAAAAAATATTTGAACAAAAGTTTGCATATTCTCTTATAAGTTCCTCATAACTTATGTATATTGTTCTGAAATCATGTTGCTTTAATAAATGTTTATCCCACAAAAATTATAAACGAGCTGGAAACCCGTCGAAAACGACGGTGCATTATCTATCATACGCCACATCAGAAAAGCAGATAGTGGGGCTCTATCCTTAACTCGGCCTACAAAAAAGCGTTTTAGAATTGAGTCTGGGGATACGAATTTAAAACACCACATCGTAACCAGTTCAAAAAATGCAACCTATATAAGCCCAGATATCCAAAACAAAATCTTGGATATATGCTCTGATATTGTCACCAGAAAAATATCTAACCGGGTTATAAGATCGAGTTGTTTTAGCATTCTGGCTGATGAAACAATGGATGTTTCTGGCACTGAGCAATTTTCAATATGTGTCCGATATGTTGACTGCTGTTGCTGTACAGAGCCCACGAAAAGTATGCTTCGGGAAGATTTTGTAGGTTTTATTCCTGTTGATGACCAAACTTCTGAAAACCTGACTAAAACCATATTGCAGCGATGTCAGGAACTACATCTAGATATGAACAAGTGTGTTGGCCAAGGTTATGACGGAGTGGCAAATATGTCAGGCCACTTAAGTGGAGTACAGAGTAGGATAAGGCAACAGTATCCAAATGCCAGATATGTTCACTGTGCAAGTCATCGCTTGAACCTGGCTCTGTCTAATGCCATGTCAACACCCTCGATTCGCAATTGTCTTGGTGCAGTAAGCGAAATAGCTAATTTCTTCCGAAACCATTCAAATGCAAATAAGACTTTCCAAATCACCATCCAAAAATACGCACCAGAAAGCAGAAAAAAACGACTTTTGCGCCTTTGTGAAACAAGGTTTATTGAAAGGCATGACAGCATTCTTTCATTTGTAGAGCTCTTCAAATGTATTGCTATTAGTCTTGAAGAAATATCCACCAAGACGTGGGCAATGTCTTCAAAAGCATCAACTCTGTAAGCAGCAATTCAAAGAAGTGATTTTCTGGTAAGCCTCATGGTATGCGAAAAACTTTTTAGTTTAACGCTACCCTTATCAATTTTCCTTCAAAATGAATCTTTAAATTTCGTGTCTGCAATAAATCACACGAAACAAGTCTTAAGTTCTCTTAAGAACATAAGAGAAACTGCCAGAGACTTTTTCAGAGACGCTTTTCAATCCGCATCACAACTTGCCAGGGATTTATTTGGAGTCAGCATAACAATTCCAAGGCTTTCTTTGAAACAAACAACGCGCTCTAATCCAGAAACATCATGTCCAGAAGACTATTTTAGAGTTTCTATACTTATTCCCTGTCTAGATTCTCTTATACAAAATCTTACTGACAGATTTATGGTCAACGAGGACGTTTTACTATCGTTTCAAGTTCTGCTTCCAGGTTTTGCTGCCGCCAATCGAGTAAATTAAATGGAAAATCTAACACTCTACTTCGATAACGCAATATCCTTGTCAGCTGTTAAAGCGGAGTACATACTCTGGTGCGAAAAAATTTCATCGATGGATCCCTCTTCCGATGTTCTGAAACTGCTAGATATATGTGACAAGACCTACTTCAGGGGCATAAGCTACTTGCTTACAATTTTGGCCACACAACCAGTTACAACAGCTAGCGTTGAAAGAACCTTTTCAACGATGAAAAGGATCAAAACAGTATCCCAAAGCGTTATGGGCCATCCAAGACTAAGCGCACTTGCAATGCTGTCTGTTCACTCAGGTATTGATGTGGATCCAGATGAAGTGATCGACATTATGTCTAAGAAAAAGACAAGGCGTTTATTGCTGTAAAAATCCAAACTATTTATTTAATTAAATAAAAAAAAATATAAACAAAAATAAAACATTTACATTATGTAGTTTTTTTTTAATTTCTGTATATAGAATTATTTCTTCGAAATTGAACAAGCCCCCCCCGAACCGAAATCCTGGCTACGGGCCTGCTTGAAAGTAAGAACGCTCAAGCATTTATGCTTTCTTAACATAAAAACACTAAACGGAATGAATTCAATTTTTGTTCTTATTACGAATTATAATATATTATATAACATCAAGTTCTTAAAATATATTAAAGAAAATATTTAAATACTGCTGAAAACGGGCATTTCTGAGTTTGAGCACATATAAGCAAAATCGAAGTTCGGATTCGAAATCAGCACTTAAACTTTTAAATTTTTCAGTTCTAGAACGAATTATTCAAAAAAAAAGATAATTACATTCAAATTTTCAAAACATTAGATAGAGTCAAATGAGCACCCATAAGTCATTTTATAACTAATGAGAAATTATGAAAACTGAAGGAGATACTAAAATGATTTAAACTGTATTTAGATTTGTTCTTTGTGAAAACTACCTATACGAACAATACTTTTTTAAGAACTACATTGCGTTTTACCCAAGTCTTAAAAACGGTGTTTTATGTATTTGCTTGCGTTTTCAGAGAGGTATATGTTAAAAACTTGAGCTAATAGCAAAATTATGAGATGAGATTGCAATTGTGGGGAAACAAATTTCCTTGAAAAAGAATTGTGTTAACCGCAATACTTAATTATTTGACCTGTGTTACTGAATAAGAATAAATAAATAAATTAGGTGGCGCAACAGTCCATGAAGAACCAGGGCCTAGTGACTTACAACTCTCAACCATTGCTGTGTGCGAGTAATGTTGTCAGAGATGGAAGGGACCTACAGTTTATATGCCGAATCCGAACGGCTAATTTGAGAAAGCACTTTTCATGACAAGAATTACTCTTGGAGAATTTGTCAATTCCTCGCAAGAGGCAGTACCCGTGAAAAAAGTTAGGTGGCACAGGCAGGGATTGAACCCAAGACCCCTTGCATGACAGTCCAACGCACTAACCATCACGCTACGGGTACTACTGAATAAGAATAGACTATTAAATAAAAATAGACTATTTTGAGTCTTTACTGTACTTTTTTTTACATGCACTCAAGGGCTTGTGAATACCCTTATAATTATTAAATACAGTGCAAGTAATAAGGAAATAGTTTTAAATGTCGGAGTGGGAATGGGAAATATTGAGGCAGGTAAAGCATTCCACATTCGTGTAGTGTGATAAAAAATAAAATATCTGTACTTTACAGTACGTCCGAAATCGGGCTCTAGGGTAAACTGATGATTTATCATTCCTTTGTGTAAGAAACTATGACATTTTTCTCCTTCGTTCTTCCACCATGATTAACGAAGAACGGAATCCCGAGTATGCAAAACACTCTTTTCAAGCAACATATCATTCATTTTCTCATAAGATACAAATTTTCAGAATGGTGAAGTTGAAGTTTTGAAAAAACAATGTCCATTGAAAAACGAAAATATTACAACGTTATTTCAAAATGTTTAAATATTTCCGTTCTAAATCTGGATCCTTAAGTGTTAAAAAAACCCGAGGTATTGCTAAAACACGTCTTTCTTAATTTTAATTATAAGTCTAAGATATATCAAATTTACTCAGGTATGAAAAATCAACATTGAAGTTGTCCACTATCCCTTAAATCCCAATCTAATAACATTTATACAGCTGTTTTCTTGAAATTAAAATAGTTACAAAATATTCCCATACCAAGGTTTCAAAATCGTTTTTTTTTTATTCTTGGTTTGAACATAAGAAGATTGTATCATTTCAATACATTATCTATTCGCGCCTTAAGCTTATTATGTTATTTGTAATAAGTACATTAAGAAAAAGCCAACTCAGAACACGGCTTTGTAAAATTAAAATCTAGGAAATCTAAAAACCCTTATCTGAACTGAACCGATGAATTCACATTTGTTCGATCCCGACTTTAAAACGATTTTAATTCTCTTTTACGGATGATGAATTGAGAGTATTTGTTTGTTTTTATTTTCAAGAGCTTTCAAAAAATGGTGTATGCTGTCCAAATAAAAACGATTTCTGCAAGGTTTAATCAAACAATCTTTTGTGTTTTCGATGAAAACAATCATTGATGCTTTATCGCATCACTGGGGATTTTACGAAAATATTTTTTATCAGTTCTCATTTATTAAAATTTGTGCGGTAAAAACCCATTGAGTGCGGTTCAATAAAATGTGTCCAAAATTTTTGTCATAAATCAACCTTGAATCAAAGAACTTAATATTATTTTTGTTTATACATTATTGACTCTCAGAATATAACTCAAACACAATCAGTGGTTCCAACGATTTTGTATGTTTTGAAATCAAAAGATGAACCCAGCAAAATTGTTTCCTATAAAACATATAACTTCAATAAAATATTAACTCGTAAGCCTATTGTAAAAAAAGATTAATCATAACTTGTAATTTTATTTTAGCTCAATAAAATCGAATAATAATACATTTGCCAAGGTGACAATTTTTCAGTTATCTTCTGGTGGAATGCATTTCTCTGATTCACCATCACCTCCACCACCTATGATTCCAATAATATCAGCCAAAGTGTATCCCTCCGCAGCTTCATTGACATTCTTTACTGTAAATTCTTCAATTTTGTCTGTAATAATTGCTTGATTGTCATTAATTCCCATAGATATCATTTCTTCAATAAGTTCATTCATCTTTCGATTGCCAAATCCATCTCCCAGTATTCCATCAATCTTCGATACGACATCTCCAAGTAATACCTTAATTTTACACGTCTTTAATTTAATTCCTCCCAGTATAGCATACTTGATGGTGCCACTGATTTCCAGATCCTTCAATTCCAACGAAAAATCGCCTTTTCCTTTGATCTCCAAAGTGAATCCAAAAGCTTTTGCCAATGTTTCTAAGTCATATAAACTCGTAGTCTTAATGCTGGGGAAAACCAATTTGAAAGTGACTTTGCTCAAGATAATATTGATCTTGAGATCCTCAATTCTGTATGAGTCAAGACCGTCGACACGTGCCTCGTTGACTTCTCCATCGACACTTTAGAAAAACGCAATGAAAACTGTTAAAAATTAAGATCTTTCTAAATGGCAAATAAAGAACAAACCTAAAGGAATCAGTTTTAAGAGCCAGTTCCTTGTGTTGCACCTTCAATGGGGCAAGTGGTGGTATGCCATATTTAGGGAAACCACATGGCATTTGTTCTCGCAGTTTTTCCAAAGCATCAATAGCTTGAGTAGATATGCTGCGTCCTAGACCTTCGACAAATCAAAAACAAAACACATATGTATATTTTTATTTACGCACATTTCTATAGGAAATTTTATCAAATTACCAGCACGGACATCAATCCTCTCGGCCGAAACAGCGCTGCTGATAGCCAATACAACAATTAAAAGCTTCATGTTTGTAGTCAATACTAAGTTTTGGGATAGGAGTACGTGAGACTTTTATAGAAGAATTTACCTGCCCAATCTTATCAATTGAATGTGTATTTATCGTTTAGCCGGATTATTGCTGATTTGGCTGTAAATCGGAGTTTATTGGTGTTCATTTATTCAAAATATACAATATAACATGGTTATAATTGAATTGGCTTCTGATGATTGGCAGGTGCTTATAATGGCGATTAGATGAGTTTATGGGGGGTATTAAAGAAGACATTTAGGGGATAAGACTTTTATTTTTTTACATGTATCAAAACTTATGACGTAAATATCACAAGCTGGCGTTTTAGTCAAGTCAAGAATAGCAATACCAAGATTTATGTTTGTGTCAAATGTTAAATTCAGCCTAGGTTCTCTGCGTCTGATTTAAGTGCTAATATGCTGCTTCAATGCGTAGCATTGATTGTTGAAATTCCTCTATATTTTCTCAGCTAACTCTTGTAATCTTCGAACTAAATCAGATATAAAAAGCTTTCTAATGACTTAATCATAGTAAAGTAGCTTTGTGATATACTTTATAACAATGCTGATTGTTCCACAGTTAAAAACACTTCCTCCAAATACATCATACAAATTAGTTCTCCATCAATATGAACGTCGCCGCCGTTGTTAAGAAAGATGGTTAAAGACCCTGCAAAATAATTTCGAATAATTTGAAATTTGTATGGAGTTTCTAACTTGCACTTTTGCAAAAATTCATTTGGGTCGTAGAAGTTGCAAAATATTTGTCTGTTCAATAAAAACCAGAAAAAAACATTTGCCTTTAACTAAATTTGCAAAGTTGCGAAACTTTGAAACAAAATTAAAGCAAGAAATTGGCTTATATAACCTTTTAATTATAATGCCATAGATTTATATAAATTACCTTTTTTAAATATAATTAAATGTGGAGTTTTACTAATTTAATTCTTTTTACCAACAGAAATTTTAATATTACCTAATAACTATTCATACAAAGTTTATAGTTTATTTAAAAAAAATTTATAACTTTTAAATCTTTATTATTATATCGACAACTTTAAACAAACAAAATAATTATATATCTTAATTTGTATTTATTTCAGGTAAGCCTTGTGATTCTATTTTGGAATAAATAAGGGAGTATTCAATATAGATTGGTAATAGCTATTTCGAAACCTGGGAAATATTTAATACAAGTACGTATAAAGAATGTCCAAAAATCTAATCTAATCTAAATCTATATGAGAACCGGGAAGATGAGTGTCTTATATGGGATGACTTTAGTTGCTCCGTTTGATTTCAGTGCTAGTGTCGTTGTCTGTGAACAAAGTCCTTAACTACCTCAAAGTTATAGCTATCCATGTTGACTTTTTGCCCACGACGTCATCGTTCAAATTCCTTTCTTGATGACAGCATATGCTTGGTCTTGCTTTCACTAACCACTGAACACGCTTTGACCTTCCAATTTTGTCAATATCATCGGCGGATCCGAGTAATTGGACGAACCTTTGGAAGATTGTGGCTCTAGTGTTGACGATTGAGTTTTTCACAATGACAAAAATTAAAAACTTCTTAAGTGTCATCAAATAGCCTTAAGACTATGGGCCTGAAAATAGGATTAGTCGTTCGGATTCGGCATAAAACTGTAAGTCCCCTTGATCCCTGACATAACTCACACACAAGAATAGTTGAGAGTTGTAAGTCACTAGGCCATAGTTCTCAACGGATTGTTGTGTCACTTAAATTATTTATTTTTACAATTCATTGGCTAATTTCAATCGTTTTCGAAGCAATTTATTTAAGAGTGGCGTGTAGCGTTCCAGGAAACTGTTTCCCCTCCTTGGGTGACAATACACTTCCATTGCAAAAAGGCTCTCTGGAAGTCTTCTTCTGCAAGTGTCTCCAGGGATTCAAGGTATCGAAAACGATTAATTGTCTCACCTCTATTAACTCGTGGTAAAAATTTAAAATATAGAATTACAAAATAAATGCAATATGTCATCACAAAGGAGTTTAATTTGAAAAAAATAACTCTTGTGCAAAAATTTTTAATAAGTTTTCAATAAAGTTGCGTTTTACGCTTGTTTTGCTAATATGCAGCATACAAAATCAAGGATCAAGATACATCAAATTCTTATCAATTTTAAATAAATTTCCCAATACCACCTTTATATCGTACACATAACAAAAATCAATTTGTATATCTGAATCTGAAGTGTCTACCTAAAACACGCTTTTAAGGTTCAATGAACAAGATTAATATTTTAATTTTAATTTTTTGCGATATCAGACCCTTAATGCAATCTTCCTTAATCTATCAACATTAATTTAAAAGAAAATAACAAAAAAAAATAATCAGTAAAAAAATATCTTAAAATTTAAATATGATTTGTATTGTATGTTTTTAAGAATATTTGTTTTTGATTTAAGAAATTTGTTTGAAAAAATATACGTCGCTGTAAGAGTTGAACACAAATTAACAAATTAAGCATATTCAAAAAAAAAGTAAACAAAAAATTATTTATTAATTAAACTGAATTTAAAAAATTCGAAGTAAAAAGCTTATAATATATATTTATTAAATACGTTAAGTTTACAATATTTATTTAAATCTAAACTTAAAACTAACATAATTTCAACTACTTATACTAAAACAATTAAATTTAAAGCTTGCAGATTTGAGATTTTTTTTTACACTTCAGAATTTTCAGGAAGTAGTTAGATTACAGCAAGCTTCACACTACGATCAGAGGCTCATCATAAGTGCATGTGTTAGTTGTTAGTAAGAAAATAATACAATTATAGCCTTACACACGCACAAAATACAAAACATAATAATTATTAACATTTAACATGAATTATTACAGAACATCAAAAAAATAACATAAAAACGTTTACGATAGTGGAGCACTGGTTCTAAACAATGATTTTAATCCCACCTTATTTAAATTTAAATCAATCGATGAACAGTTTATGTTATATAAAATGCTCATTCGACTTAAAGCTTCATTCCTTCCATAGTTAGTTCTATGGAAGTCAATATGTATAAAGTCAAAAGTACGCAGGTGATGAGTTCCGCCTCGGTAATTTAAATGTATACAAGACAGCAAATAAGGTGCATCAATTTCACCATTAATGAGTTGATGAAAAAATATTAAATCATTATTAACACGCTTTGATGGAGAGTTTGCAATTGAAGAAGCTGAATACGATGTTCATAAGGAGGCAGATCATAAGGATCTTCCCACGGAAGACCCTTTAGGGCGAAGCGAATGAAATTATGTTGAATTGATTCAATACGTTTCTTATGAATTTCGTAATAGGGAGTCCATACCTGCGAAGCATATTCAAGATGAGGAC
Organism: Eupeodes luniger; assembly: GCA_951509635.1. Classification (NCBI taxonomy): domain Eukaryota; kingdom Metazoa; phylum Arthropoda; class Insecta; order Diptera; family Syrphidae; genus Eupeodes; species Eupeodes luniger. The sequence continues at coordinate 123,411,477 of OX608073.1, read as the reverse complement.
GAACATGACAATTGTACAAAGAAAGAGTAACATAGGGATCATTGAACTCCTTTGCCCAGATAAAACCAAGCATAGAACTTGCTTTATTAACAATAAAGTTAATGTGATGTGTAAATTCTAAGTTGGAACAGAAATGAACACCTAAATCCTTAAATGTGGAGACGCGACAGAGTTTTTGCTTTGATATACAATACTCAAAAACACTACCGATTCGTTTTTTAGTAAAAGTTATCGTCTGGCATTTAAAAGGGTTGAGGGTAAGGCTATTTTTGCCACACCAAAATGTGAAACTATCAATGTCGGCTTGTAAAAGGATGCGATCTTGGGTGGACTTTATTATCTTAAAAAATTTCATATCATCAGCAAAAATAAGAACATCACTTGAGCGTAGACATGACGATACGTCGTTTATAGACAGGATGAATAGAAAAGGGCCAAGATGGCTTCCCTGGGGAACACCAGATTGAGCAACAGAAGGTTCTGAATGTCAATTTCTAAATCTTACCGCATAGGATCTGTTTTCAAGGTAACATTTGATCCAAGCTAAGAAAAATGGTGGAAAATCAAGAGCGTTAGGTTCAAATAAAATAATTCCGTGGCTAAGTTGGTCAAAAGCTTTAGAAAAGTCAGTGTACACACAGTCAACTTCATAACCTTGTTCTAAAGCGTTTGAACATTATGTTTGAGAATGTGAGGAGATTAGTAACGGTTGATCTTTTTTTCACAAAACCATGTTGCTGTTCGCAAATGAGATTTTTACTAAAAAATGCTATACTTTAACAAACAACTTATTCAAACAATTTAGGTATGCAAGAAAGCTTTGCAATGGGCCTGTAGTTTGTTATATCCGCCTTGTTACCTTTCTTGAAAATTGGTGTAAGAAATGACTTCTTCCATATACTGGGAAATTTGCCTGTTTTTAGAGAAAGTTTGAATAAAAACGTAAGGTTCGGCTGAGCAGTCATCATTCATCGCGGATAAAAGATCAAGGACCGTACTCTGTAGCACAGGTATGTGACTACAGCTAGTTTGCGAAAAAGAGATTATGAAAATATACTTCATCAACTTCTTGAGGCCTATTAACAAAAGTTTCACGGAAACTTGTTACCAAAGCGTTACAGATATCAACAATCTTATTTAAAGAAAGATTCTTGTAAGTGAAGTTAACTGGAAAGCCATCTGATTTTTCTTTAAGTTTACAAGTTTCTAAAATTTTTTAGGATTCTCTTTCAAAGAGGTGCCCATATCAGTAACATAAATAGCATATACAAAATTTGAAAGAGACTTAGATTTGTTAAAAAGTTCAACATAAAAAGAGAAATTGATTGGAGACAGAGTTTTGAGATAAGTTTTCCATGCCTTATTTCTTTTGTTACGAAGTAAACGCAATTCTTTCGTGTACCAAGGGTGGCTAAAGTTTGTATTTCTTGATTTCTTTAAAGGTACATTTTTTTCTAAACAATTTTTTATTTTGTTTTATTTTGCTCCTAATATTTTGTTTTTATTTCTATTGTCTTTGTACCTAATCTTTCAACTTAGTTTTGCAAAGTGTTTTGTTTCTACTTTTGGACTGAAAATTGTACAACTTAATCAAGTTTGTGCCATAATTGAAAGTTTTGTTATTAGATTTCTTTTTTATTCGTAAATTGTGACAACCATATATATACGGAGTTTACATAACGAACATTTGGCGGTTTACTCTTTATACATTTATATTTATTCTTAAATATAATACTCTCCCTCTCCCCGTGAGTTCAATCTTAGTATATGTTTTGCCGTTTATATTTGTTTGAGAAACTGCACACCACTTTTTCTGTTTGTTTTCTCTTTATTTACAAAAATAAATCATCACCGAACACCAGCGATCAGATGTTACTGCATTCAACTTGTTGACAATAACGCAACGCCACCTATTGGGACATAGAAACAACTTTATAGCTGATTTTCCAATTTGCAAACAGGGTGTTCATTGCCAAATTGACTTAAATCGAAATATTTGATATTTTTAAGAATTTTAAAAAATCATGGCCAATTGCGCTCTCTGTGATACAGTCTCTGACTATTTAATTGACTCTATTATGTGTAATGGTAGTTGCCAAAGGATTTTTCATGTTCAATGTATTGACGCTCCGTTCAGCTGCATCAAATTGTTTAAGAAAAGGAAATCATTTTTCTATTTCTGTGACGAATGTGACCCGTTCGCTGAAAAAAATATTGCTCGTGATGTCCTTCACCATACTAGTCAGCTAGAGAAACTTGAGAAGCAACTACATTTTCTCTGTAGCAAAATGGATAATTTAACTTCAATTGACGACAAAACAACTAATGGAGAAATAACGGCTAAACCAAATAGTAAAATAATAGCTTTATCTAAACGTAGAAGTGATGAACTGGACGAAGATATTTCTGATGCCCCCCAACTATCAAAAAAAGCCGCAATATGTATTTTTAATGACTACAATTTATCTCGACTTGATTTCAACTTTAACAATAAGACTAAAACTTCTTCCTCGTTGCTATCATCGTTAGCTTCAAATGGTAATATTTCTGTCCCTTTGTGTGACACATCGGAAACAACTTCCTCCGTATCAGCAACAAAGCCTGCGCAAATCTCTCATTACCCGACGAATATGTTGAACAACTCATCTTTAAGACAGCCGCAGCCGAATCTCGCTCCGGATAGTTTAAATGTAAATACCACAGACAAAAATGGAATTTCGTCTCCTATTGTATCAGGGCTCAAAATTGTAGAAGGACAAAAGGTGCTATTTTTATCCAAACTTGACCCATCGACGAATGCCCTTGACATTAAAAACTATTTAGCGGATAAACTTGGTACCTCGCTCATCACAAATGTAGAGAAAATTATTCATCGGAATTACACGAAATATTCATCATTTAAAATACGTGTACCAGATTCAGTTTTTCATGTACTCAATTCGTCATCGTTTTGGCCAAAGGGTGTTATAATTCATGAATTTGTGCATAAATCAAACAACCGAGATATAATTCAAAACCCTTTTCGTCAAAATCGGACAACGCTAAATCGACATCAAGGCAGCTTAAACAAATTCTAATTTACTATCAAAATGTAAATGGACTTCGGACAAAGACCAACATGGTCTACAAAAACATAAACAATTTACCTCACGATGTCATTATACTGACAGAAACTTGGCTGAATACTTCTATTCTTGACTCGGAGCTTTTTGATGCTTCCTATCAAATATTCAGACGCGATCGTCATATCAACGACATCTCAGACACTGTAGGAGGAGGAATTCTTCTTGCCATCAAAGACTCGCATACATGTTACATGATTGACGATTTTCGATCCACGGACATCGAAGTACTTTGTATAAAAATTAAGATGGTATCCGGACATTTATTTATTATATCGACTTACATACCTCCAAGTTCTAACAATGACATTTATGAAAAATTAAACAGCTGTATAGAAAATCTATATACTCTTTTGGAGCCAGAAGATGAAATTTTGATTGTAGGTGACTTTAATCTACCGAATCTAAATTGGATGCAAATTGACGATGATAACTTCTACGTTCCAATAAACGCGTCCAGCTTAAATGAACTTACTGTAATAGATGGTATGTGTTCGTGTGGTCTTAATCAGTTTAATGGAGTAACCAATCGTTTGGGAAGAACACTCGACTTAGTTTTTTTCTCCGATACAGTTTGTACTGAAACCTCAGTAATTGCTTCTGCTGTTAAACTTATAGAAGAAGATCGACATCATCCTGCTTTAGATATTTCACTTAATTTAAATATGTCTTCTCCTAATTATAAATATTCTTATAACAAACTTGAATTTAACTTTAGCAAGTGTAATTTTGAAATATTGTTTGAATTGTTATTTACCATCGACTGGAACCAATTATTTTTAAATTTAAATATTAATGATATGTGTAACGTTTTTTACAATACACTTTTTGACTGTTTCAGTAAAAGTATTCCATTAAAAAAAGCTCGTAAAAACTCGCATGCTCCACCATGGTTCGATTCTCATATCAAAAACTTAAAAAACAAGAGAAACAAAGCGTGGGTAAAATATAATCAAACAAGAGCTGATGGTGATTATAGAACGTTCCTTATTCTTAAACAATTATTTAATGAATATTCAAACTCTTTATACGAAGATTATATACATAAAATTGAAACTGATCTTAAAACTAATCCTGATAATTTCTGGAAGTTTGTCAACAGTAAGAAAAAAACCTGTGGGTACCCTAACTCTATGTCAAGTGCAACATCATCTAGCCATGAACCAAAAGTTATTGCAAACATGTTTGCTAGCTACTTTAAGGAAGCGTTTGATGAATCTAATCCAGTAAATACTTCTTCCTCTTCTTCTTCAGTTTTGAACTTTCAGCATTTAAATAATATCAATTTTGAAATAAGTGAACATACTGTTGCACAAAGCATATTGAAACTAGATGAGTGTTTTAGTCCTGGTCCTGATGGTTTGCCATCCTCTATTTTGAAAAAATGTGTCTCTTATTTGTCGTATCCTTTATGTGTTCTCTTTAACACGTCTTTAAGAAGTTCGGTCTTTCCATTTATCTGGAAATGCTCATTTATAACCCCAGTGCACAAGAAAGGTCCTAAAAATGATATTATGAACTATCGACCTATTGCTAAGCTATCTGTGATACCTAAACTATTTGAGTCTATCGTATGTAGTGTCCTCTCCTTTCATTGTAGTTCAATTATTTGTGATAACCAGCATGGTTTTGTTAAAAAACGTTCTACTGTTACTAATTTATTTAATTTTACGTCCTTTTGTTTAGATGTTTTTGAGAAACGTGGACAAGTAGATTGTGTATTTACTGATTTTAGTAAAGCGTTTGACAAGTTGTGTCATAAAACGCTAATTTTTAAATTATCTCGTCAAGGTTTTAATGAAAATTTCTTAAACTGGATCGTATCTTATTTAGAAAATAGACAATATAGTGTAATATTTCGTAATGAATGTTCGAGTCCGTTTATTGTGAATTCTGGTGTTCCACAAGGCAGCCATTTAGGCCCAATCTTATTTATTTTATTTATAAATGACTTGGTTTCGATCATAAAAAATTCGTCTGTCCTTATTTATGCTGATGACATTAAACTTTTCAAAAGAATTAACACTAGATCTGACTGTCTACTTTTGCAAGATGACTTAATATTATTTAGGGAATGGTGCAATAAAAATCGTCTCGTTTTAAATGTTGACAAATGTAAGACCATGAGTTTTACACGCAAAAAAGTTCCAATTGTTTTTGATTATATGTTCGATTCTTGTTCTTTAAGTAGAGTATCTGTTTTTACTGACCTAGGTGTAGTCTTAGACTCGAAACTTACATTTACTGAGCATGTTAGCTTTGTTGTTAAAAAAGCAAATAAAGTCCTTGGCTTCATTAAGAGATTTAGTCGCGACTTCCGTGATCCTTATGTTCTAAAGATACTTTTTGTCTCATTTGTGAGACCAGTTCTGGAATATGCCTGTGTAGTATGGGCACCTTATTATTCTACGCACGAAATGAGGATTGAAGCGATTCAGAGGAGATTTTTGCGTTTTTGTCTCCGTTCTCTTCCCTACGAAAATTCTCTGCCCCCTTATTCTCAAAGGCTCACTTTAATTAATCTTCCTTCCTTGACAAACCATAGAAAATATTTACAATTTTGTTTTGCTGCAGCAATAATAAATGGAACAGTATCATCACCATCGGTTCTTAATCGTTTCAACTTTAGTTTTAGTCGATCGAGTATACGGCTCCAAAAACCAGTAAATATAATTTTTAGCAGGTCGAACTATGGTGCTCATAGCCCACTTAATCAATTGATAGAAATATTCAATAAATTGTATTTTCTAATAACATCACCTAATGACAATTTTAAAAATTTCAAGTTTAAAACAATGTTTTATAATAGTTTGGATTAAAATTAGATTTTAAGTAGTTTTAAGCATTATTATTAAGCTTTTGTTCACGTTAGTATTTAACGAATTGAAATAAATAAATAAATAAATAATTATTAAAGATCTTAAGAAATTTCAAACTGTTTGGTCAATATTAGAAAATGCTAAAGTATCAGAAATTCCAGAAATATGGTTAAATCTTTAGACAACAACTGGAAATTAGCTTTTCTGAAGTCAAAATTATATAAGCAATCAAAGGAATTACTGTGTTCAGTAAGGTGATTACTTAAATCAAGAAAAATGTCCAAGGGGGTGATATTTATCAATATTAGTAATTCCTGATCTAGATTCTAGAACAAGAGTACTAATAGCGTCAAAAGAAAAGACTAAATCGAAAATTCGATTGTCATTTGTAGAGTCATAGTGTTTGGAGAATTTGTTAAATTTACTGATAAATTAATTAAAAGGACTATTGGCGCCATATTTCGATCATACTTTACCAACTGTAAAGCAGAACTGCAAATACTTTCTACGACTAGAAAGATATGGGAGATTTTATAGGGAAAACCTTTGAAATTATAGAGGTAATATAAGCCTATCAGACCAGGGAATAAACGAAGACAAAATCTTAAAAATCTACGTTGAATACTTTTTTTTTCCGTACAACGCAAGCGTATTACAGAATCGGCCCGACAAAAGAAACATACAAAATTTTAATAACATATGGATCACGGGACTCTGGGGAAAATCTGTTGACGAAACCAAGTGTTTTGTTAGCTTTTTATAATATAATTATACTGATCAGCAAACGTCAGAAAAACTGGATTCTCTATTTAAACGTGACGAATTCAAGATAAAGTCATAATTTAATATATATTAAGTTTGCGTGTAAAGCACATTGTCTTGCAATTGTCAATATCAGAAAAATTGAAATCATCTACAGAGATTAGCGATATAGGGTTGTTTAAAACGGAATCATTAATAAATAAAATAAACAGCAATGGACCAAGATGACTCCCTTGATGTACACCAGAATTGACATTACTCCTGACCGTGACGCTATAATATCTATCTTTAAAATATTCATGTTTAAAATATGATAAAATCCACATAATCAAACGGTAGTTAAGTACAATTTGACTCAATTTATTAAGAAAAATTTCATGACTTAATTTGTCAAATGCCTTGCTGAAGTTTGTAACGATGCAAGGAAATGCATCCAAACAAAAAGTAATGAATTGTAATAAATTAGTAATTGTAGATTTTTTTCGCAAACCCATGTTAATTTTCACACATAACAGAAGAACAATTAATAAAAATGATGTCACAAACAATTGATTCAAACAATTTAGGAATAGCAGATAATTTCGCAACAAAATTTGTAGAACCTTTTTTATAGACTGGCGTTAGGAATGAATATTTCCAAAGACCTGTGAGCTTAGAATGTATAGAAAATATGAGACACACATAACGATTGATGTAAAATGACTGTATTGTTGTGTGTTAGGAAAAATGGATAAGAAGTGTTTGCAGAAGAAAAATCTTCAAAGGCAGTCTTAAAATAATCTGGGAACATGTTCGAAATTGACTCTGAAAGATGGATTAACGAATTTTGAAGGATCGTACATGCTGGATATCCGTCAAATTTCCGTTTAATATTAACGTATCTCCAGAACCAATACTTAACTAACGGTCCTTTAAAAAAACGTAAAAACAGTACTGTGTCGAGCAAAACTTGCTCTTTTGGCTATGTTTCTTAGTTTTTTTTTAAGCGATTTAACGCAAGAAATCTTAAAAAAGAACAAAAAGATTTTTAAAAAAGGAACGGATATGGGCACTGGACAAAATTTGTATGCCCAACATTTTGGCGTTTGAAATTTGTCAATATTATTGATCTGGTATTTTTCTTCGAAACCATTATGGTCTGAAGCAGCTTTGATTTCTTCTGCTATCAAAATTGTGGACGAAGATCGCCATCATCCTGCATTGGAAACATGGCTTCACCACATATGCTATCTAATACCAACAATCAATTGGAATCACTTTTTTTTTAACTTAAATATTGACGATGTGTGTAACATTTTTTATTTAACTCTTTTTGACTGTTTCTACAAAACGATTCCATTTAAAATGACTCGAGATAACTTAAATGTTCCCCCATGGTTTGATTCTCACGTTAAGAACTTAAAAAAACAAAAGGAACAAAGCTTGCATAAAGTATAATCAAACAGGAACTGGTAATGATTATAAGACGTTCATTATAATAAAACAACTTTTCACTGACTACTCTAACATCCGATATGACGATTGCATTCGAAAATTTGAATTAAACCTTAAATCTAATCGTGATAGTTTTTGGAAACTCGTTAATTGTAAGATAGACATTGTAGTGTTAAATTTCGTAATGAGTGTTCATTGTTCAAGTTCTTTTGTTGTGAATTCTGATGTCCCCCAGGGTAGCCATCTTGGTCTTTATCTATTTTTTTTTTTCATTTATAAAATTCGTCTGTCCTAATAAATGCTGATAACATTTAAATTTTCAAAAAAATCAACTCTACATCTGACTGTCTTCTCTTGCAAGAAGACTTAATATTATTCAGGGAATGGTGCAATAATAATCGTCTTGTTTTAAATGTTGACAAATGTAAAACCATGCGCATTATGCGTATTAGAGTATATGTATTTTCTGACTTGGGTCTTGTCTTAGATTATTAAATTTATTGAACATATTTGATATTACCTTCATAGTTAAGAAAGCAAATAGAGTTCTCTGTTACACTAAGAGATTTGGTCATGAGTTCCGTGATCCATATGTTTTAGAATTACTTTTTGTTTCATTTGTGAGAACGGTCCTGCAATATGCCCGTACAGTATGGTCACCTTACGCCTGTCTAATTTAATTTTTGAAGTGCACTAGCTCCTCACACGCTAGGTCGCTTGTTCAAGACCAGCTCGGGAAAAAGTTCTTCAAAAATTAAATTGAACATAAAAGCGATTGAGCACCACTAAAGGAGTCTGATGATCGGGTTGGTCCCCGTGAAATATGTAGCTATAACTCCAGCCTATGAACTTGGTGGTAGCACACACAAGTTGTTGTTGTTTCATTCTAAATTTTCAACTTGCAATTTTGTTGGAATAATAAATGGACAAATTTCATCACCATCAATTAATGGTAGTTTAAACTTTAGTTCTAGTTGTTCAAGTATAAGATTCTAGAAACCATTGAATACTAATTTTAGTAGACCAAACTACGTAGACCAAACTACATAGCCTTTAAATTAATTAATTGAAATCTATAATAAATTTCACTCTTGGATTAGTCCTGAATGATAATATAAAAAGTATAAAATGCAAATTAATGTTTTTCAACAGCCTAGTTTAAGTTTTAGATTTTAAGTATGTATTATATTTATAAGAATTGTTAACGTTAGTTAGAATATTATTTTTCGAGGTCTGCATACAAAAAAGCAAAAATGCAGCGATCAGCTTCATATTTGTCGTATAGTTCTATGAGAAATGCAATAATGTATTTTTTTTCAACCCAATCTTTTTCGTGTTAGGATTAAAAACTAATTTTTGAGCTGTTTAAAATGTTTGAATATCATTGAAATAAGCGAGTGGGCCCCAGTCCTGCACTTGTTTGTTTGTAAAAAAATCAATTTAACATGCAAATTAATTTATTCGCTGCAAAAATATTTTTTACTAAATTATATAAGGCACACTTAGCTGTTTTATATGCTTATTATTTATATCTGTAATTTTGATAAAAAACAAGGTATTCACTCGAAGGCAATTTGGTTTGAAAAAGAATGCACATAAATGTCAAAGTGTAATAACAACATTTGATTTGTTATTATTATAATTTATTATATTACGATTATGACGGCTAAATGTCTGGACATTTTTTTGACTTGTCAAATTAAATTTTATTAAATTAAACAGAAAAAAATCGAAAAAAATAAAATTTAAAAGACCTTGAGGATTTACCATCATGATAAAAATCTGTCGTATCACAATCGTTTTATTAAACAACCTTTGATTTACGATTCCATTATACCTTTTTTTAAATCTAAAAAAAAAAACAACAAAATCTTTGACATGCATTTCAAGAATAGAGATTAAACTACTTCAATTTTATTTCTATAGGGGGTATAATATTCTCAGATAAAATCAAATAATCAACCTGTAACACATTAATATTTTTGTTTTATTATTTTCAAACGAAAAATAAACAATACCTTAACAATTATAAAAAATTGTCCAAAAATAGTATTGAAATACAAACGATAAGATTTCAAAAACAAACAAACAGAAGATATTGATAAATGCCCAAAAATTTCTATATAAAAGGTTAGAGCTGCGTTTAAGATTCTATTAGTTCACACAAAAATCTAAACCCAATTATGAAAAGGCATTTTGTAGCCCTTTTAATCGCACTGAGTGTATCGTCGGACTCGGCTGCAACAGCTGAAAGTTTTTCAAAAAAGTTCGGATATTTGGAAATAACTACTCAAGAATCTCAAAACACACTCCAAAACAGTCAAATTACCTCTGGACTTTTGTATCAAGGAAATAGTAATTATTCTAATCGCGGCTTGATTTTGAATAGTGCAGGAAAAAAAGCTTTGAAAAATTTAATCCACCACCTGCCTTGTGGGTTTCCACAATATGGAATCCCTCCTCTTGCCCCATACACCCAAGAAGAAGTCACAATTGATTTCAAGACGAATTTTTTTCAGTGAGTTACTGAGTGACGGGTTCCACATAGGAAACAAAATTACAATAATTGATGTTTTTTTTCTAATCCGTAGAACATTTTCGAAATTGTTTCGTTTCCGAGTGGATGGTTTGAACCACATGCTGATCAATAAATTCAAAATAAGTTATACTTTTGGCAAAAAGGTAAAATACAGTTTAACCGTACCGAAAATTGTGCTAACTGGAAAAATAGTTTCTGACATATATGTCGATCTCATGGAAGAATATGGTGTCAAAATACGTTATGATGGCGAAGGGGACTTCGAAATGATTCTAAAAGATATAACGATCGATGGATCCTTCAAATACAAAGCTCCATTCATTTTCGGAAGTATCAAAATCTATGATTTCACGACGATAATTTCACTGGAAAAAGTTATATCACAAATTAAGTTTAACGATACTCTGGAAAAGTTTAATGAATTTTTGAATTACAAAATTGAAGACTATCTTTGGAAGATTGTAAATTATAATAAAAATAGAATAAGTGTGTTGATTGAGGAGAGTGTTGTGCCATTAGTCAACGAATGGATGAAGGGACACAAGATTTGGTATTTGATTGGATTATTAGGTGAAATCAATGGAATTTGTTATCCACCACCGATTCCATGGGAATCAAGTGAAAGAGGTATTAAGATCTTATGAAATAAAAACTGTGATAGATTTTTTAATTGTTTTAATTATTTTTTTGATTTATGTTGAAGAGTTTTGCAAAATTTAACTTCAAAATACGTTGGTACAATTTTTGAAACTTAAAATTTGAAACAGGTTTGAAGAAACTTAATGTTTATTGATGTTGTAAGAACTGAAATAATGCGATAACCATTCCAAAATTCCAACGCCTACTATTGTAAAAACTAAGCAATGCTGAACAATCAATATTGTGCTTTTCTGATATGGACCAGAGTATTTTGACACCTTGTATTTTCTTCAGATTAAGTGCTTTGGGATGGTTTCTTGAAAGAACTTTAAGTTAAAAGGAGCGCTGAAAATAAGGATTAGCATCTGTTCTATAGAAATATGTGTTTGCTTATAACATTTCGAAAAAGCATATTGACAAATGGCAATATTGGAACATTCTTCGATGGTTCCGCTGTCGACCAGTGCTTAGTTTAAGAGCCAGATCAACAACAATTAAGAATCTTCTAGACAGCTCGTGTTCGGCTCTTGGTTTTCCCTAATTTTTCACAGATTCGATTTGATAGAAACATTTGAAATACTCAATAAAAAAAACTGAACAAAAATCTAAAACCAATTTGTTAAATTTAAAAAAACCACACGAATCGGCCAATTCTTTTGGCTTTCTGTGAAATTTGATATTATGATGCTAAAATTAATGGAAGATCATTATTTTCCATCGAATTGGACTAGAACTAGGTTTAAAAACTATTTTGGTGTCGATTTCCTATGGATTCGATACGTCTAGCCAATGTTGGCAATAAGTTATTTTAATTATTTAAACTGTTTCGTAACTGTTTTTCTACAAAGTGGCCTTGTTGATCTTTTCTCAGATTACTTGTGTGTGAAATAATTCTTTGTGCTTTGCAAATCGTATAAAAGTTCTTCGATAACTTCGTGGACTTCGTTGTGTAGAAGAATTTCTGTCTCAAATTCAAACTTTATAAATATATACTGTAAAATATAAATCGTCGATCTTTTTTTTAGCCAAACTTTTTTGTTTTCCTTCTTCTTGCTCAATTATCTCAGTACACGCTGGGATATTCTTCTTCTGTGACCTTTCTTATGGGATGATGTCTTGATTCTTTAACCACTGAATTATTGACGTTAGCAGTAGGTGAAAGCACAGCTGTCAACTCTGGTTCATGTGTTTACTGGATATATCAATGCAACTCAAGTTGCTTTGAGAGCCCAATATGCCAAACTTTAAAATTTTTGCTTAAAGAAGTTGAAAAGCTTTTTGTTGATCCCTCTATTTTAAAACGCTTTATTTTACTCGCAAAGTCTGCAAATCTTATTCAACTTAATCCTTACAACAAAATCCAGAAAACGAGAACAGACAATCAAAAATATTACAAACTCGTTCCACACTTGAACTTCTGACGTTTTCAATGATCGAACCGCTAATAACTGAATTATTGTGAATAAAAACTCAAAACCTTTTGAATCATGCATAAACCTTTATTCAACTACAATAATGTTCAACCAATCAGTGACCAAACATTCTTACCATCCAATTTCTTATTTGCCAAAGGAATCAAAAAATCTTGAACAACTTTGTTTATTAGCTCCTGATTCGAACGCACAAATTTCATTCCGAATTCCTCTAATTCATCATTTATTACCTGAGTCAGTATACTCTTTCCAGCCAATCCACCAATATTTGTAAGAAGATTATCCAACGCTACACTTCCTTCGAAATCATAAATCGAAATACTGCCATACACAAAAGGCATTGTGTACTTGAAGTGACCTTCAAATGTTAAATTCTCCAATTCGATTTCGAAGTTACCCTTGCCATAATGATTGACACTTATACCGAATTCTTTGATCAAATCGATTATCGAATCACTTTTATATTTTCCACTGGCAACGATCCTTGGGAATGTTACATTATATTTGATTTTTTGGTGGAAAACATATGTGACTTCAAAGTGATTTATCAACAAATTGTCTAATCCTTCGATTTGGAGGTTTTCAAAGTTGGCATTTATTCTATAATTAAAATATTGTTGTAGAGGAAATTTGTGTTGTTTTGGAATTGATTTTTACTTACTCAGCAAATGATTGTTTGATTTGATATTCAAATTCTTCCTTAACAAACGGAGCTAGAGCAGGAAGTCCAAGTTCTGGAAATCCAATTGGCATTCGACTGAGAAACTCTTTGATTGCTTTCTCACCTCTCGAACTAAGGCTCCTGCCTTTGATATTTCGACCTGAAAAAATACCAAATTTTTCAATTAATAATTCCAAAAAAAAATCAAAAATAATTTATACCTTCTATGAGCACGTTTTTGATGGCAATTTCATTTTCATGTTCCGAAACGCTTGAAGATGTTTTTGTATTAAAATTGCCATTCAAAATGGCAGCACTACTTGTCGAAGCTAAAGCTAGCAACGAAATCAAAATTATTGAATTCATCTTGAAATTCAGTTGCGAAATAAATGAAAGTCAATTGAAGGTTTATCTTTTTATTTAAAAATTGCAAAAACCAATATCTGTTTAGAGTTTTTTTAATTTGATTTTGATAATGGAGACAGACAATGGTATATTAAAAGTTAAATTTTGTCTTATCAATTTCATTATTGGTTAGTTTAAAATTGAAATAATATATGATTATGATTTTAACCTTAAAAATATATGCCTATAATCTAAATTTACTGCAAGATAATCAACGTTTTCTATTAACCTATTAACATAAAAACAAGATAGTTTTTAAGTTTTTTTTTTTAATAAGACTGTCTCAATGACGCCACTTCCTTCCTTGTTCTATATTTGTTTAAGGATTTTCTTATTATATTAGTTTATGGAATACTAAATTGGAATTTTTATTTTTAAATTTCTCTCAGACAACTCAGTCGATTTTGATTAAACATATTCTGCGATGTCAAGATGATAACACCGATTTTGCAATTTAAAATTTTAAATTGTCTTCCTATAACGCCTGTGTTTTTAGAGCTATGAAACTGACCTCCGAAGTCGTTCGATCAATTTAAAAGAATTATCTTAGTTTTTTCAAAGTTATATGCCTTTAAAAAAACATCCTTGGTTTTATATACGCTTCTCTTATTGCTAGAAAACAATTGAAAGCCCTTATCTATTGTAGCTTCAAATTGTAATATTTCTGTCCCTTTGTGTGACACATCGGAAACAACTTCCTCCGTATATCAGCAACAAAGCCTGCGCAAATCTCTCATTACCCGACGAATATGTTGAACAACTCATCTTTAAGACAGCTGCAGCTGAATCTCGCTCCGGATAGTTTAAATGTAATTACCACAGACAAAAATGGAAGTTCGTCTCCTATTGTATCAGGGCTCAAAATTGTAGAAGGACAAAAGGTGCTATTTGTATCCAAACTTGACCCATCGACGAATGCTCTTGACATTAAAAACTATTTAGCGGATAAACTTGGTACCTCGCTCATCACAAATGTAGAGAAGATTATTCATCGGAATTACACGAAATATTCATCATTTAAAATACGTGTACCAGATTCAGTTTTTCATGTACTCAATTCGTCATCGTTTTGGCCAAAGGGTGTTATAATTCATGAATTTGTGCATAAATCAAACAACCGAGATATAATTCAAAACCCTTTTCGTCAAAATCGGACAACGCTAAATCAACATCAAGTCAGCTTAAACAAATTCTAATTTACTATCAAAATGTAAATGGACTTCGGACAAAGACCAACATAGTCTACAAAAACATAAACAATTTACCCCACGATGTCATTATACTGACAGAAACTTGGCTGAATACTTCTATTCTTGACTCAGAGCTTTTTGATGCTTCCTATCAAATATTCAGACGCGATCGTCATATCAACGACATCTCAGACACTGTAGGAGGAGGAATTCTTCTTGCCATCAAAGACTCGCATACATGTTACATGATTGACGATTTTCGATCCACGGACATCGAAGTACTTTGCATAAAAATTAAGATGGTATCCGGACATTTATTTATTATATCGACTTACATACCTCCAAGTTCTAACAATGACATTTATGAAAAATTAAACAGCTGTATAGAAAATCTATATACTCTTTTGGAGCCAGAAGATGAAATTTTGATTGTAGGTGACTTTAATCTACCGAATCTAAATTGGATGCAAATAGACGATGATAACTTCTACGTTCCAATAAACGCGTCCAGCTTAAATGAACTTACTGTAATAGATGGTATGTGTTCGTGTGGTCTTAATCAGTTTAATGGAGTAACCAATCGTTTGGGAAGAACACTCGACTTAGTTTTTTTCTCCGATACAGTTTGTACTGAAACCTCAGTAATTGCTTCTGCTGTTAAACTTATAGAAGAAGATCGACATCATCCTGCTTTAGATATTTCACTTAATTTAAATATGTCTTCTCCTAATTATAAATATTCGTATAACAAACTTGAATTTAACTTTAGCAAGTGTAATTTTGAAATATTGTTTGAATTGTTATTTACCATCGACTGGAACCAATTATTTTTAAATTTAAATATTAATGATATGTGTAACGTTTTTTACAATACACTTTTTGACTGTTTCAGTAAAAGTATTCCATTAAAAAAAGCTCGTAAAAACTCGCATGCTCCACCATGGTTCGATTCTCATATCAAAAACTTAAAAAACAAGAGAAACAAAGCGTGGGTAAAATATAATCAAACAAGAGCTGATGGTGATTATAGAACGTTCCTTTTTCTTAAGCAATTATTTAATGAATATTCAAACTCTTTATACGAAGATTATATACATAAAATTGAAACTGATCTTAAAACTAATCCTGATAATTTCTGGAAGTTTGTCAACAGTAAGAAAAAAACCTGTGGGTACCCTAACTCTATGTCAAGTGCAACATCATTTAGCCATGAACCAAAAGTTATTGCAAACATGTTTGCTAGCTATTTTAAGGAAGCGTTTGATGAATCTAATCCAGTAAATACTTCTTCCTCTTCTTCTTCAGTTTTGAACTTTCAGCATTTAAATAATATCAATTTTGAAATAAGTGAACATACTGTTGCACAAAGCATATTGAAACTAGATGAGTGTTTTTGTCCTGGTCCTGATGGTTTGCCATCCTCTATTTTGAAAAAATGTGTCTCTTATTTGTCGTATCCTTTATGTGTTCTCTTTAACACGTCTTTAAGAAGTTCGGTCTTTCCATTTATCTGGAAATGCTCATTTATAACCCCAGTGCACAAGAAAGGTCCTAAAAATGATATTATGAACTATCGACCTATTGCTAAGCTATCTGTGATACCTAAACTATTTGAGTCTATCGTATGTAGTGTCCTCTCCTTTCATTGTAGTTCAATTATTTGTGATAACCAGCATGGTTTTGTTAAAAAACATTCTACTGTTACTAATTTATTTAATTTTACGTCCTTTTGTTTTGATGTTTTTGAGAAACGTGGAAAAGTAGATTGTGTATTTACTGATTTTAGTAAAGCGTTTGACAAGTTGTGTCATAAAACGCTAATTTTTAAATTATCTCGTCAAGGTTTTAATGAAAATTTCTTAAACTGGATCGTATCTTATTTAGAAAATAGACAATATAGTGTAATATTTCGTAATGAATGTTCGAGTCCGTTTATTGTGAATTCTGGTGTTCCACAGGGCAGCCATTTAGGCCCAATCTTATTTATTTTATTTATAAATGACTTGGTTTCGATCATAAAAAATTCGTCTGTCCTTATTTATGCTGATGACATTAAACTTTTCAAAAGAATTAACACTACATCTGACTGTCTACTTTTGCAAGATGACTTAATATTATTTAGGGAATGGTGCAATAAAAATCGTCTCGTTTTAAATGTTGACAAATGTAAGACCATGAGTTTTACACGCAAAAAAGTTCCAATTGTTTTTGATTATATGTTCGATTCTTGTTCTTTAAGTAGAGTATCTGTTTTTACTGACCTAGGTGTAGTCTTAGACTCGAAACTTACATTTACTGAGCATGTTAGCTTTGTTGTTAAAAAAGCAAATAAAGTCCTTGGCTTCATTAAGAGATTAAGTCGCGACTTCCGTGATCCTTATGTTCTAAAGATACTTTTTGTCTCATTTGTGAGACCAGTTCTGGAATATGCCTGTGTAGTATGGGCACCTTATTATTCTACACACGAAATGAGGATTGAAGCGATTCAGAGGAGTTTTTTGCGTTTTTGTCTCCGTTCTCTTCCCTACGAAAATTCTCTGCCCCCTTATTCTCAAAGGCTCACTTTAATTAATCTTCCTTCCTTGACAAACCATAGAAAATATTTACAATTTTGTTTTGCTGCAGCAATAATAAATGGAACAGTATCATCACCATCGGTTCTTAATCGTTTTAACTTTAGTTTTAGTCGATCGAGTATACGGCTCCAAAAACCAGTAAATATAATTTTTAGCAGGTCGAACTATGGTGCTCATAGCCCACTTAATCAATTGATAGAAATATTCAATAAATTGTATTTCCTAATAACATCACCTAATGACAATTTTAAAAATTTCAATTTTAAAACAATGTTTTATAATAGTTTGGATTAAAATAAGATGTTAAGTAGTTTTAAGCATTATTATTAAGCTTTTGTTCACGTTAGTATTTAACGAATTGAAATAAATATAAATATATGGCTGGATATCTGGTATTGATAAGCTCTATCTCCGTATCATACCCAATACTCGTTTTGTAGAGTTTTTATCGGAGCTTAAATTGAAGAAGCAAATATTTGCAAAACAAACACATTACCTCTTAAGGCGTAAAATGTAGCAGAAACAAAGAACAAAACAGTTGAACCCGGTTAAGGAAAACAACGAAATGTCACGGTTTTTACCCAAATGAACCACGCTTAATAATTGTGAAAAAAAAAAAACTTTAACTTAATCGTAGAGACACAAATTTAACTTAAAGAATGTCCATAAAGTAAAGATTGAATGATAAAAACAACAGTATTTTTCTTTTAGAGTTGACTGGAACAAAATTCGACACAGAATTACGAAAAAGGATTCAAAATTAAAAACAAATATTTTGTTAAATACATTTTGAGTTACTTCCGCTACTATTAAATTTTGTATTGTTCTTTGGTATGATTCGTCTATTTTTTGAAAAATGTAGATACGATCCTCTTGCTTTTATTTTTGAAACCCAAAGTTCTTAAGATTGGATGTATTAATTCTTATTTTAAAAGTATATTTCGCTTAGCAACCTTTTGCGGTAAACTGCTTTTTATTTTATATAGCTTTAATTAATTTAGTTTGAAAACAAATTTTTAAGTACACATTTTAAATCATGAACAAAAAGAGAAACACTTCTTTTCTTTTAGAGCTTACCTGTGTTTCATGCGTTAAAATTTGAATAGTGTCCATCAAAATATTGTATTTAAAGTGAAGCATTAATCCGTCTTAATTTTCAGCATTCTCCACATTTTCAATAGGCCTCTTTTTTGTATGCTTAATGTGTTACACTTTTTTTTCACTCGCGAGGGAAGGTATTTAAATTATTGAATTATTATTAATTATCAAAACAAATCAATTAAACAAACTAAACTGACGACGGCTGCGTAGCGACGACGACGACGACGCACGCAACGAAATTATCAACTCGCACTCAAGTGAGTACGAATGCGACACAAAAGAGAATACAAAAAAAAGTGCAACAATACAGCTCGTTGATGAAGCTGTACCCGCGGCTGCTCAGCTGGGCTGGGTTCTTTTGGAAGAATTTTATTTATTATAACAATGTTGATTGATTTATAAAATCAATCAAATTGCTACAATTTAGGAATATGTTATTGCAAGTACCACAGTGGGATACGTTGCAATAAAAATGGGCGCCAGGAATTTTTTTTTTTAACAAACCGAAGAAGAAAATTCCAAAACTCTTATGATGAGTGAAGCGATTAAAAAAAGACACAACGAACGTTGGTTTTTGATTTTAAAATTTATTCTTTGGGAAACCGTGGGATTGAAGATCCCTGGACTAAAACCCAAAATGTTTTCAAAAAAAAAGTTAAAATTACAATCGAATGAAAGTTAGACAAATTAAACAAAGCAAAGCAAACAAAAGAAAATGGGCTTTTAACACCGTACGCGTACCGAACAAAAGAACAAAACAAAAATAGCTACTTATCTTTTCTTTTCTCCTATTTCCCTCCCCTCAAAGTCTTCACACCTCGATCCTCGAATTTTCCTCCTTTTTTTTTCTGAATTTCTCGATAACCTTCTTTTTGATTCCTCTTCCTCCTTCTCGATTTTTCTTATTCCTTAAACAATTCCTCGAACACTTTCTTTTTCTTAACTTCTCGCTTGTAGGGCTCTATCTAGCGTGCCTTCCAAGCTAATTCCCAACTTTGTTCTTCCTCCCTCGTCCATTCCAGTCACACACACATTCATCCAACACAAGCATCCGTTTTCGTGATTGTCGGTCACGGTATCGCGGCTTCCTGGAAGCTTTACGCTCATCAGGAAAGCCACCGTTGTTGACTCTCAGCGAAACTTTGCTTTCACACACACAATCACGGTTTCGACAAGTTGTTGGATGAGTTTCCAAAACTTGCCGAAACATAATGGCGAGTTCAGACCCCTTCCCAATCATTGCTATTTTTCGAGAAAGTTCAAAGAAAAACAAAAATCGAGAAGAAGTCTCAACTAGGCATTTTCCTATTACTATTAATTACGCGCGAGGTTCGAGGTGTGAATTTCGTACCCAACATTAATTTAAATTACTTTAAAAACGCGGCGTTAAAAACCCATTTTTTACATAAACGATTAAATGTTAATTTCAGTAAATCTACGTTAAAAATTAAATCTTTAAAATAAAATATGTTGCTGTTGTTGTTGTTCAAGTAAGGGTCCGCCTGACCTCATACTTCTTCGGCTCATCCGCCGGCATTTTCGACCTTGTCGAAAGAACTCGTTCTCCATCTCGATCACCTGCTTTTGTTGCTTTTGCAAAATAAAGGCTAGGTACACCTGTGGTTGATGAGACCATGGTTGCCCTCAACTTTGCCGATATTTTGCAGCCACAACTAAGGAAAAGAAAACAGCCAAAGGCTGGTTTTTGTTGCGGTAAAATTTACCGTAACAAATCCCACCCTTACCTCCCAAGAAATGTGTTTACTTTTCAAGAAAAGCAAACCATTTCTTAAGGCTCAGCCAGGGGTAGACAACAACAACAAAGGATTACCATCATTACATTTAAAAGAGAAAAAAAAGAAAAAAAAATCATTAGTGTGGCACATTAAAATTAAACAAAAATGACATTGAACAATAATAAAAAAAAATTCAACTACAAAGGGACTTGACTCAACAATCAACAAACGGTTTTAAATCTTTAACGTGCCACGTTCCACGCTCTTTACCGCGATCATCTATTAATAGGTATGTCCAAGGTGACATCCTCTTGCTGACCTTGAAAGGTCCTACAAATTTGGTCGCCAACTTCGCCGCGAAATAATTTGCTGCATCGGACAGCGCGAAGTTCCTACGCCAAACGAGATCACCCGTGTGATATTGCGCGTCCCTCCTACGTAAATTATAAGTCTTAGCAGCCTTCTTTCCCGCTGCTTCCAACTTCCTAGCTATATCCTCTCTCAGTTTCCGAAACTGCCTATCAATTCCCGTTCTATCTTGGTCCCTATCGCTATCCCTAATTCCTACATCATGGCCACTAGTTACCATGTTCCTACCGAAATTTGCGAAGTATGGCGACACACCTAAAACCTCATGTTGCGAAGTTCGGATTGCACAGGCCACTTTTGCCAGTTGCGAATCCCAACTCCGCTGGTTTTCCGAAACATACGCCCGGAGCGTAGTCTTTATAATTTGATTGATCCGTTCCGCCGGATTCGCTTGCGGATGATAATTCGCCGTAAACCGAAGTTTTGACCCGTACGCTTCGCTAAGCGTTTTCAGTTCCTTGCCACGGAACTGGGGACCGTTGTCACAGACGATCCACTTAGGAATCCCGAAAAGAAGAAACACGTTTTCTTCCAACTCCCGACATACCGCTTTCGCCGTTGCGGACCGTAACGCGAACAACAAGGGGAATTTAGTAAAGTAATCGACGACCGTTAAAATGTATACGAATCCTCGCGACGATTTTGGTAATGGACCCACCAAGTCCACGCAAATCATTTCCCACGGTTGGGAATTCCCTACTCTTTCGGTCATTAGACCAGCTGGTTTTTCGTTCACCGGTTTCACACTTTGGCAAATTTTACAACTCCTAACATACCTAGTAATATCACTCCTCATTTTGGGCCAGTAATATTTTTCTGCTACCCTAGCAAAAGTTTTCTTAACGCCCATGTGTCCTGAAAGTGGAGCATCATGGCACTCGTTAAGAATACTCGTCCTATCGTTTTTCCCTAACACTAACTTCAACTCTTCACCACTATCATGAACGACTATATGGTTCACCCTAACATGTTTATAGAGCCGCCCATTCTCAACTCGCCAAGATGGGTATTCTAACGGGCTCTTTTCTACCTGCGATTTCATTTTAATCACCCAAGGGTCCGAATCCGCCTCAGAGACACCAGCTACTTCTGGAACTCCTCGCGACAACATATCAGGAACGACATGTTCTTTGCCCTTTCTATGGATGATTTTGAAATCAAATTGTTGGAGCCGAATGGCCCAACGAGCTAATCTACCCTGCGGATCCTTAAGGTTGCTTAGCCAGACCAAAGAGTGATGATCAGTTACGACTGTAAATCGAACACCTTCGAGATACGGCCGCAACTTTTCGATCGCCCAAAGGACCGCTAAACATTCCTTTTCGGTCGTAGAGTAGTTCCTTTCATTCCTATTCAATGACCGACTTAAATAACAAATGGCTTTTTCGCCATCCTCAAACTCCTGAGATAATACGGCCCCGATGCCATAGTCCGACGCATCTGTTTGTACAACAAACGGCCTTGAAAAATCCGGACATGTCAGAATCGGTGCCGTAACCAAACACTCTTTGGCTTTCCTAAAACTCTCCTCACATTCTTGTGTCCACTCAAATTTCTTACCTTTCTTTAAGAGATCGGTAAGAGGCCTAACTAAAATTGCGAAATTTGGTACAAACCTACGGTACCACGAAATTGTCCCTACAAAACTCCTAATTTCCTTCACATTTTTCGGTGCAGGAATCCTAATCATGCTTTCCACTTTTTCTGGGTCAACATGAAGCCCGTTCCTATCAACTACATAACCTAGAAATTTTAAAGAAGGCCTACAAAAATTACACTTTTCCCTACCTACTTTTAAACCTGCTTCTCCTAACCTTTTAAAAACTTCTTTTAAAATTTCTAGGTGCCTATCGAAAGAATCGGTGACGATGATAATGTCATCCAAGTACACAAAGACGAACGGTTCTAAGTCAGGACCTAAAACGTCGTCAATAAACCTTTGCCAAGTTGCCGGGGAATTGTGTAAGCCGAATGGCATCCTGCAAAATTGATACAGGCCACGCCCTGGCACGGTAAAGGCTGTGTACTTGCGCGATTCTTCCTCCATTGGAATCTGCCAATAAGCAGATTTAATGTCTAACGAAGACAAGTACTTCGCGTTTCGAAGCTTGTCTAAAATTGCTGAAATAAATGGTAGTGGATAAGCATCCCTATCAGTAACCTCATTCAATTTCCTATAGTCAACACAGAACCGATAACTGCCATCTTTCTTCTTAACCAGAAGAATCGGCGATGCCCAAGGACTCTTCGACTTTTCGATCACTCCAGCTTCCAACATCTCCTGGAGCTCCTGATCGATATGTCTCTGAATCGCTGGCGAAACAGGGTAATATCGTTGTTTTATCGGTTCTGCGGACGTCCTTATCTTGTGCTCAACTAAGTTGGTGCACCCTAAACCTTCGGTCATTGTTTTAAAAAGTTCTCCTAACACTAGTTCTAACTTCCTATTTTCAAAATCGTTCAAATCCGATTTTTCCCTAATCGCTACCATGTCTGTCATCGAAGCCAATCCCTCTTGGCTCGAAAAATTCCACACACCTGATCTCAAATCCGGGACTATGCCCGATAGTGCCCAAAAATCGGCACCCAAGATCAACTGGTGTGGAAGATTCGGAATGACTAGACATTCTATTAAAAAGAATTTGTTCTCAACCTCCACTGGTAGAGAAACAGATCCAGCTACACCTACACCTGCTCCATCTGCTAACGCTACTGACCCAACACTAGTCTTTCCTAACCTAAGCCCTAACTCTTTAAAAATTTTCCACCCGTCACCACCCACAATGGTACGAGAGGCTCCTGAATCAAGAAGTCCTAAAAACTTGATTCCATAAACCCTAACTCCTAAATATGGTCTAGTGTCCCTACCATTTGCCGCTAAAGTGAAACTCAGATGAACTTCTACCCGCTGATCGTCAGCAGACGACCTCCCTAACGCCGACGGACTCCTTGTCCTGCTGACACAAGGGCCCGATTCCCATTTCCCGAACACCTACAGTCCCTACGATACACTCCTACCGCTCCACAGCCGAAACAACGTTTCTGGACTGTACACCTCGAAGCTAAATGTCCTTCTTTGTTACATTTGTAACACCTAACCGACTGCCTAAACGGATTATCAGATACTGGAGCAACAGCCGCTAATCGGTGTTGTCCAGACGAACTAGGTTGATAACCGCACTCCGGTTCCAACAAATTTTTACCTCTAGAAGGTGGGGTAAAACTATCTACGTTGACCTTAAGCGCATCTAATTCCCTACCTAAGATAGCAAGTTCCTTAACCGTCTTTGGTTTGGCACTAGCTATCTGAACCTGATAAAAGGGGTCTACATTTTTCCTCAATATAGAAAGCATCCTTCCCTCTGACAAAGGTTCCGACAATCTTCGAAACAATGTCCTCATCGTGGTCAGATATGCGCCGAAAGTTTCTTCCTTTCCCTGCGAACGCCGATTAATCTCCTCCAACAAGAGATCATCGTAATTCGCAGGAAGGAACTCCGCTTTGAGTTCCTTGACGAATTCCTGCCAACCCTCCAAATCTTCCCTAACCGACCTAAACCACAAAAGTGCCCTACCAGCCAATAGCTCCGAAGCGGATTTAAAAAGGTGGTTTTCAGGAACATCGTTAGCCAAACGAAGTTCCTCCACTCTTTCTAGGAATGAATTTACTGATGCTCCACCCGAGTCACCAGTAAACTTCACCCCCCACTTCCCTATACGTTCAATGTGTTTTTGCTGAACGACCACTCGTTCAGAAAACCCATCGACCCTATCCAGCCTACTTTCTAACGGAACCCTAACAGAAATGTTCCCTACTGCAGGACTACTGACACCAACTCTTGGCTCAGCCAACGTCTCTGCCCCTAACGCAGACCGCGAACCAACACCTAGGGTCTGACCAACTTGTGTCTGAAGTTGGGTTTGAATTTTAATCGGAGTCTTTTCCTTGTTCAACTCCTCCTCCCTATCACTATTCTCACTATCACCGGTGAGATCTCCTAACAAACACAAGACCTTGTTCCGAAGTGAACTAACTTCATCTTCTTCATCTTCGGCCTCACAAGGTGTCCTAGCTAACCTGCCTATACACCACTCGATCTTTGTCACTATCTTAATATACTCCGAAGACTTTGGATTCTTCGGAGGTACTTTAAGAAGGACCCTAATCTCCTCAATCTTAGCTTCTATTGCCTCTACATCCTCTTCATAAGTGAAGGGGTAAACTAAACTGACTTCCATCGAGTTCCTCTTAACGAGTAACCTCGATGACCTCAATGCCTTTCGCATTTCCTCAACTGTCCCTACTTTCAATCCCCTGACCTTCATCTCGTAGGCCAGTTCGTCCTGCGCTAACCTGCCAATATTCATTTTAACTAACAAAAAAAACTTTCAAGAAAAAAAAATTATTTATAAAAAATATTTAAAACAACTACTTGGCAACCCTAAACTAAAAATTCTAAGTATTGAATTAATTTATTGTTATTAATTTAAAACAAATATAATTTAAAAATAAAACAAAAAATAATTTCCTAACAAATTCTAAAAGTAATCGAAAAAAATTGGGATGGTCACACCAATAACCTACTCTAACTAAATTCACTCAAATTATTTGAAAATTCAAAAATTAACTTTTCACTCAAAGAATAGAACACACTCTTGACATAAAATCTATCACTCAAAATTAAACAGTCACTCGAAGTAGCTAGCGATAAAACTCTCAAGTGATTTCAATAGCACAAGAGAATTTATATCGCTGCACAAAAAAGAGAGAAAATAACAACAAAAATGTAAAAGACAAAATGTCGCCCGAAAAAATTATTTAAATATAAATAATCAAAAAGAAAAAGAAACAAATCAAGCTAACACCACACAATAAATAAGAACAATAAAAAAAAACGAGTTTACACAACACAATTAAAAAAAATATACTTGCGAATTTTTTTCCACTAGTTAAATTCCCTCGATGCAAATTTTGGACAGAAACTCCTATGAGTTATTTTGCTCTTTCCCTCGATCAATTCTTTCCACAAACAAAAAAAACACGGTCAACTCCTTCCTTCTTCTTAGCAGGAACAGAAAAAACCTCCAATTAAACACCTTGTATAACACCACCAAAATAATCACCTATAAAAAAAAACACAGAGGAATTAAATGTTCTTTTAAAGTAAACACTATTATAAGAAGCTCGATACGAATCTACCACCGAAAATTCTTCCACTTGGCCCCACACGTTGGGCTCCAATTTGTTACACTTTTTTTTCACTCGCGAGGGAAGGTATTTAAATTATTGAATTATTATTAATTATCAAAACAAATCAATTAAACAAACTAAACTGACGACGGCTGCGTAGCGACGACGACGACGACGCACGCAACGAAATTATCAACTCGCACTCAAGTGAGTACGAATGCGACACAAAAGAGAATACAAAAAAAAGTGCAACAATACAGCTCGTTGATGAAGCTGTACCCGCGGCTGCTCAGCTGGGCTGGGTTCTTTTGGAAGAATTTTATTTATTATAACAATGTTGATTGATTTATAAAATCAATCAAATTGCTACAATTTAGGAATATGTTATTGCAAGTACCACAGTGGGATACGTTGCAATAAAAATGGGCGCCAGGAATTTTTTTTTTTAACAAACCGAAGAAGAAAATTCCAAAACTCTTATGATGAGTGAAGCGATTAAAAAAAGACACAACGAACGTTGGTTTTTGATTTTAAAATTTATTCTTTGGGAAACCGTGGGATTGAAGATCCCTGGACTAAAACCCAAAATGTTTTCAAAAAAAAAGTTAAAATTACAATCGAATGAAAGTTAGACAAATTAAACAAAGCAAAGCAAACAAAAGAAAATGGGCTTTTAACACCGTACGCGTACCGAACAAAAGAACAAAACAAAAATAGCTACTTATCTTTTCTTTTCTCCTATTTCCCTCCCCTCAAAGTCTTCACACCTCGATCCTCGAATTTTCCTCCTTTTTTTTTCTGAATTTCTCGATAACCTTCTTTTTGATTCCTCTTCCTCCTTCTCGATTTTTCTTATTCCTTAAACAATTCCTCGAACACTTTCTTTTTCTTAACTTCTCGCTTGTAGGGCTCTATCTAGCGTGCCTTCCAAGCTAATTCCCAACTTTGTTCTTCCTCCCTCGTCCATTCCAGTCACACACACATTCATCCAACACAAGCATCCGTTTTCGTGATTGTCGGTCACGGTATCGCGGCTTCCTGGAAGCTTTACGCTCATCAGGAAAGCCACCGTTGTTGACTCTCAGCGAAACTTTGCTTTCACACACACAATCACGGTTTCGACAAGTTGTTGGATGAGTTTCCAAAACTTGCCGAAACATAATGGCGAGTTCAGACCCCTTCCCAATCATTGCTATTTTTCGAGAAAGTTCAAAGAAAAACAAAAATCGAGAAGAAGTCTCAACTAGGCATTTTCCTATTACTATTAATTACGCGCGAGGTTCGAGGTGTGAATTTCGTACCCAACATTAATTTAAATTACTTTAAAAACGCGGCGTTAAAAACCCATTTTTTACATAAACGATTAAATGTTAATTTCAGTAAATCTACGTTAAAAATTAAATCTTTAAAATAAAATATGTTGCTGTTGTTGTTGTTCAAGTAAGGGTCCGCCTGACCTCATACTTCTTCGGCTCATCCGCCGGCATTTTCGACCTTGTCGAAAGAACTCGTTCTCCATCTCGATCACCTGCTTTTGT
Source organism: Eupeodes luniger (assembly GCA_951509635.1). Taxonomy (NCBI): domain Eukaryota; kingdom Metazoa; phylum Arthropoda; class Insecta; order Diptera; family Syrphidae; genus Eupeodes; species Eupeodes luniger. Next base: position 123,383,962 of record OX608073.1, on the reverse strand, counting down.
TGCTTTTGCAAAATAAAGGCTAGGTACACCTGTGGTTGATGAGACCATGGTTGCCCTCAACTTTGCCGATATTTTGCAGCCACAACTAAGGAAAAGAAAACAGCCAAAGGCTGGTTTTTGTTGCGGTAAAATTTACCGTAACAAATGATATTGGTAAGGTTTATAGCGGATTGAACTTCAATATAATTATGGTTACTAGAGAGGCTTTCCAAATGACCCAAAACACTAATATGAGTCTCTACAAAAAGAACTATACTTTAACATTGGTTTCCAGCAAAATAATTAGGCTAACAAGCCAACGGCAACGAGTGAAATTTAAACAAAATTGTGGCGCTTAAGCTAGTGAAGAACCACGTCCTAGTGACTTACATCCCTCAACCAATCAATTCTGGTAATGAGCAATATCAGTAAGAAAAGGGCCTACAATCTTATTTCGAATCCGAACGGATGAGTTGAAAAGCACAAGTATTACTCGTGGAGGGTTATCTTTCCATTTTCACTGAGACCTCTCCCGTGACAATCTTATGCCCTAGCCATCATTCTCCGGATTCTTTTTGGTGCAACGGTAAGCCTTTTATACTGCATCGTATCTAAGCTGAAGGAATTTTGTTTTATACGCTACGAAATCAGTGTTTTGCAAGCTCTGAATAGTTTTAATTCGCTTATAGACATTTGTTTTAAGTAGCCACAAAATTCAAACAATCCTCCCGTGAGCTCATGATATTTCAGAACAGCAACTTGGCCTAGAAATTCAGCTTTAGTAGTAGTGGTGTGCTTCTGAAAAGCTATCTGACCTTTATTTTTAGTTACATAAAAAACAAAAATCAACCAAACAGTATTAAACCATTTATTTATTTATCTGTTTTTGAAACTTATTAAAACAAATCGAAAGATTCTTCTCCTTTAGTACCTAACTCCCAAATGATGCTTTTCATTCTCACCAAGGATAAGGTGGTGGATAGCATATTTTACCCTTCTGACCGAATAACGACTTAAAAAATGTCCACAGATTGCGTCCCTCTAGTTTTTCATTTATAAACGGTACCAATACCTTCTCAAGCTCCATGCTAATATCATATTGATTTGAGTTCACCAAATGCACTGCAATCTCTTCGATCATGTCGTTAAGCAATCGATTTAACTTTCCATTTCCTCCAATACCACCAATTTGTGATACCACATTACCCAATGTCACCGATATATCAAAATCATAAATTTCAGTGTGTCCAAAAAGTACTGGCATGTCATACTTAAAGGATCCCCGAAAATTCATGTTTTCCAGCATCAGTTCAAATTGACTTTCCCCGTCGTACCTTAAGCTAACTCCGTATTTCTTCAGTAAATCGATGAAAATATCAGTGAAATATTTACCACTAATAATAATTTTTGGGTAGGTTAAGTTGAATTTGACATATTTCTTAAATATATAACCGACTTTGAGTCTTTCAATTAGCATTATGTCCAATCCATCAATTCGAAAATATTCGAATTTTTGTGAAAGCCTAAGTAGATATATTGAATACAATTAGATTTGATTTCTTTTGAATGTCGTATAAGACCTACTCAACAAATGATTTCCTCAACTTAAAGTCGATTTCTTTTTTAGCATATGGAGCTAAAGGGGGAATTCCAGCATCAGGCCAACCACACGGCAGATGATTGATGAAGTTTTCCACCATTATCTTTCCATTTTGACTCAGAATTGCCTTCCTTCCTTGAATAGGTACTGTTGCTAAGGAAAATATTTTAGTCAATATTTGTTCGCTTTTCCAAATTTGTTTTCATACTTTTGTTAGAAATCCTTTCTTCAAAGTCGGCATCCTTTTTATTAAGTTCTAAGGCTGTAAGACGATGTTTTATTTGAACTTCATCATTTTGGAACTTTGCAGCTGATACAGTTATAAATGCCACAAAAATTACTATCAACACAGGTTTCATATTTCAACTCGATTCGCAACTAATCGAAATAATCATAAAATTGGATCCTTTTATAAATAAATTGGCAATCAGTTTGAAAGTATCTTATCCGTGATATGCCTTAGAATAGGTTGTTTCTATTTGTTTTTCTTTTTTATATATAAAACCTATGGAAGAGTAAATCATTCGTTTTTGTGTTTAATTTTGTATAATCTTATCTTAAGCCTTAAGATTATAATAATTTTCTATGTTGTACATAAAAATCAGTCTGAGAGATCTTAAGTACCCATATAGAGGGACAGATTAAAATATATCATAACAATTGTGACGCATTTCTTTTAAGTGAGTTGATTTTATTTTTATTTGATGAGGTTTTACACGTATCATAATTTCGCATTTAGTTGGAAGTAGTTAAATGACTTGTTTGAAAAGCTTCCTTCAACCAACCTTAAATATCTCACGAACCAATAACGCTAGAGACTTGAATTAAATTTTATATTAAATATTGTAACGTGATACCAAACATGTATATTTTTGGAAAAAATCCAATTAACGTTTTTTTTATAAATCAAAAAATCTGAAAAAAAAATTTGTCACCTCGAAAGTTTTACGTATAAAAAATGATTTTATCTCCAAAACAATTTTTTACAACGAAGAATAACGTTTTTAACATCTGGTAAAATTTTGAGAAAAATCAAATTGACAGTTTTTTTTTTATAAAAAATAAAAACCTAAAAAGCATTACTCAAAGTTGGTAAAAATTGATTTCGACTCAAATATCTTTTCAAAAATTCGAGATTATGGCTTCCAACTAATTTTAACTTATAAGAAATATTGTTTTCAACATTCGGAAAAAAATTAATAATAAAAAAAAATTAATAAAAGTTGGTAAAAATTGATTTTCGACTCAAATATCTTTTCAAAACTTTGAGATATTTTCTTTAAACTACTTTTGTCTTTTAAAAATTTTTTTTGTCAACATTCAGTAAAATTTTGAGAAAAATCGAATTGACAGTTTTTTTTTACAAAAAATAAAAACCTAAAAAAAACAATACTAAAACTTGGTAAAAATTTACTTTCGACTCAAATATTGGGTTCAAACTTATTTTATTTCACAGAAAATATTGTTTTAAGTATTCAATGATTTTTTTCTCTAAAAATATAACAAGCCGTTTTTTCATAAAAAAATAAAATGTACAAATAATAGTACGCAAATTTGGTAAAAATTGATGTTCGGTTCTCGATATCTCTCAAATTAATTTCATTCCTCCAATTTGTATTTGTTTATATAAGAAATAAAAAAAAATTAAGAAACGGTAATAAAATTGGTAAACATTTGTTTTCGACTAAAAATCTATTCAACAAAACTAGATTTTGAAATAAAACTATTTCATTATATGAAAAATATTGGTGGTAATTTAAGAATAATTCAACAGACAACTTTTTTAACACAACACGAAAACCTACAAACTTTTAAGCAAGACAAATCGACAGACGGGATGGGAAGTTATTAGTGTGGGTCGCATCCCAACCTCTTTTTAAGAGTTTAAGTCCCTCTCCAATTATTTAAATGCGGCAACCTTATAAAAAGGAAAGTTGTCTTAAATCTTTTACTTGGTCTTACTTATAGATAATTATTCTCCTGGAACAGATGTAATTCCTCCAATTATCTTAAAAACTTTTGTAAATCAATAGTAGCATCTTCCCTTCAAAGTTCTAAGCTCAGTTAAATTTCCAACCTTAAGGAATAAGGACTTTATTACACCAGTCTTTAAAAAGGATAACAAGTCTGATGTTAGTAATTTTTGTTCCCCAGGGTAGTCATTTAGGACCTCTACTCTTTGTCTTAGCTATCAATGATGTAGCCTTTTGTGTACTCTACAGTTATATTTTAATACATGCGCATGATATGAAAATCTTTAAAAACATAAAAGCTGTAAACGATCGATTACTACTCAAGAGGATATTAAGAATTTTATAATTTGATGCAAAAAGAATGGACTACGCCTTATTTGTTTTTAAATATGTATATGTCATTGTAGTTCGTTCTATTCTATAACTACTTACACTGCACTAAGTGATGAGCCAGATGAGTAGAGATCTTGATAGTTGTATTGAACTTATAATTCTAATATGGTAAGTTTAATATCCTATACCAAATGATAATTCTTTAAATACCTGGAAAATCCAAAAAAACCACTCCTTTATTTTCGTTACCTGGACACTGACACTCAATTTGAAACTAGAAGTTTTCTTTTTGTAGGAGTTAAGATACATTCATATGTATTTTTTTTAATGTAGTTCAAATTCCATAATTGAAAAATTTCCTAGTTATCCTGTTCCAAAACACTCAATTTTTTAACAAATGTATGCCACAGTAATATACAAAACCTTAAAATACTAATTACAATCAAATAACAAGCGCCTTATTTGAGTTATTATGAATACAAATTGGAACATTTAATTTTAGACAAATATACATGTCATATATAAGATACACCTAATGTTGACCTTTGTGGAGCAAACCTTTAGTTATAAAAACGACCCACATACACTTTGCATTCGTGATTCAGGTCTTATTTAAAATTTCTTTGATAACACCCTTCATCAAAAAACAAGAATTGATGCAAACAAATTTTTGTGAAACATACAAATTTTCTTGAAAGTATTAGCTTTCAAGTTTATAAGCTTCGTAAAGACCATTATAGAACACAATTTTGTTTAGAGGTCAAATTTTGGTTCTTACAGCTTTTTTTTATTAATAACTCATCAGAAGAATATCTTATATTTTCATATCTATTTTTTTTTACAATCAACACAGAAAACTTATCCTAGAATTGTCCAAATATTACTGCCATTTAATTTCGAATTAGCAAACGGTACGAGAACATCCCTCAGCATTGTACTAATTTTTTCCTGACCCTTACTACTGTTGACAAGCTTTAATAAACTTTTTTCGATTGTGCTATTCAAAAGCTGATTGAGTAATCCATTTCCCAAGAGTCCATCAATCTTGGACACTATGTTACCCATTTGAATTGAAGCTTCAAACTTATAGATTTTAACACTTCCGAAAACGAATGGCATTTTATATTTGAAATAGCCTTGGAATGTCACGTTCTGCAATACCAATTCCACATCATTGTGTATGTTTCCATTTAATTTCAATCCCAATTTGCTTAAAACATCGACCGTCAAATTAGTTAGCACTTTTCCAGTTATATCGACTTTCGGTAGAAGGAAATTGAACTTAACACTCTGACTAAGAGTATAGCCGATATCGAGTTTTTTTATCTCGACATTATCGAGCCCCATAAGGAGTAAATTTTCAATTGTGACTTCGCTCCTTTGAATAAAAAAAACGTAAAGAATTATTTTTTGATATCGAACATTTTAGTCTTGGTATTCGCATTTCACCTACCCAATGACAGAATTCGTCAAGTCGATGGTCATATTATCCTGTGAGTATCCATTTTCGAACTGTGCTACAAAGTTTTCCACCACTTGTTTTCCTTTTGAGCTTAGAAAATATCCTCGACCAGTTATTCCTGGAGTGAATGATTATAATTAATAAAAAGCAAATACGAAATTTAACGTTCGGACAATAATATATAGTCTTTGTTTTGCCAACTATTACGCACCATTTTTGTGGATATTCGATTGGGGTATTTGGGCTTCATTGGAATATTGTCGTGGAACAGTTCCCGCCGAAGCTATTACGATTATAGCAGAGAATGATAACAAAACCTTGATCATGTCTGAACGTTAAATCAAAACTAATTGAACTTCGATTATGAGAGGATCCTTTTATGTTGGATGATAAGTTAGCCTTTACAGCTTTACAGTGATGTGCAAAAATAACTTTTTAATTGTCGTATACTTTAAAAAAATTGGAATCAGCACTGTTTTATCATATAAAAAAATAATTTCATTTAAAATCTCGGAAGTGATGTTCCTCAAAACCAGAAAGATCCTAACTCAAAAATATTCTTTGAAAAATTACAAAACTTGCTGATAAACACTATAAGAAATGGTTTTGATCAGATAAATCTACACAGCACTGCACCTTTCTAAGAACCTCAGTCTTATTGATCACTGGATTATCTTGTAGCTTTTTTTGGTTATAGTATTTGTATAAGTGCGAAATATGAAGATAAAGTGGAGTCTGATAGCCAAACGAGTTTTGGCCTATAAAACACGTTTAATAGTATTTTTTGTTCTTTTGTTTTATTTCAGGAAAGTCAATTAATCTATAAATGTATGTATGTAGACTGAGACGATAAAGTTTTTATTGGTCGTAATATTTCTTTGTGAATTCCCAGATGATAAAACACTTAGGTACATGGAATTAATCTTTGAACCACAAAATTTTCAGCTTTTATCTATTTTGTTGTTTATACCTGTCCCTTATCAATCATATTTCTTTTTCAATGAATGTATCCTTATACTTATGATTTATGGTAGTTAAAACTGTAAATTAGTACTGTATTCAAATCGAATTCAATTAAAATTCAATTGTTCTGATATCATTTAAATTGTATTCAAATTCATATCAAATTCAATTTTAATTCAAATTCAATTTAAATTCGATCCGATTCAATTTAAATTCCATTCAAACTCAATTGTAATTCAATTCAAACAACTTTGAATTTAATTCAATTTCAATTCAATTCAAACTCAATTCAAATTCAATTCAAATTCAATTCAAATTCAATTCAAATTCAATTCAAATTCAATTCAAATTCAATTCAAATTCAATTCAAATTCAATTCAAATTCAAATTCAATTCAATTCAAATTCCATTCAAATTCAATTCAAATTCAATTCAAATTCAATTCAAATTCAATTCAAATTCAATTCAAATTCAATTCAAATTCAATTCAAATTCAATTCAAATTCAATTCAAATTCAATTCGAATGCAATTCAAATGCAATTCAAATTCAATTCAAATTCAATTCAATTTCAATTCAATTTTCAATTCAATTCCATTTCCATTTTTTTTTTTTTGGAGCAGTTTTAACATTTTGTTTGGCATCACATCCGCAGCGATATGATGGAGCATTTACTTGACTGTTTGACTTTGTTGAAAAGTTCTTGAACCAATTTACTAGAAGGTCAAGATTAGATTATGTGTCCTCATTGTTTTTTCTACGCCATAACATTTAAGTTTTAAAGAAAAGCAGCTAACTAATCTACTGTATTCTGAGATATTGATTTAATCAATCAACCACCAACAAACAAAAATTCGGATAAGATATTAACTTCAATATAAATAAAGAATGCAAGTTGCTTCACATTTCATTAGATTTTGTTCTTACTTTAAGAATGAAAAAGTTTTTAATAATCCTTACAACTTTAGTAGCCCTAACTGCAGCTGCAAGTGTACCCGAAAAGTTTATCCAAACAAATAATCATGCAATTTTGTTTGACCAAAAGGAAGGACTTGGTAAGGAAGAAGGAGGATTACTAGCGTTTGAATCTAGAAGCCTTAGTTCAAGTGGCAAAGATGCATTAGAAAACTTCATCAACAAACTACCATGTGGATGGCCGGAAGCTGGTATCCCACCTCTAGCACCCTACACCAAGGAGCAAATTGCTTTTGGCCTTAAGAAATATTTCGCTGAGTAGGTTTTATCCTAAATACACGAACGTGCGTTAGTAGTGTAGATCTTCAATTGAACTTTATTTGTTTTTCAGAATCTTTGCTAAAATCGAACATTTCCGAATTGACGGATTAGATATTTTGCTGATAAACAAATTGAAAATCAACTATGCGTTTAGTAAGAAAGTCAAATTCAACTTACTTCTACCGAGAGTTGTGATAAGTGGAAAATTGATGGCCGGTGCACTGATGGATCTTATGGAAGAATACGGAATAAGTTTGAAATATGATAAAGAGGGCGATTTTGAATTGATTCTAGAAAATATCATATTTGAGGGCCAATTCAAGTATAAAATGCCATACATATTCGGAAGTATTAAAATCTATAAATTCGATGGTTCCATCACTTTGGGCAATGTTATATCTCAGATTAATGGAATAGTTGGTGAAGGCAAATACAAGGAATTATTGGAAAATAAGATTGAAGATATTTTGATGAAAGCTGTTGGCATGAACCAGGATAAAATCAGTGCAATGTTGACGGACGATTTGGTTCCATATTTGAATGAGAAATTAGAAGGACGTAAAATATGGTCAATAATTCGAGCGGCATTTGGTAAGAAGGGAAAAGTTTGTTATCCACCTGCTGATCCTTGGAAATAACTTTTGAAAATAAATAAAGAATATCAACAGAATAAATAAATGTGCCTCTTATCTTTTGTTTTTAATCCACGTCAAATAGTTTAGAGTTAAGAATTTGTGTGGAAGTGAGGTGACTAAACTTCTGATGCATGTTTTAGGAGACAAGCTTCAGGTTTTAAAATGGGTATATGGTCATAAAAATGCTTAGGTCGTACAACAAAAATGGCAGAGATAACTATCTTTGAAATCCATCTAGTACAATTCAATTTGCAATTATATAAGAGATCATATTAAAAGTTATTTGTGAATATTTTGCAAATTTAGAATAGAAATGTAAATTTGACACGCTTGAATTCGATGACAATAAATATATGTTCCCACAAAAAGACCAACCAAATATGTTTTACTGACTTTTAAAAGTGCCATAACTGCAATAGAAGTCTGGAATCTCAACGTTTCCACAGTAAATCAACAGCACTGTATGGTTTTTATCTAGTGCTGTTTATTATAAGCTAAAAGTTAATTATGGTTATCTTGTACAATTTGGAGAAACGAGCTATAACATTAATAATAATTTGCGAGCACAGAAGGGGCTCTGCTTAGGTATTTAGTTAAATTTTAAAGTATATTTTTAAATATTCTATCTGAGACTAACATTATAAGTTTAATTAGTTTTTAATGATGATTAGTAGCGGATGGTGTGAGAAGTACCATGCGTCCTTGTCGGTTGTTTTTGGGTAGGATTAGGGAACGGATCCGGGGAGGGATTCCGGGCTTCTCTGATCTTTCGTTTGTTGATATTCCAAGTGGCGCATCCGTTATGGACAGCACATCTAGATATCGGTCGTCTGGTGTTGAGTTACCTGTAATTAAATTAACAAGAAGGTTTGGATGGGTTGGGATTTTCCTTAGCATGTTAGTGCTAAGGTGGTGGAGGTATGCATCGATTGGCACGATGCTACGGTTTTTATTTTCCATGGTAATATTGTTACCAATTAATGAGAATCAACAAGAACGAAGTTTCTACTACATTACTTTAATATTCAATAAGAAGAAGACCACTCTGATTCTTTTAATTTTTTAACAAGCTCTGATTGGCTTAATTCTAAATTCTTATTCAGTTCTTTCAAGATCTTGCCTGAGATAGGAACTTTCAATTTCAGTGGGTTCTCAGTCTTTTTTAGAGAAATGGGCTAGTTGTGTATTTTGTATTCCATGTTTTGTGTTTATTAATTTTTACTTTCGCAATTAAATATAAAATATTGTGGCCAATTGTCCAAAAATAGTTGGTCAAATTGTTGAAAATCATCCATCATACCTTTATAAGTGTGTGGAGAAAGCCTTACCCACATCCTCCACGGTGTTCTAGAAATAAATGAAATTTGAAACAATTCAAGTAATAAAAAGAGTATAGATAAACCCACGACTGGGTCGGACGTAGTCTAATTGTAGGGGCCAATTTTCGATGTTTTTTTTTTTTAAACTAATGTGACCGTATGTCGCCAATAACGCGGCGAATAATGTCCTCTGGGTGGTCAATGGTTTCGGTCCTTTCGGCGTAGACTAGCGACTTACATATCCCCACAAAAAATAGTCAAAATGTGGCGCAGTAATTGGCGCACGATCTTGAAGATCAACTATAGGTCCGTAAAATGAAGGTATGCGGTTACCAAACGTTTCCTTCCAACGTGACATGTTGCGCCGTCTTGTTAAAACCACAGCACCTCTATGTTATAGTTGTTCAATTGATGAACGAAAAGGTCAGTAATAATGGTTCTATAGCGGTCATCGTCGATTGTAAAGCATTGTTTTTGAAGAAGTACGGATCAATTTTTCCAAACATGACAGTTTTGTTTATTGACGTACGATATGATTTGTATTTTGAACAGAACAATGTTTTTCAAAATAAATTTGCACAATTTGGAAGCGTTGGTCAGGCGTTAGTCTATCCATGTTGAAATGCCAAACCAAAGTAAAATAATTCACTGACAGCTATGAAAATGGCCGTCAGTTTTAAAAGTGTTGCCAACTTAAAGTTCTATTTTAGAAAAAAAGCAGATTATACAATATGTACCCCTAAATTAATTGACAGAAAACACTTTAATTATGATTTGAAACTTTTTTGTCTCTTAGACTTCCAAGGTACTTTCTGTCCTCATACAAAAATGTATTTCCCTTCAAAAGTTAGTAATCCCCAATGCTACTATATAAATATTTATTAGGAAAAAATGAAAATACAAGTTTTGATTTATATATGTAAATCAAGCTTTGATATTTTATTGCAAGCTTATTTTTTATTTCAATTTTATATAAAAAATATGTTTGCCAAGCTGTTTGCTTCTTGAAAAACAATGTATTTTGTATTCGTATTATCACTCATTTGTTTCGAGTAGATGGTGGGTCAATATTATATTTTCCTTCAAGAGCGAAGTGGTTATGCCATAAAATAAATCTATTTATAATTATTGTAAATCCATTGTAAATTTCTAATCAAAAATGTTGTAAAAGTGTCTTAATCCGAAAATAAAATTAAACAAATAACCACCTGCTACTGTGTTTTTTGATAACACCTATTACCGAACCACCTTGCAATTTTTCTATAAAAAGCTGGCTTTCAATAATTTACATATAGTTTAGAAAAAAGAAGAAACTATGAGAAAGTTTGTTTTTGTTTTACTTCTGTCTGTGGCTATTGTCACCGGCAATGTGATTAACTCTCAAGACGATTCAGATGATCAGATTTTGAACACTCAAGAGGACTCTGATAATGACGAATCTTACATCGATTTGCTGTCGTCACCTGAAGGCGACTCTGATGAAGAGAGTGAAGAATTGAGTCCAGAAATCACTTCTTATAAAGGATTGATCATATCATCGATTGTCAAAAAGTCTTTAAAAAACATGATCAAACAAATGCCATGTGGTTGGCCAGAAGCGGGAATTCCACCACTAGCACCCTATCGTAGGGAAGAGCTCACACTTCAAGCTCAGAAGTCATTCGTAAGGTAAGTGAAAGGTTTTGATGAGCAAAAAAAAAGGTCAATCCTAACGTAATTAATTAACACAGCACTCTAAGTCAACTGGTACGATTACGGCTTGACGGACTCGATGACATAAAGATAAAAAAACTCAGCCTTAGTTATATGTACAAAAAGGTCAAATTCCACTTCATATTCCGCAAAATCAAAACAACTTCCAAATTCAACACTGATACCTTTTTGAACTTGATGAAGGAACTAGGCATTTCGGTTCGTTACGAAGGCAAAGGAGCTATTGACTTCAGTCTCATTAACTTGTCAATCAAGGGTTCATTCAAATACAAGGCTCCTATGATCTGGGGCAGTGTAAAAATCTACAAATTCAAAATTGGCATTACCTTAGGAGACTGCAAATCCAACATCACGGGAATAGCTCCAACTTCTAATATCAATCGTTTCATTAACAACCAAATCGAAGACACCGTCTTGTCGGGCATTAATGACAACCAAGCTGAAATCAGTTCTAGAATCGAAGAATACGTTGTGCCTAGCATCAATGAGAGTCTAAAAGGTAAGAATATTTGGGCTGTGATTGCAATGAAACCACCAAAGCCCGACGGCAAGTGTGTGCCTCCCCCAGACCCATGGGCTTGAGGTCTTAAGAATCGTGAATCGACGTGACGTGACGCGACGTTATGAAATGAAATAAAATAAATCTTTTACCTGCAAACTTTGTGTTTTGATTGATAAAAAAGACTCAATAGATAAGCCTTAATCTTGACACCTGCTTTATTGAAAGATCATAAAACGTCGAGTCAAAATCAACAGATAAAGCTGCTACTTTTTTCTCCAGAGATAACCATAATTAATGAGATAAATGAAGGCTATTGTATATAAAGCATTGGAATTTTGTCTAGAAGTTTATAGTAGTTAATCATGAGGTTCATAGTCGTAGTTTTGCTAGCCATAACGGCATTAGCTTTAGCAGACATCGAGGATAACGAAATTGATTTAGTGCCAGAAGAGTCGAGTACAGTTGAAGTTGACTCACCTATTTCGGAAGTCGAGCCCCGTTTTATCATCTCGTGGCAAGTTCGTCGTCTATTGAAAAGACTTCGGAAGCAGATGCCATGTGGATTTCCAGATCAAGGCATTCCTCCTCTTGCTCCCTATCGTTTGGAAGAACTGAAATATGACCTTCAGACATCAATTTTTGAGTGAGTTACCGAAGAAACGTCTCTTTTTAACTTAGAGGGTTTTTCGTGATATTTGTTATTTTTGTCTTCTTTAGGACCTTTAATGAAATCTTCCATTTTAAAATCGATGGTTTGGATAATTTCAAAATTAAAAAATTCACCCTCAACGTGATCAAACGTCGTATTCAATTTAACTTTCTTTTTAAGAAAATTAAATTCACTGGAAAATATACCACCGACACATTGTTGAATGCTATGAACGGTCTTGGCATAAAACTTCGCTACGAAGGCAAAGGTGATCTTGATTTGAGTTTGGAAAAAGTGTCAATTTCGGGCGAATTGAAGTATAAACTTCCCATTCTCTTCGGATCAGCCAAAATCACAGAGTTCTATGCTTTGTTAACTATTGAAAAATGCAAATCGAATATCTCAGAACTCGGAGGTAATGGCAAGTTGAATCGTCTGCTGAATGATAAGATTGAGAGCTCAATAGTCGACGGGATTAATGATAATCAAGATGATATTAGTGCAAAAATGGAAGAAATGTTTGTACCGAAAGTGAATAAAGCATTAAAGGGAATCAATTTCTGGGATATTTGGGATAAGATCTTCAATGGTGATTCCGGAGAGGAGGAAGTTGATGGTGATGATGACGATGATATTTGTATCCCACCACCAGACCCATGGGCATAAAGAAAGAGTTTTTGTTTTATTTTTGAATAAATCAAATAAATTGTGAATACAAATCTATGGAGTAAAATTAAGAGCATTTTTATATCAATTGACTATTAAAACAAAAAAGTGGTATATTAAAATGGGTCAAGTTTTCGTCTTATAAAATATGTTTCGAACTATTTTAAAGACGTATTAAGGATTGTTTTATGTAGAATATCAAAGAAAAACTGCTTTAATATATATACATTTTGAAAGAGTTCCTTTCGGAAATTGAAATTTTCCTAAAATTCCATTTAGTATTCGTGGTATTAGTCGTTTTCGAATATTATCCAGCTCTTCATTGTTAAGAAAGATTAAATTTTGTAGTGCGGTAGGACTTGTAATGGAAAGATGATAACCAAAAGCTTGAAATGGTTCACTATTTTTTATTATAAAGGTGGAAAATAAATTTTTAAATCGTCAGCCTCATAAGCAAACCTCATAACTACTGTATTGAAAATTCCACCAAAAAAATATATTTTCGGATCTAAATGTTTTTTTGTTTTAATTACGAACCCTTGAATTTATGAAGTTAGTTAGGTATATTATCTTTTTTGAATGCCAAACTATGCTATATAATAGAATAACAAAACGTATTCTAGAGAATGGTTTCCAAAAAATCAATTTTGATATGACGATACGAGGTCTGCTTATGAGAGTGACAAAGTTTATTTTGTATTAATATACATATACATTTGTTCAAAAAAAAAGTCGATGAACTCTGTTAAGTCCACTCGTCCTCATTTTCGAAGAAAAACAGTACAATGATTCCACCACTCTACAATTCGCAACAAACTGTCACTATCTGTGAATGCAGATGCCAAGACTTTCTGTTAAAATTTGGAGGATGTCAGTGCCAAAATAACTTACATATAACTTATCGGAACTCTTAACAATTGGCTGGTTTAATGTTATCAGCCCTTAATTCATAGTTGACAATCGCTTTATAGGTATTTCGAAAATTTTGGCAGTTAGCATTTAATTGGTTGTTCTCAATAATATCACAAAAATATGCAATGCACAATTCAAGTGAATTTGATCACATAAACTTTATAAGATTACATTGACCGAAAAAATCACAAAGTGCACGATATGCATTTTGATTTAAACTCCCATTTTTATAATAAGCCTAAATAAGTTAAAAGCGTTGCTCGATTGTGTATAATTCCATGGTTCAATTTGAGTTATTCTGAAATTAAAAAATGTCAAATAAACTGCAGAAAAAAACTTGGCGTTTAGGTGGGGTTCACATTTAACATCGGCTCTTAAAATTTAATCACCATTTAGTACCAAAATAATAAATAAATAAGGGATGTATCTTCTCAAAGTTTCTTTTATCAAAAATCCTCTTTAAAATCAGACCAAAGAAAGCAAAAATTAAAATTAATTATTGCTATTATTCCCATGAGGAATATATTTATCATGTTGCAGGCCTGCAAAAATGCCCCAACATTTTAAATACTCACTTTTCTATAGATTTGAATGCCAACTAGGCAAAACAATGCCCACAAAGAAAGCAACTAGGCAAAACAATGCCCACATGGGTATGTAGAAATCCTGCGGTTTGTGTATCAGCTAGAATGTATTTTTCATTGTATATTTTTAGGCGGGCTTATTTTTTATTTTCAACTTTTTTTAAACGATGTCTTGGAATTTCCTAAATAATTCGAAATTATACATTTGATTTTGTTTGTTCAATTAGGGAAGTATTTATTTAATACATTAACTTTGTCATTTGAAATTTTTTTTAAGGACAGTTTTGTATTCTATATTTTTTTAATTTTTAAATAAGGGTTTTCCGTTCCTTAAGATCTAAGATGAACAGAACTAATTTGTTCTGTTCAAAATTTAGCTAAAATACGAAAATTAAATTACAAAACATACGTTTTATAATTAGGTGCATCATAACACTGAGGTGCTTAAATTATGCCAAAAGAATACACAAAAAATATTAAGGATAGAGTGTTTTATCCCCTGTGTTAGTTTGGAAGGGTAATATCTTAAAAAAAATAGATAATTTTAAACACAAAATTAAAATACAAAGAAAACAATGGATTTTTGGAAAATAATTTTTACATTACTTGCGTATTCATTAATCATCTAAAGAAAAATGCTTTATTTTTCAGAACAATTGAAAACAAAAAACAGATCTTTCCTTTTTCTTGCGAAGCCAAGTAGCCTTATTTAATAGAATAATTATTTAGAAAATAATTTGTTTCCGAGATGTTTAGTTGCTCTTATAAATAATCCAAATTTTTAGCCGACCCATTAAAAAAAAACATGACGAAAAATTGTTGAAATCGCTCAAACTCGAGGTCGGAAAATTTGATAATTAGTTGGGCCAACATCCTAAACAACTAAGCAACAAATCAGAACTACCGAAATAACAGCACGGGCTTATGAACATAGTTACTGTTATTCAATTCAATAGAATCTTACTTCGTGAAAAAAATCTTTTCATGGAAATCATCTTCTTAATAGCCATTTTTATAGTCACTTTTTTCTTTCAATCACAAATTAAAAAAGGTATTGTGTGCTTTCGAAAACTTATTTCTACGCGAAGCTTACACGGGACATGGTTGATGTTTAGTACGGTCATTAATTAAGATTAGATCAATTTGATAGTTAAAAAACTGTATCTAGACCTTCTTAAAGTATTTTTTTTACAGAGGCATGTCAAAAGATCTAAAATCTTATTGTTTGCTAAAAAAAAATCGATTTTTAGGTGAAATAAATTAATTTAATTTAATAGTTTTTAGATTTGAAATTAGAAATCGACTGTATTTTGCTTTTTCACTATAAAAATTGAGTTTTTTTTTTTGAAATTTTACAATCCAACGAGATTTAAGATTTTATGCAAGTATGTTGCTTTTATTTATAAAGAAAACAACTTCTTAGATAGACAAAAAGAATTACTTCCAAATGCCTTGACAAAATAAGAATCTCTGAGAAATAAATGCACTCCAGAACACATACGAGTGCCAACCTTTCCGAAATAAATATTTGCCTGCAATCAAATTAAGCTCCAAGTACATCTCAACAAATTTTTTTTAATTTGATTGCTGACCAAATTACATTGACTCTTGATGTTTTTTATTCTTTTGCATGTAAAATGTTCCTAACTTGGCTTTTTATGTACTCTTTCAAAAAAACAAAAGTATTATAAATTTGAAAAAAAAAACCTGGCTGTAATTAAAAATATTAGTACTAGGCTCCTAATAGTGTGACACTAACCTGTTTTTTGATATTATCAACTGCCTACCAATAACAAAGAAACTTCTATTTTTCTGAATTCAATCCAAAATCCTTCAAATATTACATGTTTTTACTCCGGCAAAAATACTTCAAACAACATTTTCTTAAACATTTATTCAATTAAATTTAACTAAACTTCACAAGGTGGAAAAAGAGGGCCAGTTGATCCTAATCCCAAAATCAATCCAATCAACTCCATCAAAGACACCTTCTTCAACTGTTCATTAACAAAAGGAACAACGCGATTACCGATTCTCGTACCGATTTGATCCTTATGATCTCCAATTATAATCCGAAATACTTCCTCGACCCACTCGTTAAATAATCGGCTATATAAAGGACTATTCAAAACTCCAGTAGTCTTCGATTGGACGCCATCCATATTGAAGGAACTTTTGAAATTCCATATTTTTAATCCATTGGATGTTGTTGGTCGAAGTTGAAAACTGCCATTTAAACGAACATTCTGAGCTAGCAAATCGATATCACCATCTCCCACTAATGTGAGTGGTCTTCCGAGCACCTGAAGACCACCTTTAGCGTAGTATTGGCTCAAGATTTGAATTTGACTGAAATTCACGTCGAATTTCAACTTCATCAGGAGTGTTGTGTAGCTGAGTTCTTGGACATCGAAGGCATCAATACCGGTGATAACAAGATTTGTAAGATTTCCAGAAAGACTGGTCGAGCGGGGAAAACAAATTTAAATTTTCTTTAAGATTTTGAAAAATATTTTCTTCAAAACTTACTCAACTCCTACGTTATTCAAATCAAATTGCCTGAATTTGTTGGTGTACGGAGCTAGAGGAGGAATTCCTGAGCCTGCAAACCCACAAGGCATTTGTTGACGTAAACTTTCGACCAACTCTAGAAGTTGGTCATCGAACCTTGTAGCAGCTCTGGCCGAAGTCACAAGAAGTCCAAAGATGACAATTAGAATAAGCTTCATTTTGATGGTTGAAGAAAGTGCAATGGGTAAAACTAACTTGTATTCTGATGATATTGCTGAATAGTAGTCGTCTTATAAGTTCTTAATTGTTTGCGATAAGAAAAGGTAGGAAATTTATTAGAATCTTATCAAAAATTGTTTGCTTTTTCTCGCATGTAGATAGTGTACTTTTCAAGAGAGTGACTCTGACTTCTTATGAATTATGATGCTAAACCTATTTATTCTGATTATAAATGGTTTTGGCTTGGATTTCTCTCTTATGATGGTTCCTATAAATCAACGATACCGTGAAATAAATAAATAGAATTACAAAATATCAAGCGCATGCATTTAATTTACTTTTGCATTAAACAAACTTATTTTTATTAAATGTCTATTTTTCTTCTTTTTCGTTTCAGGTAAGTGAATCATTTCTCATGGAATTTCCTGTAAGTAAGGTGTTGATAGGGAGTGCAATTTATAGATTTTTCTTATTTTAAATCACGGCAAAGGTTGTCACATTTTTTAAAGCCAAATTTTTGAAATAAGTTTCAGCGGTTTTTCTTAAAGATTATTATGGGTACCGTTCCAGTCTTATACTCGCTTGCTATAAGTGTCAATTTCGAATCTAAAATTAAACCTTTTATTTTAAATGTAAAGTATCTTAAGTTCTACTTTTAAGAAAAGTAATTTTGACTGGCAAAGGGAATGCCCGTTTTACCATAGAGAAACGATGTTTTAGTTTTCTTTAGTAGTAATTAAAAGTAATTGATTTGTTTGTTCTTTATCTTCACTTTAACATGAGCAAAATTATTTTTTTTCGAAACAATAACTGGATGTGGTAATAATTACAAGAAATCGTGTTTTCAGCTTTAAAAAATAAATAGAAACATACTGCAGTTAGCAGTGTGTTTACTGCGTGTGTTTACTGCATTTTGATTTTATCCAAAGCAAGTTAACCAGGTTTTCCAACTTGAAACGTTAGTACTTGGACGGGTTACACTTATTTTTAACTACGGCTGCACAACCCCTTCGAAGGTTGGCCACCAGATCGTAACATCTTTTTACGGGAAATTTTACTCCATACTTCCTCAATGTTTTTGAAAAGCTCTGATGCATTTTTAGATTGTGTCTCTCTTTATATTCCCCACAAATTTTATATTGGATTGATACCTGCACTTTGAGTTGATCAATCCAAGACTTATTTTTTTTTACTTGCGACATATAGGAACTATATGGCAAGTTTTGCATTCGTGCAAAATTTCGAACTCGAGATTTTAATCAAACATGATATTACGATGGTAGAGAAGTCGAAAAAAGTGGGTCCCGCGATTCCGTCCGGTCAATTTTGTCTGTCTGTCCACGCTCCTACAGCCTAAACCATTGGGTCGATTGAGTTCAAACTTGGAAGTTAAGGTTTTGAGCAGATTTGCGTTAGGCGTTTTTTTCATTTTTTTTTTTTTAAGATCAAAACTAACAGTGGCCCCCATACAATTTTTTTGGTCAAAAAACGAAAATTCAAATTTTCTCAAAAACAAACCGATAGATTTTTTTTAAATTTTCTCTAAAATTTTATTTTTTAACTTGGCTTCTTTTAATAAGAAAAACATATTTTTGTATTGCTCAGGAAAGGTACCGCTCATAGAACCGTTTTTTTGTTTTTTAATTTTCTCAGCAACTTTTGAACCGATTTCAATAATTTTTTTTCTGAACGAGCTCTTATATTGCCCTAACAATATTTGATTATCAAAAGTGAAATTTTTTATTGTTTGGATTTTTAAAAAAATATTGAAATTTTTTTTTTCTAAATTCTATATCTCAAAAACGGGTGAACATTTTTTTACGAAATTGAAATATAGAGCGTATATTTACAATCACTAAACAACTGCATACCAAAAATATTTTTAGAACAAAATTGAAAATCTAACGATTTTCAAAAAAAAAATTTTAAAAATCAAGGGTTTTTTGATTTATAAAATGGCAATTAAATTTTTGAAGACAAACTTATTTTTCAGGTAAAATTTTGAATCTTAAATTAGTTTTTTTTAAATTATTTTAACTGTATTAAATGTAACCCCCTCCCAAAAAATTGAAAAATGGATGTTTTTTCGACAAATCAAATGGCATATATATCTTTGAAGACAAACTTATTTTACAGGTATATTTTTAAATATTATATAGATACTTTTTTAAACAGACTCTTTGCATACAGGAGCAAGTTCGTGCGACCCAGTCGTGCACTTTATTTCCTTTACAAAACCAACACTTTACTAGGCGTAAAGTGTGTTTTGAATAGTTGTACTGTTGAGAAATGTAAGAAACAGATACGGCTCCATTATATTTTGCAGTATATTTATAATGCCATTGATCCATTCTACCTTTAATTCTTATCATGGGGACTACATGATTGATTGTCTGGATTGTGTTCTTGGGATTTAGTTTCTAGCTAGTTGAATCGCACATATGTAACATTGTTGTTTTTTTCTTTTCTCTACTTTCTTTTGCTTTTTGAAAACTCAAAATTTAGTAATTTATTTCCTTTGAATGAAAAGAAAATTTAACATGGCTAAAATTAAGAAAATTAATTTTTTTAACACTGTATACTTTTTTCCACCAAACTTTTGAAGGCCTTTAAATTAATTTAGATTTACCACAAGCAAAACTTCGCCTTTCATTTGATACCAAATTTGTTTGTGTAAGTTTTGACCAACTAAATAAGGTGGCGTCCATTGAGAACTAGGGCCTAGTGACTTGCAGCTCTCAACCATTCCTGTGTGCAAGTAAAGTTATTACATCCAATTGGATTTTGGGACTCCAAAAAGGCCCTTAAGATAGATAACCCCACAGTGTTTTAGATATTTTAAAGGAATTGTAAAATAGTAGGAAGTCCATAGTCATTTTGGTGCCCATATCTGCCAGCAAAATTTGAAATTTGAGGGATTTGGATCCTTTGCTACGGACGCTAAAACGGCAACTATATTGAAGTTAACGCTCCGAATTTCGGTGGAAATGTGTTTACTGAATAAATTGACAGTGGCAATTCAATGATTAGTAAAAGGGGCTGTTCAAAAATTTAATTCAAGTTTTCCAATACCCTATTAGAAAACCCAATTTTTGATGTGTACTTGGAAATGAGTTGGGAATTTGGAGACCTTCTAAGGAACAACTTGTTCTATAAAACGTTTATCCCACAAATAATTTAAACTCATAAAACTTATTTGAATTACACATCAGAGTTTTTTTTTACCGCAACGGTTTATAGAATGAATTTATTTATTTTTTAGGAGCCTTAACTAAATTAAACTAAGCTCAAATTAAAAAAAAATTAAAATTATGTGTACAAAAATTAATAATATGAAAAATGTAAAGAATTTGATAGAAAACACATTCTCTATAGTATTCCGTCGCTTTTGATTAATTGTTAATAAAAATAAATGATGGAAGATATCAAATGTGTTAAGATTGTTTTAACGATAAATAGTTTGCCTAATAATTTGGAATATTTTCCATCAATTAAGTTCAACTTTATGATATTTAAAAGTTAATCCGTAATGAATTTTATTTAGAGGGAGTCCACTTTTTCAAAATTCTTAAAAGTAAATTTCAAAAATTGTTATCCAATGATCAAACTAGTTTCTCACAGTAGTATGAAACGGAATCTGATCTGATCGGAGAACATAGCGCGGTATAGCATAAATGATAAAGTTCAGTAACACGGTCAACGTAAAAGTTCAAAGCGTTGATTCTCTGACGACACCAACAAACTAAAATTCTGTGAACGATCACAGTGTCAGTTCATAAAACGTTGCCTAAGACACGAATGATAGATCGGTCAATGCTGTCTCAAGATGCGTTGACGCTATTTGAGTCAACGTTACGTTTAGTTGTCTATGTCAACGTATAAACTCGTTAATAATAATGTTTTTTTGCGTAGAAATCTAATTACCTCAAAAAGAACCATTACTTTTTTAAGGTACGTTAATAGTCTTAACCAAACGAGCAGTGACGGGTGCTTTCTCTAACATCGAGTCTGAGGCGAAGAAAATGGGTCTTGACATTAACAAGGACAAAACGAAGTATTTATTGTCGTCAAATAGAGTCGATTCACACCGTAGACTTTGTCAAAATGTGACAATTGACAGGTACAACTTCGAGGTGGTAAACGAATTTGTTTATCTGGGCACTGCTGTTAATTCTGCAAATGACATCAGCGCGGAGATCAAACGCAGAATTACCCTTGCTAATCGCTGTTTCTATGGCCTAAGCAAGCAGTTGAGAAATAAGGCCTTATCGCGAAGCACCAAAGAGACACTGTACAAAACTTTAATCATCCCAGTCTTGCTGTATGGTGCAGAAGCATGGACCCTCTCCCAGGCGGATAAAGGATCTCTTGGTATCTTCGAGAGGAAGGTTCTGCGTACGATCTATGGTCCGGTTTGTGTCGACAGGCAAAGTAACATCTGGTGTAGAAGATTTAATCAGGAGTTATATGAGCTGTACAGCGACTTGCCACTGATCAAAAAACTGCGTGTTCAACGCTTAAGATGGCTAGGGCATGTCGAGAGAATGAACATCGAAGCTCCAGCCCGTAAGGTATTCAACGCCAAGCCTGAGGGAACAAGAAGCAGAGGCAGGCCTCATCTCCGGTGGAGTGATCAAGTTGAGGCCGACGCACGTCAACTTGGTATTCGAAACTGGAGGCAGCAAGCTAGAGATCGAGTAAGCTGGCGAAAGTTATTACTTGAGGCCCAGGAGCACAATGCGCTGTAGCGCCAACTAAAGTAAAGTAAATAATAGTCTTAACTTTGATTCTATCTGATCAAACGTTAAATATACTTTGCTCAAACGCAAACATTTGTGTTATGATAGAAGGGCCTAAAAACAAGTTATTAAGACAAACATGACTTTAATCTCAGCACAACTCATTGTTCGCATCCTGTGAGTCTTGACACAAAAGCAATTATAGACTTTGAACACACAGGGTTAATCGCTGCCTCGATTCTAATCATTAAAATTCATGAATTCGTTATTTTGACCTTCCAGATTTGAATTAATATCTAAGAAAATAATAAAAAACATACATACATTAAGAGATAGTTAGAGGTATTGAGAAATCGAAATTCTCCCGGAATCTTGTCCCAACAACAAAGATTCACAGATTACACGTTCACAGAAAGTTTTTAACACGCTGACAATGTATATCAACGCGAGCTTCAATATACTCGTCAACGCGTTGATAGCAATTTGATTAACTATTACAAAACGACGTGACACCCTTGAGACATATTAACGACCGTTTACGTTGACAGTCTAACAGAAGCCTAACTCTCGTAATATTTTATTTTCAATACAGTAAGTTCTTAAAGTTTGTTGAAAATTATTACTGAGACCGAAAGTTTCCTAGAATCCCTGTATTGACAAATTTTTGACGTAAGTCAGATTTAAGTCACACAAACTCAATGAACCCAAGACGTAAATATCAAAACAAATATGAATTTTTGTTTTGTCCTTGACTATAACTCCAACTGCATGTTACAGTTAAGTTATTAAGGATGTCAATATTATAAAAAATACCTACAGTCCTTAAATTGCTTCATGTTTAATTGGATGCAAAGAGAGTATATTATCGTCATATATTTAACTTTATAAGAGAATATTATTTGCCACAAGTGAAATAACAAGAAGTGGAGCTTTCATGCTCCAAATTAATTCGTACACCATACGGAATATGTTTGTCATTAACCTTAAAACGTGCGATCCCATAACTTCATTCAAAAAAACGTGCTTCATTTGAGACTGTGGTATTTACATGAGTATAATTCTAGGTCTTATATGACATTGACAATTTGAGTACATTTTTTAGATAATGGGATTTTCATGGTAAACCACGAGCACCACTTATCCCATTCGAATTTCATTCTCTGGTGAATATAAAGCACACTTGATAGTGATTTTCTATTTTTAAAGATCTGCATTTATTTCGTTTCAAGGATGATTTTGACAACCAACGACGTAGACGACGACGACGACGAAGCCACCAGCCAGCCAATTTCGGTATCCCGCATCCTCACATATTACAATTTTTGCACGTTGTCCATTCACGTGGCATCATCATTATGCCCGCATGTGACCTAAAAGGTCCTCCAAAAACAATATGTACATATTGCCCTTGATTTGGACTCGGATACTCGTTCCTTCGATAAAAGGATATAAAAACAAAAAAATTTAAATCCCACTAATGGAAATATGTTCACAGGAATTCTTTCACTATATTGTGATTCATTAATCACTCAGGCTCAGTAAATGATGGGATCCTTCAACAAGGACATTCATTTGATTGAAAAGAGAATCACACAAAAAAACACTCTTGTTAATGGTTTTTTCTCTGACATAATTATTATCATTTTCTTTGAGAAGCATAGGTACTTACTACTTTCCATTTATTAAATTTAATCGAATTTTCAATAAATTCATTTAAAGGACTCTTTTTTCCTCTACTATTTTTCTTTTTATTGCATTTTTCATAATTCTTTTTGGCGGTTAACCTCAGCATTGAGATGTTAAAGTAATAAAAATGCATTGTCCTTTGAGTAATGGTATCATAAAAATATCATCTTCGTCCTTTTTTTACTTTACGACAGGACATTTTTCCCAGAGAAAAGAGAAATGCAAGATTCGTCGAGGATAAATGAATTTAAATTGAATAAAAATTCGCGCGCTGACACTCGCCGCATTTATACACGACAACAATACTGATTATGATGGTCAACCAACCAACATCGTTATCCTGCTATATAGAAATCTCAACAAGGACATGCCATAAAAATAAGATGAAGAGAAAAAAAAAAGATGATTATTAAGTTATAAAATATGAAAAATCATCCAACCACAACGAAAGGAAACCATCATAAGAATTATTATGTTATAACTTTCGTCCTTTCAATTTTGTATGTCCTTTGACATGTTCTTTCTTCCTTTCTCTTATTTCACCTTTCTCGTTGTGTCCTTGCGCTTCATCTTATTCATCGCTATGCGGCCATAGTTATCGTTATAATTTATGTTATGGCCCAAGATGACAAGGAAGAAACCAAGACAACGAGAAAACGAATGAAACAATGGACACATAATCAAAAGCCAATCTGAGCATATTTAAGGATAAATTTTAAATTTCTTACTCTTCATTCCATCGCATCGGCAGAGTAATGAAATTTCATCTGTCGTTTTGCTGAAAATTGGTGCTTTGCCTTAACGCACGTTTGTTGTTTAGGCAAATTTTGTGTCACTCCTGCTGCTGCTACTGCCCTCATCTTGATGTCCTGCGGTGCTTCCAGAAGTCACTTTCATTCCTATGATGTGGTGCATACTTATAATCTGATTCATGCGCATCGTCCTGGTGTCAAAAATATATATGTATAGAAAATTATTGACGTGTGCTACTTTATTTTTTTTGTTCATCCTACATTATGAGTACATCTGGGGCAAAGGACGATAGCGGCAAGAAAATACAAAACACAAAAAAACTGTATTGAGAGCATAAAAGGATAACGAGAGGAGAGACCACCCGGTGGACGCCGCATGCTGGGCAGTTTAAAGTAGATTTTCATCGTCCCGATGAGTCCTTCTTCTTTAGTGTGCCTTGCCTGTACATGGTCTATTGCAAAAAAATTAAATAAGATATCCCATCACCATCAGCCATCACCAACAACACGCACATGTTCCCAATAGAAGAGAGGGACATCGACATCGACAATGGCTGAGATTGAGATTGAGCTGTATGTATGTTAGATGTCATAAGGAATCCGCTTAAATATTTTAAGTATGATTTATCACTTTCACATTCAACTGATATGGATGATGATGAAGCCTTATCAATGCGTTTAAAGAGTGTTTTGATTTTTGATCTGATAAAAGCCGATTGTCTGTTTTTATCTAAATAGAGTTCCACAGGGTTGTGGTGCCGATCCTTTATTTATTGTTTTTTATTTAATTTTTGTAATCGCATTATGTGAGAACTGGCTTATAATTATTGCTCTGGTTTGCAGACAAATTTATTTGACTTTTGTGTTTTTTTCGCAGCAAAATATTTATTAATAGATATTTTCAGTCTCTTTGTTTGTTCACTGTTCAATAGTAGGTATACATTAAAAACAAATAAACTTATTTTTTGATAAGTTGTTTAGGAAAAGTTTTCGTTTTATGTCAATAAATCGCAGACGATACAATAGCTCTTAAAAAAAAAAACATTATTCATCCACATACACCCCTTAAATCTTTAATACCCGTAGGTCTTCTCTTAGGTCTCATATAAGATCGAACATTTTAAAACTTTCTTCAAATGTTTTGGGCAATTCACAAAAATACCTTACGCCTCAAAAAATTAATTTTTATTTCATATGATTAATACAATTTTTACATCAAGTTTTAAAAGTTGTAAATTTGTTTCTTTCGAGTGCAGAATTATGTCGTACAAACTTAAATTTTATCTTAAAAATATTTAATATTTAATTAGGCATTTTCAATGCAGTCTTACAAGATCTCCTAATTGAGTGTTTTTTTGTTTAAGACATACTTTTACCATATTAAATTTTGTCTTCAAAAATACTAATGATCAAACTATTGCTGTTGTATATTTGTTACCCTTCTTTAAGGTTTACAAATTAAGAAAGGATTACAGTAAACAAGTTTTTTTTTCAATTTTCTTAAAATTTCTACTATACTACTTTTCAACCAAGAAAATTCAACTGTAACTGTCAGTTGGTCGTAGGCTAACATCGATTTGAACTTTCAAACGAAATTCAACCATTTTTCTATTGGAAACTCGACAATATCATACAAATACCTAAATTAAAAGACTATGATTAGAGAAAAATAAAAATTCCCCAAGGATGTCAATAACTAGATGACTGCAGCGTTTCTCATAATATGAGCAATCAGCGTTTCAAAAAATTCCCCACGAAACAGTTCATGGTCTTTTTAAAAAAACTTTGCATAAAATGGAAGAAAGCATACATTTCAAGGTCTAATAAAGAAATATGGCTGAAATAGAAACATCTCTTAGCTAAGGAGCTTAGATTGGTTCTGTGTTATGCACAAAAAACCAAAAGTATCAATAGAATCCATTTTATCCGTAAAACTGTGTTCTATAAAAACAATAGTTTCGCAGTGGATTAGAGGTTAAATCTTCTAAAACTTTAAACGATTAATAGAGGAGATGTAGTAAAAGCCATGGGTCCTTGAAATATAGACTATTTTTAGAAGTCCTAGAGCCTAAACTGTAAGAACCAATTCAACAAAGTTATTTAAAAACCAACAGATATATAATGTACTTCAATATTTACTAAATTCCATATTACTGACGTTTAAGTGATAGTCCACGTAGAGGCTGGAAATATGACTTGAAATTTAGCAGGTTTTAATTTTTTTGCCACATAATTAATAAATAATAAATAATTATTTTTTCCCGAAAAAAATCGCGTGAGTTTTAATTTCGATGACCAAAAGCTTGTTTGTTAAAATAAGAAGTTTAAGAAGTTGAAATCCAACAGATAAACAAGATTGAGGTTCCCTTTTTTGCTTCTCACATTGAACAAAATCTTAAAATATATAGTATTTAAAAGAGTATAAATCGTATGTTGAAAAGTGCTGTCTTTAAATATATTTCGTCAATTTCACTACACCTTGAATTCTCTCCATTTTTACAAAAAAGGTTACAAAAAACACAAAAACACTCTTTGATAATTTCTGTGAAATTATCCTGATGTTTTTCTCATTCACATGTACTGCCATGGTTTTCCACAAAAACCATATTGCTAACCCGACCTCTTTTTTGTTCCGTAAAATCCTGAATATAGTACTAAAATTTCTAATTTATTGTCAGCCCTCATTTTAACACACTTAATCACGTTATTACAACTCATAATTATTGCAAAATATCTTGCAATTTCCAATTCGCTTCAGATTATGGGTAAGAAAAAAAAAAGACTAAGAAAGTAAAAAAAAAAAACAAAAAGGACATCCAGGATTCAGATCAGGACCATCTTTGCACTTTCGGCAAACCAATCGTGATAAATCAAAAATTACAATTATGACAGAGTGCACAGAGTGCGTGTGGTAGGATTCTTCTTACGTCGTCTTACAACAAAAGATTGCTCATTTCATCCTTGCTTACATCCTTGAAAGAAAATATACAGAAAAAAAAGGATAAGAAACAATATCTGATCACTTTGAAATTTGTCTTACAAAAATTCCATCTCATATTCATTCGCTCAATGTGCAGAGAGAAGGAAAGAAGAAAACAAATCAGACGCAATTTCGGATGTTGAATTAAATCCTTTTGCCGGCAAATTAATTATCCTTGTTAAATCAAATGTAAAATAATCAAGGATCCCAAATCAAGCTAAATGAACAAATATTATAGGTATTTGATACAACGTAGATATGGGAAACATAAAAAGGATTCTACTACGACGACGAGCGATGCGACGCATCAAACCAAGTCATGTAGAAAATTACGCTGCAAGGATGAATTTCATTCACAGGACAAAAAGAGAACTACAAATAGACATTTTGGGAAGAAGAACAAAACAAAAAGAAAAAAATCGCAATAGAAAATGCGACGCATAAGATATTTCTGCTGAAGAAATGGTCCATTAAAAGGGGTTAATCAATATGGGCCAGACAACGAGATTATGAGGACGAAGATGACTCATTTATATTTCATCGAATGTATATCCTTGCAGTCAAATTTACCTACGTATGATGTGATGTGGGGGGAAATCTAAAATATGTCACAACACACTTTATAAATCCTTCCTTCCTGTTTTGATTCATCTTAGATAAGCAAACTCGTAGACACTTTATATACATACGATCTGGATTAACTTTTCATATTCTAATGCCTCTAGGCAAGTAAGAAATAAGGACTTTCTATTAAAAGAAATCCTTTTTCTTCTTCTTCTGTGTAGAAAAAGAGAAGAAACAAGTTTCTATTCGCGGAACCAGTAAATTTTACACCAAATTAAGCAATTCAAATAAAAATATGCACGTAAAACTCGAAAAATAAAAAATTGTGTATAGATTTTAACAAAAGGACATTTTACATATTTTTGAATTGTGCACAAGGACAAAATTGAACAACGCAACAAACAAAAAACCCAAACAAACAAATTTTGGTCGCTTTAGTTTCGGTTTCTCAAAATTAGTTGTTAATGGTCGCTAATAGATAAAAGTGTTCACAATCAGATAAGACGCGCGCAGATGGAGGATCAAAAGTCCTCGAGCAAGGACCAATAGGTATATCTTTTATTTCTTCTTGCCTTCTATAGGTAGGTAAGGTACATAAATATGAACTTGATTTTCATTTGTTTAGTTATTGAAACCGAATCTAATTTGGCCACGATTTTTGTAGTTCTTAAGGATATAAGGATATAGGGATATGTTTAGTAAAAAGGCTGCGAAAACTTGATCTTGTCGGTATGTATTTATTTGTATGGTTTTTTGACAGAAGCAGCTTGCTGCCGAGAAGCAAAAGCTATTGTTCGTACAAGTTGTTGTAAAAGATGTTGCTAATTTTGGTATTCTTTTGAAGAAATACAAAAAAAGGAGTGAGCTTGGGGCTATATGAAAATGATTGACATACAAATAAAAGGCAGTCAAGCAACTTGTTTATTTAGGCTTGTTAGCGCTTAAAATTAAGGTTTTGTCACATAATCATTTTTATTTTATTTTCAAATATATAATTATCTATTCTGTTTCGGTGGAGTTTTCTATCGACAACGGAAAGCAGCTGGTCCATTTCATTAGGTTAACTTTTTTAAGTAATGTAACTTAATGATGGGAACTGAGAGCTGCTAAAATTTTAACTTTCAGGGAAACCATGAAAATAAAAGACATTTACGCGAACATTCCTAAAACTTTGATAGGCCTTAAAGTATTTATAAGTTTTTTTTTTTTTTTGTTAAGAAGCAAAGAAATATAAATGCTGAAGACATATTTGGGATAGTGTAATAAATCCACACTCCGTAATAAAATTTTGTCTCAATTTAAGTATTAGTCTCAACGTTTATTTTTAAGAGATATTCTAGGCTCTGAATAATAAGTCAGAATTAATCAAAAAAGTATAAGTATTAAGTAACGCCCATATAATTAATATCCATATTAATGAGTTTCATTAAAACTAGTTTTACGAAAAACCTCGATTTAAAAGGGTTTCGAGTTTTTGAGTTTTCCAAAAATGTTGGTTTTTCAATAATAATACATAATTGTATTAAAAATTTGAATCAAATTTCTTGAAAACTTAAATCTCGAAACAATTTTAAAACTGGTCTTGAAGAAACGTTGGTTTTCTTATATAAGTAATTTTATTAAAAATATTTGAATTAAATTTCTTGAAAACTGAAATCTCGAAACCAATCGAAACTGGGTTTGAAGAAACGTATAAAAAAAAACTTTATATAGCAGCCTGAACAAATTATCATTACTAGCCGAATGACGTGAGTTATTGACTAAAAGCCATACAAGGTGTCCCATAGTTTTCAACACACAACACTGAAATAATTTTCAGTCGAAAAACAATTTTCTTAGACAATTTTCGATTCTGCTTCCTTTTCAAGTAATTTACCTCTAAGTTTGCCAAATTTCAACGAATACCGTTTTTCCGTAATTTATTATCAAATCCATTTTTCGATGTTTTTATGTTTCCAAAAAAATACTATTTCAAATATTATTTTGTGTTTTCCAACAAAAGATTTCATTTTGAATAGCCAGTTATTTGACCAGCTGTCAATTTTGAAGCTTTATCTCTTGAAATTTGACAAACAAAAACATGTCATTTTTAAAAATGTAACAACGCTAAGATTCACTACAAGGCGACCAGCGCACATCTACGTGCAATTTTGCAAGAAAAGTTTACTGACCATTATTTCTCCAATAGTTGATTAAAATTGGCCAAAATCTAGTGACTTAGCTGTCTTTACTCTTTTCTTTAAGGCCCAAGAAATATAAGATCTATGACAATGCTTCACCGTCATTGAGAGGCATTAAATATGTAATTAGTGAAGTTATCAAAGACATATATAGCCTTAAATCTGCGAGTTGGTCATGGAAAATTTCATGACAAGAATATGGTGCTGCAACGTTGTCGTGGCGGCTATTTGGCTGAGATCGTTTTTGAATGTTAATGGCATAATTTCATGTTATGACCAAATAAATATACATTGATTTCTCTTTAAAATTTGTTCGTTTTTTGAATGTCAAAATGAAACCTCTTATTAAATAGTCTTTTAAAATTGCATTTAAAACAAAATATTTATTGGCTTGAGTGTGATCTTTGAGTGTCTTTTCAACATCTCTGATCGTAGTGTGACGCTTGCTGTAAGCTAACTACTTTCTGAAAATTCTGAAGTGTAAAAAAACATAATTGAAACTAATTGAGTTTTACATTCGAAAAACAATACAAACTTAATTTGCTCCATGAGTTACCATATCCGAAAATTATCGAAATTTCGGATCACTTATAATTTCCAAAGTCAATCTTGGTTTCATCTTCATCAAATTCGTTTTTTTGTGACAATTTAATCATTTTTCTCTTTAGAGAAAATAAGTTATCACATTAGCCTTTCAAAATCGTGTTTTTTTTTGTTGTGCTACACCATGTGACCTCTTTATTTTCAACCTTTGTCCTATGTTTGATCCTATGTCAAAACATCAAAAACAACTTTAGTCAATATCAAGCTGCATATATCATCACAAATCCTTCAATTGTCTTGTAAAATGTTTTCTTTGTTACATTTCCGTGTTTGTCAACTTTCTTTATCTTTATTTCAATAGTGACAAACAAAAAGTACAAGAAATGTAAAAAAGAGAAATTGTAACATTTAATTTTTGATTTAATTTATTCACCACGCTACTTAAAACACATAAATCCCCAAATGACAACAACTTTATCTTCCCATCGATTGAATCGAGTCAAAAAAAAGATAACAACACAAAAAAAAACAATCCTCTTTAAAATTAAACAGAAAACAAACACCAACTAATTGCCGTCCCTTGTGGCATTCCACATTTATATCACCTCCAGAAACGACAACTCTTTCTGCATCCCATCATTCTGCATCTCTTACATACATATATGTCATTCCAAGGGAAAACTTAAGGTCTTCTACTGCATTTTGAAGATACTTTTTTTTATATATATTTTTTCTTCAACCCATAATCTGATTAATTCATATCTTCATAATGTTGATGCATTTCTTATGATTTGCCTGAGGGCATGGATTCCGCGGATCTTATGTGTGGAACCGCGAAAGATCTCAAGATTATTTTTTCTTCCTCATTCTTGTAACAAAAATAAGACCCTTTACCTACGAGTGCTCTCACCTGGCCCTTGATGGTTAAAAATGTATGTTTTGATTATGTTGCATATTTATATGATCCGATTTTGAACAATATAATAATGATGTATAGCGGAATCTTTGCGGGACCATGAAAAAAGGATCTTCTCATGGACCACACAAGGTATATATGAAGACGAGAAGAAGAAGCAGAAGAAGGGTTCCTATGAAGAAACTGAAATCTGACTAATTATAATCATAATAGGGAGGGACCTATGCCAACCAACCCTTCATTTTTGTGTGTATGACAACTGACGGATATGTTGTATTCGAAGAAGACGAAATGTCAAAGTACTGTCAATTTTTTTGTTTTTTTCTGTATCGAAAATCAATCATAACTTTTTTTGACATTTTTTTTTCTTATTGATTGTGTCTTGGATTGACAAGATTTTGAAAAATATCATGGGTTATGTTTGTAACAGGAGGGGTGATTGGAAAAGATGTTTTGTCTAAGAAGAACATAGAGATGATCTGTTTGTAATGAAGGAATTGTGTATTGCTTTCAGATCAGTTTTGAAAGAAAAAAATCATGAACTGTTTTGCATAGTAAGCGTTTTTTACTTCTTTGTAATTACTTCTAATACGTATTGATTTCCAAAAATTTAACGGA
The DNA here is from genome assembly GCA_951509635.1 of Eupeodes luniger. Taxonomy (NCBI): domain Eukaryota; kingdom Metazoa; phylum Arthropoda; class Insecta; order Diptera; family Syrphidae; genus Eupeodes; species Eupeodes luniger. The sequence continues at coordinate 123,351,729 of OX608073.1, read as the reverse complement.
ATTTTAACCCTCCAGATTTATGCAAATGTATAGTATGTAAATTCGAACATTATGCATATTTTCTTAAGAACATAATTAAATTCAGTTTTTGTGTTGTGTTTATTTTTTTTGTGAAACTTAATACACTTTGAAGCAATACCTAAACATTTGAATATTTAAAATGAAATAAAAGTATAGATTTTGTATTGTACTACAGTAACAATGTACGTACATATACATATTTAAACAAATTAATTATGTTTTTATGAACTCATATTTTTTTAATCCAAAAATAAAATTTGTTGTATTTCCTAGTTAATTTTTAATCTTATTTTACTTTTATACAAATTAGTCAAATCAAAGTTATGTTCCTTGGTTGAAAATTGGATGTACTTACTATTCTTAACGACACGCAATTTTATGGATACTTTTTATTGGATATTACAAAACTTTTTTGTCACTCTTTAAAAAAATTTGAAACTGGAGATATTTAGATTTTTTTTTTAGATTAGATAGATTCTCTTTATTACAAAATTAATTTTGTTTAGAAAATCATTAAGCTTGGCATTGACATTTAAATCGGCCTATGTCTGATACAGGATAGATTGGCAGTTCCGCTAATCTACCACGTCAGACGACGAACCGTGGATAGGCGACTCCTGTACAATCGGGACGTCATGGCACAAGGCGGAGCAGAGCTCCTTCGGTTCAGTAGGGCTGTGTCCGAACGGGACCGAACAGATAGGGTGAAGCAGGAGAACCAGTTTTGGTGGCTTCAATCGGCACTTGATAGTGGGTAGTCGGGATGGGGTTTTAAGCCTTGGCCGGCTTACATACTTGTTTTATAGTTTTAGGGTTTAGTTTTAAGTAGAATAGGCATGGTGGCACAAAAAAAAAATTACAAAAAAAAAATACAAACAAAATATACACAAAAAATACAAAAAAAAAAAAACAAAAAAAAAAGAACAAAAAAAAAATACAAAAAAATAAATAAATTAAAAAAAAAAAAGAAAAAAAGACAACAAAATATGAAAAACAAAACGTTAGATAGTTAGATTTGCTGCTGTGGTTGTTCTAGTTTTAAGTAGTTTATAGGTAGAATAGGTAGTTTTAGTTAGCTTTAAGTTTTATATTAAGGACCTTATTTTAAGTAGTTTTAAGTAAAAATAAAAAAGGATATTGATATTAGTTTTTTTGAAATTTTCTAATGAATAAAAAATAAATAAAATGGAATTGAAGTTAAATAGATCTTAGGGCCGAAAGGCAGTAGCATTAAGTAGTATTGTTTAACTTAGAGTGTCCGTATGGGACCAGTAAGTTAGTTGTAAGTTATGGTTAATTAGGCTAGTTTTATGAATTTTTGTCTAGCTTTAAAATAGTTTTTAGAATGAATTAATAAAAATGAATTTAAAAAAAAAAAAAAAAAAAAACATCATATAATATATTTGTATTAACATTTAAATAATTAAAAAACAACTTGCAATATGCACAAACAATCTTTAGACAATGATTAAAAGTCTAAATTTGTTATCATTTGCCGATAGCCTAAAGCAGCTTTGCAGTAATTAAATAACTTTGAGACTTCCATCTCATGGAGAAGAGGCCATTATCTGGATCATCGATAAGCTATTAACATCCAAGTAGAACCTTTTCGTTTCGGCTAAGACTGGACACCGACCTATGAAATATATGGTATCTTCCATCTCATGCATGTTACAAAGCTGACAAATTATGGGTACATCGTTTCTATATGGGATTTAGTTAAGGCAAAAAAGTTCACTTCTTAATTTTCCGATCAGAAATATTTCCTCCACACAATATTCATCCAGAAAATAATTTCGCTCAATAAAATTATAGTTTAGACAGCTGTACAGTGTTCTATGAAGCAAACTTGTTGCTTCCATTGAATATTCTTTTCTACACCGACGATCAACAGTTGCAATTAGCTGAAGTCACAGCAGTTGAGGTTAAGTTGCATTCCACACCATTGGCTTAGTTCTTCCCATTCATTTATTCAGATTGTTTTTTCTTTAAGCTTTAAGGGTGCTAATAAATAGAGGTGAAAGTCCAGTTTTCAGCATGACCATATATTTCAAGCCGTTGGATGAAATATGGAAGATTTTTGTTGATATAGTACCTCAGCAAATTTTCCACGGTTTCGTTCTGTTTGTAGCCCCACACTTGAGCTGAATACACCATTATGGCTTCTGAAACTGCTAATACCAAATTGGACACTATGTCTAATATTTTTGTTCGAAAAAAACACGTGTTCCACGAGGCACTGATTGCAGTCCTTGCTTTTACAAGTTTATCCTTCAAGTGGTGCCCGATGTCAAGGTTCTTATTCATAAGTTCACTAAAGTATTTGTATTGGTTAACAACTTCGCCTCACCTTTGTACCACCACCTCTCAGCTAAGGTTTCGCCCTCCTCCATTTCTGAACATTTAATTTTTCTAAATTCACATTCAAGTTCCATAATTGGCAGTAGTCACTCAAGAAATTCTTGCGAGTATGCAAGATGCAGTAAACAGTAGTGCTCTGATATCTTTTCTGGCGAATTGCATATCACACGGGAGGCATTAAACGAGATGAAAAGAGCAAACAGCGAAGGAATTAGTGTACATCCTTGTCGAACTCATGTCGATGTGTGGAACCAATCTGACATCTCTTCCTCATTCCAGTTCGCTGATTTTGTACTGCTATATAGATTTTTAATTAGTCTTGAAAAGCTCCAAGACATTCCCATGCCATATAACTTATTCAACAACGCATTTCTGTCCACGTTATTGAGATGACGTTGCAAGGTTATAAGAAATATATTTTTGTATTGCTGCATAAGTTTCAATGAAGAAGCTTATTTTTGGCTCAATAGGTTTGTCAATCAATTGGTCGGTTGAAAATCCACATTTGCTTCATGAATCGTCACTTCATCCACGTGTTTTCGACGACGAAAACGTTCACCACGTTCGTTACTGTGAATTTCCAGTATTAACATTCCATGATTACCGATTATTTTTGGCCGAATTGAAAAACATGAATTTGGACGACACATGTGGTTTAAACAGGATGGTGCCACATAGCACACATTGCAATTAGTTATTGAAGAGTTAGTCTGATCTCGTGGGCCTACATTAAGTCATTGGTATGCAACAAGCCGACGAGCCGTGGGAAGAGTGTGTGGCCTTCATTGGGTCCAACAAATCCACCGCTTCAAACGTGTCCGCGGTGGCCATAGGAACCAAGTCGAGTTCCATTCATAAATGTTTTAATTTTACTTAAAGCCGATAAGAAAGTTTGATTGAAAACCCCTATAAAAGAAGCCAAAAGTAACAACATTTAAAATTGCTTGATTTTAAAAAATACTTGAGTTCCTTTAATGATGTACTTTAGAATTGGTGAATTCTACTGGAATTGAATTAATATACGATATTAACTTGTTGTGTCCTTTTTTAAAACTAACAACGCATAAATTGTATTTGTCTTGCCTAAAGATATTAAAACTAAAATAATTACCTGTCCAACTTTTTAAGACTATTTTAAGTTAAAAAACTATGATAGTTAAAATTAATTTATCACCGGTTTAAAACCATGCAATTAACCATTTTGACCCTTTATATATGTATCTACATACAAATAATTTTTGTCCGCATAATAATAATTGTGATATCCCTATGATTTTTAAAGCAGAAACGTTTTCGCTTTTATTTATTAATTACATTATTTCTTTAAATAAATTTATTTGTTAAAATAAAAAGCAAATTTTTCTTATTCCGAACAAATTATCACATACAAAATTATTTGAAATACTTATTCCCAGAAACTGTACTCACTGGGATAACTCTTTTTCTTAATGTCCTTCGCAAAAATTAATATTTTATACATTTTTCAATCTTATAACATTTCTAATGACAGCTGCAATAAAATATGAAATTGATGCAATTTTAACAAAATGTCAAAAAATGCTCATGCCTACTTTTACCTTTTACGTTTTTAGGTACCGACAAAGAAGAGCTTCCATATTGCACAATTTTGATAAAAATCTGTAAAATTTCAGTTTGCCAATTGGAGAACGTACCTATACATTTCACCCTTTCCCTTATTATCGCCTTTTTTTAACAATCCGTGAAACCCATAAAAATCATATTTCTGACAAAACACATGTCACATTTGCAATAAAATCCTAAACATGATGTTTATAGTCTGAAAAGTTGAGTTGAAAATTGATGATGCATTGTTGTAGAGTTATTTGAGTACACATTTTGGTAATGGTGGATTCAGAACTCTCAGGATAATTTTCATTAAGACTCTGGTTAAGTCTACCTTTAGGTTTGCAGAAAAAAACAACAGGATTTTTTCTAACATACATTCAAATATACGAACTAAGCTTAACCAATTCCAACTTAATATGCTAGGCTATAAAGTTACCTTCAAAGGATACGCAATTAATAATATTAAAAAGAAAAACTGCAAGGGTCCGACACACTCTGTTATTAATTATCTCTGAAAAGCGCAGCGGCCGGCGAGAAGCAGAAAAAAATCGCCGATTACATCGATATGACGAGTGACTTTTGACTCATGTCGAGTTTTTCTTCTTTTTTTTTTGTTGTTTACAACAACCCCTTTGCATTCATAACTAGCCATTGGGCAGTTCGCCAAAGTGGACGCTCTCCATACGCTTTTTTTGAAAACAGCAGCTGAGGAATAGCCAAACCATCAGAACATTTGCCATCCATGTAACCTCTCAAAAGCATATTATCAGGATTCGAAAGAATATAGAGTACAAAAATAATATATGAACAATATTTTAGATCCTATTATCCTGCTGCTTCATTACGAAGGACATGTAACCCGATGGGTTGTTCCTCTCTCCTTTTTTTTTAATGGTAAGTGGTTGCACGTGTGTATGTTATTAAAAATATATGCATCATAAATAGTTTTTCGGAATTGAATTTCTGTAAGAATTAAACTTTTTGCGCACGTGCCGTCATTTGCACTATGAAAACTGAGCACCTTTTTTGTGTGTTCTTGAAGATGACGGACGGACAGAAAGGTCTAGTATAAAAAATAAATGTTAAGTTGCAATCTAAAAACAATTAACAAGTGGCACGCGATCTTAAGGTAATTTACAACGAATGAGTTTTTTGTTGTTTTTTTTTTATTAAGATTAGTCAAGTGGAAATGTTTAACACGATAAGTGGTTTGGATCTCATTATAGAAACTTTGAGACCTTCCGTAAGTAGATCCTCAAAGACCAACGATATGGATTGACCTTGACAGTTTTAAAAACGAAAAAAATGAATGATGATCACATAACACAACACAAATGTTTGGAGCCCTAGGTCAACATATGAAACACTATTTTAGTTAAGGGCCCACTTAATGTACGAAGAGGTGACGCGTCAAAAAAACCGTCTTGTGTAAACCTTTCTGAAGAGATCGTCATCTGCTGCAAATATAATTTAATCAGCGTGTGGCCCAAGATGAAGTTTATTCAGAAAAGTGTTGGCAACTCTAAACAAAATCAACGGAAGAGGTTACCCACATTTATAACTTGCCATTGATACCCTAACAATTTGTAAATAATATTTATTGTAAGCCGAATTGTCAATTAAAGTACATACTTTAAAAGAATATGCAGTCAAAAATTTAACTTCAATCCGTTTTCTGTCTAGATCTGCGAGACGTTGAATTAATTAACTTCCCAAAGGAAGGTATTGTAATCGGTCCAATTTGTCGGATTGAAAATTTTGACATTCCTCGACGTTTCAAGGTCCCTAGAGTCTAAATTAAAGATTTTTAGAGAAATGTCTGTGCGTGCGTGTGTACGTAGGTTCCTACGTCCGTACGTTCGGGAAGCTTTTCTCGTCGCCCATAGCTCAAGAACCAGTAGAGTTATCAACTCCAAATAAATTGTTTTACTCAGATCATAATGCATAAAGCACTCTCAAAAAAATTGAGTGGGAGGTTTTTTTACCATTTCAATTTAAAAAAAAAAAACATTTTGGTTAACCCAAAATATCTCACGACTTGAATTAAATTGCATATTATTTATTGTGACGTGATACCAAACAAATATATTTTTGGAAAAAAATCCAATTAAAGTTTTTTTTTATAAATCAAAAAAAACTGGAAAAAAATGATTTTATCTCCAAAATAATTGTATGCAGCGAAAAATAACGTTTTTGACATCTGGTAAAACTTTGAGAAAAATCGAATTGACAATTTTTTTTTATACCTAAAAAATAAAAACCTAAACAAACATTACTAAAAGTTGGTAAAAATTTATTTTCGACTCAAATATCTTTTCAAAAATTTAGATTTTGACTTCAAATTAATTTTATCTTATAAAAAAAGTATTGTTTTCAACATTCAGTAAAATTTTGAGAAAAAATCGAATTGACATTTTTTTATAAAAAAATAAAAAAAGATGATGATAAAAAAACATTACTTAAAGTTGGTATCAATTAGCTTTCGGCTCTAATATTTTTTCAAAATTTAAAACTAACTTATTTTATCTTACAGATCCTGTTTTCGACGATCAGTTTTTTTTATAAAAATTAAAATCTACAAAAAATAGTAAGCAAAATTGGTAAAAATTGATGTTCGGTTCTCGATATCTCGTAAATAATAGAAGATATTGACTTCAGATCAATTTCATTCATCCAACTTGTATTAGTTTATATAAGAATTAAAAACTTTTAAGAAATGCTACTAAAATTGTTAAAAATTGGCTTTCAACTAAAAATCTCGTTAACAAAAATAGATTCTGAAATCAAACTATTTAATCATATGCAAAATATTGTTGGTAATTGTTAAGAATAATCCAACTGAGAACATTTTTAAATCTAAAAACCTTTTAAGTAAGACAAATCGACAGACGGGATGCGAAGTTATCAGTGTGGGTCGCATCCCAGGCTCTTTTTTGGTAATATTTTTGGTAGAACTTTAGTTTATTTAAAAAACACTGATGTCAATTAAATTCGTTAAAAAATTGTTGTAAATGTTAGCGACATTATTTTCAATAACTGAAATAAGCATGAAGTCAATAGCGAAAAATTTTGTATGCGCTTAACACTTAACTAAGCAGAAATTTCCTACATACATATTTAGTGTTTGCTAGAGACACACAACTTCTAAAACTTTCTTTTCGTTTTGCTACCTCCTTTTTATTAAAAAGCCGTCATCCGAATATGTCTTAACAGTGAAAGTTCGACAGAAAAACAAACTTAAACGGTACTTTTAATTGGAATACCCTAAGTAGACTGGATCAGCTCTTCTAAGATTAATTGTACTAGGTAAAACCTCGTATTCCATTTATGATGTCTAATTACCAACATCAGCCTAAGTGTATTTCTCCACAAAAAAAAAATAAAGTGCTACAAGTACTTGGAATTACAGTCAAAACTATGCCTTCGATTTGTAATCCGGTCTTAGGTGTTCAGACTTTCAAACAAAACTGAAGTCTTCGTCTTTTAAAAACATTTCCTAAATTTAAAACTCAAAACATTGAAGCTCCAGGAATTGTGAGAAAAGCAACTCTTTCAAGTTAAAATTGACAAGAAATGTTGTCTAGGATAATGACAGATACCATATAGATTTAGCAAATTGCAAAATGTTAAGAGATAGTCAGATGCTAAAATTATTCTAAAAGGCAACATTATTTCATTTATTTGCTTTGGACAAAAAAATCACTCACTCATTTCTTTTTCAAGTCACCTTTGCTTATCTTGAAGTTATTACCTATAAAACAAAACTTATTTGAAGTTATTGAAATATAGCAGACAAAAAAAGGTATCCCCAACGTATATCTTTCTAAAAACCATAGACTTACATTTTTGTGACATTGAAACGTCTAGAAATGTCAAAATTTTCAATTTGATAAAACCAACCCATTACAACAACTTTCTTTGGAAATGTAATTGAAATTCAAAAAATAGTTCAATTATTGGTCTGACTTTAGAAATTATTTAAGGTTACTGGATTCCCAAAAACAAATCTTATATCGGGTCAGTGTTTGAGAGCATTGATTAAAGTCAACAAAATACATATACGAATACTTAAACGGAATTGTTTAGTTTTGAAGTTCAAAAAGCTATACAAAGGCAATCGGGAATCTCATTTCCTGTAAATTTAAACTTCTTAATGTTCTTCAATTCATAAATGACCAAATAAAAATTTGTCAAATTAAAATGAGCGTTAAATAAAACCAACAAGACTGGAGGCAGCAATTCCAAAGGGTTGCATTGTTCATCTTGTTAACTCAATTAAATTAATCCATTTGTTTTTTTTTTGTTGTTGTTGGCTTTGTATTTCCTTCTGCCAAACCTGTCTAAATGCCACTAATGCGACATTACTGTGTTTGGACATGCACCCTGTTTTTACAATACCTACAACACCAGCAAAACAAAAAAGTTCCTTCTCATTAGGATCAAATTTGTAGGTACATGAGCGTTGTTGATGGAATATAAAGCCGAAGCCGAAGCCGAATCACCCCCTACAGTAGGTATACGAACCGAACATGACTTTTGTTATATTCCCTTGATTGTCCGTCCACGCTACACGTCTATTCTTCTCTCTCTATTCAACCCTTTTATTTCAATTATTCAATTAATTTATTTTTATTTGTGCACTGCACCACCACCCCTTCTTTGTGTGCATCTCTTGCGTTTGTCGTGTCCGTGTCCTCAGCGGTCGTTCAAATTTATCCTGATCCTGACGCGCATCCGCATCAATGATGATGGTGATGGTTAGCTGTTTGTATTGACACCCTTTTTTTGTTCTGTTTTTGTGCCAGCACAACGCCAACCCTGACCTGACCATGTCCTTCGGGAATAACGCCGCTGCCGGACTGTTGTATATGAAAATTACCAATTCATATCGCGTATCCTTTGAATGTATTTTTTTGTGCGTCCTATGACGGTCTACACCATCAGAACAAAGTCTTCCTCTTAACAACATCTGTCCATACAGAAAGACGATACCATATACCTATACAAAAACAAAAAACGGTTCTTTTATTTCCATGACCGCGAAAACAAAACCAATTATAATTAATTTAATTTATAAAAAGTGCAAGACAAAAGGACCTCATTGAAAAAGATGTCGTTCATTTCACTAAAGAGCTTGCAATTATTTTTGCATAGGAATGTAAATTTACAAACGACCTAACTTTTTTTATTTTATTTTGAGGAATTTTTGTATTTAAACCTTTGATAGAAAGAGGCAATATTATTTCTGGAAAAAAATGTATGATTCTTTGAGCTATTGTTTGTTGTTTTTAAATACAGTAATATTTAGCAGAAGTAAGATAAGTAGTTTATGGTCACACCAGGGCCCATTTGAAGGCTTCAAGATCCTTGAATTTCAAATGTGGGGTATTGGGAAAAAGGATTGTATCTAAAACAATCTGATAAAAAGGATAAACTGCATTAAAACGATTTGACCATCTATTAAAAGTTTTTAACGAATATTATACAAAAGGTTTTGTAAAATATTGTATTTTTATATGAACCAATTAATAATTATTTTTGACTAAATACTAAACTTTTAGATGATATAACATTTGGGTTAGGTTAAGGTGGCTGATGACGGGAAAACCCAACATACTTAGACTAGTTGGTCCTTTGTGATACCACATGGATCTTAAGATCTACCTTACTCGTTGAACCAGTTAGAGGTAGATATGAGGCGTTTGAGACAAAAGATATCGAAATTTCTTAGGTCACTAAGATCATTGTAGTAAAAGCCTTCAACTTGAGTCTTGTCTTTATGATTAGGTAGGACATGAATATAGAAAGTGACACACTGTCTCCTCTTCTTCATCCATTCAGTTTCTGCCAAATCAATTGAAGGACCTGCAAGTCGAAAAGCATGCCTATCCATGGAGCAGACTCCATTGTAAAGACTCCTATAATGGAGCTTATGTGCAATCTACCAATGAAATGAGTTGCTTAGAGCCTTTGGTATCAAGCATTGGCCAAATTAGTTTAATTCGCCGACAGGGGTTTGTATTGGAACATCTGTGGTTTGTCTTCTCTATAGTATCGTGCTTTATTGTAGGTTTACAAGTAGCTAGAGGTATAACGATGTTGGATTTTGGGGCCCATCAAAGGTAAAGTTCTTCCATTTTTTGCAAGTTCCTCCAGCATTGCAATTTCATGGAATGAATTAAATGACCCACCTAAATAAGGTGTATTTTGAAGTGCTCAGTCATCTCCACACGATATGATCGGCAGTTTAGATTTGTTAGTGAGTTTATTATGACAGAGTCTAATGATTTTATGGCAGCTTGACTATTTGAGAAAAGGCGTATATCTTTAGCTTCTTCGATGGCCAGAATTATAGCCTTGAACACGCTATAGTGCGTGTGAGAGACAAAGATGTTTTTTTGTGAATATCTCACAAACACGACTTCCTAAAAATCTTAGATGTTTAATACTATCTGTTTACCTTAGTTGAAAAATCATTATTACTTTTCGTAATAAATTGCAACATTCATTTCAAAAAGAAGAAATAATTAAGTACCGATTTTCAATTACAAGTAATAAGTAATTGAATTTCTTCAATTGCGTTTAAAGTAATTGAATAAGTGTATGGTAATTTCAATTACAATTGATTACAATTAAACTTTTTTGTACGATTTTTTTCCAAATCTGCTATTTACAAAAGTCGAACAAAGAGTGTTTTGCCCGATAAGTTTTCAAGAAGTGATGGCTTTCCACTTGAGTTTCTAAAAAAACGTATCTTTAAAATACAAAAAATGTCTTCTTTCTTTTTATAACACCTTATAAGATAACTCTTGCATTCTTTCGAAAGTTTAAGCTGTTATATTTTTAATATTTAAGAAAAGTGAATTATAGAGAGTTTCGGTATTAAACTCCATAATAAAAGTGTCCTATACAATAGACTTATCAGTTATGTGGAATCAAAAAATCGCTGATGTATGTTTCAAGCTAATTTTCTTTAGGGTTTTTTAGCGGTTGGCCATAATTTTGCATTTTAAAAGTTATCGCTAACAATTGTATCCAAAAGAAAAAGAAGATGTTTGCTTGTTTCATCGCCTTTAAAGCTGCATTTGATACCGTCAAACGACCAGCTATCATCTATAAAATGGCCCTACTTTGAATATCTGGAAAGTTTGTAAATGTATGTGCCAAACTTTTACGACAGCTTGGGATGGGGCCGAAACTCCAAATTAGTTTCACACGACTGTAGGTGTACCCCAAGTATGTTTCCTTAGCCCAATCTTATTTGCTCTTTCTATTGATAACATTTGTGATAATAATTTACATGGTGCTGTTTGTTTTTCTGATATTCGTATAAATGTTTTTCTTTACTTAGATGAATTGGTTTTGTTGGCCCATGTTCTCTTCAACTTCAAATAAATAGACTTCAAATGTACTGCAACATGCTGGACCTTAAAATCAACTCAAAGAAAGCAAGTATTGTGGTATTTTGAAGCCCCGGAATTGTAGAAGGTACAAGAATTTAAATATCTGGAATATTTATGTCTACTAACAAGAGCTTCAATAAGCATGTTCAGCAGAAGAATAAAGAAGCTAAATTAGCTCTTAATCTAAATTATCTAAATACACTTGCTTGTATTACAGTGTTAGAGTATTTTATCAAACCTAATTCGGAAAATTTGAGTTTATAAAACGCTCTTTTTTCCAAAGATTATTACGATTTCCAAATTCGGCTTTAGCCCAGGCAAATCAGAATAAGTCTGGAATTTATGTTAAAAATTTAAAATTGCATGCATGATTTTCTTAAAAGTGTGATAAAAAACCAAATCTAACACAGGCAATTGGCTTAAAATCTTTTCTAAATTTAAGTCAAAAGTTGATAAATATATATACCAATGGGTATTTTGCGGCTTTTAGTCCAATGCGTTTCGCCTAGCTAGGATTAATAATAAGATAATAATTCTCTCATTTTTGTTTTTATTCTGAAAAAATACCTTCAACAACTAAATATAGCACCATGATGGTCGAAAAGAAAGATTTATAGAAGTCTAAGCCACTCCTTTAATACTAATACCATAAATTGTTTCAATACTGGACTTTGTAAACTATTTTTTTTTTTAATAGATATAACTTTTTTTTAAATATCCAACTCTTAAGATACCTCTTGATGTTTGAAATATTGATCGACAAATTTAAAAGATTGATTTATTAAATGTGACATAAATCGGCACTCGAGAGACTAAAAAACTGGTTTTAACAAAATAAAGATCTTCCACTCTTGTAATCTTAAGTGCAATCTTTGATTTTTGATTGTGTTCTCAAATCACATTATATACAGAAATAAAGTCGGTAAGTAGAATGTTAATAAAAGAAATCATCATCCAAAATGATTATAATCTATCTCTCTTTCTCTCAGGAACAAAAAGAGATAAGCACCCTAGATCTTGTCAATCGGATTGCATCAATTGTCCATAAAAAATAATTAAAGATCGATTACATTACTCTCATCATACGCAAGAAAATAAATACAGTAGATACCTTTAGCATCAGATAGACCGTTAGATAGTTTTATGTAGGTATACGCACATAAAATTCTTAATCTTTATAAGATGACAATCATGAAGATTGATCATTGACAATAGAAAGTCCACAACAAAATGCAACAAAGTGGAAAATGATTAATTTGACATTTGAAAAAGAAATGCGGTCTAAATGTGGTTAAGTGTGGTATACCGCACTAACTTACCTTTTAGAGAGAACATAAGTACCTATAAGCTGCATACCATTTGTTTGATATTTACTTCATCTGTCTTATGATTTCTTTTCTTCTCCTTCGAATCAGCTTAATAAAATACCAAAATCAACTTAGACCATTTGTCTTCATTTTTACAAGAGGGTTCTTTGAACTTTCTCTCAAAGACATGAGACAAGTATGTTACGTGCGATTTATTATTTAAGTGCGACTTTGATAGCACAGCATTCAGAAATGCCAAAAAAACATCTTGGCACACTTTTTTGGTCTTATATCCTTCATCCTTCGTTCGTTGTTGACTGACAGGTACATTTATCATTCTTGATTCGTATATCTTAGAAACACGAACAACTTGCACTTATCCTTCTCGAGTGTCCTTATGAGACTATAACTATATATACCTACTTTCGGAGGTGGTTCAAATTTAATATGCGGGGGTGAATTCTTAATTTCTATTATTTAAGCCGACCTGTAATTTTATCAAACTTCAATTCATACGTTTTCCGAACATTAAATTTTTTTTGTTGGGGGGACAAATGGTTTTAGTATATCTCCTGGATAAATTTATTTGTACTTTGGTAGATTGGAATCAGAACAATTATTTGAATCATGACCATAGCCGTTAGTGGCACGTGTCCACATCCTAAAGTGTTTGTTATTTTTGTTGAGGAACATCCTATTTACTTTTCTGAAGTTGGAACTTAATTACTGGTTGTTTTAGGAAAAATGCTTGTTTTTGGGGATATAATTGTTTAAATGAGGTTCCTTTATTCAATTGTACAACTCAGGCTTCCACCTTATAGTAATTAATGAGTTCTTATCTAAAATGTATAAACTATACTAATTGTTATGTTAGACTCGTTCCGTATGGTCACCTATAATAATACAATTTTATTTTAATTTGAAATATTAATATTTAGGAATATAAACAGTAAACTCAAAATAATACTATACTTTTGGATCAATTACCAAACAAATATAAAAATAAAACACACAAATGTAAGCAGAGAAAAAAAACAGCTCATTCAGCTTAACATATTTGCTTAAATACTAAGTCCTTTAAGGTTTCAGATCGCGGTACTTTGAAAGTGATATACACTTCTCTAAAGTACTTCTGATCGGCTTAGGGCAAGCCTATTAGAGAGAAAATGAATCGGAAAACAATTGAAGATCTGTATCAATTACAGACCTTTAATAGTTAGATACATAGATTATTATATAGATAAACTAGCGGTACAGATATTTAAGTTATAAGCATGCTAATTAAAACGACCACGAATCACTAAATTAGAAAAAATTGTATGCTTATCTTAAAGCCTCCCTGTACCCTACGTTGGCTGTGGTATTTCTAGGTGGCAACAAAATGTATTAATTTTCAGGAGATCCTACTCGAGAAAGTGCCACATACAATTTCCCGTAGGAAAAGCACTCTTTCCTGAAGTCGATACCAACTATGGAAAAAGTTTGTCCCTGGGATTTATTTATTGTTAGGGCAAAGGATATTTTTAAAGTGATCTGTAACCTTTTAAAAGATACGGGCAAATCAGTTGGTATCATTGGAATCCGCAGAACATGTGCGAGCTGACCAGCCACGGGACCTGTAATGATAGTTGCTACAATCACATTATCTCTTAATTCTTTGATCAATTGTCTTGTACCATTACACATATTGGGAGGGCTTAAATTTCTTAAAAGCATAACAGGTGTACCTAGCGGACAAAATTGTGAATCTAAACCATTCTCAAATCCCCTTGAACACACACAAAAAATTTCATCAAAATCGGTCCAGTCGTTTAAGAGAAGTTCAGTGACATACACACTCACAGAAGAATTATATATATTAAGATACATATTTAAGTACATACATATGTAGATAGATATATAGATGGATCCATACATTTTATCTGAAGTTTCATAGTATTTACGTTTTTTAAAGTTAAGAATATTTTTAAGATTTGTTCTAAGCTTTTGAATATCTTTCCAGATGAAATAAAGCAAACATAGCAATACTTTGCCTTACGTTATTAATATGCTCGCGCCACAGTAGATGTCCATCTATTGTTACTTCAAGGTATTTGATTGATTTCACATTGTTCAATGGCATTACTTTTTCTTGAAGTCGGACATTCAGGATTTTGAAAGAAAACATTAATTGACTCCTTTTGATGCACGAATGTGCATAATTTTAGTTTTGGTTGCGTTGATGACTAATCCAAAATCGAGTGACTTCATCAAACTTCTGTTGAATAGCAGAAATCGCGGTTTCAGTTTTGACGCTTGTGGTCCACATGTGTGAATCTTCTTTGCTTACTTTATGAACTTCCAACTTTGACTTTACATGTTCTTCCTATGAGATAGGTCTTCATCAATTTCAAAATAATTCCCCGGATGCCAATTCTATAAAGAACATCCAAAAGTTTATCGCTACTCAACGTGTCAAATGCCTTACCATTACCAATACCTGATGGTTTTTATTGAGACTCATGTTTACAGAATTCTCCAAGAAGTCTTCCAATACTTTTACCTTTTTGAAAACCATATTGATTTGATTGTAGTAATCAGTGAGTTTCGATAACTTTGTTTAGTCGTTTTACAACAATTTCTTCAAGGCATTTTTCAATAGCGGGCAATATTGAAATTGGCTCATAGTTGCGAATTTCACTCTTTTTTCCTCCTATATAAATCAAATGATTCAGTCTTCAATAGACAAATAAATAGATAGAATGATAGATAAATATAAAGATAGATAGATAAATAGATAGATATATAGATATATAGATATATAGATTGGTATATAGATAGATATATAGATAGAAATATACAGGGTGTCCCGTAAGTAATGGATAACCCTGAAATGCCGCATAGTAGACTTTATGACCGTCCTGAAAACTGATAAAAAAAAGTTCTATCCCAACCACAAGAAAAGTTATATGTCTTCGGTATCTCTAATAGCAACCAACAAAATATTTGATGGGTTTGTTAAAGCCCAATAGAACAAGTAAAATTCAAAACAAGTTCGAAAATGTAACCGTTTTTTGCACTTTTTTGACATTTTTATCAATAATGCATTCGGTCCAAGAAGTTGAAAGCTTGGATTTATCATTAGGACAACATCGTAAAAACAGCCAATAAATCAAAAATCTGCGATGTTCAACGCTTGGTATTATTTTCACGTTTACTGTGCTAATTTTGAAAACTTTTGTTTTTGCTAAATTTACTCTAGTATTGCAGATTTTTACCAATAACTTGCTATTGACTCTAGATATAATAATAAGTAATACCATTTTGAAATCTGCATTTAACGCGCATATTTTTAAAATAGTTGGCCACTCAGGTATTCATGCATTTTTTTATACCAGCTATGATTTAACTTTTTAAAAAATTATTTGTTTTCACATTTTGCATTTAAATTCAATGTTAAATAATTTTTTTCTCTGAGAAGTCCAACTGTTATAATAATTTTCTTCTACTTATGTGTTGGCAAAAGTAATGTAGAATATTCCTGCAAAAAAAAAAATTAGGGAACTCATTCACTTGTAGTCGTGGTATTCAAAAATGTAAAGTAAGAAAAAAAATAGTGCACTGAACAAAAAAATGCATATAACTTTTCTTGTGGTTGGGATAGAACTTTTTTTTATCAGTTTTCAGGACGGTCATAAAGTCTACTATGCGGCATTTCAGGGTTATTATTACTTACGGGACACCCTGTATATAGATAGATATGTACATAGATACAAAAATAATTATACAGATAGATAGATATACGACTCCGAAAATCAAAATTCTCTTTTTATTTTGAAAGGACTTAAGCCAAACCAAACAGTTCACTCCACATACCGCATACGACAATTTTGACGAAGCCATTTAGCTAGAACTTACTTTCATCAATAAATGTAATTCTCCATGAACTGGTGCTTGAAATTCCACGATAATTGTTTTTTTTTAAGCAAATATCCTCAATTTGGAATCGTTTTTTTTTTGGCGTTGAGCTGATTGCCAAATCTAAGACAAATTGCAGCTAAAAAAACACCCGACTAAAAAATATTCTTCTTGTCTCCAAAGCTTTCTGAACAATTTTTGAATCAATTGCCTTCTGCAACATTTTCAACGATTCAGCTGTGTACTTAACGTACAATTTAAAAATGCAAACAAAATTAAATTTATCGGAATCCCAAGAAAATTTAAATTCAAAATTGCCTTTTTTTACTTTCCACATAATTTTCCAGCCCGTTCGAATAAATTTTCCATCATTAAAATTTGCATTTTCAACTATACAAATGTACACATATCCTCTTTTGTCTTTCAATTGATCCAATTTCAAGCTTCGTAATCTTCAAACTTATCTTATTTAACGCTTTAGAAAAAGAGCAGCTGAGTCCATCAAAGTCTCTTATTTGATGACAGTTACTAATAAAATCACTTCCGCATCATTCATGAAGCGAATAATTCACCCTCCTTCATATGTAAAATTATTTCATTTTCTATCCCATTTGAACAGCAAAGCCAAGACAATATAGCCAACACGTGCGATGTCCACTCCTCAAAAACAAAAAAAAAATCCACTCCTTGACGGTTTTATGACAGAAGACAAAATACATGTAAATGACACATATCCGAGTACGACACCAGCAACTATAACACTGTACAGTGTACATTATATGACACTACGTACAGTACGTGCCATGACAATCGCATTCAAAGATAACAAAAACTGCCCCACAAAAACCAAAACGAATAAAATTAAGTAAACACGACAATAATTCCGCTCGTGAAACGAATCCTTAAACACAAAACAAGAATACTCGTTCCACCGTTTTATCCTTCAAACTGCTAGAAGCCAGAGAGATCATAAAAATCTATCCACTTTCCCCCGAAAATCAGTTAAACTTTCCTATATAATAACGCTCGACTATATGCAAGGCAAGGTAATAAATGTCAAATAAATTCTACATTTAATGACTATCCTAGTTGACAGCTATAGAGTCAACTTCGACTGAGTCGCACATTCACAGTCAGCGTGGCTCATAATAATGCATCAATGCTAAGGGATTTTCCAACTATGTATGTGCATTATCAGGATTACAAATCGTCGCCCATATATGAACAGGAAGTGCACCAGGGAATAAATATTATATTTTGTTGTTTTTAGGACAGTTTTTATTTAATCCTTTAAGTTCTATCGTAAACTTCCTCTCTATGTGTGTGAAGGTATACCTTGCTGATTGAAAGGATCCCGATAGGATATAATATTGTTTGTAAATTATTCCAAATTTGTTAAAACCTCTGATCCTTTTGGCAATAAGTATAATCAGTTTTGCAAAATTTAAAAAAATAATATAACTCCTTGTCCACAACAAAACTGTTAATCGGTTTTTTTTGGAAATGAAAGAAGATCCTTTCGTTTGACAAACTACAGAAACACACAAACATCAGGTAAGGGGTTTTTCCTCAAGTCGAGCAGTGAGCAGTGTACTGTGTACCTACTTATTTTATGTCCTCGTTCAGGAGGACTGTTTTGTGAGATGCAGTTTAATCCTTTTTTCCCCAGTTGTACATATATGCATTTCCTTGTGAGGACAGAAGACATATTTTTGCACAAAATTGAATTTCAATCAAAACACGAGTCCTTCGCAATCGGATGGAAAATCCTTTCCGCATAACAAAACACTCTCGGTTGCGGCTGGCTGACTGGGCTACACATTTTGGATTTATTTCTTACAACATTTTGGAAATTGATTTTAAATTTGTTGTGTGTTGAAATTTTTGTTTAAGGAAAAGAATATTTTTTTGCATGGATCTCCTTATACCCAAGTGTATTGTGTTCTTATGTATATTTTGAGGTAAGAGTTAAATTTCCGTCTTCTGCATGAAGGGAAAAAGGGATAAGAGCTAATAATACAAATTGAGCATGTTTTGATTTTTTTTTCTATTTTAATTGAAAACATTTAAGCCTTAGGCCCTCAAGAAAAGAAAGTAGAATACGAGTAGAAGAGGGAGTATATTTTGTCAGGAGGTTTAATAAATGTCTAAAAGGTTTTTTCCATCATCAATTTTTATCTGTGTGACAATTATTATTAGTTTCTTTTTATTTGTCCATGTTGTTGCAAAATTTGCATCTTAATGCTTTCGAAGAATTCATGTTGTGCTCTAAATTATAAATTCAGTCAAATTGCATAGTTTATGATGAGATGGAAGAGTTTTGCCAACAGTGTTTTTGTATGGGTTATTTATTTGCAAAGATGTAAACAGCAGGGAGTAATGGAAAATAAATGTTTTTTTTTTTGTTGTCAAAAACAAGGGTGTTAGACTGTCTACATAATATAGAAAAGTTGAGTGAACTATAAATATATGCTTGATCTGAAGATTGTTAAATTTTGACTGTTATAAGTCATTGTATTTACGAACATATTGAAAGGCAACACATTTTACATCGAAATACGAAGCTTCTAACAATGATTTAATGGATGCAATTAAAATTTGTCTCAAAAAGTACGAATAATTTGAGCTTTTGGCCATTTGCGAAGTATGTTGTTTGACTGCTGACAGTTTAGAGTATAAAAAAAGGAAAGTACCTACTACAGCTTTAATGTCCTCATGTATTTCATTATTTTGGAAGCATTTATTAACAATTTTAACACGTTTTTTGTCTCCTGTATTGCTGCAATTTTACAATATCCTTAACCTTAGCCTGTCAAATGTGATTTTCTGTTAAAATGGCAGTAAATTCAAATACATCATTAGTTTTTGAACTTTCAAAGTATATACAAAGTTTTCCGTTAAGAGGTTTAATTTTGAAAGTATAAAAAGGGTTCCAGGACATTTAGCCACAAATGTGTGAATTTCCTTTTCATGAAATTTTCCATGACCAATTTGCACATTTGCATCTGTATTAAAACCTTTGGTGATTTTTTTTGAAATAGACGTGAAAGATAAGACTCTAAACAGGGACATGTTGAAGATTGAAAAGCTTTTTAACAATCATTTTTAGATCTTTCGAGCCCCAAAAATGGTAATTCTGGTTATTAACTCAGAAGTTAAAATGTGTTTTGGATGAAAATCCTTACCATTTTGATGCATTTTAAGAATCTAAGCAACGAAAATATCAATCTTGCTGATGTTCCACCTTCATGGGTTCTTGTGTTAACTGAACTCTAAGAGCATTAAGAAATATGTTTTTTAGCAAAATATGTTGTTCTCAGTTCTTCTTGAGGGACATACGTGGTTTTGACTTTTTCCATCACTAACTTGTCCCAGCAGCCCAAATTTGATCATAAGTTTCACTTTTTCCGCGACTCAAAACTACGTAAGTTAAACATTGACTGCAAAACTTGGATCATTTTTGTAGTGAAATTTACCAATTCTACTGCATTATCGCGAATCGTTCAGTTTCCAATAATGACTCTTTATAATAATATAATGTTTTTTTGGTGGTATAGAACAATTTTAACCATTTTGTCAGCTGCAAAGTTAACAACACTTCCAAATTGTACAAAATTATTTTCACAATCATGGTTCTGTTTGAAATGTTCATAAAAGAATTTTGTTTTGCAGTAACTAATCGCCGCTTGATGATAATCCCCAACTTGAGGACCTAAAATGTGTGTTGAGACACCGTTTTATACACAAAAACTCACTTTTTGGTGTGTTTCCATAGATTTGTATGGAAAATTGGCCCGTACTTCTTTAAATACGATGCCGCGCAGAACGTTACAGTAAATAGTAAACGCCGTAGAGCAATGTTTACTGTCGACTTTTTCGTTCTTCAATTTAACAACTATGAAGTGCAGGAGCTGGAATTTCAACAAGCCTTCGTAACATATCACACAGTTTGTGCCATAATTGATTGAATAAAGGAAACGCTTGTTAAACCGTATAGTTTTACGATACGAACCTGTGAATGGGCTTCCAAGTCACTATTCTACACCGATAATTCCGAAACGATTGACTACTTGAAGAAAACAATAATAAGCTATTCCCGATATACATACGTCCAACAATGTTGGAAAAAGTCATCGAAAATTAGGACTCCATAGATTAGATCACGTCCGAGAAAGCCGTTTCGACCATATGCCAGATATCATATTCAAATTATAATAAGAGAAAGTTCTATTTGGAATTAAGTCAATTTGATGTCAATTTCAAAGTTCTATTCCACTAAAAAACACCCTTTATACAGTCCGTAACATTTGCATAGCCTCACATTTAAACTTTCTTAGAGTCAACTATTTTTGATACTTCTTATTTTTCACTTTTTTTTATCGCCTAAATGGGTCGTAAATTAAGTAAAAAAGAGAGGCTTATCATAAGCAAAAAATTTGTAATCGCTTTGTAGCTCAGAAAATTATTAGAAGCCCAAGGCCATTCTTTCAAGTAAAGATAAACGTAAAATCATTAGAAAAGCCTCCAATTCCACACGCTCTCTGAATAAGATCAGACATACAATTGGATTAGAAGTAAACCGAATGACTATTAGACTTCGAAAAAAAGCCTCCTTAACAATGAGCGCTAGTTACAACGACTCAATTTTACAAGGCACCACATGGCTTGAAATACTGACAGTAGCCTACCACAAAACTGTTTTTGAGACAGCCTTACGACAGTTCCAATATATCTTGGACTTCTCCCGGTTATTTTTTAGCAGGACAAAGCACCGATTTATACAGCTGGTATAGTTAAAACGTGGCGACAAAGTCAAAATCTTTGAATATTATCGACAATGTATGGGGTTGGCTGGCAAGCAAGTTTTATGAAAGTGGTAAGTAGCACAGAAGTAAAGATGAGCTTATTGAATGTTTAAAATTGGCCATGGCTACTATTTCCTTAGATCTAAAGGATTACATTTTTAGATAATTTAAAATTATGGAGGCTGTACAAAGTATAAAAATAATTCACTTTAGTCCTTAAAATAAATATAAAATTAAAAACAAAAATAACTGTGTTTCATTTTTACTCTATTAAATACGGTGAGGCCATTCATATCTTACAAATACAAATTCAAATTGTAGTGTCTCTATACAAAACAAGCTTACGAAAATCCGTAAGCCATTACAAATAAGTTGTAACTTCTCATAGTCTCAGAAATTGAGTTCCAGATTACAACTCAATACCCATTTTTATACGCTCACATGAAAAAAGGTTAAACAAATTTAATTTTAAGATAAAGTATGCGTATGTTTATTTCAAAACAGGTATTCATTGAAAAGTGAAATTAAATTATATGTTAATACTCTAAATTTGAATTATATCTTCGGCGAAAACACAAAAATTCTACGTTACAACTGCTAAAAGTTATCTCAAATATCTCAAATTTCGGTTAACAATATTAAAGATAGAACGCCCTTTTAGCAAACTCAACGACATCTTTCATTTGATACCAAGTTTTTTTCGTTTCTTCGTCAAGGCTAAATAAATCGTAAAATGGAAATTTCCTTTAAAACTCCATGAACATACCTCTTTCTGAAAACCATTGGTTTTCGACTGAAATCAAAAGCGAATCATTTGGAAAACTTTTGAATGTTACGTATTTCATTTTAAATTCAGGCCTGCCAGTCGGACTTCAATAAATAGTAAATCGAATTTATTTTGTATTGAATGTATGTACATAAGTTCCCTTACTTTTAAAATAATATTTTGTGTTACATTTGGCTAGTACCTGTACGTACCTACCTAAAAAAGCGTGTTTCCAAAGCATTTCTATATAGCTACTGGAAGCATCTTTGGACTACCTATACCATTCATTAATTTTGCAATCCGGTTAACAGAGGTTTACTCAGATTAAATTTGTTTCATTGCAGAATATATTCTAGGTCTGCATTTTTTTCTCAGATGAAACAGTCGAAACAGTTTGAAAACCGCCTCTAAAACATTTTTGACAAAACCTCCATATACCTACAATACAAGATCACAACCTCAAGAGCTTGTCAAGTGTTTACTTTTAATAAAAACTCTGTAATTGAGAGGATACTTCACAAATTAAAAAAAAAAAATTAAAAAACTCGTTCAGAATTAAATATAAATTGGCAACAATGAAATAACGACGACAAAATTTCTGCGTCGATCGCAGATAAGAAATCTTAAAGCAGACAACATACAATTTTGTTTTTTCTTTGCAAAAATTTAATCAAAATGACATACGCCTCGGGGTTCAGGATAAACTTAAAAATCTGGTTTTCCTATATTCAACAAGGATCAAAGATGTTTTACCTACCTTCTTATAGATCCGACCGACATGCAACAAATTCTCACAATAATCCTTAAGATGTGATTGTGTCGCCATCAGCCAAAAAATAACACAAACAAAACTTCTACATACATACTAGGTAGGTACAACTGAAGCATTGCAGGTGATGTTTATTCATCAAAAAAAAATAAGTAAAAACATGACGAATGACTGTTATCCTTGTAAGGATATGATGTGGAGGCAACAAGAAAAAAAAAAGGAAAATGAGATCACAAACCCTCTGTGAGATATGCGGTTCACCCAGAGAAAATCCTTCATGAAGAAAAAAATCAGTGTCTCTTGCTCTCTCCAAGACAAAGTGGAGTGGAGGAAGAATATCTTTCGTATTATTTTTATTCCTCACCCAACCATGACTGACAACATGACATTGGTGTGACAAACACCAAACAAGAAAACAGCATCCTCCTGCTGATGCAAAAGGACTACAAGGATAACAAAAGGCGAACAAGACCAACCAACTATATCGTCATCTTCGTCTTCGGCTTCGCGTTGAGAATTTCTTATTAAAAATGCAAATGCTCGTTTACCTAGGTCTTAGCATAGGCATAGAGAGGAGGACCTGAAAACATCACATCTGAAAGATCCTTCCGCATTTCTGTTTTTTTAATTAATTCGAGTTTATTTTAACTGACATCTAGAAACAGAGAGTCCTTTCATTCTATTCCAGCAATACAAAATGGCAGTCGTCTCATCAAATTTAGAATATCACTTTTCTAGTTTTTCTCAATATGCTGAAATTCAATACGAAGAAACTTCCTGATTAATTGCAATCAATTTTTTTTTTCCTTTTTTCATGTGTCCTTTTGTGTGTATTACGATTCAAGAGAAGGATATGGTCCATTACAATGAGGCTAGACTGAATGTTTATCTATCATTTATTCTAGTTCACCCCGGAGAAGATGGAGAGAGGTATTGCAATGTCCAGTGAAACACAAATATAAGAGGACAAAAACATGTCTGCCCTACAAATAACGACAAAAGGACATCGACAAGGATATCATATGGACCGAAAAAACAACAAAAATCGGTCAAAAAGAGGTTGTTATTGATTAATGTCCATGTCCTGCAATCGTGATGGGTATTGTGCGAACTTTAAATATTGGCACAGAAGCGATTGTAAAAAAAAAAAAGAATAATCTATCCACGTCGTCGTTTTGTGTATTTAGGAGTATTTTTGTTTTTCTCACAAAACATCATGTTCGTCCTGATTTTCAAAAAAAGTCTTGTGATTTGATGAAAAATGTATAACTATTAGTTAAAGTCTTCTCTCTCTTTAGTGTTTGACGACAGATTTAGAGAACTTACATTACATGTACATTATTTGTTGCTCTATATGGAATCAGCACTCATCTTACATCAGATACCTTTGCAGAAGGATATATCAAAACAGAGCCAGCCCAAGAAACAATTTTGTTTTATCTTTTATCCCATCAGAAAGTACCGTGTGCAGGTGAGGCTACACCTACATGAAATGACACATATGGGCAGCGTGCCAAAGGAATGTTTTTCCATTTTTTCATTTGATTTGCTTCATCGACTCAAACTTCATCAGTAAGCAGCTACCAGCAGGATATCATTTAACTACTGAATGATGTGATCTTTGGGCTTAGATAAGGATAGAACCTGCATCATGTGGTTTTTGAATGGTACCTCTACCTACGTATCAAAGGATATTTGAATGTTCTTCTTTTTTTTCCTTAGGGTAACTGCCTGACAGGATGCATGTAAAGTGAATAATTTAAGGTTGAATTAAGGTGTTTACTTTTAGAATATAGAATATGAATGAAAATGTAAAGGCCAAAGATAAGAATCGTGTGGTACACCGATTGGTTTTGGTTTTCTTTTTTCTTCTCTCGTTGAATTTTTGAGAGCAAACTTGAATCTTTATTCGGTATTTGAATAAAAAGGCGTTGTTCCGGTATTTAGTTTACAGAGAATTTAGCATCTCGCTACATCTGCTACCGTGTGTAGAATATATATTATTTGAATTTCAGACATTTTCATTCAAATCAGATCAACTTATAGAATACAACAATCATCAGTGACGAATAATGTCAAATTATTGAACTATTTACATTTGAATATCGTTAAATGTTGTATTTGGTCTCATGATGCTGCTTTATTACTTGAACGTTCTCTTGAATATAAATGGGAACTCCGCTTATCAATTGATATATTTTTTAATAGTTAAATATTAGCAAGTCCTAAATTTTATCAAACAAATTTTGTATTATGCTTCCTTTTAAATTTATATTCAGAAGATGCCTTCACGAGTTTTATTTAAAAACAAGTATTTATTGGTATTTAAGATTGTACTTAGTTGTACTCCTGTAGTAAAAACACAATTTTTCCTATTCGTCCTTTTTAAAGTAGTTATGTCTTTAAAATATTCAAGCAAACAAAATGGACTAATAAATAAATCCCAAACATTATACATTTTTAAAATATCCCTGAAAATCTTAATTTCTTAAAATCTGTCCATGCTTAATATGTAATTATTTTGTCCAGGTTTTAATCCAAAAGATCCTATTTTGAACTTATGTGTATTTTAATTTTCTGTTAATTTCTTTAAGTTTTGGAAAGTTCAAATTTTGTAACTTGTATTATTTTCTAATTTAAAGTCCAGGTAAAATATATATACAATTGTCAAAACTTCGAAATTTTGCGTGTTCAAAAAAATTATTAAAAACGCTAAGGATGTATTTATTAAGAAATGGCAAAAAGTCTGATTTATGGTTTTTTGACAAAAATGCAGATTTTTAGTGTATTCACTTTTTGAAGCACTTTTGAAGCATTGATCTTCATAAGGTTGTTAATGGCTTTAACTTCAATATTAGTCAATTAAGTCAGTGCTTGAAATACTTGTATTACCTTAGACATACAATTTTCAAACCGATTTAAATTCCAAGACTTGCTTGTAGGGAAAAAAAAATAGCTGTAGCCATTTATAAAAACAATACGTGATCTACAAATTAAAAAAATTCAAATAGCATTTACCTTTCAAAACATATAAACTAAGAATCTGAATTTTTGTGACTTGCCTTAGAATTATTTAAATGCTCTCTTTTGATGCTGCCTCTATGTGACTTACCGACGTATTGAATTATTTTTATTAAGATGCATGCAAGATGTTGTTAATATTAACAAATTAGTGCCATGTATCGTTTAATAACAGATTTGATTGCTTAAACTTGGTCTCTTAAGTTAATTTTATAGTTGTCAGTAATATTCTAAGCTTTGCTTCACATATTTTGATCCCAACTCAAATAAAAGGAAAAGGTCCTTAAAATTAGCACATATTATATATTCTGTTTACTTTTTCATACATTTCTAAACCATTTACAGTTTTTTTTATTCAAGACCCCCTCACAGAGCCACAATCTTGGTATTTAAGGATTAATTTTTAGTTATGGATATTTCCATAGTTATTTTTAAATCAGTTGTTTTGAAACATTATGTAAAAATATTTTATCAATATTAAAAACCTATCATTAGTCAGTGTCAATGATGCACACAAAAATAAACCGATTACGCCTCTTCGAAAACAAAAATATCTGAAAAGAAAACCCTTTCGAAATATTATAATTGCAAAAAAATCAACAGATTAGTAGTCATTAGTCACCCCTGTGGTATACCATTGTATTGTGTAACTTTGTATAGACATCCTTTGAATAGATGCCACTGTCATTTAAAATCAATTCTAATTATTATTTTAAATAATTTACTCACACGCATATGTTTTTTTTTTTATCTTTTCAGGTAAGCCGATAATTTGTTCTAGATCAACGCCCAATGTTTACCTTCCATCGATCTTCTGTTTTTTGTTGTCCAAAATGGGAACGTATATTTTTTTAATAATGTTCCCGATTTGTGTAAGTAAATGACAACCATGAGAAATCCTTTCTTATTTTTCTTTCTTTAAATAACCGCGCATTAACGCCTAACGTAAATTGTTTTTAAAATACTCCTAAATCCTTAAAAAAATTACCAAGCATCCTTGGATGTCACAGGACTTATGAAAGGAACAAAAAAAAAACAACCACATACGACATGTCAGGCCCTATAATCCTCGTAGATAAATTGCTAAATATTCATCATAGTCTCGTAAATTCCCTTGGGGGTTTGTTTTAGTTCGTTTTTTTTGTGATTTGCGAATTCAAAGACATTTTTTTTGACGGAAGATCCTTTTTTGACAATTTTCAATTTTTAGCAAGAATGATCATTCCAGATCGAATTTCTCGATTCGACCTGAAATGTCATTTTGATTGATTTTACATGTTTTTTGTGACACTCTTTTCTTTTATCTTATTTCTTTTTTGCAAATTCATTCATAATGTTTCCTTGCGACTGTGATCCTTACTGATACCGATCCTTTTTTATATATGTAGTTACTCTTTTTTTGATTCTTAATGGTTTCGCATGTGATAGTGATTGATGATGTTAGCTTGGATATTAGATTCGCTAAGGTTATGCAAATGGTTTTGAAAGTCATCTCATGTGTGTCCTGCTGTGGCTTCTAATGTTGTCAACAAAGCATAAAAATCATTAATAATTATTAAGAAGTAATTTACAAAATATGTTTAAGGATAATCCATATTCCATGGGCGCTCTCGAACAAAAGCCTTGATCTTCAAATATCACATTGTGTTTTAATAGTGTTGTGTGCGTATGTTGGCTGACTTCAAATTGGATACGGAAACAACACTTTTTTTATTTGGAGTAGGTACACAAACGAAAATAACAAAAACATCTGCGGTTTGATCCTTGTCAGCGAGAGAATTAAGAATTAGAATCCAATTTTGTCTTGCGTCATCATTTCAAAAGTAAGTTCTTGTTAAAATATCAGTTCGAGCGTAATAATCCTTCAATTTTTGTTTTCTTTCTTTTTAAAAGAAAACGAACGATTTTTGCTTCAATTCCTTGCAAAAGAAGGACAATACATCCGCAAATATAAATAATCCTTGCTTAAGGAAAATTGTACAAATCTTTTGCGATTTTTTCTCTAAATATTGATGATGTGTATTGTGCAATGAAGCGTTTGGATTTTTCATCCTATGTGAGATTCGATTTGGATGCATATTTTCGCACATAATTTAGTGTTGAAGAATTTCTGAGAAAGAAATCCCGGATTTTGTTTTCTTTTTTTTTTTTGAAGAACTCATTTATTATGCATTGTTAAGTGAACTTATTTTTGAATTTTATATAATTGTAATTTTTGGAAAATAAGGTATGATTTTTAGCAGATGGTGAAAAGAGGTAATTGGATGAGAAAATATGGAATTTTCATGTTTTTACATAAATTATTAGACGATTTTGTGTACCTCCTCATTAACATTCTATTTATAAGGAAATCAAATGAATTATCGCCCGTTTGGAGGACTTATTAAGGGAAAATCTTAGTACTCATTTATCAAAATAAATTTTGATTGTCTGGAATTTTTTTTCTTAAATGGAACAAAGTCATTGTACAACATGAACAATAAAATTATCAATTCGAACGAATTTTTACGAAAGTACCAGTATTCGAGGTTATTAATCGTTAAATGCACCAAAATGTTAAATCAAACTATTTTAAGGCTAAAATGATTATTTTTGCAATAATAAACCAAATTGTCATTTAAGGAACTTTGAAAAGTAATCAATCAATAATGCTTTTTTTGAAAAAAAGTTTTGTTTGTATGTGCAATGTCTTACTGGTTCACTGGAACCGTTAAAAAAAGTTATCCCGAACGAGAGGATACACAGAGATCTCAAGAACCCCGGGAAATGTTAAAATTTTCAAATTAAATCGAAAAAATAATTTCCAATGGAAAGTTAATAACAAAACGTTTCTATATTTATTTTAAGCAATAAAATGTCAAATATAAATAAAATAACTACTTAACACAATATTATAATGTGGCACAAATAAATTTAGAAAAAAAAAGTAAAAAATGTGTGAACATAAAAATATGTGTAAAATAAAAAAAAAACCCTAAACCCGGCGCTCACTTATTTTACTCGAAGTTGGTATTAGAACAATCCCGTAGATATTTAGTAAAGTTCAATGGAAAAGGATGAGATGACTTGTAAGGTGCGCATTGGTTTTGAATTCCTGTAGAAATCAACTAGAATATGTTTTACGTAAATGTCTATGACCAATTAAGGCATTTTATCTTACATAATTTACTAATGTTTTTAAGAGTGATTTAGTGGCATAACTATTTTAACTGGAGGCCATTTTGTAATTGTAATTTATTCTTGGCATTTCAACATAAACATACTGACTCCTGAACAACGCTTCCAAATTGCGCAACGTTCGAAATACTTATCGCCCAAATTTTCTTCAGCGATCAAGCTTACTTTTGGTTGAATCAATACATCAATAAAAGTTTAAACTTATACAATTTTATAAATCACGTTAATTTGTTTCACGAGTTGAGAGTTGATGAAAACAGACAATATTATTTGCAAATCCTACTTTGACATAGAGGCTACATTTGAAGATACTTTATCCAATGTTCATAAGGAGGGAGTTGGTAAGGATCAGACTATGGTAGTCGTCTTAAGGCTTAAAATATGAAGTTTCGTTTAACAAATTGTATCCAATTTTTGTGGATCTAGTTAAAAAGAGTCCATACCTTGGATATGTTCCCAAGATAGGGGTGGTCCTATGTGTTATATAGAGCGGGAGTAATATAAAGATCCTGAAATGTTTTAAACCAACGTTTAACAAATCCTTACACTGATTTGACTTTAGTAACGATCGAATAAATATGCTCTGTAAAAACGAGATTAGAATTAAAAAGAACTCCAAGATCTTTGAAACTGTATGAACGCGATGTATAGAGTTGTACGATATTTTATAATCAATAAAACTAGGAATACGTTTCTTAAAGAAAGTCAGAGAAAGTCTGACATTGAATTAGCTTATGGTTTAGCCTATTCTTTTTGCACCAAATAACAAAACTCTCCTCTCGGAGAAGTAATCGACTTCTCCTCTTGGAGAAGTAATCGATCGTTTAGAGATTTTACACTTTTGAAGATTTTCATTTCACAAAGGAATACATCATAACAGCTAAGATAAGGATTATTGGTCCTAAATGACTACCTTCCTTGGCAATGAAAGATATTGAAGATAAGAAGAAACCCATGTGATAAACTGAGGAGGAAACCTAATTGCCTTTAGCTTAAATGCGATGATATCATGCCAAAACCTTTAGAATGACCAATGTTAATGCAGTCGAGCTCTCAACCGTGTTCTAGGCTATTTGAGCACTTATGCAAAAATGCAGTTAAATTAGTAATTTTCAATCGTTTTAGCATAAAACCATGTTGATGATTTAATATAACATTTTTGCACTTAAAATATGAAATTTCACAAACAAATTGTTGAAAAAGCTTCGATAGTAAACAGATTGGCCGGCAATTTCTTATGCCAGACTTCTTATCTTTATTATGTAATAAATAACTTCTTCCTTATAGTTATTTACCTGATATATTACTATTGCTTAACATTTTTTCAAGGCAATTGAATGAATTCCAATGTAATGCAAAAGTTTGTCTAACACCATTAGAATATTATTAAAGGTAGTCTGGGGTAGTATTGCAAGTATAGGAAGAAATCTAATTTCTCAGTTAAAGTGTCAGTTAAAGATTGCTGAAAGTTGTTAGCAAACGTCTTACACATTTCTGAAGTATCTACTAACTAAGTTATGTATATCTTTGTATTAAGTAAAATTGACAGGATATCCATCAGATTTGCTTTTGTATTAATAATTGTCCAAAGGCTTTTGGGACCAAGCTTAAGTCAAGAAAAACGTTAATTGGGGGATTGTATTTATATATATTCAATATAGCAGAGTTCGCAATGGTCTAATAATAGAAGCTCCTGATCCTTCATAAAAATCATATCCCGTGATATATTGCAGAAATGTATAACTAAAGAAAATTAAAATGGTAAGTCTATTAATGTCTATTACTTTGGTATACGTAACAAATATAAATAACGTCTATTGAGTCTAAGCTAATTACAAAATTTGAATTCTAATCTGTAGAAAAATTCCAAATAAGCTAGATTTTGTAACTTGAACCCAATGGTCTGTGTTGGAGGGAGTTTCCTATTAAATTAATCATACACCTATCCTACACCAAACAAAAAAGCAGACATTAAAATCTCAAAAATATCCCACATCCATAATCATGTTCATGTAATTATGTACCTAATGTTACTGTCACTTTTTGGTTAATTAGTGGGTGTCTGAATGTGTAAAGCCGCATTTATAGAACACCCTCTAACAGATTTAAGTGTTCTGTTCTATTCTGACTTTAGAATCTCATTGTTGGATGCAAAGGACATAATAAACTTTTTGAAAATCTGCAACACCAAATCATAAAAGAACCGCAGTATAATAAAGGACATGCCTCATCAGTGCATTTCCTGCTTCAAAAATGTATGCACAATAATCACAGGGACACACAATTTATTAGGGAGAGCTAGCGAGCGAGCGAGGGAGGGTAGATTTGTGCAAAGCATATATTTTATCACGTGCACATAACTCGCAAGGATTCCAGTTCATTTAAGGTCTATTTTCCCTCATTCCATCAACACTGCATAATTTTAATTGAATGAGTTTTAATATGAACTGAACTGAACATCACCCTCGCGCTCTTTATCTGTTTTTGTAGTTTTTTTTTTCTATGTGTCTACTCCTTGTTGACTGTGTGTTGCGTCGCGCAGCGCCGCCCGTCTGAAGTTGTTATTACACATCACACGTCGACGTCAAGGGTTGATAAAGTAACAGTAACAGCACTGCTTGACAGGTCCTTAATTTTTTATTCGTTGGCTGATATAATATCCTGTGTAACATCTTTGCGACTTAATTATGTCACTTTCTTTGGGAGAGGGTGGACTCTGAAATGAAAAATTCAGTTATGAGGAATTTCTATAATTTATTCGACACACCCCCTTCGCTTCGCCTTTGGCTAAAGACAGCATGATGTTGCTTTATTCAATGCAACTAAATACGCAATTCTTGGGTATGGTATAGTTACTTTTACCTTTTTTTCTATTTCAGGGGGTGAAAACTTACCCACCCACCGAAATAGATTTTAATCTTACATTTTTCTCTTATTTAATTCCCCAAACTGCAATTTTTTCGGAAATTTTAATCGCTAAGGGTGCGCATTGTGGGTGAGCTTCGATAAGAATATATCCTAGAGTGCGGTGTTAGAATTTTCTTTTATTTCATAGGAATATATTTATGTATTTAGGTACAGTTTCTATCAAATTAGTTGGTTGATGGATTGGACAGGTTTTTGTTTCATACTGAAACTGATGGATAAAAATTCAAGAAATGACACAAGAGGGTGTGACTCAGGGGGATGTGATGGCATGAAATGGAAATTTAGTTAGAAAAACGTATTTGTCTTTGGGATTATATGATGTGATTTAGTTATAAAGGGTGTGTGATGAAAGTGTGGCAAATAAATTGGATATTATAAATAAATAAGATACTGATCAGTTTTTTCAGAATTGTTCGTCCCGTTTTTATACTTATACTCAATTTAAATGACAAAAGTTAAGTGGCCGTTGTGTTAGAATGAAGAGGCACTATATAAGCGGTATTAAATGCGAACATTTCTTCAACCTTTGTTTAAAATTACGACCCCAAGTTTTCACCTTTTCGTTCGCCGAAGTATTGATTATTTTTGTACACCGATTGCAGAAATTTCCAGAGACACATGACATAGTCTCTTCTTTAAAAGTCCCTAAAGAAATGTTTATTCATTTGAATTGAGACAATAATTCCACTTAATGTCTCGCCCAAATTGAAAAAGTTTTTTGACCTTTTGCTTCACAGCAACAAAACAAATTCTGTCATAAAATAATCAAAAACAAGGACAACTTCTGTAGTGTGTTCCAATGTCAATGTTGCCTACCAGTGCGTCAGTCGTAGTTCTCTTGTCACCATAGACATGAGCCTTAAAATATCCCCAGAAAAAAACAATCTAGAGTCCACATATCACACGATCTAGGAGGGAATTATCCAGCCATCAACTACGGTAGGCCGTTCGGCTTCAATTTTTGCACCAGTTGTATTTTAAAAGGCTTATCGCTTATCTAGTACTTCCACAAAATTATGTAAGTAGTGAAGTAACAAAGAACCGGTGTTTGCCAAAAAAAATAGCAACAAAATCACCTATTACAAGGGTTTTTGGTAATAATACTGAAATATAACTGGAACCCGATTTCAAAATCAATATATTACGTCAGGTTTTTGAGACACAATCTTTACTTATTCGAAAAAAAAATTACATAAGGCTTTTTGAGGCCATTTAAATTAATGAAGTAGGTTTTTTAAATTAAATTAGTGATGATTTTCCAAATCTACAATCCCTTACTTCAATATTCCGTTTAAAGTTTTAAGCCTTCAATTATCCCATATAAACCTTAAAAGAATGCTCAAGCTTTTTTGCTAAAACGGTTATTAATATAAAAACGTGAATCCGTATTAGTCCAATTCATGTTGTTATTACAAATTCGTTGTGTTTAAATATAATAAAACAAAAAATATTCCTGAAAACTAGTATTTCGGAATCTGATCGCGCTGTAGCTAAAATAGAAGTTCGGATTTGGAATCAATACCAAAACTTTACTCTAAAACGAAATATTAAAAACCATAAATTGATTAAACTCAAGGCTTTTCGAAACTTCAAATAAAGTCGAATGATAAATCATCTCAAAAGGAATGAGAATTTGTGAAAACTAAGTGAAATATTAAAATGATTTAAACTGAATCTAGAAGATCAAGATTTGTGCTTTGAAAATTATCCTTAAATATTTTATTTCAAGACAACAAAATCCTTTGAAAAAGTATTGTTGGGTTTTGTGGAACGAAAAACTGACTTTTGTTGACTAGTTGTTTAGAAAACCATCTTAAACGTTTCGCTTAAGAAACTTCAATTATATTACTACCAAAAAACGTTTAAAAATATCTTTGGCTTTTAGAATATAATTTTAAATCATTTCTTCGCTGTCAAAAAACTCTGTGTTAAGGTTACAAATTCGAAGAAATTCAATCCATTTATTCACTTTTAATCCTTTTTTTATACAAAATAAAAACTTAATAAAAATGCCAAAAAATAAATATATCAATATATTTGGAGAATGAACAATGAAAATGACGCAAGGGAAATATTTGTTCAAACCAAGTTTATTTGCAATATTCGATAAAATATCGCCTGACATTTTTGTATTCTGAACTTTGTTGGTTCTAAAATGATCCCATTATATATAAATGTATCATAAATTCGTTTAATTAAATTAGGTGGCGCAACAGTCCGTTGAGAACTAGGGAATAATGACTTATAACTCTCAACCATTCCTTTGTGCGAAAAATGTCAGGGATGGAGAGGACCTACAGTTTTATGCCGAATCCGAACGGCTAATTTGAGAAAGCACTTTTCATGACAAGAATTACTCTTGGAGGACTTGTTATTTTCTGCAAGAGGCAGTACCCGTGAACAAAAACTTAGGTGGCACAGACAGGGATTGAACCCAAGACCTTTAGCATGATAGTCCTACGCACTAACCATCACACCACGAGTACTACTCATTTAATTAGCGAAGTAATTACTTAAAAAACTAACTTGTCCCAATCCATTAAAAAATCAAAAGTACTTTTATAGATAGCTTCGCTGTTCAACTCCTGCAACCTGCCATGGAATCTATGTAAAAAGCTG
The DNA here is from genome assembly GCA_951509635.1 of Eupeodes luniger. Taxonomy (NCBI): domain Eukaryota; kingdom Metazoa; phylum Arthropoda; class Insecta; order Diptera; family Syrphidae; genus Eupeodes; species Eupeodes luniger. The sequence goes on along the minus strand of OX608073.1, from coordinate 123,317,068 downwards.
CATATTTAATTTAATACAAAACAATTTAATATTAAATTGTTATTTAATTAAGCGTATAGCTCTGTAGATACTTCATACACATCTAGCTTTTATATCCTATTGCTGCTTTCACTCTCGATTTAATTTTTCAAAATCAACCCCCTTAGTCTAAAACAAACATACATACGTCAGCCTCAGACTCAAACATAGACGTCGCGCCGCGCCGACACACCTGTACTGTTAGAGTAATCAAAGTTTTTTTTGTTCAAATCGTTCCTCGTTGATAGAGCTTTAGGAAGAATAAAACATTAAATTTTCATCTCGCGTTTAATATTTCATTTTTCTTTTTCATTTTTTATGTAAACTAAAAATGTAGATTTTTATTTAATTTACCTATCCATTAAAAGCTTCAAGGCAAAAAGATTTAAATACAAAAAAAATTAACAAAATATCAGGATTAAAAGCTTATGAAATATTTAAGCCATAGAAACATTTCCACTTAGGTGAAAATAACACAGAGAAAAAAAACAAAATTCGAAAATACAAATAAAAAATGTTGTACGAGTATGAAATCGGTTTAATTATGAAAGCATCACGACACAACAACGACGACGCATGTCCTTATCAACTTTATAGTATTATTTTCCAAAGGATATTTTTGTGATGTCAGTACCTAGTCGGTAGGTACCATAAACCTACCTACATACTTACATATTTACATACATCTATATATGTAAATTCAAATACATAATTGGTTTTTGCCATATTGCTCAGCGTCGCCGGTCGTCGTCGTTGGCACTCTAAGAGCCTATGCATCCGGATAATTTGATTGAGTGTCCAGCAGACGAGAAGTAAATTTATTAAGTCTCTCAAACAAGTGCATACAACTGCTCCTCATTCACTCTTATAACATAAAATGTCCTTTAGGATTCAGGAAGAAGAAAATATACATAGGTACTATAGATATAAAGGATGTATATTGATCGGTTGTCTGTCTTTCTGTCGGTCGTGTCGGATGGAAGCCTTCAGTTGTCTAATGCGATTAAAAATATACCCGCACATAACTCATATACACTTTGGATATATGAAATGACTACTATATTAGCCCAATGTCATAAGCTGATGGCTTGAAAATTAACTTGAAATCAAGTCAGAGACACACAACAGGAGAAAAAGCTTACCATAGATATCTCAGAACCAGAATCAGAGACAGAAATAGATTTCAATTTCCTTTTCTTTTTGTTGTGCTTCTTCTTCTTCATCTTCATTATCACAAAAGAAAACTAAACAAGTAAAAAATAGGAAATTATTGTGGCTTTCTCTATAATAAAGCTACCATCACACACACACACTTTTATTCTGCTTTCTATATTTCATACAGCGTTGGCGGCAGCAAGAATCATAAATTTATTATTTCCGTTCGATAAAGTTATCCTTTGCACTTTATCTACAGGACATGTACATTGTACATGTACTGTACTACATACTTTTGTCAGACGGAGATCAAAATTGGAAAAAATAAAATCCTTTTATTGCTTATGGTGTCCTTCTGTCTTCTGGGTGTGGGAATGTGTTTGGAAGGACTTTTTCAGGGCCGTATTCACGGCAAGCTTGCAAATTTTTTGGGAATGCAATCATTATAAATCAATTATTGAATTCAACTTTAAGCTTGCATTCATTGATTTCACCTAAAGATTAATTTATTTATTTGCTACTAAAAGCTGGACTTATATCCATTTTTTTTATTATGTTTAGGCTTGAACCCGAAGGCCCACACTTAAGCTTTTCATGAACAAAAAACTTTTAAAAAAACTTAGAACGAGTTGTAGAGATTGTTTCTAAAAGAGGAAAGATTGATATGGAAGTCAAAAGTGGTATGCACGAAGGGAGCTATGCGCATCATTCTTGTGATAGGTTTAAAAGCTGGTGTAGAAAGAAATATCAGATATATCGCTACGTTTTTGGAGGGTTTGGAGATTAACAAGTTTTAAACAATCTAAATAAGGTGATAAGAATAGATTATTACCCCAAAGCAGACCGAGTAGTGCAAATCGAAGAAATATCATGGTGGTGGTTGTACAGATTAAAATCTTTGAGAGTGAAAGTTCTAAAGGGGAGATCAGACTTGACTAGCGTATTCAAGGTGAGGTCTAACAAAGGTGGTGTATAGGGATTTAGTGACAAAGATAAGGGTCCGAGAATTCTTTAGACCAATGTTTGATGAAACCAAGGGATCAGTTGGCCTTGTTTATAATATAGTCAAAATGGGAACAGACAAATTGAATGGTAACATCGTGCAGACTATAAGTCCGGGACGGAAGGTTTGATCGCTTTTAGCAACATTAAGTTCTAAGAAATTTTTGTCGCGCCGCCGTCAGAACCATTTTCGAGTAAGACAGAATCAGATAGAGTAGAAATTTATTATTTTTATGTCATCAGCATAAAAAGATATAGTTGAGTTATTAATGACATTAATAACGTCGTTGATAGTTAAGACAAATAACAAAGGACCAATGTGGCTCGCTTGATTAACTCATGAGTTTGCATAATTGGGATCGGAGATTGAGAATCTCAAAACAACTCTTTATCGGTGGATCTCTAGGTTAGAGCTATGAAATACAAAAGTCTGAAATATCAAGGGCTTTATGTTTAATATAAATAATCTGGTGACTAGTTTTATCAAAAGTTTTACTAAAGTCTGTAGTGATAACATCCACTTCATTTCCTTCCTTATATTTGTTAAGATTTTTGGAAACTAATCCAGTAAGATTGGTTATAGTGGATCTGCCTTTTAAGAAACTGTTGTTGTGAAAAAAATATGTCTGCAATGAAAATAGAAAGAGTCGTATACAATGCTTTGGAAAAGCTTGGGAATTAAAGATAGCTTGGCTATGGGCCTGATGTTCATATAACATCATTTTACGCTCCTTTTTTATGAACAGGAAAAATAAAGGAATCTTTTTAAAACTTTGTTAAGATAGCTTGAGAAATAAAAAGACGAAAAAGTGCTAAAAGGGGTTAACATGCGAAGATAGCACACTTTTTTAATAATATTGCAGCAAACCATACGGATCGGGAGAGAAATCATCTATAAGTTTTGTTTGTTTTTTTTTTGGCAACAATATCTTCACTTTCTTTCTCGCTTCTGAAGTTTTACAACAAATCTAATACATAACATAATTAAGAAGTCCACATTCACTTAAGTTTCCTATAAGTCCACAGAAAGATTTTGAACTTCTATATCCTACTTTTTCGGCTGAGTTCCACACAAAATTCAAGCTAATTGTTCTGTTTTTCGTTATAAATCGAAACTCTAAATGAAATTGTATGTAGTAGCCGTGCGTTGGACTGTCATGCGAGAGGTCTTGGGTTCGATCCCTGCCTGTGCCACCTAAGGTTTTTTTCACGGGTACTGCCTCTTGCGAGGAATTGACAAATTCTCCAAGAGTAATTCTTGTCATGAAAAAGTGCTTTCTCAAATAAGCCGTTCGGATTCGGCATATAAACTGTAGGTCCCCTCCATCCCTGCAATTACTCGCACACAGGAATGGTTGAGAGTTGTAAGTCACTAGGCCCTGGTTCTCTACGAACTGTTGCACCACCTAATTTATTTTATTTTTAAATGAAATTGATGATCTAATACAATTCTTAACACAAAACAGAGTAAATAAAATTGATATTAAGATATCAGATATCAGTCCTAAAGTTCCTCTAAAAAACTTTCCTATGTGCTTTTGAAATTAGATCCGTACAATCCTCAGCTTTTGGACTTGTTTTCTTTCTTCAATTTAATTTCATATTGTTGCCCATATGATGCAAACATTTGTAAAATATTTTGAATTCAATTTTAGCTTAAAGGGCCCCCTTTTAACTCAAAGGCCTTTCTACGCAGATCACTTTGGTAGTACTTTCAATCCGATCCTGGTACTTTATTGTAAGAAGTTTCTTTAAACAGTTTTATGTTATTTTATTGCATATGATTTCGTATTCCCCAGTGTAGTTTTTTTTTTTTTTGTGTTTCCTTTTCCTTTAATAGAAGTGAAAAGATGAAAGTGAATTGAAGATGTAAAGGATATGGCAGGATATACATACGTACACTGCCCCCCATTTTGTTTGCTTTCTTTCTAACCAAAAAAAAATACCGAATATATGTAAATATATATTCATAAAGTAATAACTTTGTTTTAAGTTTGATCTGAAAATGCGTAAAGTTTTCTTAAAGAAATATATTGTATTAACAATGAAAAAAAAATATTATAAGAAAACAAATCAGATAAAGGAGACCATTAGAACATATTGCCATTGTGCATAAGTGAACATGAATTTAATTTTGACAAAGTGGTATCGTATTTTTAAGAGAAAAAATTGAAGTTGATGTTAATAATGCATAAGAGGATGACGATATACATATATGATAATATAAACAAGAGGGTGTGTCTGACCCAGTTTTTAATGATTTATGGCTTCCTTTCGTCTGTGGGATTGAGATGAGTTGTTTAAAGCACATGTATAAAAATGATTGTTTAAAGAATTTTGTATCAATATTTTCAGTACTGGGAACACTTGTGCTGAACAATACAGATTTTTGGACTAGGAAAATCTTTTGGCAAATTTCTTTTTGTAAAATTCATTGTCAAAATCATTAATAAGCGAGCGTGTTTTATGTTGTCAAAATATACAAACCTAACTATCTGGAATCTGATGGTTATCACACACAGACTATAAAGGTTCTTCCAATAGAGACTTACGTAACTTGACAGTTGTAATCTATCTTTCATGTTAAAAATGAAAAAAATAAAGTTTATGGTCTGTAGAAAATTTGAATCCATAAGAATCCGGGCAGTCGATTTCACGTCAATCGCAAGATTCTCTCAAAGAGATGTGTCGTGAATAAGGAATGTATCTATTATAAATTTAACTGACCCAAGACTTGTAAGTAATCAACAATATAGATAGTGACATGTGCTCGTTGAATAAGCTCTGGAACATGAAATTAAAAAGCATCTTATTCATTTCGATAAAAGAGACTGGGTTGCGATCCACACTGACAAATTCCCAATCCTACCCGGTCTGTCGATATTTCTGAAAGTTTTACAAAATATCAATAACATTTTTCGTATAATAGATAAAAAAAGTTTGAAGGCAACATCTTTCTTTGTTTTTAAAATACTTGAATCGAAACCCATTTTTTATCAGCTTTTTGTTGTTTTTGTAAGTTTTCGTTTGTTTTTTTTAAGTTGGCAGTTGGAGTTTTCTAAAAAAAATAACTTACTTACTTAGTAAAAAAATAACTACAAATAAAAAAATAATGTTTTGCATACCTATGATTTTTTGATTTCCATATCCATTTTTGTTTCGGACATATTTAAATTGAAAACCATCTTTCGAGATTATTATCTGTAAAGCAAAATTTGTTTAAAGCCGATATCTTTACTGGTTCTTGAGATATATCTGAAGAAAAAAGGTATCCAGAACGTACGAACGTATGTATGTACATACATACACACGCACACATAGATATCTCTCTTAAAATAGGTGCATTTAACGTCGTAAAATGTAAAAAATTTTACCGATTGTCAACGCTATCGTAAATACATTTTTTCTTATGTAAATTAAAAAATAAAAAGCGCTTAATGAAAAAACCTGTGTAGTGCAATCTAGATAATTTGTCGCTGATGGCAACTCTCCTAGTTTCTTATAAATTCCGTTGTTAAAGTAGCCAGCTGAACTCGTCCATAATATAGTATCATGATGCACTCTTATGGCATTTTCACCTCCCCGAACTTCAATAGAATAAATTCCATAGCAAATAAATTTCTTAAGTAGCTACACTTATGGCTTCACATCTGCCATATAAATTATTTCCAAGCTGTCTTAAAATTATTTTAAACATCTTACTAAAAGACATTACTATACACATTGACTCGTCCTTCTTTCATTCATATATCTCAGACTTTATGTGGTGTAAAATTCTTGACTTACAACTCCGTTATTATTTTATTGCTATACACAATTCTGCGAACTGCAAAATTGCAATTTCACTTGTAACAATATAAATTAAAAATACAAAAAGGACTCGACATACATGTTATACCTTCCTATATAGGCAATTAGAGCGTGACAGCATATAACATCATGAACCTCCATTTCAATTGTCTGTGATGTCCTTTATTGAACAAAAAAAAAGGATACATGACATCACTTTTGTTTATATCTGATACCTATATGCACTCCCATATAAATACTTTCACCTTTTGTCAACCTAATCGAATTGAAGATGAAAGGATATTGCAAAAAATTATCGTCATCGTCGTCGTGTGTCGTCACATTTGATATCTGATTCTTCCTTAAGGACATACTCGCATGTGCACCAAAGACAAAAACTAAGAATAAGGAGCAATAGAAGCATATTTTTGAAAAAGGGATAAGCAACAAGATGCCAAAAGGATTCGATTTGCACTGTAATTAATATGTCATCTTCATTGATGTGTCGCAGATAAAATTCAAGATTTATAATAAACAATACACGGCAAAGGATTCTCATTCTGATACTGGTCCATTTTCGCTTCACTGAACTTTTGTATATAATTATGTTTAGAAAAACTTGATCCAAAGTATGTTCTTTTTGTCCTGATGATTGACAGATGTACGAGTACATATTTTGAAAATTCACGTTTTTAACTAAAAATTTAATGTAAAAATCTTTTATCGATTTAGAATTAGACCAGCCGCTGTAAGGACTCATTTGCATATCAGGATACACGAGTGCAATAACATTTGGATTCTTCTCTCGCAAAACAAGTACCGAATTGTCCTGCAGCTACATGCAATGCATGCTGTGTGCGATAATCCTAATAGAAATCAGTCCAAAAATGTTCGTCCTGGTGTTTATAACGATCAACGACTGGACGTATGAACATTATGGAAACAATGAGGGAGGGTGAGTGAATCTGATGTCCAGCATAATAATGCCCCGGAGCATCTACGGGGCGGCCAGGCACAGCGTATAACTTCATCTCTATAGATGAACAACAGGATAAAGGATAGCACATCATTTCGAATAATGCAAAATCTGATTTCTTCTTTTCACTTTCATTCCCTGACACTGCGTCGCGTCGCTCCGCCACCAGTCGGCCGTTGCGCTGACTAGAATAAAGATAAAAGTCCTGTTCGCTGTTCCTGTTAAGGCGGTTCATGTGTGTAGCAATTTTCAAATGCGCACCCTATTTAATTACTGTTTTTCCCTTAGAATCCTTGATGGCGCTGTGATGATGATGGTGATGATGATGAGTACCGTCAGTGACGTGACGTCGTCGTGAGATGCAATTTACGAGGGGTTGCCTTTTTTTTCGTCCTTATTGTTGTATTCACTCTCGCTCTCCAGAGAGAGGCTTGCACACGATTTACAATTGAGGGGTGTGGATAATATTTCATCGTAAAATAGGAGAAAGAAATTTCACTTTTTCTTAAGGAAACCCTATTCTTAATGTTTTTTTTTTGCAAAATTATTAAGATTTGAGGAATTTTTTAAGATATTTTTAACCAAGACTGCAAAAAGGTGATGTCCCTTTTTCATTTTCTTTCTGTGGTTACCTAAGTTGGGAGTTTTTAAGGTCGATGTGGACCTTTTGTCAGTTTTGAAATAATTATTAGATTTGATTTTTTTAACTTGAGATTGCGAAAAATAGTATTCTTTTTTGTGTTATGGGAATATTTTGTACATATAAATTTTTTCCTTCATATTTCCAATGAAGTGATCATAAATTTATGATGGAAAAAACTGCAGTTGCGATGGCATATTTTTTTAATAAAATTATTTTAATGACTATTTTGTTCATTTTCTTCGTTATTACTTATTTTTCTATGAAAAAAAGGTCATAAACAGATGAAAATGTCAAGAAATGTTTAGGTAATAGATACTTTTTACATTTTGATTGAGTTTTGAGAAAGAAGATGCGATAACAAAAAATAATAATAATAATAATAATGATCCTGTCAGTCAAAACGTTAAAAATTGTTAAGTTATGTTATGGGATGTTGCCTCTTTTTTGCATTTTAATATAAGGAATTGTAAAAGTTGATACAGTTACAATTTTTCTAAGGAATCGTTACGAAGGATGTTAAAAAGACCGCCAAATTTTTATATTTCATGAAGGACAAATTTCAATTGAATTGAATAGTACCATCAATACTACTTACGGCTTTTAAAGTTTCGATCATTGTTTTTTTTTTCAATTGGAATACTACATCGTTCTACATCATGTGCATGCAGTTTTCAATTTCGGCCGGGTGCATTCAACAAGCCTCTCCATTTATTCCGATCGCGAGCCGGTGCCATCCAATTGCGTACACAGCCTTCGGGCGACCTGATCTACGCGATCTCTCCAGCGTAATCATGGTCTGCCATGATCCTTTGTATAACAAAGGATTTTCCGAGCTGGTTCTCTTCGCTCATGAGAGCTAGGTGTCCGGCAGCCTACCGAAGTGTACTGAGTACTGTACTTAGAGGTCGGAGTTCCTTTTACTAAGCACAGAAGTCTCGGATCCATGTTGGTATTGGTAGAACCATCGTCCACTGCAACAGCAGCTTAGAAGTTATGGTAAGGTTTCTGTCTGGATTTAAAAAGCTTTGATATGTAGGCTTTGAGCAATTGCCCGCGTATTTCTTCTTCTATGTTGTTATTGGTATTTAAAGGATTGCACTACTTCAAATTCATTCTCCACTAACTTTTACTTGGATGTGGATGCAGGAATCGTGTACAACTTGTGCGGTTCTACCAATGATGTTGATGTCGTCTAAGCCAGGTCCATCTGGCTGGACCTTCTTGTTGGCGCCAGGTTGAAAAGGAGGTAGGCTAAACATCCCCTTGTCGGAGTGTCGAATTCTCAAATGGCATTGTACACGTGTAGTTAAAACCTGGCTTTGCTATCGTAGACGGCCTTAAAGTCTATAAATAGATGATAAGTTGGAATATTGAAAATCTGATCGGTTGTTGATTTGTCTGGGATGAAGCCGCACTGTTATTGTCCGATGTAAGTTTTAGCGTATATGAGGCTTACTGTTCTTATAGGATAGAGAAGAGTATCTTATAGTTGCTGCTGCACCTTGCTTGTGACATCTCCTTTCTTTTGTATGGGGTAGATGATATAAGGACTGGTGAAAATTTAAGGGCCGATGTTGAATACAACACAAATTATTTAGGAAACTATCATTTCTTTTTATTATGATACAATTTTAAGGGTTAAATTATGTATGGAACAAAATAACGGCCAAATGGCCGCCGTGAAATCGGTGGCACACCTCCATCCGATATGGTCCAAATTTTCGATGACGCTAAGGCATAAAGTTGTTAATGTGTTGAATTATCTCATCCTTTAGTTCTTGAATTGTTGCTGGCTAATCAACGTAAACCTTTTCCAACGGTGTCAAATCACATGATCTTGGCGGCCAATTGACATCGCCACCAAATAACACGCACCAAACATTTACCCCTTGTGGGTGGATTATCGTTCGCCCAAAGCAGAAATTCTGCTTATTCACGAATCCATAGGTCAAAATGTGCCTCTTCATTGAAAATGATTTTTTTCAAAAATTTATCATCCAGTATTGCCATTTCTTGCCACCATTCTATTGATGACGCTTGAAGTGGTCAAGAGGCTTTAGTTCTTGAATCAATTGCACCTTTTAAGCGTGTAAATGCAAGTCTGCATGAATATTGTTCATCAACGACGAGCGTGAGAGGTGAAATTGTTGGGTACGACGACGAGTTGACGTGGACGGCTCTTCAGCCACACTATCTCAAACATCAGCAATATTTTCTCTAGTACGAGTTGTACGAGCATGTGTTGGTCACATCTCCTAAAAATCCGATTTGCTCAAATTTCTTCACAATTTTCCCGATTGTACGCACATTTGGACGATTAAATTGACCAAAATAATTACGAAGTGCACGGTATGCATTTTAATTTGAACGCCCATTTTTAACTTCCCATAGGAAGTTATTGTAATGGGTCCGATTTGTCAAATTGAACATTTTGACATTTCTCGACGTTTCAAGGTCCCTAGAGTCGAAATAAAAGATTTTTAGAAAGATGTCTGTGCATGCGTGTGTACGTACGTCCGTACGTCCGTACGTTCGCGACGTTTTTTTCGTTGTCCATAGCTCAAGAACCAGAAGAGATATCGACTTCAAATAAATTTTGTTATGCAGACAATAAGGCAGAAAGATGCAGAAAGGGCTCTCAAGAAAATTGCGTGGGTGGTTTTTTTACCATAGCAGTTTAAAAAAAAGGTGAAAATTTTGGTTAACCCTAAATATCTCATGAACCATCGACGCTAGAGACTTGAATTAAATTTTATATTGTATATTGCAACGTGATACAAAACAAGTATATTTTTGGAAAAAAATGCAATTAACGGTTTTTTTTATAAATCAAAAAAACTGAACAAAAAATTTGTCACCTCGAAAATTTTACGACTAAAATACGAATTCATCTCTAAAACAATTTTGTGCAACGAAGAATAATGTTTTTGACATCTGATAAAATTTTGAGAAAAATCTAATTGACAGTTTTTTTACAAAAAATAAAAACCTAAAAAAAAAATTAATAAAAGTTGGTAAAAATTGATTTTTGACTCAAATATCTTTTCAAAACATTGGAGATGATGGCTTCTAACTAATTTTAACTTATAAAAAATATTGTTTTTAACATTAGAGCAAATTTTGAAAAAATTCGAATTGACAGTTTTTTTACAAAAAATAAAAACCTAAAAAAAATGTATAAAAGTTGGTAAAAATTGTTTTTCGACGTAAATATCTTTTCAAAACTTTGAGACATTGGCTACAAACTAATTTTATCTTATAAGAAATATTGTTTTCAACATTCGATAAAATTTTGAGAAAAATCGAATTGACATTTTTTTTACAAAAAATAAAAACCTAAAAAAAAACAATACTAAAACTTGGTAAAAATTTACTTTCGACTCAAATAGCTTTTCAAAAATTAAAAATATTGGCTTCAAACTTATTTTATTTCACAGAAAATATTGTTTTCGATATTCAGTATTTGTTTTTGTAAAAATCCAACTGTCCGTTTTTTTCATACAAAATAAAATCTAAAAAAAAAATAGTACTCAAATTTGGTAAAAATTGATACATATAGACAAACTTTTAAGAAAGACAAATCGACAGACCGGATGGGAAGTTATCAGTGTGGGTCGCATCCCAGCCTCTTTTTAAAATAAGCCTGAATAACTTTAACGCATTGAATAAGTCCGAAATTGAGAAATGTCAAACGAAATGCAGAAAAAAACTTGACGTTTAGATGTGGTTTACATTCAACATCGGCCCTTAAAATTTAATCTAATGATCTTCATAGTCAAACAGGTAGTGAATTGATTTGCACAAGAATTCAAAAATTAACTAATAACTTCTTAATGAACTGTGATATTTCTGACAACCCTTTGGTAAAGCAATTAAATATATAAAAATGTATTTATTTATTTTTGTTATTAATTACTTATTTATTTATTTATATTTATTAAGCATTTTTTATTGTTTATTACTTATTACTTACTATTTATTGTTTATTATTTATTATTATTGTTAATTGTTTAATATTTTTTATTTATTATTTATTGTTGTTATTTATTAGTTGTTATTTATTATTTACTATTTATTATTTGTTAATTATTTATTTACTAATTAGTTAATTTCTGTATTATTTATTTTTTTATTTAATTGTTAAATAATTTCCTTATTTATTTCTTTATTTACTATTTATCGGATTGTTATATATTTATTTTATTTCCTTATCTGTTTATTTATATTCTTTCAATTTGAATGTACCTATTTTATTACTTTACGTGTCTTATGAGTTTTTAAATTCAATCTATTTCTTAATCGAAATGTTTGTTGTACTTAAATGAAGGGTTTTTTCATATTTTCTTTAAAATTGTAATTATAATGAATTTGTAATTATAATGTTGTAAAAATAACATATTCAGTAGAAAAATATATTTTTAATATCAAATCTTTGTGTGAACTGAACGGTATCAAACCAAATACTATTTTAAGAAAGAAATAAGATATCAAGACAAGTTAATGTATTGACGTACCCATTCATCAAGATCTAGAAATGGGCATCATCGCTGAAGACGACCTTTTGATAAGAGTCGAGTTTTTATGATCAACACAAAATCGATTCTTGCCACGAAAAGGAGCGATGTTTGGCTGACGTATAGAGTGTTTGTGTGAACACTACAAATGTAGCTTGATATCACATTTTGATTTTTCGACAAATATTAAAATATATAGGTTTGAGTGAAGCCACTGTCTGTGGAATATTTTGAGAACTATTTAATATGTAAGTTGACTATTTTTGCATATTTTTTAATAAAATAGCATTTAATGTTACTTGATAAAAATGTGAAGGTGATATAATCAAAAAGTATAAAAAGTCATTCTTATTTCACTGAAATATCGATGGCCTAATTTCACTTGAAAACTTGACCCAAATTTACAATGTTCGTATTCAATTCCTTCAGAAAATCAATTAAACTTTTTTCTTTGCCAAAATAAAATGTTGGCTTATTGGATTTTTTTTTTCTCCGAAAAAGACTTCCATTAAGATTTTAAACACATAAGAAACACATGGCTTTTTAATTTTTTCATATAAACTACCAAATATACTCATTCTAAAAATATTGCTGATTTATTTCTTAAAATATCTTTTTTTTGGCTAATAATGTATATTTATTTTACCTCCGATGTATACTTCCACCTGAAATGCTTTTAAAAATAAATCAATTATTATTTTCTCTTCTTGCTAAATTTTGTCTATTTTCTTTTCATTCTGACTGATGGACTTACGAAATCGACCAAGTTATTGCTTTTGTATGGAAATAAAAATGTGTTTTTTTTACAAAATTTGATATGACCTACGAATAATTCAGTTTAGGTCCGAAATGAGAAAATAACTAGAATTGAAAAAAATAATGCCATATATCACCGGTGGAACAGCTAATTGTGTTTAAACATAATTAACCAACAAAACTTGTGTAACTATGTACAAAACTTAAATTTCCTATATGCCTACTGAATCTTAATATCTTATTATATCCACAAAATAAGCCGACCGTCTTTATGGTTCAAGCATCCAGCATCCAAAAATGTGCTTAGGAGTCGAGTTGGTATAATTAAATTTTCATATCTAATAAAAAAACTGAAAGAAAACAAAGGAAAAAAACATTAATTTAAATTTTTGTATTATATCTGAGCTTTTTTATCTGAATCTTTTGTTGGAAAAGTAATTTCACTTTGTTTTATTTTTTTTTTTTTTCATTTTTATTTCTTCGTCACGAAAATGTGCAATAAGTTGAGGTACTTATAACATCATTTGAAATACACACAATACAAATAAGTTGAATCTAAGAATATATGTATATATTCCAATTGAAAACAAAACAAACAAAAAATAAAACTAATTTAATTTTGCAGATCAATTGTCTGATTTGCAAACACTCTACATTATGAGTCAAAAGTATTTTGACAACTTTTCTTTAAATTCTTAAAATGAACATTTATTGATATTAAGAAAAATAATAAATTTACAAAATTACCTTGTGTAAGAGTTTAGAGACCACAAAGGATATTGGCAATTTTTAAATATTCTAAGAATACTTGTATCTGCCCATGTCATGGAAACGCTGATCAATGTTCAGCTTAAAACATATCTTAAAGAACGAAAGCTTCTTAATGACCGACATAACGGCTTTCGCGGCGATAAGTCCACTAGAGATCTCATTTTTCAACTCACCGAACAGTGGAGCAAATCTTTACATCGTTTTGGAGTAAGTAAGATTATTGCACTTGATATTTCATAGGGTTTTGCCCTCTTATCGAAAATGCGTGCCTTTGGTTCAGATGACACCCTCCTTCGTTGGATTTGAAATCACTTTTCTGACAGTTTAATGCAAGAAGTATTAGATGGTTCTAAGTCTGAGGTCCATGGTGTGACCCAGGGCTCCGTTTTGTCTCCAACACTCTTTTTTATTTTTATCAATGATCTCCTGCCTGCAACTTCTAATCCAATACATTCTTTCGCTGACGATAGACTCTGAGTTTTTCATATTCTTTTTCAGACTAACATCCTTCTTCTTTGGATGTGGAACTGCAACGACAAAATATGATAAGCTCATTAAATTCTAACATAAGCAGTATTGTACCATGTGAAGTAAAAAACCGCTTGGAATTCGATGTAATCTCCTATCGTCAAAGCGAGATATGCCCTCGTTGCCATTATCCATGGATGGGACTTGTATCAAAAGGACTGAACATCTTGATATTCTCGGTATGTGTGTCGCAAACCACCTCTTGTACTCGCAGAACGATCATATACTCGATTTCGCCAAAAATGCCCCAAGTTTTCTAAGGCATTGCAAGAAATTAATATCCCCTAGAGTGTGCGCTTATTATTACAAAAATATCTCACAAAAAGTTGATTTCAAATAATGCCTCAAATTAAAGTTCATAAAAGTTTGCATAATCATAAAATTGTCAATTTAAATGGTGTATATTCACTTTTATACAAGACTGTACCAAATTACAACCATTGTATGTAAAGAAGTTAAAAAGAGTCTCGTGCCAGCCAAGTCATTGAAAGGTAGACGCAAACAACAACAGAAAAAACCTGAGAGATTTTCCGCAGTGATTTGTCTTGGAAGACTTGGATCCATTTGGCTTACAACAACAAAAACATAAAACAGCATTTTTTTCTCGAATCTGATGGAGCTTCGTTTTCATTTCAATTGAGTTTCATTTTTCATCTTGATTTTTTTTAAGACCAAAAGTAGGTATTACTAGAAGATGACAAATAGAGATTTTCGTAATTTGTCTTAAGTTAAATGGGGATACCTATATCTTGTACGTATCTGATTACGATATTTTATTTTTTGTTTTTGTAGGTAGAAGAAAAAGAGTTAATTTGTTTTAATCTAGCTTGTGGAAGTTGGAGGGGACAAACGGTCGACCGACGGCTGTGCGGTGGAGTTTGATGAAAATGTATACAGAAAACAAAATCAAATTCAGCAGTTTGAGAATTTTAATGGGTATGAAGAGGATTTTGGGTATTTTTATTGGTTTCTAATAATTTTTAATGGTTTTTTATACGAATAATGACGATGCTATTCTTGAGTTATATTTTTGTTCAATAGTCTCATGAAACTGTTTGATCATCATCAGTAAGTGAGGTTTTGTTTGAAAATAAATTGAGTCAGGAGTGAATAGAAAGCACTTGATCAAATTATTATAATAATGGGCACCTCACTTCGAAAATGTTTGTATGAATATCTAAACTATCATCAGTGTTACTTGAAAATCTATTTGTTCCTATAACTAAAGAAAATATAATTATAGACTCATTATTGACCGATTTAGTATGCTTAGACTTGAACAAATTTTTGTGATCAAAGGTAATGACTTATTTTTTTTGCTCAGAAACACATTTTTAAAACGAAAGATTGATTCGACTGAATTCTATATGTTTTTTTGACAAAATGATTTATTTAATATTTTCTGAATTATAAATATTATTTTGAAATTGCAATTTTCACTAGAACTAAGTGAACTGAAACCAAACTCAATATGCACTCCAATATATCAATGTGACAATGTGCACTTAGGCGCATGAGCATGTTTCTTATTAACTTTTTATTTTAAGTTATTGTAATGGGCCCAATTTGTCAAATTGAAAATGTTAACATTTCTTAGCGTTTCAAGTTCCCGAAAACTGAGCAGTGCAATTAAAAAAATATATTGATTTAAAAATAAAAAGACGTTAAATCTTATATATTTAGAAGCAAAGGTTTGCATGTTTATTTTAAATGATTTGTATATGAAATGTAATTTATTCATTTGTTTGAACATTCTTCATTAACAAAACGGATGCGAAATTTAATAGAGCAAATTTATAGCAGTGATTGTTTATCTGTGTAAAGTTTAATTTAAACAACGGATTAAAAAGTTCAATTCAATTTCTAGAAAGCTAGTTGTTGCTACAAATTCGGTGGCAACCAAGACCCTTTTGACAACGAGCACGAATCAAACAAATTGGTTCAATTATGCTGGTTTCAAAACCTTTATTAAGAAAAATTCAAGTTAGCTACATAAATAAATTATTGTGCATTTTCAAACTTACTTAGTCTTTTTTTTATATAGGTATATATGATATACAATTAAGTTAAATTATGTACATAAGTTAGGGTTAAATATACTTTCACCTCGTGGCGAGTCGGGTTAAGGTTAAAAGCAAAAAACCAAAAAGAAGGAAAAGGAAATTCTAAGATGGTAGTTCTGACGTTTATGTTGGTGTGGCAAGTAGCTCCTCTCAACAGTCAATTTGCGAAACTACTTTTGGGTTGCGTCAGCATTAACACTCCCCCTTGGTAGTTCCGCTTGTGGACTGGTGTCTTCTGGAGCTATGACATCAAGGACCGCCAGTTTGACTGCGGGTCGTTCGTAGACCCCGCTCTGAGTTTGTATTATGGCACTTCTTACTTGTTCATCCTTTGATAATTTTACTTTGACTATTCGCCCTTTAGGCCAACTGTTCCGGGGACTAAGTGGATCAACGACCAGTACAGTCGCCAACCTCTAAGGGTTTCGTGGGTGTGAACCATTTAGTGCGTCGGGTAAGCGTAGGCAAGTATTCTGCTACCCAGCGCTTCCAGAAGCGGTCCGCAAACTGCTGTGAGATAAGCCAATTTTTTCGATGTAATATGACGTCATCTTTGAAATCAACTAATGGTTTTGAGCCACAAGCCGATCCCAGTAAAAAATGATTAGGCGTGAGAGCTTCCGGATTCTCGAGGTTTATTGGAATATATGTTAAAGGCCGTGAGTTGAGAATGTTTTCTGCTTCTATGAGCATACTTCGCAGCAGTTCATCATTTGGATTTCGTGTTGGCAGATTAGCGTAAAGAACGTTTTTAATTGAGCGTACTAAACGTTCCCAGCTACCTCCCATGTGTGGAGAAGCCGGGTGGTGTGAATTTCCATTCCGTGTTTGTTGTAGTGAAAGTCTCAACTAATCTGTCGTTCTGGATAGAAGCAGCCGCTTCTCGTAACTCCCGCTCCGCGCCATGGAAATTGGTCCAATTGTCACTATGAAACTCAATGGGAGTGCCTCTTCTGGCTATGAAGTTTCGAAGACAGAGAATACATGAGTCGGTCGTCAGAGTATGAGCAACCTCAATATGGACGGCTCTTATGGTAAGGCAGGTTAGGAGGACTCCCCAACGCTTCTCGATTCTTCGACCTACACTGACTGTTATTGGGCCAAAGTAGTCAACCCCGACGTACGAAAATGGTCGACAGAATGAGGCAAGTCGTGCAGGAGGTAGAGGTGCCATTATAGGTGGACGTGGACGGGCTTTATTGTTTTTACATTCTTGACACAATTTTTTTCTGGCTTTAAGGGCAGATCTCATATGAGAGATGTAAAACCTTTGACGTAGTACGTTGACAACGGTTTCATCATTTTGGTGTTTATAGCGGCAGTGTACGTCATCAATAATAAGTGATGTAATTCTGTTCCATCTTGGAAGAATAATTGGTTGCCTTACATCTTCGGCGGTTCCTTCCGCCAAACGGATTCTTCCATTAGCTCGAACTATACCATTTTCGTCTAGGAATGGGTTCAAGTTAAGGATGGGACTGCTTTTCTGGATACCACGGTTCATTTTTAGGTCAGCTATCTCTTCCCCATAAGCGCTGTTTTGTGACTCTCTCAGCAAGTTTTTTTCTGCAGTCTGTAATTCCTCGCGCGAGAAAGGCCCATTCACCTTTGGTAGTTTGATCCTCTTTGTGCTCGTATTATGAATAAATCGATGGACGTATGCTGTACTCCTAAGAAGCTTTTTCCATGTGGATGATTCTTCGGACCGGTATATGCTTTCTTGACCGGAAGTATGAATACCTAGGAAATTCGTTTTTAACTCTTCAATTGTTGAACCCGTGACTTTTTCTTTAGGCCATTTATCTGGGGAGTGCTTCAGAAACTTTGGGCCATTAAACCACCTGCTTGTGGGTTTGAGGTCTGGAGGTTTCTGCCATTTAGTCGCTTCGTTGGCTACATTCATATTAGTAGGGGTCCAATTCCATTCGTCGATTTCGCTGAGGTCCAAAATTTCGCTGACGCGGAATGCTACAAATTGACGATACCTCCGATGGTCAGATCGAAGCCAACACAGCACAGTTTTGGAGTCCGACCAGAAAAAGCGCCGAGTGAAGCAAATCTCATGTGATTCGGCGATAAATTTCGCATATCGCGCACCAAGAAGGGCTGCCTGTAATTCGAGGCGTGGAATTGATAGCGACTTAAGAGGTGCTACTCGCGTTTTTGCACCTATAAGGCTAGTCTCTATTTGTTCGTTGTTGTAGTTTCGGATGTAAGCAACAGCAGCATACCCATTTTCGCTGGCATCAACAAAAATATGTAGCTGGGTTTCGGAGCCCCAGGACAACGCAACATTTGAACATACTCCACTTCATGTAGGTGCTTAGTCCACTTAATCCATTTTGTGTATTCTTCATCCTTGATTTTATCATCCCATTCAATTTTCGAGCGCCAAACATCTTGAAGCAAGATTTTAATAAACATTAAGAAACAAGCTATGAGTCCCAACGGGTCAAAAATTGTCATCATTACTCTGAGGACTTCGCGTTTAGTAGGACGTCGTGACTTGAAGAGAACTTCCCTTTGAATTGGGTTAGAAGTAAGCTTGAAAGTAAGACAGTCTAGAGATGTGCACCACCACATACCAAGCACCTTTTCTGTCCCGAGTTCAGGGTTGACATTCATGTCGACCTGCTCTGTTGGTTCAGACTCCAGCACTTTCAGAACCTTAGACGAATTGGAAACCCAATTTCGGATGTAAAACCCACCGTGCTTATGAATATGTCGGATCTCTTGAGCTAATTTGACTGCCTCCTTCTCGGTCGCTATGCTGTCCATCAAGTCGTCTACATAGTGGTTCTCCTTGATGGCCTGTACAGCTCTTGGATATTCGGCTGCAAACTGTTACGCGTTAGTGTTTTTGACGTAATGCGCTGTACACGGAGAACAGGTCGCCCCATAAAAGTCATCACCGTCATAACATATAGGTATCGGGTCTTCCATCTTCGTTGCAGCCCCACAAGAATCTCTGATAATGTTGGTCCTCTTCTCGGATTTTGACTTGATGGAACATTTCCTTGATGTCCCCGCAAATAGCGATCTTGTGCTGTCTGAACTTAAAGATAACTGAAGTTAAAGGCGTAAGTTGGTCGGGCCCTTTAAGAAGTACTGAATTAAGTGAAGTTCCGCGGACCTTGGCTGCGGCATCCCAAACCATTCTAATCTTTCCGGGTTTATTGGGATTTTCTACGGGAAAAATAGGTAAGTACCAGGACCGACTTTGGTTTTCTAAAATCTCTTGAGCTGTTAACCTTCGAGCATATCCCTTTAAAACATATTCTTTAACTTTGCTATCTAACAATTTGGCTAGATTTGGGCTACGCTGCATACGTTTTTGAAGGCACTCCAGTCGTTGCCTGGCCATAGGGTAACTATCTGGTAGCTGCACGTCATCAAATCTCCAGAGGAGTGTCGTTTCGTACCTTCCATCTTTGCGGACCGTATGGGTATTTAGTTGCTCTAAGGCTCGAGCATCATCTTGTGACATCATGGTGTTGTGTGACTCTGAAGTTCCAAGGTTATCATCACAGATTACTAGTCGATGGAGATCTATGTCGTTACAGTCACAAATATGAAAGCTGTGAGCTTTACTGTGACTTTCAACTTCATCAACGCAACTTCCGTGAACCACCCAACCAAGGCGAGTTTTGGTCGCGAGGGGCTCATTCCAAGCTCCTTCTTTCGACTTAAGTGGATGTCCAAGTTGAGCATTGTTAACGCCAATTAGTAGTCGAGGAATTGCTTTATTATAGGACTCAAAGGAAAGACCTTTTAAGTGTTCAAACTTCATTTGGAGTTCGTCTTGATTGATGGTTTGAGCTGGTAACGCGAGCTTCTGCACAGTGTGAACATTAGAGAGCTGGAATTTTTCTGCATTCTCTTTTGTGCTAGATATATGCAAATTAATCAGTTCGGACCGACTTTCCAAACGCGAGGTGTTTCCCGTCCACTTCAAACATAACGGTCTTTTCTCTCCCCGTACGTTGAGCTGTTTCAAAACTTCTTCATCTAACAGGGTTACGGACGACCCATCATCCAGAAAGGCATACACTTTTATTTTAACTCCTTTGCCATAAAGGAAAACTGGTATGACTCGAAAAAGGATGGAGTCTGTTTTGTAGCCCGGGGAATCGGAACGGTGTTTAGAATGAACTCCTACTGTGCCAGAATGATGGGTTTCAGTGTGTGTTTGATCGTTATGGAGAAGCTGATGGTGTTTTAGGGCGCAGTTATTTTTTCCACAAATAGCATCTGACCTACATCTATAGTTCAAATGTCTTTTTAGACATTTGCTGCATAATTGATGCTTCCTCACTTCTGCCCATCGGGCTGTGCGATTGAGCTGTAGGAACTGCTTACAGACTGCTACCGAATCACAGTTGTCACTACAAATACAGCACTTGTTTTCTGACTTAGCAAGTTGTTGTTCACTGTGTTTATAATGAGCGTTTACGATACCCTTATTTTTCCAAGCTTTGTTTCGTAATTTCTTTTCCTCAGAAGATGAAGAAGGAGCTGAAACAAGAACTCCATTGGCAGCTTCAGCCATAGTGTACATCCACATACTGAAATCGGCGAGTGTACATGTTGGTAACGATTGCTTATGGATTGCCCAGTTGAGACGCAAAGTTGGAGGAAGCTTACCGACTAGTTCTTGGAGCAGCATAGGGTAGTTGAGATTATTGAAGATACCGGAAACCTCAAATGTAGCACACAAGTTCTGCACTGCTATGGCAAAGGTAACGATAGTCTCAAGTTTATCTGCTTTTGGAGAGGGCGTAGCACTTATAGTTCTAATCAGCGTGTTGATAATGAGCTCCGGTCTCCCATACAACATTCTTAAAGTTTCAATTACCCGCCCCACACAGTTTGGTTGTATTATCAGGCTTTTCACTGCTTCTAATGCATCACCTTTTAGAGCTCTATGCAAGCGTAAAAGGTTCTCTTCATTACTGAAACCACCTAGTTCTGTGCTCCGAGTGAAACTTGCTATGAAGAGTGGCCATTTCGAGGGATTTCCATCGAAAACTGGCAAGTCTCGTATTAAATGGCGCGCTGCTAAATGATTTTTTGTTAAAAAAATATTTGAGGGCGTTTGTGGTTGGACATTGTGAAATAATGGCAGATGTTGAGAAGAATATGCATTTGGCTGTTGTTGTTCTTCATTTAATTGTGGCGGCATCAAGAAATTTACTGTTGTTGGATTCTCGTTAGATGGTGGCACGAACGGGGACTGTTTCGTTAGATTTGGTTTCGCAGCATCACTCTGTGAGTTAGCAAATACATTGACGTTTGGTAGCCCCGTTGAATAAATTGGTTCTCCAGCACCCATACACCACGTTGTATTAATGCGTGAAGAACTGGTGGTGGGCATCAAACCAGGGGTATGAGTTTCAACATTGGTCGTGGAGTGCGAGTAATTCTTTTTAGGTCCGAGTATGTCCGCAACCCATTTATCTGTGTTTTCCCTGGCAGCCTTTATATTTTGTAACGTGTGGGCAGCATCCTCATCTTCCTCTGAAGAATAAGCAGCCTGACTCATGATGCTATATTTTTTCTTTAGGTAGTCGGCTTCCCTTTCTTTTCTCATTCTGAGCTCCTCGTTATCAAGATCTTCCCTCAGCTGCCTTTCTTCCTCTATTTTCTGCAGTTCTATTTGAAGCTTATTCGAAGCGAACTTGGATGACCTTGAACTGGTTGAACTTTTGGATCTTGGAATGGTGGAAAGCAAAATGTTTTCGTTTCTATGTAGAGGTGTATGAGTTGTGTTAGGTTTAGAATGTAGAGCTGAAAATTGAAGTGGGTTATCTTTAAAATTTAGTGGATTGGACATAAGCATCGTGGAATGTTGTGAATGATTTGGCAAACCGAAAAAACTTTGATATGCTGTGGTGGCAAGGGGATATGACTGAGTGGAGTTCGCAATTGGAACTATGGGAACAAGATGTCTACACATAGCGTGCTATGTGCTAAAGTTCCCATACTTAGCGGCAACCTCGGCCGTACTTGGCGCGGAAACTCTCGCGGAACTTTGGACGTGTCCAGCGGCTGTTGGTGCTGCTGATATTGGGAGATTCAGCGGATTATATATAGGAGCAGGGTTTCCACACTTAGCGGCAACTTCGGCCGCACTCGGTGCAGAAAACTGGTGGACACTTTGTTGAAATGTAGCAGTATTCGTTGCTAGTTGTGTTTGCGCTGATTGGCTTTGCTCGTTGGCTTCTGAATGGACCAACCCCACAGCAGATGCAGAATCCGCTCCTGAAAAGCTAGATAGATGCCTACTCTTACCTGTGCAATCTTGGCATAAATAAGATTTTTCCTGGATACTTTTGTTAACTCCGGCACATCCGAAGTGGTTCCAGGTTTTACATTGGTCGCATTGGACCATATCATCGGCGGCATCAGGTTTTTCACAGCTATGGCAATTGTAGTCCTCTTTATGGCTCAGGTTCTTAGCATTTGTTTTTGATGGCTTTTTAGGTGGCATCTTTGTATCGCAGCAGCAAGCAACGCTTCACATCAGAATGTCACTTAAGTTTTGAAAAATGTTGCTACAAATTCGGTGGCAACCAAGACCCTTTTGACAACGAGCACGAATCAAACAAATTGGTTCAATTATGCTGGTTTCAAAACCTTTATTAAGAAAAATTCAAGTTAGCTACATAAATAAATTATTGTGCATTTTCAAACTTACTTAGTCTTTTTTTTATATAGGTATATATGATATACAATTAAGTTAAATTATGTACATAAGTTAGGGTTAAATATACTTTCACCTCGTGGCTAGTCGGGTTAAGGTTAAAAGCAAAAAACCAAAAAGATGGAAAAGGAAATTCTAAGATGGTAGTTCTGACGTTTATGTTGGTGTGGCAAGTAGCTCCTCTCAACAGTCAATTTGCGAAACTACTTTTGGGTTGCGTCAGCATTAACACTAGTGTTTATGTATAGGGTAATTAAATTTGAGAGGCCGATGTTGATTGTGAACCATACCTAAACGTCAAGTTTTTTTCTGCATTTTATTTGACATTTTCTCAATATCAGACAAACTCATGGAAAGGTACACAATCGAGCAACGCGTTAAAGTTAAAGTAATTATGAATATTAGCATTCAAATCAAAATGTATATCGTGCACTTCGTGATTTTTTCGGTAAATTTAATCGTCAAAATGGGGTAAAATCGAAAAAATCGTGCAAAAATGTGACCAAACCGGGTCTGTAGAAGATATGAAAACATAAGTGTTCGTACAGCACAACATATTGCTGTTGTTTGCGATAAAGCGGCTAAAAAGCCGTCTACCTGAAGATGAACATTATGCAGACAGTTTTTCATTTACACGCTAACAAGGTGCAATTGACTCAGGAACTAAAGCCTCTTGACCATTTCAAGCGCCGTCGTCAATAGTCACAATGGTGTCAAGAAATGGCAACAGTGGATGATCAATTTTCTAACAAAATCATCTTCAGGGATGAGGCACATTTTTACCTCAGTGAATTCGTCAATAAGCAGAATTGGCACATTTTGACGCATGATAATCCAAGATTGATTGTCGAAAACCAAAGCACCCACAAAGTGTGACTGTTTGGTGCGGTTTATGAGCTGACGGCATCATCGGGTCATATTTTTTCCAATCTATCGTGAGATGATAACGAACTTTTTATGGCCCGAATTAGAAGATATGGATGTGGACAATGTGTAGTTTCAGCGAGACAGTGTCACTTGCCACACAGCTAACCAAACAATGGCCTTTTTTACGTGGCAAATTCAATGGCCGTGTTATCTCATGTGGTGACAATGTCAATTGGCTGCCAAGATCATGTGATTTAACCGTTGGACTTCTTCCCTTAGATCTATTTGAAAAAATAAGTGTACGGCAATAAGCCAACAACAATTCAAAGATAGATAATTCGCCACGTTAACGGCATACCCTACCAATATTATTACAATAAAAAGAAATGACAATATATATATATCAACATCGACCGTTAAAATTTAACCACCCTTTTTGATACTAGATCATTCATTTTCTGTCATTTTTGTGGGGTATCAAGGATCATATGCTGAATTTCGCTCTCGTCTTGAATACCGACGAGATCCTCTTCCCCCTAACACTTCAACTCTATTCAGTCCAAAGAATAATTTTCCACTCTTCAGAAGTTCATAATTTTGAACAGATTGTATTTATATTTTTGCTCGGCACTGTTTGTTCGGAATACCTTTATTCATTGGCTCAAGAACAATTCCAGTTATAAACTTCAAAGAGCTTTTGTTTTTATTATAATATCAGAAAGAACTTTAAAAAAAATGTCTGTGAGTTTTGTTAAATTCAATTTGAAATGAAATGCACGACTGGGTCGAACGAACTTGTTACTGTATCCAAAGTTTATTTGCAAAAATGTAAACGCCATTTAATTAAGAGGGGATTAGAGGTTTTTTTTTTTAAAATTAATTTTGTATATCTAAAATGTTTGCTTTTAGAAAATTTGTTTAAATCGGTTCATTAGTTCCTGAGAACATTTTTAAACAAAATAACAAGTCTATGGGGGCTAACCTTCTGGGTCAGCACAAAAAACTGTTTCTTATACTGAAAGAAGCCAAGTTAAGAAAATCAAATCAGAGACCGTTTCATAATTTTTTGAGAAAATTGAAATTTTTGATTTTTGACCAACATTTTGAAAGAAAAATTATCTTAAGCTTTAATTATCATTAATTGTATAGTTTTCAAATCTATTTATATATCAGTTTGGCTTATTACAAAAAATATCAGTATCAATATCAATGGACACCCAGGTAAAGAGTCCATCCCAGCCTCGTTTAAAATTTAAATTTTACAGGTTAATTGTTATATAAAGTTCACTAAAAGTCTAGTGTGAGTAGATAATTATGATTAAAAAAAAATTGTTTAAATTTGAAATAATTTTAATTTAAATGTCAAGGTAACTTTTCGAAAACCATTTATTCAAACAACTTTATTTTAAAATATTAGTTAAGGAATGGACTTCCGTATGTTTTTCCGTCTGTTTGTTTTAAATCAATTTTTTTCAAAATTGCCCAAATGGGGAGAAATAGAACCTCCCCCCCCTTACAATTTTCTTCTTGCCTGAACCCAACCTACTCGTTCTATCCCTTTTGTGAACACTCTTAACATCAATCCTTAAGATCAACTTAAATCAACATTTTTTTACGATAATCAAATATAAAATGTATATTAATTTGTTCTAAATAACTGCATACTAAAAATATTTTCAATCATTTTTAAACAAACATTGTAAAATTAGGGTTTTTTGTGGAAATCAATGGCGTTTAAATTTTTAAAGATAAACTTACTTTGCAGGTATGTTTTTAAATCCTGAAGTATGGGTACTATTTTTCAACAGAATGTTTGGACAGGAGTAAGTTCGTGCGACCCAGTTGCAGTTTCCAGGTTTTGAATAAGTTTTCATTTTTTTTTTTTTACTGGGATTTCAAAAGTTGAAACAAAATATTTTTTAATATCAAAACCTCGAAATGAACAGAAGACATACATATGTATGTTTCTGTTGAGTTACTAGTTTGAAGTTTTAGAAACAAAAATGATTGTCATGAAATTGGCTTGAGAAAGTAACCGCTGGCAAAGCTAACTTAAAAGGCATATTAATCAAAACAGAAAAAATTAGTATGTAATTTACCTTCGTATTTTTAGCACACATCCAATCTCACAATGCATTTTTGAGTCAACATTTATTATTGCTGCAAGCACATGAAATTCTCTTTGAGTTTTTAACAGATAAATTTTGTTTTTATCCTTAAAAAATTACAACCATAACGAAAAGGTTAAAAAACTCGTCAAATATTATTAGGGCTTATAATTTGAGCGTTTCTTTGAATAAAATTCTGGTCTGATAAGATTTTATTTGTATGTCATTTTTATTTTTGGTCATATGAGTCAAACTTTAACAAAAAAAAATAAAAACTCAAAAATCCAATGGCACGTACTAAAACAATACTGTCTAGAGAGTGCCTTAACTTAACACTTAAAAATAAGCAATCCCATTTAAAATGTAGGCGTTGATTCAATTTAAGTATCCCTCCCACTCAACTAGAACAAATCTTACAGACATCAAATTCTCTTCTTAAAGAATGTTTTAATTACCCCTTCTGTCTGTAGTTATGATTAGGATTAAAATAAAAGATCATCAACCCTTAATAAACCAACTTACTCATTTTTTTTTAATTAACTTGTATGGCGCAGAAAGCTGATATCATAATCTCGCTGAGTAACACAATCTTGCAATGGAAAGAGCATCATCTTGTGTGGATTCTTCACATATTTTCGGAAATAATATGCAAATTAAAAACACACAGAATTACGAAATATTTCAATGTTGTTAGTTAAACACGTAGTATGAATCATTTTTAAGTAATATTCACAAATCTTGAATTTGATTCATACACAAATTAAAAAAAAAAAAAACAAGATCTGACTAAAATATTACGAATTAATCTTTTTTTGCTAAACATTCATAAATATTTTGTAGAAATGTAGAACAGCGTCTGTCTTAAGGCTTTTGCTTGTATCTTCTAACAGATTCTTTTTATTTGTTTGATATAGGTACCCCCACACAAAACAATGAATATAAAATTTAACATCTGTCATGTGTGAATCACAATATGTATTTGTGATGATTGAAGTTTAATCACAATACGACATCATCTACCCATTCATAATAATATATTCCTTGTCAAAAGAGAAAACAACAAAAAAGAAAAGATTGTAAATAATAGTGGCCCCATGTGCCTGTCTTCTGTGACCCTATCTTAAATACTTTCTGATTGCTTAAATGTGACAAACTTTAATGTGAATAGCATCTTCTAATGAGTCTAATGATCTATTTACAAAAATAACCCCAAACTACCCCATCTTCTCATCATTCTCCCAAGAAGATCTCTTCCTATTATTTGATATGATGATTGGATCAGTCGATATAAAAATCTGAATCTAAAGTTTTTTTGTGTGAACTTAAAATTGTTGATGAAATGATTAATCCAATAAAATGCAGTGTTTATGTTTCTTACGTTTTGTTTTTAATTAATATTAAGCGTGCGAATGCACAACATCACCCCCTGTCTTCCCACTTCCTTGCGTGTTTTGAAAAAAATGATTACCCGTGAAAATCATCTTTTCCTCCCGACCGCGAAGACGCGTATAAAAGTCCACTAGTAGCACCGTCAACGGATTGAAATATTTATTGTTTCCCAAAAGTGTGTAGGTGTACCGCGGTGTATGATTCCACAAAGAACTTTCATGTGAAATTTATTAGTTGTTTTGTATTTTCAAAAAGGAACCAAAAAAGAAATTAGTGACTCGCTGATGTTTTGTTTAGATGTTTTTTATTTTTTGTTTTGATGGAAAATCCAATAGTTCATTGATCCAAATTTAGAAAATCAACATTAAAATAAAAGTTTGGGTCAGTCAATCAATTGATGTGTCGTTCAATTCAATTTAAAAGAAAAATGCACCACAGAGCATAGCACTTGACTTCATATTAATTGAAATTTATTCGTTACAAATACGACTAACTTTTTGTGATTTGCTGTTCAACATTAAAATACATTAAAAATTAAATGTGTTATAATTTAATAAAATAAATGTCAATCAAATATGTAAATAATATCTACAAAAAAAATAAAGATTTTAATTGAATTACGGCTTTTAATTCAGGGTTAATGAACTTTGTACGAAATGTAAGAAAAGAATACAGGTCCACGATGGCCACCCAAAGGCACTCTTCACCTGCATCATCACAAAAATGTTTGCTTTAAATAACTTTAATTTTTATTATGTCAATGTCCTTTCCACTTTCTTCTACTACTTCTACTGAAAGTGTTGAAAGGGAAGCCTTGTTGCCAAAAGCAGTTCAACGTACGACGAAGTAGACAAAATTGTATCCATCCAAGAAATGTACAAAGAAAAACAACACAAGAAAAGGAGTCGAAAAAGAAGATGAATATAACTGCAGCATATGGTTGAGGTTCATTTTTGTGTCTTCATTTTCGTTTGTTTTAAACGACAGATTTATCTAACTGTATATACGAGTCTATCTATAGCTTAATATGAAGAATAAACTTTCATATTTGTGTGTCCTCGTTGTAGTCGTTGGGTGGCTGAAAATGTCTGATGTCTAAGGCTCTTTTTTCATATGTCTTGCCTATGGTAGTAATAGGTATACAATTTTTGGAAAGGAGAAAGAAGTTAAGAGGAATATGTCATCCCGGAATAAGGAAGCACTTGGAGTTGCGACTTGCGGCATGTTTCTTTGAAAATATTTATGTATATAAAATTTAACTAGGAATTTTGTTGAAGAATTTTTTGTTTATAAAATTTTTTAATGATGGGAAGCTATGACACAGTGGATGGAACGTTTTATGGCTGACTTAAAGGAGCAGAATTAAACAACAAATAGATATTCAAGGAGTTAAGTTAATTCTTAAAATGTACAAACTATTGAATCTGCAAGTACAAACTTCAAGGACAATGGACCTCTTTGTGTCTTCAGCTAAAATTCTAAAAATAACCATTTAAAATGAGATGATGAAAAACAAATTTGAAAATGTCAAGGCAAGTCTTAGTTATGAAGTGCTACACTTAAGTAGATTATGTGCCATAATCGTATTTGTGGAAGGAATATTTCTACATTTATTCTTTTTTTAAAACTTTTTCTACAATTTTGATAAAATTATTCTTATTTTATGAACAGAAAAAATGTCTCAAAACGGAGTATAATTTATTAGATGATGAACGTTAATACCAAGCTTTTTTCTAAAACAGTTTCGAAATTGAAACTTCCTTAATTTTCTTGGAACGTCAATGAAAAAAATACATTTTTGGAACAGTTAAAACTCGAAACCTTTTTGCCAGGAAAGTGTCGAAGTTTACTAATTGAATTATAATGACGTGCAAGTGGAAGGTATACTAAGGCGTATACGCACTTTTCTTGTTTTATTGATTTTTATATTCACGACAGATTTTGAACTCGTATCCTAAGTTTATCTCGAGTTGTTAATCGAATTTCCGGTACGAGAATCGAGAACGCCAAAGAAGGGATCTTGATGTTTTTGAAACATTTTCTTGAAACATAGGACTTATTGCTTTTGAGTTTATCTTTAGTGGGAAATAACGAGTGATTTTTTAAGAGCTATCGGAAATTGGAAAAAAAAACTCATACAATTCAGAAAAATGTATGAAAACTTTACTTAAACAATAATACGGTGGAAGTAAATTAATGTTTGAAGATTATTTCATGTTGGCCGCCACCGCTGTGTCTTAAATGGTCCATCCACTTAGTCGAATTTTGGCCAATTTGCCGGGCCTAGTCGTAAAATAAACTGTTTACCGAACTCGCCTCTCAACTGGTCCATTGTTACGCTTGCTGTGTAGCATGTTACAAAGTTTTGTCGAGATCACATGTCAAGCTTTTCCATTTTGCACGAAAAAATGTTTGTTATAATTGCACGATAGCTCTCAACATTCACATTGCGATTCCCATCCTCTTTGAAGAATCTTTCAGCCTATAATACGCACCAAACACTGACTTTTTCTGGATGCATTAGTAGCTCTTGCAATTTTTTTTGGCTGCTCTTCACTCCAAATACGGCTAATTGTTTTGCTTGTTTACGTATTCATTCAAATGTAAATGAGCTTCGTCGCTGAACACACTTTTTCGATAAAAGCATGGATCCTCGGCCAACTTAAAAAAAATTGTGCGTTGTGGTAAGTCGATCAGCTCTAATTCTTGCACCAGCTGTATTTTGAAAGGCATCACTCCTAAATCCTTCAGAAAAATTGTCCACGTATAGTATAGTAACAGAAGCCCAGTTGCTGCTAAGGGTCCCGAGTCCCGATATAATTAATTGTCATTACTAACATTGGCCAATACAGCTTCAACTTACCATAAAATGGAAAAAGTGCGCGATGTACTTTCTTAACAGAACACGCATTTTGATAATAAAATTGAATAATTTGCCAGCGTTGCTGGTTTTTAAGACGATTCGTAGTTAAGTTATAGACCTAAATGAAAGTGTTTGACAGTGACATAAGATCCGAAACGTGCGGGAGCTGTCAAACCAGTGATCCCAAAAGTGAAGTTATCTACAAAGTGACTCCACGAGTTTAATTAAAAATCCGAATCACAGTACAGCTATGTTTTCTATCTTTTTAAATTATTATTCATCTATTTATCCTAAAAACATTCTTAGACACAGAGATAGACTCAAATATTAGTTAGTTCAGTTGCCCGTAGAACAAATTCGAGTACTCTTAGTACTCCAAAAGAACAGTGTTCAGGTTTTAAATCTATTCGAACTTCATGGATTTATTTTTTAATTAGGCCAACATAGGATCATTAATTTAGTGGTTTCTAATTGGTAGAACTGGTATTTGGCAACTGTTGAACTTAGCTATAATATCAAGTGTCACAATATTACTTGAATGTTTGTCGTTTACGTAAATGGATCATTTAATAATCGAATAACGGTTTGATATTTATTAAAACTTACTAGCAACTTATTAACTTTGCAGGCAACCAATACAATTGTGAATAAATTTAAATAGAGTGATTGCGTTACTGATGAGGATGACGCAAGGCCTGTGCATCAACGTTATTTACGCTTATTTGAAAATATTGCTTCTGCTGATGATTCGAATTTATTGATTTCCCGCGCGCCGTACGCAGCACTTGAAAGATTTTTTTTTCGGTGTACGGTTGAATATGACTTTAACGTTATGGGGTTAAAACACGATGGAAAATAAAGACACACACCACGATACTGTAATGTTATGTAAATGACAGTGATCACGTGAATAATCTCACTTCTCTAGATGCATTAAATATCAACATTTATAAGTTACCAAAAATCCCAACCAAAATGTGCGAAAAACTTTATTAAAATTACCTTTACAGAATCAGATGCTGCTGATCATCTCGAGGTGCCCATTTAAATGATATTAGATAAATTTACATCCAAAATGTATTCCTGTGTATCTTTATTTAGGTTTACGTTTTTCAAAACCGAAAAATGAATAACCCGTTACACTGACGTAGTCAGACCAAGTTTTTAATTGTTTGATGAATGTTTAGTTTTTGCTTAAATTTGTGATTTCAGAGAATAAAGACATTTTTGCAAAAATTTTAAAGTATAACAAATAGATTTATTAAAAAAAAATATAGTTTTAAACAAACTTGTGCAATTCGATCATATAAAAAAGCATAGAAATGTCTATCGAACCAACTACTAGATCCGCAAAAATACATATATATATTTGCTTTTTCCACTGGAAAAGTTAAAAAATTTGAGTTAACACCAAAATTTCATTGAAATTTTGATTCTACAGAACCCCATAAACCCCATAAATTTTTATCTAAAAGCATTTCTTTCATTCTAATATAAATATTACGAAGCCTGAATGCAGCACGTTATATATGTACATATATGTAGCTCTTTATATTTTCATTTCACTTTTCAATTTGTTTTAAAAGCATAATTCATATGTTAAAAAACGAAAACCCTTTTAGTATCTTTTTCATAATTATCATAAGGTATTACAAAAATTAACACTCTTCACAATTTATTATTCCTTCCAAAATGATGAGGTGTGAAATTAAAGTGAGTGAATATTCACAACGATGAAGAAATGAAAACGGCGCGATGCGATGCTACGATGACGATGACGACGCGACGTGCTTCAAGTACCCACAAAAAAACCGAACGTCTTTTTTTGTTTTTTAATAATTATCCACACCTAATGATTTCCTGGTGTGATTTTCTTTTGTTTCCCATTTCTGTTAAAGATGAAGCAAGTCTTTAATTCCGGTTAACAAACTCATTCGAGTGTAAAATTGTGTGGTTACTTGTAGAGCCTGATGACGATGATGGTGATGGGCTGATGTGAACGCTTTTACGCAAATTAAATGACAAGCGATCCATTAACTGCGAGTTGCAAGTAAAGTATTTTTGTTTTTCAAACCAATTAAGAAAATAAAGAAAAAAATAATGTCACACTTCCTTAATAAAAAAAAGATAAAAATCTTTAAAAATATTTGTATCTTCCCTCGATCCGTCTCGACACATTTTGAACAATTAACATGACGATGATGATGATGACACTTCAAAACAGAATCAATCAGCACCGAGCCAACAATGAAGTGGACGAGTATTTATAAAAGCAAATCGACGACGGCGGACCGACACAAGATATAAAAAGGGCAAAAAAGCCATTATGCTTATTAAGAACGAAATAAAATAAAAGAAAAAATCCTTGAGTTTTACATTGAAAAATCTGTACAAAGATACAAAACGAAAAGAATGTTTCGAGCCAATGACCGAATCGAACTCATAAATTACGTTTAACCCACAAACTGGATAAATTCACAAAACATTCCAAATGTCCGTTCATCTTGTCACTCACGATTTGACATCCTTCCTGATGGTGTCCCCTTGCATTGTTAACGAGAGTCGTAAAATCACACTTTCAATCCAGGCAGATTTGTATAGGTGCTTCGGTTTCGATTTCGATTTTGACTTTGGTTTGATTATAATCGTTTGTATCCGTGAAATTAATTTCCGCGATACAAATCATTTATCTATCTTCATACACATTTCCATGATAGAAATCAAATCTATCCATACGAAGAATGATGGACAAGGTCGTCGCCAAGGAATGATATTTGGGGGTTTAAGCTCTCATCACTGGGGATTTGTCTGTGGTAAGCAAATAATTCAGACTCTTTTTACCTATTCGTGCCTTAAATTCTATTACAAAAAACTTTAATACCTTGTTGCTCAAAAAATCCATTAGTTTAAGTTTCCCTTTTGTTTTCCTTTTTTGAGTTTTGGCAAAAATGTCTTGTTTTAAAAATCTTTGGCAACCGCAATAATGTTTGCAATCGGATTATCCGCCAGTTTGCTACGTCGTCGTCGTTAAGATAGACTTGCACGCGGGAAATAAGCATTACATATTTCTTTTTTTTTTTAATAAAAAGATTTTTACTGTTGTAGTAGTTTTTGACAAAGAAAATGATAAAATTTATGCGACTTCATTTTATCAAACTAAAACTGTGGACCTAAGGTAAGACCATCACCTTGCATCGATAATAGTTTTACTGAAAGTCTCACTCCAAAGTGTCCCAACCCGCCATTTTTTGGAACGAATGTGAAAACGGTTGTTAAGTTGTTCTATAGAGATGTTGCAGAGTATTTGGTAGAGGGTTTAAAAATACTCTTTTCAATGGATATAGATGGATGAGACAAAAAAAGCCAATACAACACAAAAAGTGAATTAGGGTCAATATCGTAGGCTTTAAAAAAGCTTAAGATTGGCTCTCGGGAAGTCCATATTTTAATCCTTAAGATTGTTTTTTTGTATTGAGAATTGGAGATCGAGCTTGAAAGACTCCTCACAGGAATTTTTAAATTCTTAAAATAGAGTTAACGGAAGCAGTTCCAAATATATCAGTCGAAACAGTGCGTTCCACTATAGACCAATGATCACAACGTTTAAGGACTGGCTATAAAGCTGAAGTCGGTCATTTTGAGTGAAATTAATTTTTTTAATTAAAATAATATACAACATATTTTAAAGTTCTTATTTTATGGTGTTTTATGTAACAGAACTTATCGATCGACAATGAATATCATTCCCCTTGAAAAATACCCTGACTACAGCTTTGTTGTCAGTTGTTTGTTAACCATTATATTGTCTATCATCACTTTGCTATCGATGAAAATTGTTAGTAAACAAGGAAAATAAACCTCAACTAGTGATTTACCTAAATGACAGTGAAATTATATTCGTCGGCTATAAAAATATGATTTGAGTCTTTCTATAACAAGCTCTTGGGATAAAAAAAAATAAAAAACAAAAATCTATTAGCTTGTTCAAGTGAAAGTGGTTGTCTATGGCTTTATAAGCATCATTTGTTGAGAGGAACGTAACGTAGAGCTTGAAGATTAAAGAAACGGAAAGAAAAACTCTCTTCCGATGTGGTTATATAGATATTATAATACCTACCTTATTGCAAGATTGCATTTTGAGAGATTATTAAGTAATTATTTTGCATAGGTACATATGTACATACGTCGAATGGTGATGGTTCTTGTGTTAGATATTAAATAATATTGAAAGTGAGGAATGAGGAAGCTGGAAGTTTAAAAAGTTTATAATTTGAGAAATTGAAGATTTGTTTACAATATTTAAATTAATCAATTTTTGTATTTGTTTTTCTTGGGAAACTCCTCTTTTTCTATAGAGTTTGTTATTCAGTTGATGGGTTACCTTCATTATGTACTTATTTCATTTTTAAATGAAGATTGCAATACATAGAATTTTAGGTTTCCTGAAACGATACCAGAAGGTTTTCTTCCCATCTATAAGATGACTATTATCTATAAAGCTTAACATTTCGAACTAGTAAAAGTTAAGGTATAGCTATCATTCTTTGGGCTTGTGCTCCAGTAATTCACTAAGTTTCTTGAGCACTATGCAAAGAAGAGCGGTCAATAACATCGTTGATTCAGTAAATTTACGAGTGACTCCATCAAATGATACCAAAGTGGCTTTGTAGATAATATCTACAAAGCCACCTTGGTATCCTTGCGAGTACCAGGTTCTAGCGTAAGGATATCTAGTAGATATCTAGTAGATATCCTTACGCTAGAACCTGGTACTCGCAACTACCAATTTTTTGATGCTGCCAATTCTAAGACTTAAAGTCAGTTGTCATAGTGTTCTCATGCAAACTATATGGGTGCCTGCGTAGTGCCTGAATACCGACTCCCTACCTGATTATACATTAAAATCCCCAAGAATTACTTTAACATCATAACTTGCAAGCATTTAGGGCCCTTTCAACTTCCTAGTAGAAGTCTCTTTTTCTTCGTCAGGGAACTCTTCCGTTGGGCTGTGAGCATTTATGATTCTGATGTTCTAGAATATGCCTCACACGTGAAGTGTGCATAGCCTTTCGCTTATAGCGTTAAAGCCGACAATGATATAGACTTCACTTTTTCGCTGACTAGGAAGCCGAATCCGAGCACATTATGGTGTTTTATATGACAGCTGTAATATACGTCTTATTCTTTCTTCTGTAAAACACCACCCCCTCTCCATCGTATCTCTTTTATCTCAGTTATGTCAGCCTTGTATATTGACAGGGTATCCGCTAGCTGCTCGCAACTCGAGCTCTATAAAGCGATCTTATGTTCCATGAGAAAATTCGTAAATCTTTGTTCCGTTTTTGTTACCGTGGGTGTCGTTGTGAAATCAGTCCATTTCCGAGTCTTGTTGTTAGATGATGAGATTGTTTTACTTTCAAGAGTCCCAAATAGTAACGGCACGTGCATGTTTTGTATGCTATATGTTATTCCACCTACCGACTTATGGCTGACTGCCAAGAAAAATGGTATCAAACCAATTTTATCTCAAACAAAATATTGGTAAAACTAATAGAAAAATACAATAGACAGTTTTTTTTTATGTAGAAAATCTGTTTAAAGACTGATTTTCGACTTGAAAATCCCGAGAATCAATGGAGACATTGACTTTTAAATTATTTCAATCTGTAAAAAATATTGTTGTTAACATAATTTTCCAATTGACAACTTTACAAAAAAAATAAAACCTACAATAACAACAAACTGAAAAAAATAGACTTTGACTTCTTGAGAACAAATGTATTGATTTCAAACTTTTTTTTTATGTTACACAAACTGTTGTTAATATTTTTAAAGCCATCCCCTCTGAGATGGATATTATCTAAAAAGTACTCTAATTATCTGCACTTGTGCTTCACCCACTTAAGTCTCTTGTACCGTTTTCAAAAATGAGCATTCAAAATGATTTAAGTCAATAACATCGCTGATTTATGATACGTCAACTCAACACTATCAGAATTTCACTTGTTTAACGCTTTTTTACCGTTATTTTAACGGATTATTGTCTAGTGAAATGGCTAGTTCTATTAGTGTCCTTTTCTTAAGCAATTCAAACAAAATATTCTTTGTTTAAGAATACTCATCCGAATACCTTCCAACTTCGGTCATACTTTGAAGTAATGAAAATTGTTCCTTAGCCATACTAAATACAAATCTTGGTAAAATAAATGAACTCTTTTAACTCTTCAGTCACCACTTTGATACAGTCTACAGAGGCTGTTTCTTTGACTTTGACTAAAAATTCACCTAGATTTGTGTAGATGCAAAGTATACATTTTGCTCAAACAAATCACTTCCGTTTTCACTCTAGATCAGCAAAAAAAAAAAAAAACTGATAGAACTGTTGGACCTACCTTCAATTATATAATTGGCATCTTGCTCTAAGTTCCTACATTATTCTACTTTTTTCTGAATGAATCCATAATCCTATGTGAGACCCAAGACCCACCTCTTATTCTATCAAAATCTAATCATCGTTCGGACGGAATTTGAAAACTTTTTAGATGCTAAATTTCTGCAAATTTCCAAACCTTGCTAAATCTCAACAAAATATTTCAAATATGTAAGTATTCAACTAAAACGATTTAAAACAATTTTTGAGTAGGTATAACCTCATCTTACCAACTAAACGTTTATTCTGTCCCTACTTTAATTATATTCCTATGGCAACACTGTACATTCGCAAATCCTGCATTGACCCAACTCCAAACAGAAAATAAATAGCAAAAACAATACACACTATACTGCTCTGCTTCTACTGCTGCAACGCCTGGCAGACTGATAGTCGTTTAGTAAAAGGTAACTTACTTGCACAGACACACACCGTTATTCTTCGTTTTCCTCTTCCACTTCCATTCTTTACGTCACTTTGCAGATTCAAACTGTCAGATAACAGAAGCAGAAGCAGAACACTCTTTATTGTTCTTTCAAACTTCAAACCAAATTTTGTTTAGAACCTTCAAACATGTTTGATTCAACTCAACAATGTTGTTAACAGTTCCAACTAATGTTTTTAACAGTTGTTGCTTCTACATTTAGAACGAACTGCATTGTCGACTTATTCTCAACACTACGCTGCGACTGCATTCCTTTGCAGAAGAAGAGGTTTTGATATGGTGCACTGTTGCATCACCATTTACCAACCATATATTGAATATTATTTTTCCATTTTCCATTTCCAACAGGGGTTGTTCCATCTTTTGTTCGAAGCTATTCACACAGTTGTGTCACGTTGGTATTTCACAAAAAACGTTAGGGAAAAAGGCTCTTTCCTCGTCGTCATTGTCGGTTTCGGTTCGGTCCTAGGTCCTCGAAGTGTGTCAGGAAACGTTGGTTGTCTGTCTATCTATAGAAATAGTAAAAAGTTACGTAGTAAAGTGTTACGTTTACTCCCGGGAGTTGTATACTAGGAATTTACTTTGCTTTCTTTTCTCATCCTGAGTTTTGTTTTGTGGAAGAAGCGAGGATTCTCATTTTAGGGACAATCTGGGTAAGAATAAAATCATATCCTTTCATATATGTACATACATACATACATATTTCCTTGCTCCAGAAATGCTTATGTTTGTTGTAGCTTGTAGCTTTTAAGTTTTAAATCTATGTATTTACATACAATAACTAAAATAAGTGCGAGTAAAATAAGTCTAACCTACTTCGACAGTTAATATTGTGTGTATCTTGTATCTACGGCGACGACGACCGACACGGGGCTTTTTTGTTTCTTTTGTTTGCTGCTAATCACCTGGCTCATTTGCATGTGCCGGTGAAAATAATATCTATCTATAAGTACTTGGTTTTGGTTGTTGCATCACAATACCTGCGCCAGCACCATCCATTGGCAAATCAATGAAAAGCAGGGTAGCTCAAGCACTGCACTGGTTCTGGTAAGGTAGGTCTATAGATATATCGACGAAGTGTTGCGATAGTTGCGCCTCAAATTTGACCTATAAAAATATTGTTGCATGGTCCTACAGTCACTTTGTATCTTTGCAGACTATATTTCTGTTTGGTTTGTTGTAGGTGTGAAGATGTGACGTGTACATAGATTTATAGTGTGAAGCAGTTTTTGCATTTTAAAAGTTTTCCGGGACTTTCAGCTTTTTAGCCATTGTTTAAGCTCACTGTGCATCAAGGGATAAAATGATAATGGAAAGGTATAGCAGAAATTCTAATTGAGTTGGAGGAGGAGTGGTGGTAAAGGAGGGCGGCGGCGGTAGTGGCGGTAGACGCAGGTGTTGCAATTTATTTTGATGTTTTTTTCTTTTTGTATTGTCCTTTTTTTGTTTTCTTTTTTCCACTCATAGCCAGCTGTGTGGAATGAAAGGATTTTGTTTGAGTTAATTGCTTTGGGGAAGGATTTTGGAAGACCATCAATGTTGTTAAAGGGAGAATAAGTATATACATGGTGTTGAAAAGATTTGCGGTTTAAGATGTTGTTGTTGTTTTTTAAATATCTTGATAGGAAAATTTTGGGGTTTATTTTATTTAGATAATCCTACCAACCTACGGAGTGAATGAAGTGAAGTGAAATTAAATTAAGTGAGTATCTTTGTTTTTGAGTGTTTATTTTTGGTCTAATCATATTTTAAGATCCAGCATCAGGAAGTGTAGACTGTGATCTTTTGTTGAATTTTATTCACTTGATGAAGCAATTTGGGATGTACAAGTAGGTATGTACATAGATATTTTTAAAATAGTTGTGTTAGGTGTGGTCTGGTTTTCATTAGAATTTGAATTATTTGTAGTGGGAACTATGGATGTGCTATGCTTGTTTGATATTAGAAGGTGTTGAATTAGATTTAAGGGAAGAACTAGACGTGAACAATGTAGAAAATTGAAAGTCAATTAACGCATGTCTCATTATAGTTCTTACTTTATATAAGAATTCGATACAAAATCTTTATAAAAAAAAAACAACATTATAGTATCGCAAAAAGAAAGGTACTTTCGAATTTGCTTTTTATAAGCGCGAAAGCCATTTTTTTAATTACATATTTAAATATTTGGTTAGTAATTTTTTGTAAATTGATTCAACATAAATTCTTTATTGAAATTGACAGGTACACATAAATCAAGTCTATTTTTTTATTCTCTCTGAAACGATCACAAAACAATGGTAACTATGGCGTATACGCACTTTTTCAATGTATGGATTTAGTTCAATATTTAATTCTGTTGTTGTCTGTAGGTATCACATCACTTTTATGTGGGATTTCACACACGGAAACGTATTTAACATAAAAAATAAATGAACAATACAAAAATTAAGATTTATTTATTTTGTATGTTAATAGATCACCAAATATTATTATTATTTTTAAAGTCAAATCAAAAAACAGTTAATGTGTTAAAAAATAAACTTAACCATGTGTAAACAAATCAGATTTCACAATTTGGAAAAACTCTTGTTTTAAAAATTCAAGGGCAAGAAAATTATGTTTTCTTAAACAATATAGCAGTGGGATATTATGTACAAACCAAAAGCCATAATATTTAATATTTCGTCGTTTCGCCCCTTTTCTTCATGAACTTACCAATGTGGTTTTGGATGAAATTGAACAACTATTTCAAAATAATTTAATTTATTTCGTTGTACCAAACTTCTTCTATCAC
This sequence comes from Eupeodes luniger, assembly GCA_951509635.1. Lineage (NCBI taxonomy): Eukaryota > Metazoa > Arthropoda > Insecta > Diptera > Syrphidae > Eupeodes > Eupeodes luniger. Next base: position 123,277,272 of record OX608073.1, on the reverse strand, counting down.
TCATTTCACCTCAATGATCGTTTTATAGACGTTTTTCTTTTATTTTGTTTCCCATTTTCTGCCAACACTTCTGAATTGGATTCTGATCCGGACTGTTCCTTGGCCATGGAAGTGAAGAAATCCCGAGAGAATCTTTATAATTTATTACCTAAACAAAAAGAATTCATCAATGTTTCTAAAATTGTTCAAAATAATGCATTAAATTAAGTTTGAGCGTATTATTTTGGCTCGGTCAGGCTAAGTTACCTTGGAAAATAAAATGTCCGGAATGCTTGGAGTATTGCTCCAATAATGGCATTCAATCCCATATTATTACGTTGTCTTAGCATGGTTCTATCACTTTTTTTTAAGTTTGTGACTGAAATGTATTATGGTGTAGCATGGTGAACTCTGCTCCGGATTGAAAGTCGGTGAATAAGACGCACTTCCCTTGATGAAATCGACTTAGGCCTTCCACTTCCAATTTTTTGGGAAATTGGACCATCAGACTTGTAATTTTAATTTACACTACGTAGGTAAACTCCATTCATTGGTGCCAACCCGATTTGCCATTTTCATATTGGAAATATTTATATTCAAAGAGAACACAATAGTGAAAGAAAAGGATCATACAAAACTATAATACTTAACTTAAAGAATAATGTTACAAAAATATATCAACAAAAGAAACAGTAGAAAATACTTTTATTTCAAAAATTAACTAAATACCATTATAAAGGGAGTTTCAAAAAGTATTCAATGGAAAAGAAAACTTTACCTCCTTCCTACAATATACGACTTCTTTGATTACTTTGATGAAATTATTTTAGATTTTTTTAAAACTTATGATTGGACATTTTAGAATAATTTAATTTAAAACTGATGTATCTTTTTTCATGACTTAATTCTTAAACTTAATAAAATGCCACACAAACTTTTTCAGAACTAAACTTTGTATTCATTGCACTTTTAAAATATGAATGACTATGGAATTTATGTTTCAAATGAGTTTTCTTTTTCTTGACTTTCCTCCATACGTTTTCAATTTGCAACGAAATAATTGCTTGGTAATAAAAAAAAGAATTTACGTTCCTGACAATGACTCTGATTCAACAAAATTCTTAAACTAAAATCCTCTTGAGGAAAAAAATACACAATTTTATTTACCTACCTCAAATAATCCCAAAGCCCCACAAATCCACCCAAAAAAGGTCAATGATTTCCTCTGATAACATACAAAACCTACAATCACAATAATAAAAAAACAAACACTTTTGTTCCAAGTCACACACATGCTCACTGATATTAAAAAAAAAAAATACCCCACCAAAATCCATCTATCTTTTCAGTCTGCAAAAAAAACACGTGTACAAAACTTGCCGAATCATAAAAAAATCCATAAATCCACCCAACAGATGCAAAAGTATCTCAATCTCTATTGCGTCACAAGTTGTAAAAAAGAAAACGACCGACCCAACCAAACAAAACTGAAACAGAGAAAGAATAAGAAAAATAAAAAGAGACAGAAAAAATCTGTTGCAATATTCAACTTAACAGACTCTGTTAATGAGTCTGTTAAAGAGTTCTCAGTTCTCATCCAACAGATACATTTTTGTATCTGCAACCACTACATTATACTTAGCCGAGCCGGTTTTCCTCCAAACCGAATTCAGTTGATATCTGCCTGTAGATCTGTTAACGTCGGTCGGATTTTTGTCCGTCTTTCTAGGTTTTTTGTTATTTTTGTTGTTGTGTTAAGTAAACGGCAGATCTATCTCGTAGATACTTTATGCGAGCGAAATAGTAAAAAAATGTTAGCTTATCAATGAATCATTTGTCGGTTTAAATTTGATTTAGTTTTTTTCTTTTGTATCAATGTCACGGTTAAGATCTGATTAAGTGTTAAAAGTGTTTTTATGGATCGTTTCGGCTATGCACTTATTAATTGAGATGCTTTGAATATTGGTTGCAAAAATAAAAAGAAATTTACAATTCAAACCCCCATCCATATGTTGATAGTATGACAAAATGTTTACCTTAGTGAATATGATTATAGTGAAAGATAAGAATTCCCTACCCCTTGGATAAATTTTGCGCATAATCTTATATAAAAGTTTAGATTAAACTTGATGTGTGTGTATATTTGTGCAGCGCGCGTACAAAACCTATACTTAAACCGAATTTATTGTGTTTACAAATAAATTATAGTTTAACCTTAAAAACAAACAAGGATATCTAACTACCTGCCATTTTAAGGATTATACCTACATACATACATATATAGAAAAAATTAGTTTTTGAAAAATCAAGGAGCATCATGTTGGCTGTTAAAAATTTCTTCCTCCCCGAGAGGAAAGCACCGGATACCCCACAAAGATTCTCACGGATGCCAGAAGCTTTTCTACGCTCGATACGTCGTAGATCGTTGCGTGTGAAAAGGGCTAAAAGTTTAGTTGTTCCCGATCGGGAAAAAAGGAAATCAGGTGAGGTAGAGTGTTGCGACAAAAATACAAATTGTATTTGATTTATACATATATAATTTTTAAAAATAATGTCTACACTTAACTTAGAGAAGTTGTTTGGTCATTCTACTGGCCTCAATTTTAACATTTCGAAAATACCATATATGTAATTCAAAAATTTCAGTAATTTCTGCAAAAGTGTAAGCAATGATGATAGATAAAAGAAATTAGAAGAATTAACATTCAATCCCGCATATCGGCATATTTTTTTTGAAACATTGTTTACAAAAATAAGAACAATGTTTACTTGTTGATGTTTTTTATAATTTATGAATATTTTCTTGACTGTCTGTTTTTAACAAAATATGTAATTTAAGTTTCAGCACGATTTTTGAATATTTGACCACAAGTTTAATACCCCTCTTATGTAGTTTAAAAATACACAAATTAAGACCATATGAACTAATAACGCTTATTAAAGCAAAAGTTATTTATAAATTGGCCCGCATACTTTTCACTTGATTACACTGTCTTTCAGTGTTTTCGATAATTTTATGACTTTTCAAACAGAATCGGTGTGATATTTAACTCTTGAGAGACGCTTGTTCTCATCTTTAGTGATTCATATAAAGAAAATTTAAGGATGACAATGATATTATTAATGTCTGTGATAATTGTGACATTTCTGCGTTTAAATTGAAAAAATACAAACTTCAGTTATATATTTTGACAATAACTTGTGCTTGATCAATTTTTTTTCCAAAAATTTATTGAATCCAGAAAAAGGAAATGTTTATCAAATAAATTTCAAAAGTATATTTCAAACATTTTAAAACTTTTTAAAGACATATTCGCATCGATTACATAATGCGATGAGTAGGCTGCTGAGAGAGTCAAATGTCAATTTAGAAATTTCTATCATATTAAAAATGTCAAAAACTCGCTCCGAACCCATTCGCAATTCATTCGTCGGATTCTGTAATCGGAATAATTATATTTTTTTCCAAAATTGTCTAAATACAGGTGTCTTTAATTTTTAATTTTTTAATTGGTTGTCTTCATTTTGTATTGGTAACTTTGAGATTGAATTATTAAATAATACCCATATTTTAAATATTTTTGAATCAAAGTTCGCCAAAATTTAAAACGTATTCAATTGGGACGCATTGGGTCTTGGTTATAATTAAAATAATTCAAATACAAACTTTCAAAGAAAAGTAAGCTTAGGTTAAGTTAATTGAATTACTCCAGTAAAATAAGAAAACAAATTACAATTTTTTTCATATTGATAGCCATTTTTTTGTGTGAATAAAAGAAAAACTATAAAACAACACATTAAACTCTTCATAGTTTCTTATCATTTATCAATTTGTTGAAGGTCGGTTCTGTTAAAACTACACAAAATAGCAAATACCACATTGTTCCTATTGTAAAAATAGAATTGACGTATATGACATCAAGTTCAGAAATATAAAAAATTAATAGATATTGAAGGGTTCTTAAAGAGATATCGTGCAAAACAAAAATATTGTCACAGCTTTGATAGAAAGCTTATCAGTGAATCAACAAAATAATAAACGATTCATATACATATACATATGTACAATTTATGGAATTTATTACAATGTCAATATCAACGTAGTATTGAACTTTTTTATTTTTACTGACGTTGTGTCTTTGTTAATGAATTACAAAAAAAATTGATAAAACATTTCTTAAGATTGTCAGGAAAGGTGAATTGACATGTAGAGTAGATATCTACTCTGTTGACACCTGAATATTTATAATAATATTTTTTTTGTTTTGCGCCTATTTTAGTTAACAAAATTTAAATATAGACAAATTTAATTTATAGAAACGCTTAAATGTACATAAATAATCAAATAAAAAAAAAGTTCACAAAATAATAAATATAAAAGAAAATAGAATATTTTTTTGAAAACAGTTCTTTGCCTTTATAAAATATATCCTCTCTTTCCCAATTATTTGTTTTTGCTCGCTCAGATATATTATTTCAAATTTAAACTTACATTAAAAAACACCATTCTGACAAAATATCAAGTGTCCCAAATTTCCTTATATACACTGAGACTATTCTTTTAAAGTGACAGCAAAATAAATACTTTTTCCCGTTCACACTCTTTCTAAAAAATGGATTTTGAATATAAATAAGTGCCCCAAACCATCTAAACAACTGTCCCAAAATTAATAGAAGTATGTATCATAAGCAAGTAAGTAACTTTATTTGCTAGAATTCATTATTATTTATTTATTTCATGCTATTGGTGCCTTTTCAAAATTAAACGCCTTAAAAATTATTATCTTTAAACAGAATTAAAAAAATAAAGCCAAATGATAACATTAAATGACATATACCGATTTTTCTTGAGTTGGGACAAATGTCCCAAATTTCCTATAGTTCCTATTATGACCTTGATTAAATAAGAAAACAAACAAATTTGTGTTCAATTTGAAATAAACATAATTCTAATTTAGTAACGATTCTTTATTTTCTTAAAACAGCTTATTATTACGTATACCTATAATATAATGATGTTTTCCCAGCCATTATATTATAAATTATAATCAACACAAGCATCATCAATCTCTCTCTCTCCATAGCGACTGATGGTGATTCTAAAAATACCCAAGTCATTGTCTTCAAACTTCTGAACGTCAACTAATCAAACTCAGATAAGTACTTGGTTGCAAAAAAAGCAACAATTGACGTGTCTGCTTGATTATGAACTTTTGCTGTTTCATTTGTGGATTTCTATTTGCAGCAAAATTGATAAACACAAAAAACACACATAAGATAGATCTTTTGTTTATAATTTACTTCTTGATGAGCTCAAATGAACTTTTGCTCAGCAATATATAAGTCGTTAGTCATTAATGAGCATCACAATAGTTTACGAAACTGTTTGGATTTAAAAATAAGTTCTTTTTCTTTTAAACCAAACCAACTTACAAAAACTTTCACAAACAAGTAAGTTTGTCCCAAAGTTACAAGAACACAAATCGTTAAGATTAATAATGTACTCAATTTCCCGCTTAGTCAGCTTATCCTGTGCAACAAGTTATCTCTCCCCCACATGAGACATACATGATCCCTACCCTATAAAGGAACCCTCTTAATACTCCCAATAAAATCGTTAAATAGATTGCGAAAAATTGAAGAAAAAAAAGAAAAGATTTTTATCTGTGAAATACTTTTCCCTTGATTATTTCTTTCCCATCGAATTGATTGATGAAAATTGAATTGCACACACGCACCGAGAGTGAAACAAGTTTATTTTGTTCTTCGAGCCAGAATACTTACGACCATATGAAAAGGAAACGTGTCACCTGAAGTGACGTTCTGCATATCCAATGAGACATACAAAAAGCTTATGACTGAACTGAACATCGTAGGTTCTGTACACTCACTGTAGTGTAGATACATGCATACGTACTTTTATATTGTGTATCTTTTTATCTCTGCAAACTTGATAATAGGCCAGATACTCAGATACATTTATTGTCATTGAATGTAGCGTGTATGTTGTGTATGTGAATATTTTGTGAATTGAGAGATGGGTGGCAATTTATAACCTTTAGCTATAGACGATGTATTTTGTGTTCTTTTGTATTTTGATCATGATTTTTATTGTAGGTAGTTATTGTTTCGCTCGGAAGCCCCGAAAATTGATTTGAAACACAAGTTGCGGGCGTATTTTTTAATTTTTGTTTGGTTTTGTGAACAAATGTAGAAGCTTGTTGAGGAAGTTTAATTATAAAGGCGGCTCCATGATTTAGCTAAAAATGTATGAGTTTTATTGAAGTTTTACAGGTAGAAGACCTAAATTGAGTGTGTGAGTGTGGCCAAATTTGGATGTTATGACACAATTTTGTATACTTTCTTCTTGTTTTTTGGGACAAAACACTTTTTTGTCAATTTTGTTTTTAATTTTTTGAAATTGTTTGCAATCGTTTGAACATATTTTTATATGATTTTTTCATGATTATTTTTTTTTTATTAATTAGTTTTCTAAGAAAACGTATTTTTTGTACTTTTAATTATCTTTTAATATTTTGGGATTCTTTAGTTTATACATGTTAGTAGATTTTGGTACGAGTTCTTTCTTACGTTATGAGCGATCTTAGGATGATTTTTAAGTGTTTCGTCAACTTGTCGAAGTGTTTTTCTTACAACCTTAAAAGAACAAAAATGACGATTGTGAACACAATAGCTAAAATTATTGTTTAAGCAAAACAGATAATCGGTTTTTGGGACACAAAGATTGGCAATATTACTCTAAGATCATCTTTAAAACATATATATTTTAATTGTTTGAAGTAGTTATTCAATGCATTTTTTTACTATCCTAATTCCTAATTTTTATAATTTTTTCTATCGTTTCAGGTATGTATCATCAAAAATATTCGTGATTCATTATATTAGCACACCTTTCTAATGTAAGTTTGCATATTTAAAAACTGAACAAATTCTCTGTCCTAGTTTCTTAAACATTTTTACTTAGCAAATATTTGCCCAAATTTTTTAGTGCCGTCATTCACTGTGAATAAAAGTATAAGTAGTCATGAGTATATAGTTGCTGTTAACCTAAAAAGATAAATCACTTACAGTCACCTGTGTTATGCCAACAAAAAAAACCACTAAAGTTCTTTCCTTGAATACCAAAACTAACTTCATTCTTTACCCACATTGAATGCAAGTAGAACGGAAAATAAATTTTTAATAAGCAATTCCCATTCAAGGATGTGTGTTTTTTTCCTCTGTACTTAAAAAGTTGATATAATATGTTCCTACTTTACATACAACTACACGACTACAGTCATTTTGAAGCGCAGTAAAAGGACGAAATAGAAACTCTTATGTTAACAAAAATCATAGCCAAGAGGGTTAGTTTAAACTATTTTAAAATAGGCTTATTCCATATACATACTCATACTCTCGTGTACACACTCAGGATAATGTCCTTTTATATACAACGGAAAAAAAATTGAGTGTGAAAAGCCGATAGATGATGAATAGAATTTTTGAAGGGCATGATCTATTTAAAAAACACTTTTAATTATTTTTAGTTGATGATTAAGTACTTTCGGAGCTTTGATATCATTCAAGATTGTTCTTGAGGAATTTTTTCTGACATCATAAAACGAGTGTATTCGATAAATTGCGCACATTAATTGTGGCAAATTTATTTTCTCAACAAAAAATCATCAACATCTGTTAAAGTTTTTTAATATTTTATTCGCAATCCAAAATAATTTATCTCAACACATTTTAATGAGATCATGGAATTTCCATTAACGGCTTAACAAAAGAATAAACAAAAAATAAATATTCGTATCTATACTCACCAGACATCTGAGTGTCTGAGTATCTTTATCTTTTTTTTTTTAATCCAAAGAAAACAAAAAAGTATCTAGATATGTGTTCTTGTGTCGAGAGAGTTGGTTTGGTTTAATATACATCGCGCACAAAATCAAGTTAACTTCCGCATTCACTGAACAACTGAACTTATTTTATAGCGTTCAGGGTCGTTGGTATTCAAAGTATCTCTCATACTCGTACTTGGATTTGTTTTTTTAATACCCAATCAAAAAGATACAAATCTATCTTTTATATACACCTTTATATGTAAAATAAAGAAAGGGCAATCACAATTATTTTTATTTCCATACAGCACATAAACTCATCGTTATCATCACGTTGTTGGCTTAGAAAGTCTATTAGTGATAGAAGAAAAGAAAAATAGGTGAATAGAATGTGATGATTAATTATTTTACAAGTTTTTGAAGAGTATCTCTATTTTGTGGAGTTTGTTCTTTTTGTGTCTTAGGTGAGAAATCATTAATCATGGAATTGCGGGTGTATCGTGTTTTGTAAAGGTATGAATAGGAGTAAGTTGAAATTGTGTCCTTTGTGAAAAATTGGCTTTAGATGCGGCCTCTAGAGAATAAAGTGTCAACGTTTTGAAATGTTTCAATTTACAAAAAAAAAAAAAATATGTGGGAAGATGGAGACATTTTCAAGTATATTTATTGTGAGAAGGGCTGGATACACGGTTTTACCTTTGATAGTTGATTATATACTTGAAGTAGATTTTTGTTTTATTTTGCAAACAGAGAAAAATTAAAGGACATATGCACTCAAACCAATGGTTATCCGAATGTGTCCCAAAAGCAACTATACGAATTTGGAATTCTTGACTTTTATTCACATTATAGAGTTTTGTTATAGGAGTTAAAATAAATATACATAAGTGCAAATATTTTGCAAGGACAAATCATTGGTTATTATTTAAATCGATATTTAAGACTCGAAGAATTCTGTGTCCCAAATGTTCAAAATAAGTTTTTGATTTTCTTATGATTTCAAATATTAAATTCACGAAGAAACTTATCAATTAAGCATTCGTACCGAAGGTCATTTTTATGACAAATTAATTGAATGCTTATGATTCAAGTTAAAACAAACTTACTTTAATGTATTCTCTGTTTTGATACAAGGTTTGAAAATAATCATACATAATTTTCAATTAGGACAAACTTTATGCTCGTTGTTAACTTCTATCAATGGGAGATTTTTTTCAAAAAAAAATTGTTTCTTTTTTAACTCATTTCAAACTCATTTTTAATGAAATGAGCCAAAAGAAAAAAAAATATAGTTGAACATATTTTGTATGTTCCTGTCCCAATTTTTTTTCCAATTCTAAATTATAAAATATTTTACTACCTAACACTAACAGAAATGTTCTCTAATCTGCAAAATTTATTGATGGTTAATAGCAAATTAAATTTTCAAAATTAGAGTCAACAAAATATTTTTTGACGGAAAATTGCTAACACATAAAATATAGAAAATATATTTAACAATATAAATTGTACTCCAAAAAATTCCTTTTTTCAAATCAAATGCTCAAACAAATATCAATGCATCACGGAACAAGACCTGAGTTGTTTAGTTTCTCAAGAACACCTAATACACATTCCATCCCATAATGAATTGACATAATGCGTAGGCCTACTCCTACTTACATCTGTCCTCAGGTTGTTAATACAAAAAAATGAAAAATTTCTTTAAAAAAATAAGATAGTTTCATCAAAAAGAAAAGTGCAAATATCCTAAACCATCACTAATCAGAACAATGACTTAACTTATTGCACTTCTTACATGAATGATCCCATCGATAGTTTATTGGACGCGACGCGACGATATAAAATCACATCTAGTTTATGTGACACTTTAACATGGCAGCTGGACATTAAATTAGTTTTAATAATCGTAAAAATCAAATGACATCTGACTTATGTCAAAAACCAAAGTAAATTTCATAGTAAAAAAAAGGCAAATATTACTTTCTCATTGTAGATATGGCAAATCGAATTGTTTCTTCTTCTTCTTCGTCGTCATCGTTTTTACTTTCATTCAATATCTTTCACATTTGTGTCATTTCATTTCATTTCATTGCATTGCTTTTAAATGGCAAATGAATTACATAGACTGACCAGACCGGGTCATCATAAAAATGTCACATAAAGTATGTAGTTAAAGCACTTACACAAAAAGGGGACGCGCACAGACTATCATCATCGTACAAGACTGAATGAATGATTTTCAAAAGATATCATCATAATTTCAAAAACGAAAGAAGAAAGGTCCAAAACAATACACACACAGCAGCAGTAGTACAGCCTGAAGGTAGAGCGAAAAAAAAATATAAATTTGAAATGAGACAGGAAACGGAAAAAGAAAAAGAAAATAATGAATAATAACAGAAAAAAAAAACAAAACAGCAGCCAAACGTTCAACCCTGTGGTACTTCTGTGCAAATACGGTCATTGTCGGTCAGAATTTAATCGACCGCCCGCAAACTGTTTGTGTATTCAAAGCGGAAGGAAATCACCACACACACAGCAAAACATAACAGAACTCAAAACAGAAAACAGAAGTTGCGGTCGACCAAGTAGAGGTAACTTCTTTTGTTCTTCTATTTCGATGCATCTCTCGGATTCAAGTTCATTTAATCTTGTGGATGGAAAATGCAAAAATACCGTCAATGCAAACCTCGAGTTCTATTTCTTTTGGAAAATACTCGTATATCCACAGGAAATCATAAGTCAAATAGAATTCCGATCTATGCCAGTGATACGATTATTCCAAGGTGTATGACTCGTAGACTTAGAGAAAAAGAAATTCATATCCAATCGTAGAGAATCCTTTGGTGACGCTAAAGCCTTTCAGAGAAGGAATTGTATATATGGTTGTTTAGGTTTGGGTATGGGTGTCTGTTTTTTTTTTTTTTTTTGTTACCAAACCAGCCCACTTTATGAAGCAAAGACAAGTTAGAAAGATATTGTAACATTTTGACTGTAACTAACTCCCAATCCAGTGAGCAGGACAAGAGTGTAGGAAGGATATACTTAAGGTTAGGTATCTAATAGCTATATACTCGTAGTACTAGAACTACTCACGACTTTTTATACTGTTGCTTTTGGTATGTTTTGTTTTTAGTGTATCATTGTTGTCTGTTTGGTCTTAATTTTCATGTGTATTTTTATTTTTTCAGTTTTCATCCGTCCTTTCAAGTACTTTTTTTTGATTAGGTAAGAGAGATATTAAAGTAGGTGCTTTTGTATTGCAACTTTATTTTTATTGTTCTACATATAAACTTATTGTGCAAACTGAGATGTTATCTGTGACAATATTGTTTACCTCTTTTGTTTTGTTTTGTTTTTAATGAAATGTTTATGAAAAACAATTGAGTAAAAAGCAAATAATATAAAGGAAAGATGTCCTAAAATTTGGGACATCTATGCAATAGAGAAATATAATGAATTGTTGATAAATTTTACAATCTGTTTGTTTTTGATATAGGCATTTAAGACATTTTTTCAAAAATATGTTTTTAAATTCCAGAGAAAAGATTTTGAGATTTTGGCAGAAGCTTATAAGTAGAGATATTGACTTATCATTGAACTTAAGGTGTGTAATATTTTGTATCTATTTGTATTGCAGAACTTTTCAATTAACTTGGACATCTTAACTGTTCAACTGATTAATTATTTTAGAATAGCGGCAGGTCTTAACTTTATCGACTTTTTGAAAAAGCATAAAATAATATAAGAAAATAAGGTTAAATAATTTAAATTTATAAAAATTTGTAAAGCTACTATTAGAAGCTAAACGTAAACGATCGACCCATTGACTCTCTGACGTTAAAATGGCGTCACAATCTGTCACAAGAGTGACACGTGGCACATTGACACTCATATGTGAGAAGACTCGTTTTTGGACTACCGGTCATCGCATTGACTATGTCCCAACATTGACAATGCAGAATTTAATACCAAGTGAACTCATATTTTTAATGTATGTCTATAGCAACGTACATATGACATGGAAATTAAGTTGAAAGATTCTTTTATAATTTAATTTCTAAATACAGGTTGATTTATAAGTATGTCACGTTGACTGATATGCACACTAAATTTTTGAAATCGTGTGAATTTAAAGTTTTGCGATTGAACGAATTGTCAGTGATACTGATAATCAATCATGTTGACTCATAAGTTTTAGTTTTAAATTTAACTCCAATTTTGTAAGAAAAAAGACTAATATACACATTTTTTGTCTTTTAGGACAAATTTTACAACGATGTCTCAAGTGCTTATCAATTCGTTTTTGTTTTAAAACAGTTTTAAATATTATATAATAAATCCTGCTTTTAAAAAATTTCAAGCAACCAAAAATTGCTTTTTGGTTGGATTGTCTATTTTATTTTGGATGAATTGTATTTCCAAAATATTTTCAAGAAAGAAAGAACTAAAATTTTTTTAAATACGTCTAAGATTTTAGAACAAATTTAATAGAAGATCAATCGAACTCTTCCCAACAGATAAAGAAAATGTTCAATTATTTCTTCAAAAAATGAAAAAAGTACAAAATTAGGTTTGTTTCCCATCATTTGAAAGATGGGGAAAACCGTAAGTCTACAAAACGATATCGATCTTTCTTGAATTCACTTAAAACCCTTAATGATTCGGTACGATCAAAAAAGAGATATATCAAAGAACTTCTTAAGGTCAAAATAAAAATGATTTTTTCTCACACAACAAATCCCAATTCTAGGCCACTACCAATATTAGGTATAGCTAAGGTTTGGGCCAAAAGAAAGCATTTTAAATGTTTGCAATCACTCTTCTGTGAAATTCCTGCTGTCGGATTAACATAAAGTATCTTTAGCTATATACGCATACTCTGGTCGTCCAACGACGACGACGACCGCGACGCGGTCAACATGGAAAGAATGATCAGTACAGGGAGGATGACGATGATGGCTAGTTATTTGATTAAAAGCAACAAATGCATAACCCCTTCACCTACTCAACTATGGAACTTTAAACACTCGTTTTGAAGTCAAGAATACCAATGGGAGAGAGAATTCAAAAAATCAACCATTCAGTCAAGTATTATATTATATTGTGGGGGAGCCAGCCATTACAATCATTTGAATTGAATGGTGGGTTTTATTCGCCGCAACCACCGCGACCGCTAAGCCCGCCCTCTGTACTATGTACTGTGTGATCGTTCCATTAGAACATTTTCCGGTTTAGATATACTTGAAGGTACTTATATTTATTTTGCTCTCTCTTCATATCCAAATTCGGTGGGCAATGCCATAACCAACCATACTATCGACGACGACGTGGTTTTATTCTCTCCTCAGCTCATGAATTGATAGATGTGTGAATACAGATAGCTCTTTACAGGAAAGCCCGTTTGACAATCCTATAGATACTATAGTCGAGTAGCCCTATAAAATAAGTATGAAGCACGTGTTCAAGTAGGTACCCATGCCCATTGACCGTGGTTGTGCCACAGATGGTTGGCAAAGGCAACTAAATACATAAAATTGTCAAATAGTGAAGGTTCTATTCCAAACAGAGAAAACCCAAAACCACGAACCACAGAGTGCCATTGCATTGCCACCCAAATTTGGGACATTTGCCGAGCATGACCATGAATAAATTTTCAGTATGTTTTTTTCAAATTTTATTGATCTTCACGGTGCGGTGCAGCGCAGCGCATGAAAGGTATAGTTAACAGGATCTGTCATAAGAATTTCATCAATTTTTTACCCGTTCGTTTGGGAAATTAATTGCCATCAACTGTCGTAAAAATGAGAGACGGCGAATCTTTTCGACAATTATAGCGCACTTTATGCGATACGATGAAATGATAAAGTAATTTGATTTCGAGTTATTCAGAAATTCATCACGTACATCGTATACGAGTTTAAAACACGAAAAAGAAGCCTAACCTGTTCAATAATTACTTGTTAAACTGACTTTACCAGAGCAAGAGCAGTAAAAGTTAAATTTATTAATTGCCCCAACAAACGACGAGGACTATTACGACGCCGCGCCGCCGCCGGCTGCCGCTTCTGCAGGTTGGTTGACGCCGCCGCGCGCCGTAGACTCGACGCCAAGTCATTCAAATCTTTTTTGTCTGTTTTTCGTCAGGTTCAAGTCTCGTTTTCGCACCTTTTTCGCAGCCAAACTTGATTAAGCTGTAGTGGATACCTGTGTCGACTGAAATTACTCTTATCTGACAATTCTGCTTTAGAGATTTTTTTGCCAAGTAAATTTTGTATGAAGCCCTAACCTTACCCTTAAAACTTCGTCACATTTAAAAACAACAAAATAAAAACTCGGTGATTCATAAAGAAGATTTGAAGAAGCCCACAGCTGCACCCACAATGCAAAATTATGTATATGAACTCAAGAAATCATCACCATCATCATACACAAGTCAATAGGTACTTCTCTGTCGACTTGATACAAACGAAAAAAAAGAACAAATTTTGTCACTAAGTCCCCAGACGCGACAGCTGTTGGCGCATAATCCTTAATGCAGTTTACTCCATTAGCTCGATTTGTTATAGAAGATGATGATGACGATGACGCTGGCAATGGCGATGACGATGATGATAAAATTTGCGCATTTGGATTTACAAGAAGTCTTTATGTCGTGGTTGAAGTTACAAAGAATCAGAAGAAAAAAAATTGTATGTTTTTACATTGAAACATTGGCGACATTGGGTGAAATGATATTTTATATGCACGTAAGTCGTGCGACAGGTTTCGTGCAGCTTTTTTATTTTTTTTTTTCCTTTTAATCGTGGGACAGGACTGGAGAATAATTATTAGCATATGACAGTTTACAAATTATGATGACAAGAACACATTTGTGATCTTTGCATTTAACTTTAAGAACAAAGTAATCGCAGTTTATATGCTCGAATATGGAAAGACAATGAGACAACTTAAAAAAAATATTAGTTTTAACTTAGCCAGACTTAATTTTCTGAATTTCAAGCCGAAATTATGACAGTCAAAGAATGTGTGTCCCAATCAATTTTTTTTTTTATTTTTTCAAAGATCGAAGAATTGACCTATAGTACTTTTTGTCAAAATTTGCGTGAATGTGGTATGTACACTTTTGATAATAAAGGGTGTTTTTCAACTAGAAAGAAAAATCATATAGTAATAATGTTATGGCCAAGAATGTAGCTATATTATAAATATAAGGGTTTGTCATTATGTTTCAAAACTGTTTTCGGGCAAGTGGATACCGCGGTTGGCTTGAATAAATTCCAGCTCCGAATATTCTCTCATCTAGGGCTTATCAATCAATCGTCTAGGGCTTATCTGCGTAGAGGCATACATCCCCACAAAGAATAGTTCAGCGGTATTAAATGTATGTGCAGAAGTAAGTCTTATTGCTATGAAATGAAAAACTAGACTGTTACAGTGACAGCTGTCAAATGAATATGCATACATGAATATACTTAGATAAATCATATATTTTTTCAAAAACTTGGGACACATTTTTTGTTTATTTTTGTAAATCAATTTTATCTGTAATTATAAAAATGTATTTTAGTTCGTTAAAAATGTTGCATTTATTTTCATTCCTTATTCAATCAAAAGTTTGTTCGAATTTTAGGACACATAAAATTGCAGTTTAATGTTTTCAAATATATATTTTTCATTCCTTAATTGATATTATATAGCAGCAAAATAAGGTATGAACAAATAAAAGATGGCTGATAATAAACTTTGGGACAGATATACAAATCAGTGCTTGCTTAAAACTTAAATATTTTTTTTTTAACATTTGGACATATAAAAGCATTGTATACTTAAAATTTAGAATAATACCTAAATTACTACCTCCATTGATATTTCAATACAAAAATTGTAAAAATTTAAATAAAATCACAATGAAATACTGTCCCAATTTCGTACGATCTAATTTTTGTTTACCATAAAAGAAATTGTATTTATTTTTGTCCCAAAATTCATTCAATGAAAACAAAGTTTAAACAAAATTTATATTCCAAAATAAACGAATGTTTCAGTAATTAGTAAATATGTGACTATCTACATATTTTGATTGAGATTTTGGGACAAGTACATTGTTTGTTTCAAATTTGAAATGAATCCCAAGTCGCAGTAAAATGTTGTTCTGGTGCATATTATTTATATCTCTTTGTTTTCTTTGTTTCTTTTTTGTCTCATATAATGACTAATTTATTTAATTTTATTCAAATAAACTTTATATTTATCGATTCCCTAATAACGTCATTTTAAAATAAATAAATTAAATGCAATCATGCACCACACCACACTACAACCAACCTTAACTCAAATGCAGAAGTTCGTGCTTCTCACAATTTGCAAATGTAAAACTTAAATTTTAAATGCATAAAACTTGGTGTATAATATCGTTTATTTATCACACTCCGAGCACCGCATCCACCTGAACATACGTACATGTGTATATTTACTGAGTGGGTTAGGAGTCTGAAAATATAAGTTGCTTTGTTAAAGAAAATATTTAAAATCCAGTTTAGTTGTTTACCAATGACGACTTAATCTAAAAATAGACATCAATTTGATTGCAAGGAGAAATTAAATGCCAATTTTTATATTCCTAACCAACCGATCATCGATTCAGACACATTGAACGCACAACGGAATCAAAACTCACCCAAGTCCTTAACTTAGGACGAAAATACAATTTTACCACATTCATGTGAAAGATTCATTCTTTTGCTCTCAAGGACACGACTGACACAGAATTACCAACAAAAGACTTTAAATACATCCATAAATATATATGTATGTTGGTAGATATAAAGTAAATCAATAATTAAATACAATTCAATATGGCTATAAAAAAAATGTGTATTTTGATAGACAAGATATTAAGTGGCTAGACTGACAGGCGACCGACACAGTCACGGACAGGAGCAATAAGCAGCACAAAACGTTCAAGGAACACCACGTCTTCGTTGTCGAGTCGTAGAAAAAGGAAAAAAAGGAAATAAAATCCTTGAAAAATTGAATGAAACGAAAGGGAAAAAAGAAAGCAAATTTATGATATCCTTTCAATAATCTTTCTTTCAGTAAGTGGTTAGGTGTGTGTGAGTGTGTTTGTGTTGTTTTACAAACCATAGTATATGAGAGAAATGATTTTTATTGACTGTGACAATATTATTTCATGTCGATTTCTTTTCTTTTTTTTTGCATTTTATTCCATCAAAAATTTGATCAGCTGTCGAAGGAGATTATTTTGTTTCCTTAAAAATGTACGTATAATGTGGAGGAAATTTATACGAATTACAATGGATTTGAATTCATGATTGAATCGAATTTGCGCGCTTTTTTGCTTGTGATAATATTTAAATTCACACAAAAGTCTTTTTGATGGATTTGAATATTTTTTTATTGTAACACTCTACTTTTCTGTACCTACTTGGAAAGTTGAGGGGTGGTTTTAGTGAATGATTTTAATCCTAAGAATTCTCTTTTTCAAAGCAGGTGTTTTATGTCTCTCTAAATAAAGAATTCGTCTAAAGGTAAACAGTGCTTACTTAACGAAATAAGTGTCACTTAAGTTTTACATAAAAAGCTCTGAAATTACTGAATTTTAAATTCTGAGTAAGTTACACCTGAGTTCTTAATATGAGAGACTTAAGTATCATGTCTTTCTCCAAAATCTTATATCATTGACGGGAATTGTGTCCCAAATTTAGGAATAAATATTGTGCCTAAACAGAATTTTACACTTTCATGGAAAAAATTACTTTTACTTCAAAATGTATAAATAAATTAATAAATATTATTAAATGTGTCAAATTATAGGATTGTTAAGAAAATCAGAAAATTATTTTAAAGGTGTGTTAAGAGCTATGAAAGTTATTAAAATTGTACTAAGTTTTAATTAAATCATTTTTGTTGGTTAACTTTTAACCCATTCTCATTATCAACACAGTTGTTTTGTAAAAACTTTTATACCAAGGTTTAATTTCAAATGTAGGACAGAAGGCAAAATATACGAAAACAAAAAACAAAACTGACCCATAGACTAATTAAAGAAGAGTAAATTGGTATTGTTTTCATTTGGTATTTCCAAAATCATTTACATTTGAGTAAGATAACGTCAATTAATAGCCCAATCATTTTTCGTCCACATAATAACTCTCCAAAAGGCCTTTTTTTACCTTGAGATACTTAATAAACCATTAATTTCCAAAAACCGTATCTAATTGTCATTAGTTAAAACAATTTCTGTGACTTTAAATAATGTATGAAGATTTAATATGGCTCATTTCATGTATCCCATATAAAAGTCATTTAAATAACATTTTCACAATATTTTGTTTTTATTTCGTATATTTTTCGGTCTAAATGTGTGTTAATGTGTAAATTTTGATTACTTAATTTTGACATTTTAATAGGTATAAGTTTTGATCTCCTTCACTTCACAATCGTTTTGCTGAAATTATTTAAATGAACATTTTTGTGACAATTTTTTATTTTTTCTCATAAATTATGATGATTGCATGTCAACCATATATACTACACATTCCCTTGAATCTGTGGGATAATTTAAACAAACACTTGAAGTTCAAGGTTAAACAAAGCATTTCATAAAATATACTTACCAACAAAAATGTAAATTTTTAAAGTATAACAACAACAAAAATATATAATCGAACAGGTTTGAGAGTGATACACAAACAATACTGATGATGTTGTAATTATTGTTGCCACCTTGGTCGAAATTAAGAGAATTTGCAAAATTTTGTAAAAAGTATATAAATTAGATGACATGATTTAATTATTTCGAAATAAAAAAAAATAAACATTATACTAAGGTATTGAAACATTAGCCGCGTTTTATTATCACCATGATCTGATCCGGATCTTGAATTTACATGCATTACAACAACAACACAAGATCCTGCTTTGTGTATGGATCTCAATTTGAGATCCAAAATTTAATTCTTTTTTTCACAACAAGGAGCGCTTTATCATTGTAATTTCACATGTAAATGTTGGTATCATTGCAAATAAATTAAATAAACCTGTATTGCCATATAAACATTTCCATTTGACTGAAATAAAATATTTTTTAAATAGAAAGCGAGAAGCTTTATATTTATTTATCTGGTTTATAATCCATGAAATAATTAGATATTTTAACCAAACTAGATATTAATTTGTGAAATTAAAATAATTATGTCCAAAAAAATATATATTTGACATAATTTATGGGTATTATTTTCCCCAAAAAAAAGGAACAAAAAAAAATCATTGAGCTAAATGTTCTTTGGGCAACCCTGCTTTAAATGTCAAAAAGTATAAATAAAATCGAGAAAACTGCAGCACAAATGGGAGAAAAGATGTTCAAATAAATTGTAAGTAATCTCTAAATTAAATTATTTAAGTGTCACATTTATTAAAAGGTCAAAAAGAATCTGGACTACATGTGAGACCAAAGCGTTCCTGGATGCTTTGAGTTTGAGAGTGCAATGGTGATTCGCAGAAACATTTTCAAAAGTTGTGGAGCTTCCATTTTTGGTATGTGTTTGTTTTTTTTTTGCTTCGAAATGTCACTTTTGAAAGAAGGAATTTGACACTGCTACCAAACTTTAATTATAAAAAATATGATGATCCAATGCTGTTTTATTATCATGATCTGATCCGGATCAGATCATGGTGATAATAAAACGCGGCTATTATGCCCACTTTAAAATTTTCGAAAAATCCATTTTTTAATTTTAAATGGTACCACGAATTTGGCCTTTAAGTACTAGGTTGTCAAATGTTAGGATTATTATTGTATACTTATTAATAGTTACGTACGTTAGACAATTTTTAATCGATTTACTTGAAATTTTGAATACCTATATTATGAAAAATGCATTTTCTTTTGAGGAACATGTAGTTATTATAACAGGTGTTTGATTTGCTATTTCACAGTAAATTAACTTACTCCTGAAAAAATCAACGTTTTCCAAATCGTACAAATTTGTTACCAAAATAATGATGCGGTTTTCGCGACAGAAGAAAACAATACATTTATTTATTGAAGGAAGCTTTTGGTGAGGTCATAATCTTGCGTTCCTGGGCCTGTGACTTAACCTCCAAGATCGTGCGATTTAACACCGCTTAACCTAATGGTCGAAAATTGGGCATCTCTTTAAGGATTTATTTGAGCCAACTGCGGCTGCCACTTGTCTGATACATTTTTAATGGCCGGTAATGGACTCTGAAAAAAACTTGACGTCATCACAAAAACTATGCACATTCGCCATTTTTAAATAAATTGCTTTACAAATTTTTTATGAGCCGTACTGTCAAGAACAGAGATTCGTTCTTTAGATTTACTACGCGAATGTGGAATGCCTTATTACACTTTGTCTTTTCAATCATTGCAATACCAAGGAATTCAAAAGTAATGTGTACCGTCACCCCCTTTTAAACCCCCTTGAGTGTAAGCTTATTATAAATTAAAAGTAGTCCCGTTTAAATAATATGGATTTATTTTTTAGTATTTGTAAAAAAAAATCCTTTAAAATCGTATTTGTTCGGCCTCTAGGTTATAGCCTTAGGCCTTGAGAATCAGTTTTTAATCATCAAATAAAAGCTCATATAGTAATCCTTCAAAGTAATCAACTGTAACTAAAGTTAAGGCTCCTTTTATGAAGAACACATACTAATTGAGTTGTTTAACTGTCTATTGAAAACAAAATCTTTTAAAGATTTGTAAGTAGACTACATTATTAGAGACCATTTTTAATTATTGGTTTAATCAAGATTAATACTGTGTGTTTACATTAGCTGATGTAATAATTCCTGTTTTGTATCCTTGTTTTAAAATAGCTGATATAGTGCTTTCGAAAATTAAATTACTTTGGTTGAAAAATAACACATTCAACGATTAAGTCAATAAATTTAATGTTCAACTAATATGAAAAAAATGGCCCTTAATATATTAAACTCGCCTAAGTTTGAGTTAAGGAATTTAAAAAAATTTTATATTTTATAATTAAATAGTGAAAGCAGTGAAAAGAAAACAAATTTGTTTTATTTTGAAAGAACTTATAATTCAAGAAGGCAATCATGTCTAGGTACATATGTATATGTCATATGTTAAGAAAAACATTTTTTTATTCTTGCCGGGTCGAAGACTTTTGATTCGAAAAAACCAACAAAAGTTCTTAAAATCATAACTTTTGATTAGGTATGAGTATGATTGATGGCAAATTAAATTTTGAAATTCCATCTCAAGCCTTCAACTTGTATCCTCTAGACTCAACTATGTACGCTTTCATATTTGACAAGCTTTGAAATAAATAATTTTAGCATTTTATATACAGGTTCTTCAATTGATGAATTGTGTTATTATTATACTTTATTTTGAAATTGACGCCTATTTATGGCTTAGACGTGATTCTATCAGAGGGCTTTGCTCTCTCATAATAAAAATGTATACTTTTTGATTTTATCAATTGCGTTCAAATTTAAAAATAAACACGTTTCGCTATTAAATTGCTTTATATACATTTATGTGTCTTATATACGTATTATTTACCATGTTCTTGTAACGTATATGAATTAAGCTATTTGTGTACGAACCTTACAACGAAAAAAGGTCAATGAGTTATGGCTTCTGGCGTTGTTTACTGTATCGGTAATTTTTAATTTCTGTACCTTATTTTTGAATTATTAATTTAAACTGAATTTATATGACATTAGGTAAATGATTTTATGTCAAGTTCAACAGTTTATCGGTGATGAAGACAACAAACTGTACTAAACCATTATTTTCTTTTATTTAATGTGTAAACGAGGTGCGTCAATTGTAGACTTTAAAAGATGCCAAGATGACTAAGCATGTCTACAAATGACACCTTCTGAATTTTGAAAGATGAGTCAGTTTTAATTTGTCAATATATTCTTTGCGGTGGTTACATACCTACCTACGTTGTTTCTATTCGAAATACCAAACCCATGCGATATCAGAATGTGCCCCATTTGCTTCTGCCGTTAAGTTTACTAGACGTGTTGTGAAATACAATGAAATAGCTAATTTTCAAAAGTTTCTATCTTAAATAAGAAAAGAGCCAGAACATTGGCGGTCGCCTAGGGCACCTACATACATAAGAATGAGAACCTTCGAATTTTTGAATAGTCTCATCAAACACAGGCTTGTCAACTAGCTCCAAAACCACATTACCATAAAAGCCCAGTTTTTACTCATCTTTATTTTTAATTTCATTTGCTTCATTTCCCTATAGTGCATGCGTTTTTTTAATTCTAAAACTTTTGTATATCAATTGTAATTGTTACAAAAAAATGATAACTATAAAGTTTTCTCTAAGTTCTTAAAAGTTTTTCTTTTAACAGTGTAAATCCTTTTCCAGTAATTTAAATATTAAAAAGTACTTAGACCTCACTTTATCGTAACTTATTCGAAACTTGGAAGCTACCCCATAAACTTCTAAAGTTAAATCCTTTCTTTTTTATTTAATTTGCTGTTAAATTTTTAATATCGTATCCTTGAACTTTTTCTCTTTCTCCTTTGAGACATTTCCACTTTTAAAAATTTCCATATCCAACAGCTAATTTAAAATTCAATTATTTCAACAATTTTATAGAACAAATAATTCATTTTAAATAAAAATTGAGAAAAAAAATAATAATATTGGAATAATGCATTTTCTCAATCGATTCAGAAGAAGCCTTTGAATTATTCGAGTTTATATATTATCTTCTTCAACTTATTTACTCGAAAATTTTCCTTCTTTCGATATGCATTTATAATCATTTCTGAGAGTACATTTTACCTAAGATTAAGTTCGAAAGTACTTGTTTTGAGGAGCATCATCACAAAAAGACAACAACCCGCCAAGCCAACCATAAGAATTCCTTTGTCAAAAGTTGAAAAGTTCAAGGCTAAACAAATCAATTAAAAAACAGCATCAGATAAACACATTCTGATTTTGCTCTCAAGAATTTCTTGAATTGTATTTAAGTCGATTAAGAAAAAGAAATTTAAATGTAAAATAAAAAAACTTTAACATAAAAGAAGAAGACGTAAAAAAATCTCACTAAAAATAACACCGAACAAAAATTGAAAACACAAAAAATAAACAACGAAAAAAGCTTCTCAGGATAAAGTGTAATTGGATTTAGAATAAGTGGCCCTCTGGCCTCTTGGTAGGTTAGTGAGTGCCATTTCATTGCACCTCATTCCAATGGTCTTCGAAATGTACGAGTACTTTTTTTTCTCAAGAAGTTTAACGAATTCTTTCATTTCTTTTATACAATGTACACATAGGTTTGTAATTGAGTCTTTAAGAAAATGAGGGTGGTGTGTTCAGCAGGCAGAAGTAGCTACTCGGCAAGGTTATGCAATCTTATCGGTCTTCGTTGGTGTCGTCTTAATTAGTGGGTCTTTGATGGGGTGGGAAATATATTGATTAAAGTTTGCCCTCTCCTTTGTAAAAGATCAAACATTTTACCTACAGAAAAGCTTTTTCGAATTTTAAAGGTCAAACAAAATGAAGATATTAAATTGTTCTTGTTTTAGGTAATTTCAAGAGCCTTTCACCTGAAAATCAAAGTATGAATCTTAATGTACACATCATCGTGCAGTGGTGTGAAGGTAATGGTTTTAATGTGGTTAGACATCTTGCCTCAAGCCAATAAATTATTGTAGTTAGAGGTTATTATTTGGGTTTCAATGAGGTTAATTAATTTCTTGTGATGGAGATAATAAAAAATATTCCCGAAATAACGATGAGACACTTTATAAGTACGAAATGAATCAGTCATCTAGACCTGGACCGACTTTAAATGAACCAGGTATCATTATTTAAATAAATGGTAATTGATAACAATTGGTTTATACTGGTTTTTCCATGTCCCAAAATTTTGGGACAGGTTTAATTCTTAAATAACTCGACCTTATAATATTTTGTCCACGAATCTATTAATAAAAACTTTTTTTTTTGATATTTTCATCTGAATAAATTTTAGGAGAAGTTAAGTTTTTATAAAAAAAACCATTCAATCAATTTTTTGAACCAGTAAAAATTGTTTAAGTCTACAGTTACAGTTCCCTTTCGATTAAATATTGAATTTAAATTATAAATTTGTATTTTATGAAAACCATAAAATACATTCCTGAGTGTTGTTAAAATGTTGGGACAAGTTGAGTGTTCGTAAAAAGGCATTTAATTTGTCCTAATATTAAAACTTCCTTAATGCATAATTTTCCAAATCCACAAGACATTTTTTTTTATTTATTAAGTTTAAGATATCTTAAGTTTGTTTGATCAAATAAATTAAAGACGCAAAAAATTGAATTAAAAAAATGTGGATAGTAATTAGAAAACCAGGTGGATAGTAATACGGATATTTCTAAATATTTACAAATAACCAAAAATATCTTTTGCTCATATTAAAAATGCTTAAATAAAGTTTATAACAACCTTTAAATCTTTCGAAAAATCATTCAACTTTAACATGTCCTAAATTAAGAACATGTGCAATCTTTTAATCTAACAAAAGCAGAACTGCATCCCATAATGCCACCCATTTGTATCTCAAACCTTAGTTAACCAATCAAAACCACTTTCATAAAGTTCAACCAACCAAAATGGGCGTGTTTTCTTCATCGACTTGACTTTATACGCTATCGTGCCTACCTAAAAAACCGGAAATAAACAACTTGAGAAAAACTAACTTAATACATTCGTCCACACTCCTGCAAATTAGGAACACCATTAGAGCATCAGCAACGTAGTAGAAAAATGTATCTTAAGAAAACGAAGGGTTAACTTCACCTTCTTCGTTCGCTGCACACATAAATCATTCCAATCTTATATCTCCAAGCATCATCTCATCCACCTCTTTTGCAATCTTCTTCTTTCTCTCAAGTGCATATACCGCGCACATATACAAACCTACCCATATAGTATCCTTGAACACAATCAAAAGAAAGCCATAAGAGTGATCTAATTACGAAAACAAGAACGAACAAACAACGCAGAAAAATAAAAATGAGGATACCTTAAATATGTACGTGAGTTTGTTTGGAAGGAAAAAAGGAAAATAAGAACAAAAAATTAAAGTATGCACCACACATAAAATAAAATATATATCCTTTTATTAGCGAATGAATTATTGCTTATTATTTGTTAATAAGCCAGGATGTTCCTTGAAAGTAAAGAAAATAAGGGAGAACCATCAACCTAGAAATCATTTTCAAGTGCACGTTGAAGAAGAAGAATTTCAAAGGAGAAACAAACAATATCATACCTTTAAGTACGAGTCTATATATAAATATATGGTTATACATAGACAAATACCTCAAAAAATCGTTAAAGGATAACCATAAGGAGCAAGGGTAACCAGAATATTTTATAGTTGTTGTTTTTTCCTCCGTTATTCATAAAAAGAAAACCATCCTTTTTATTACCATTTAATAGTTGTGAAATTGTACATGAAAAGGACTCTAAAAATAATTTTTTTTCTTCTCTGAATGTATTCCAAAGGACTTGCTTTTTCTTTACCTACAAAAAAAAGAGATTCTTATGCAAAACTTCACTCCACTGTGACTGTCGTGCTTTTTTCCGCCACCAAAGAACCCCTTGAAGACGACCGACACAAATAAAAATAGATTTGAAACGCGCCAGACATTAAAAGTTGGCATTTATTTGTTGTTGTTGTTTAAGGATCTAAGGATATAGGAGTACATAAATGCGCAGAACAATAAGAGAAATAATTTTTGCAAAGTAAAAAATCCTGCTGGTCAAAGGATATAATATGTTCTAAATATTTTTTGGGCAAATTTGAATATTATATTTATGGCCCTTGTTTGTTTGTCTGTCTGTCTTTCTGAATGTCCTTTTTTTGTGTTGTTGATATTTGGTGGGGATTTATGAATTTTTGGTGATAATAGGCAACAAATTTAGGCAGAAAAACCGGGCAAAAAATCAGTCACACTCGAATGATTCTTTTTAGGACAACACATCCAGGATGATGTTACACAAGACGTAAAAATAGATGATATTCGTTTGATATTCGTTTTGCGGTAGATTTATGCCTGGGAGTGATGTAGAAATCTGCTTTGTTTTCTTTTTATTATACAAATAATGTTTATTTGCATCTGTCCAGTAAAATTTTGTTCCCTCATTTTTTTTTTTACAATTTGTATGGTGTTTGCTAATTAGTTATAAATATCAATAAAACATTACTAGTTATGTACATATTTTCAACAAAAAACGTTATTTATCCCCTATCCTATCCATGACCATAACATATGAGAACCGTAACAGTGAATAGAGAGAGTCCTTAATTTTCAATAGTCAAATTGCCCATGCGTAACAGTTCGATTTATTGCCGATACAAACATCCGCCTTCTGGCTTTTGGTCTACATCAAATGACCCCTATTCCAATTCCACGTGTAGTATATGCAAAGCTATTTAAATTGAATTAGATACATACCTCTCTCTGTATGGATAATATTTGCATCCGCGGTGGCGCGGCGTGAACTACACAATAAGGATCGTCTTTAATGTAAATGCATCCCTTGTTTTTGAGAATTTATGGGAAGAATACTGTCAAGACAGAATGGCTGTCTTGTGTTGCGCACTTTTAGTATTTTTCTCATCTTTTTTTGTATGAATTTAAGAGTTTTCTTTTCAGGCTCATTAGCTTACAATTGCCCTTTCCTTACAAGAAGGTTTTAAAAGAAAGGTGTGTGCATTAGGGCACAATTTTTGTTTTGTTTGGAGTCCCTTTGTTTTGAAGAACATAAATCTTTGGAAAGGATATGGATATGAATAGTAGATGATTAGGGAATAATTGTTTGTTTTGGTTGGATTGGTTTTACAGTTGGATTTTTTTCTGTTTTTCCTGCGTTTTACCAAAAACAAATAAATTTTACTACACTATATGAGTTGGTATATAATGTTGTTTGTTTTCAGGGCAGCTAATCACAGATTCGTATGAATTTTTTACTTTTTAACGTACTTTTTCTATTCTCTGAGATACCTTAACCATCACAGATCAAGAAGCAGCTGTAGAACCAGGTATTGGAATCTAGGATACTTTAAACACCCCGTCCTCGCATTTTGGACTGTTACCTACTGAATTAAAGCTTCATACACTGACAAAAACTTGACACCACGTATAGTAAACAGCTCCATGTTGGGCGCCACTTAAGAAGATTTTGATCAAAAATACTGAATGTCTTAAATTGTGTACAAAATGTTCCTCAAGAAGAATTTAAGACTTATGCGTAGATCAAATCTATATACATTACATTAAGAAAAAAAATGTTCCACGTTGGGCACCTGTTAAGTATGTATATTTGGGCAAAAATGGCGAAAGCCTTAAATTGTGCACAAAATGCTCGTCAAGAAGAATTAAAGACTTATACGTAGATCAAATCTATAAATTTCATTAAGCAAAAAGAGCTCCACGTTGGGCGCCAGTTAAGTAGGTAAATTTGAATGTTAAAAGCTTATAGTTTTAAAATGCATGTATACTTATGTGCGATTAATATCGCAAACGTTAAGAATTGACTAAAATAAGCTGCATTATCCATTTGTGATTGCCAAATTTTCTATCAACTTAAAAAAGTCACGAAATCCAGAAACATTCTGTCACTTTAATTTACTGCGCTAGATCATGTAAAAATCGCACGAATTCGAAAATCGCAAAAATTTAAACTTCTATTTTGAGTAGGTATATGCACTGTAATTAAAAATGAATTACTAATAATAAAAACAAAACACGCTTGACCATGAGACTATTAGCTCGCTACACAGGAAATACTTGATGTATATGTCTGTGAATAATATTGAAGGTCGTCTGGTGCAAGAGCCAAGATATTTTCATTCTCCAAATCCAATTTTAAATAAAATTCTGTCAATCAAAGGCAATTATATTTACTTTTTGTTTGCATTTTATTTTGTAGGGTTTCTCCTTAACTATACGACGAAAACGAATACATAAAAGTAGTATATCATATTGATTAGAATATTGCAACTGCAACGATTTTATAATGTTTTTTTTTTTTATAATCAACTTCCGTCAACATTTTGCTATAAGTTTACCAGGATTGAGGCACAATACTTTATCACACTATCAAAGTTCCGCTATTGTATGATGTTTGATTGCTGGTTGACTGATTATTATTAACTGGAAAATGAATGATTAATGATTTATAAACAAAAAATATATTAAATATGCTGCGACAACAACAACGAGCATAATTTTCCTGAATTTAATTAAGCAGAACATTTTAAATTTTCTTTTTATTTGTTTAATGTACTCATATATGTACGTATGTATGTTGTTTTTTAAAAGTCATCGATTCGTCATTAAATTTGTGTAAGACACAAAAATCGCGTGTTATAATCATAAAGCCTAATTACCCAGAAAATAAAAAATCAATATTTAGTTATTTTTTCATGTAAAACTAACATAAAATCGAAGAAAAATATATAAGGTGCGTAACATTGAAATATACGTACAAATATTATTTAAAAAAAATATATATGTATATGTAGAAAGACTGAACGCATTAAAGAACCTACAACCTATTCCTGTACAAAAAAAATAAAGTAATAGTGCGTGTGACGAGACCATACAAATTTTATTTCCACATGAGCGATTATTTTTTGTTTTTATCGTAAATTTTGTTTTTTCTGTTTTATTTGTGATATAATTTTAACCTTTATTTGGTTTTGAAGTACCTATTGACTATGACTTTGGAAATAACAATAATTATGTTTTAGGTGTAATATTTAATAATTTAATGATGTAAGCTACATTTTTAGCATTTAAGTACCTCATTTGGCCTTCAAATTTTAAAAAGTTCGACCAATTATTTTCTTATTATGTTTTATAATCCCTGAATGAGAGTGGAAGAACTATAAAGCTCTAACAACTTTTTTATGAAAAGTAAAAGTTAGTTTGAAAGAACTTATATAAGTATCTAAAGACGAGTCTGAAAGTCTTTTATGGGCATCCTATTTTGAGAAATTAACTGAAATTAAGCCTTCGATTTTCTACGTTATAAAACCCTTATCAAGTGACCTAAGCGATAAACTAAAAAATTAAAATGAATCCTAAGAGTGACCACTTAGCAAATTCATGTGCTTTAAATTTAAATTTTTAAGGCTAGTTTGATGGATCATTGTGAAGTCATCAAGTTTTTTTTTATCATCCTATTTCTTCAAAACTTTTTCAGGCTCTAATTAATGACCTTGCATCAAAAGGAACCTTGCCAATACCCTTTGGATAATTTTAAATCAATCAATACTTTCAGCTTGAATATGAACACCTTCCTTACAACTTTAACATTTATATTTAATATTTGTAGACAATTGTTAAAATGTAAAAAGACACAGTACATAATTAAATTGAGCATACAAATTGATCTTTAAAAATTAGACAAATGTAAACCTTAATGTTAGTGATTCAACAATGTGTCTACAATATTTTTTCCTAAACACAATATGATTTTTAAAATGTTTAACTTGTTTAACCAACAATTCACCTTGAATTCAATATTAAAATATCTTAAAGAAAAACTCTATCTATATACAAAAAAAAATCATGTCTTCCCATAAACAGAATTCAAGAAGTTTTGAAGCTCATTTCGATGTTTAACTTTACTCGTAGGTATCATACTCTCATATAAAATACGCAGTCTTTATTTTTCTCAAGTGCTGACTACACAAAATTATGTACCTAACCATAAGTTTTAATGAACTTCACAAAAAAAATCATATAATTTATATCAGAAGGTCATTTGTCTATATTTATATAAATAAAACGTATACATTCAAGAATATTATTATTTATGTTTTTTTGAACCCAAAAAGTTAATTATAACAGAAAACTGAAATCCCAAAAAGAAGATTGGTTCGAATATTTTTATATCGAAATTGAAACTTAACATTACCTTAAATGGAATCCCAGTTAAATGACCAATTTTCAGCCCACGACAACTTCAAGGAGAGAATACAAAAATAAACAAATCCAAAAGTTGTTTCTTGATGCTGCTGCTACTGCCGGTGACTTAAGTTGTTTTGCCCTGATCCAAACTTCATGCCTTCAATTTTGCGATTTAAAATTGAATACAACAGCTAATGGCACTGACTAGTGACTATATTGCATGAGTTGAGTTGAGTCTTGAGTATGAATCATTATAGGCACAGACAAAAATCAGAATCTCCCAAGTGGTCAGTGCTGCCACTTTATTGGAGTAAAAGCATATTTTTTTGTGTGCAATTTAAAAAAAAAAGTGAAAATACTAAATAACTTATTCAACTTGTTGTTTGTTATGTTCGAAAACTACAAAAAACGAAGTAGATCCTAGTGATATGTTTTAACTATTGAAATATATGTGTTTTTAATACAAATTCTTTCGCAAAAGCTTAATTGGTGAGAGAGATGTCTAAAAATTGACTTAGCTCAGTTTTTTTTTATAATTTTTTAATTAATTTTATCAATAATTTTGGTTTCACTGTTTCTTAATTTTTTTTTGTTGAAATTTTACTCTTTAAATGTTTTATAAATTCACTTTTGGAACATCAATATTTATTTTTGTTATCTAGTATCAATGGCAACACTGAAAGTGGCTATCCAAACAGATTAAGCTGTTTCATCATTCCATACAAGGGAAGACGTCTGTTTTCATATTATCTTGTAAGCCATAAGCTCTACGACTTCGTCGTGCGATGTCTGGTAGTAGGTTCATTTAGCCAAAGGCGTTTCCTCATATGGCATTTCTATGATAGATCCGAAATATTTTTTATTTTTCTCGCACTAATTAATTATTCAGTTCATTGCCGTTTTGAGATACATATATACGACTTAAGATTTCTCCTATATGCATGTGGGTATACCTTAGTGAGTGCTAATGATGCATCTAAGTAATTTTGACACTAAATATATCAATCTATCATCATGATAAAACAATAATCTGTTGACAGTTTATGTGTTGAACTTTCACACACAACGAAAAAGGGTATTTTTCCATCATCATCACCAGGATAAATATTTTCATATAAGATAAACTAGTTTTTTTCATAGTTTTATTTATTTTTCTATGTGAAGTCCTGAGAAGTGATAGGTATAGGTAAACAATCCTTGACCCGTAAGTAACCCTTTGCACACATAAGTTGAAAAACAAATACCCAAGGACACCACACATCACAATGATTACTCTTGAGTCATTTAATCCTTTGGCTAAATAGTTGATCATTTACATAATTTATGTATAATACATGTATGTATGTATATACTTTTGTCAATAAATATAGCCAACAGGATACCTGACCTGCATATACGAAGTAGTGAAACAATAATTTATATAGAAAAAGTAATTCATCAACTGTCAGATAAAGTGAATATGCAATGCATCCGAAACCCGGATTGTGCCAAAAAGAAATACCTTGAGGTGATCTAATTCTGTGGGCATGGAAACAACTCAGAAGAATAGAATTTGAAGAAAGGAGCCAGGATCTTGTACAGAGCGTGTAGGATATACGTGTTATAGGGATGTAGGTATATAATCCTTTTACATGGACATCAATATAAGAAAAATTTAAGAAATGTTTTTGTTTCTGTTTTATTTTAATGTTTACCTTTTGCAGATACATAATATGTCATATGTCAAAAACTTCTGTACAAGAGTTAACATATACAGTGTACATATGTACGTTCGGTGGCTTGTTCACAAATTTGTTGTGGCAATTTGTGAAAAAGGATTTAAACCTTAGAGGGATGGGACACATTTCTTCGTGGTTGTTAATTTCATATTATGCAATGGAAGTTGATGGAAGTTTTATTTTTGCTTTTGACATTTCTTTCAGGAATTTAAGAAAAAGATTGTTATAATTTCTGCAGGCGAACGACAGAGTACATGAGAATGTCAGTTTTGGAAGCTTGCCAAGCTCAAATTCAATATTAAAAAAGTCTGTTCGAAATTAATAGTCGAGCAAGAAAATAATTTTTTCATAAATTATGTACAGTATTTATTTGTATACATATTTTGTTAATATCCATCATTAAGAAATTTTGAGGTCCATTTAATTTTCGACCATTTTTATTTATTAAAAAAATAAAGCTCTTAAATACCTTCTTAAATGAAAGATTTAATATAAAATTTAAAAAGTTCTCCGATTTTGTTTAAAAATTTCATATAGGACTCAAAGTTGACAAGTCTCCACTTTGCTCATATGTCTTTTTTAATCAAGAAAACTTGTGACGGATAGTTTTGTGCATAAACATTGTGCTTAATCATTGGAGACTTCTATTAATTCGTTTTTAATATTTCAGGTAAGATTTTTAAATAGAAAATCTCCAAAAGTTCAATTTTATTTGGTAACTTTTAATTAAAAAAAAAATGAATGGAAAAAAATAGATTTATTAATTTGAAAATGTCTTTTAAAATGTCCACTTATTTTTTAAATCTTAATTTAAATTTACAAATTATTTGAAATTTTTTGTTAGCTCAAAACTATTGTATGGATTTTAAAATTTCTAAAAATCATCTACTTCAGACAAATTGAGAGAATATTTTATAAAAAATTCAAGTCTCAAGTCTTTAAATAATTTCTATTACATGTTTCGAAAAAATAAGAATTAATTTCGTCCTTTCGTTCCAAAGTCTTAAATAGTCATTTTCTTTAAAATTGCAATATTCTTTTGGTTACATTTTTCATACAAAAATACTGTTACCATTGTGTTTCATTCCTTAAGTAGATAAATGTCTTTAATTATATAAAAATGCATTAAATTTTTTTCATTTTATAGTTCCTTTAAAAGGTCCTTTAGTAATAGTAATATCCCTAAGCCGCTTTGTTTCTTTTGTTTATAAATCAATTATGTATACTAAAGCAAACAAACAAAAACCGTATATCTTCAAAAATGCATTAAATTTTTACGATCAAAAACACACAAAAGGTCATATTAAATTCCTAAGAAAAAATAAAAACCCCAAAAGGTGAACTATGATCCATTTTATGCAATCTTGTAACAAAACCACCAAAAAAAAGATCAAGAACTTATAATACTGCCTTGTTACGCATAATAAACTTAAATTTTACGATTGTAACTGATACCTTTATTAATCAAACAAAAAAATCTATTGAGACTCCTCCCGAACTCTCATCAACAGCTCATAAAAGTTGAGCTCAAAAGAACAATGTCAACCACGCCGCCTATATACCGTATGTATATTATGCACATTACACGTATAACCATAAAAATGTCTAATTTAATGTCCTTTTTCTGTTGTTGTTGGTTGGATTTTTATCTTATATCGAGAGTGATGATATAGTCTCGTTTACATCTTGACCAATGGTCATTGTGTCCTTTTTTTCGAATCTTCAAGTATAAAACAGGCACAAAAAGAAAAAAGAAAAAAAAAGGATATAATAAAACGGTAATAAAGTGAATTTTTATTATAAGGACCTTGTGCCGTTGTTAAGTAGCACGGATCATTTTCACCTTAGTTTTATGTTTCTCTTTTTTCTTCTTGAAACGAAGGAGTAGTTATTGAAAATGGGAGTGAGCTGGGTTGGGAGAGAAAACACAACGCAGTTTAAGGAAAAAAGGATAAAACTTCCAAGGAAGGTAACTTATTTGTTGTGTCTTTGTTAATGGGAGAATAAGAAAAAAAGGGGTTGACCACCGCTCCTCGTCTTGATGATGTGATGCAATGTGAATATTGTCCTTTAACTGATCGTAAAATATAAATGTATAGGCATGTAAGGACATGAAAAGGGTCAATTGTGTCGTACTTGGTTATATCATCGGAAATATCCTTTTGTTGAGCTTGTTGTGATGCATGTATGTATGTATGTACATATGTTATATGCATGTATAGAATGTAACTTGTTTTATTATCTTGTTTATTTGCGTTGCTTTGCTGGATGAATCCTTGAAAAATTCTTTTGGTCAGTATTTGCAGGTATCTGTACATTTAGCGTTTGTGTGTATGTGAACATATGCATAGAATCAACAGCGTATTTAAGTATTTGTTGCGCTAATTTTGATAGTTTTTTGTACATCGATTAAGTGCAAAATGTCCTTTCGAGACTCGGAGTGGTTCTCTTTCGTCTTCTTCTTTGGAAATTATAAGTTGGTATATATTTCCAGGAAGACTATAGTCTTCTTCTGTCTTCATGTATAAGTCACCACAGTAGCTCTGTTTCGCCTATCAAAACCATTTGAATTATTTCCCATTTCACGGATTTTTGCTGAATCCTGTTTACTTATACAATTTATTGACCTATTCCTGTTGAAGGAAGGTATCCCGATGGCAAAAACCTTAGACAAAAAAGAACTGAACATCTGCGCGCGCCTTTTTGTTGATCTACTTTTCTTTGCTTTACTTTAAAAGGAAGAGATCTACTTTTGATTTCTCTACCTTTTTGGCTTGTTTCACGCACACACAGACAAATATTCAGCCAGAAGATGACGCACGCACACGTTACCGTCAGAGGGTGGACTTAAATTGCAATTGACAGTTATTATTGCCTGAAGGTGCGTAAGATAGATACCTACCTTTAGGGTCTTCGTTTTATTTTCTTGTCTTTTCTTTTTTGATTGCATCTCCGCCTTGGTTATTGTTCACATATTGAAAAGAATGTTCTAGATGACATGTGCCAAATATACCTATCTCAAGAACAGTACGGATTATTTTTATTTTTAATTATGAGCACTTTTTTTCTTTATTTTGAAGACTTTTATGGGTACGCGCCTGGAAGGTTCATCCTCATAAATTAGAGCAACAAACACAATTTTTGGTAGCAATTAAGGAAGTATTGTTGGCAAAAATTGTATATAGGACAAACATGTGAAGGTGCCAATGACTTAAAAAGGCAATGATTTGTGTTCCGGAAGTTAAGTTTATTCAATATTTGATAAGGGGGAATAGTGTGGGAGAATATTTACCCAAACATTATTTTATCAAATTAATCTATCAATATTTTGAGAAAATTTTGTTTATCGATTTGAAAAGAGATACTTATTATTTTAAGATTGGTTTTGTAACAATCCTTAAATCGTCCCAATTCTTTCAAATGCAGAGTAATTTTCATATTAAGGGACGCAAAATATTTTGTTCTAGAATAAGTAAAACATCTTCATTTCTTTCAAAACCGAAGGACATGTCTTAACTTTTATTTGTGGTGACCATTGCAAGCGTAGAGTATTTCTTAATGTAATATAGTGTCCCAAACTAGACTAAAGATAACATATTTTTTTGAAATATTTATTATTTTACTTGAAAACTTGCTATGCAACAGATCCTTTGGGACACTTAAATGTTTTGAACTTGGTTTAATTTGGGACATTTATAGTTTGTAGTCTTGTCTTATTTGTATGTTTTATTTATTTTGAAAAGTATAATAAATCTAACGCCTTTATTGGTAGAAACTGTTTAAATGCGAATAAGTTTTAAATGTGTCCCAAAATTTTGGGACCATGTTAAGTTTTCATACAATAACATTTTCTAACGAATAACATAATTAACTCATTCAATCTGGTTAGGTAATTGGTGTCCCAAAATTTTGGGACACTTAATTTCAACCTCCAATGGCAATATCCTACCTTAACCTTTAAATATACATGTATCAACACTTATAACCTCATCTCAGTTTTCCCTTCGTTTATCTCAAGCCCTGTTATGCTTAAAAACTCGTATTCGCTCTCATTAATTTTAACATGCTCACTTTGAAACGCTTTTTTGGGAATCATACACACTTAGTCACCCTTTTTCGAGATGTTTCTTTTTTGTAACTACTTTTCCATTCCTTGGCACATACTATTATCCTGTCAATCAAATGCCAATCCCTGAATGTGTAACAGTATTTTCTTTTCGTCTTAAAAAGCAAAATAATAATCAAAAGAAAAATATATAGAGTGACAATGAGATGAAAGCGACATTTGGTTAGTCCAGTTCATTGGCGCAACAATTTCATGCCAATGATGAGACAGAGCTTATAAAAGAACGAGTTCCTTTTATGTAAGACTTATTATCTTACGATGAAGTACTTGAGATTTCATGTACGTACATACTCATAAATAGGTATGCAATAATTTAACTTTTGAATGACTAGATATACAACATGTCCTGTCAATCATTTTTCTAGAAATTTTCTAGGGATATTCTGATGAAAATTGTCCTTAAACTATTTTTTTTTCGCTTGAAGAGGGTTACACAGGGTTAAGGCTATTTTTTGTTTCCTTTTTTGAAGCATTCGATCTGGTTTGTTAGTAAGTGATACCTTAAGAATTAAAAAATGTCATAAGTGCTGATTTCTTGATGTCCATATCTTTCAAACCATCATAAGTGACCATATATTTAAATTCATACAGTTGAAAAAAGACAAGAGCCAAAAGAAGATATCATGTCAAAGTCGAAGTCAAAGTCGAGGAAAAGAAGAACAAGGTGTGAAGCAACTTTATACACATATTCTTATCATTGAGTATTCTAACCACTTTTATGAATACTTATTAGATTTTTTTCTTATTCTACTGAAAAAATAAAAAGAGGAAGCTTTATATAAATTATGATGTTGATGGTTGTCAATAATTCATAAACGTGATGAAATTTATTTTAAGGGTTTGGCTTTAATCGAAATTGATTTTTATTATTGTTTTTTCTTTTGCAGATTCTTTTGTCAACAGTCAAGAATGGACAATATCACGATCTGTTCCGGATCTAAGACTGGGCATTGTTGGATCATTGAGCTCTGGCAAATCGGCCTTGGTGCATCGTTATTTAACTGGTTCCTATATGCAAGAAGAATCACCTGAAGGTGGACGATTTAAGAAAGAAATATTTGTTGATAATCAAAGTTATTTGCTGTTAATACGAGATGAAGGTGGTGCACCAGAAATGCAGGTAAGTTTATCATTTCTTTTATTCTATGTTCTTTGAAAGTTGTATTTTGTATAAAGTCACCAATTGAAAAGAATTTCAAATAGCTACGTCCTGTAAAACACAAGATTAAAAAGTTTTTCTCTTCCTTATTTTGTCTATTTATCCTGATGCTGACTCAAGCTGTCCTATGGTTTTGTTTCTTCTCCCTTCACACCTAGACAAGACACGTTCTTTGTTTCACATATTTTTTTTAGTATTTTTAAAAATAACAAAAGTGTTTTGCAATGTCAGTCGTCTTTTCAACTTATCACAATCTCACACTTCTTCAAGAGGATTCTTTTTCTTTCTATTAAGTTTCTGCAAAAATAAAACAACTGCAACTTCATACAAAAAATGGCGGAAGTGTGCTTCCTTTCCAAGAGCACTCATCCTAACTTGCTTCAATAATAATAATATAAAAATAATCAGAGCACATATGAAAACGTACATTATTCGGTGAGCGTATAAAATTAAGACAAACGAAAATTATTAAATAAAAAAAAAAAACTGTTAGTAAACTTCTTCCTTTCTTTGATATAATTACATTTTTTTTATGTTCATTGTTTTATTTCACGACAAAAGTTTTATCCGAGCGTGATATGAAACTTTTTATTTTTTGTTTCGTTGTTTTCACTTTGAAGTTTAATGTTTTCTTTTCTTTTTGTGGAAATTTAATTTTTGTGGTTGTTTATAATTTTTACACTGTGATGAAGTTTTCAACTTTTAACTGAAGGACATGCTGTGGGAGTTTTCACAAATATTTTTTTCAATAACATTAAAATGACTTTTTATAAAGTTAAAGGTCGACTTATTTCCTTAGTTTAAAGCTTTTTTAACTTTTTTCTTTATTGATTTTTCTGTTTTTAACCAACTAGTCAAATTTTTATTGCAGACCGATTTTGCCTCAACTCCTCAGAGTAGGTCATTGTGGCGCCAAACTGTAATAAGGAAATTCATATCTTTATGGTATTTATTACATTGCTAAATATAGGAGTGGGTGTCGGTGTCGACGTCATCTTTTCTCCCCCCCCTGACGCCGGTTCACGTGCATTTATAAAGTTACCTTTCTTTTATTTCGTGCTTATGGGGTGTTTGGGAAATATAAAATATTTCACCCCACATTCATTTCCCATTTCCCTAACTCCAATGGAAATAATTTCAAAAACACACACAAAATAAATTCCTTATTTGTTTGTTTGTTTGTTTGTTTACAAGGTTAAATATAATGAAAATAAAATAAATTGTCGAAAAAGGGAAAATGCATAATGTTTATGATTATATAATATGGTAATATGTGTGTGCGTGATATATAGTAATTTAATAGATAAATACGTCTTTTTTAGGTTAAATTGTGTGACGACATCGAATATATTGAATACAAGTTGTATAAAGATTTATGTTAGAAAAATGTGAGTGCGTGATATATTATAACTGGAGGCTCAACCTGGTAAACTTATCGACAAAAATAAGACCTTTTTTCTTTATTCACAAACAAAAATCATAAAAAAGGAATTAGAAGTCGTTTAGAACCTTATTTAATCTATAATTAGAGTAGGACTAGATTAAGGTTGACTTAATTTCGTCTAAATGAGTGGCTATGCAATTTGTCGTCACTTTAAAATGATAAACACCATATCTGTTTTTTTCTCGAGTTTTTCGAATTAAATTCCTTTTAGAATTGGAACTGTTGTGCACCTTTTTTAAAAGTTGGCTAAATTTAAATTTTTCCCATAAGTCGAAATCAAATTTGAAAATAAATCTTTGTAATCGGTCCTTAACCTCGAAGCAAAACACCATAAAACACCTAACCCATTTCAATATTCCTAAGCATCATATTTTGGAGTTTTTATATTTGACATACCTAAAAACTCCTTATTCAAACGAATCCTAATTTTTCCCTTACGAAACACCTCAAATACAAAACAATAAACTCAAACAATGACAAACTGATATAAACAAATAAAGTTAAAATAAGAAAATACCATCACCAACTTCTTAACAAAAAATTTAATTTTCAAAGTTTAACCCCCGCGCTATAAACAACCACAAATTCGATTTCATAAACTTCTTGGTTCTTATGGTTTTTTTAAACAATGACACAGCGCGGCGCGGCGTGGTGGAGGACCACACTGAAAAATCCTACAATGGCAGAAAAAAACTAAAGAAAGCAATTTTCTCGATTCATCCTACGCGATATTCAGGTCAATCTTTTTGCAATCAAACAAACAAAACAAATATACATAACAACCCTCTTTTGTTCTCCCTCTCTGTGTTTTCATGTATCCACCCCCAATGGTTTAACATAGAATTGGTGTTAGCAGGAAGGATGAAAAATGGGGTGGTATCGGGGCTGTTCGAAAAGAGGTAGAAATGTTCCACCATTTGCATCACTTTAGAATGACAGTGGAAATACCAAAATGAACATTGATGTTGCATAAAACTCTAGTCTATAAAGTAATAATTCATGTCTTTCCATTTTCATAGTGAAGTGACATTTCTGGAGCAAAACACAAATTTGACATTTTGAACCCTATTTAACCCTTTAAAAGTAGGCAAATGTGTACAATGTACATGAACAAGCCTTAATGTGCATTTCATAAGCAAATACTCGTATGTGATTATTACATTATTTTGCCATGAAATCGATATGAAACGTTCATAAAAAAATGCAACTGTGTGTCAGATCCAGAGACAAAACTAATGTGATAAATTTGAATTTATCGGATGTCAGCGAAATTGTGTGACAGATATTGTAGGTAATTTTGTATAAATGCATTTCCCATTAATTGAATGCTAATTTGAAAGGGTTTATTGCTTGAGAGATAAAGGCTGCGAAGGGTGTGGTGAATTGTAAACAATTGACAATACATGGCAGATTTCATTGCAATTTCCGCAAAATTCTATGCGCTGGGGAGAGGATAGTTTTAACACATAAATAAATAGTAATTCTCTTTGAGATTTCATTATTTTAAAACGTTTTCAAAAACTTCAACTATATATTTAGATACGTTCTATTTATTCCATTCCATCAATAGTTAATAAATAAACAGACAACCCCTTCGAACAATAACTTAAATTCATATTCTTTGTTCTTTAAATAAACAAACTTTTCCCTTAGGTCATAAATTCTTCATCAAACAAAAATAATAATTTTAAAAATGTACACCTCCCGTCACTGAAACAGCAGCACAATGATGTATGTCATCATCATCCCTCGAAGAAGAAAACAAAAACTCTAAACAGCCACACACGCGTTTTTTGACACGCGATATCAATAAAAAAATCAATAGCGAATCCACCTCTTTAAATGGAAAGTCTACCATCAGGTAGAAATATGAACACCATTGAAAAACCATAAAACCACGCACCACACGTAGCACCAGGTTCATTATCCTTTATAAATTTTCCTACTACGGGACTTATGAGTATAGGGTACAGGGATTTTTATAACCACGGTATTTGCATGCAGAAATTCATTTGATATCAAAAGAATAAAAAAAAAAGAAAAACTAAAGTGACCCCCTTCGCGTCTTGAACACAATACAAAAATTGTTGGTATGGATAAAAGCACTTAATCCCTGATGAGTTATTGATGTTGCTTCGGCTAACCATCACGCTGCTGCTTACGTCCTGGATCCTGATCCTGTTTGATGTTGCAACAAAAGATTTATTGCAGTTGCGTCGACAATCAAAATATTGCCCTGGCAAGTCAATTGATTTTTGTCTAATCGTTTCTCAGTGTGTTATCTAGACAGCAGCAACAACAACAACGAAAAAAACATCAATTTTTTAAAGTACTCGCAGACCGTCATGACGCGTCAGTGAGAATGACGTAGTTCCATGTTCCTTCAACGAAAAAAGGGGTGGCAAAATGAAGTTTTTGACTGCATCATGATGATTCCTCTCTGTGTATAGTGTGAATAAATATTGTTCATAAACACACATTTTAAAATCTCCTGCAGCGGTTTTGTGTATGAAAATTCATAAAACTTTTTCTCTGTGTTGGACATGGGACATGTGTGTTTGCACTAATTTTGTGTAAATTTTTTTTAAATTTTATTTTCTTTAAAACACACAATATCACTTATAGTCAAAGAGTTAAGGTTGATTATTGCAAAATGAATAAGTTTTTATTTTGTCTTTTAAACCAGTTGCCTTAATTGAAAAATTAGACCATCTTAATCCAATGAATATATTACATTAAAACGAAAAAAATGAATTCTTTTTTATACCAACGAAATAAGAATTGAAAATTTGGACAATTTTTCTTTACATTGTACAACCGAGGAAACAGCGTAGTTTTCCTATATACCAATCAGAGAACATGGTGAGAGCAACATCTTTCGTTAGGTTTTTTGTCTTTTAGACCAGTTGCTCAAATTGATCTTTTCTTTAGACCAGTTTATTATAATGGATATATAAAAATAAAATAAACAATAAATGAATACTCCTTTATATTAACAAAATAAAAATTGAGAGTGAAAATTGAAACGGGAAACTATCATAGTTTTTGTCTTATACCAATAAGGTAATATGGTGAAAGCCAAATCTTTCGTCAGATTGAAATTTTTATATCATTTTTCATATTTTGTATACATTTAAACATTTATAACAAAATAAAAACAGTTTTTTTTTATACCAGTCATTTCACATATTGAACGAATGCATTTTATAGATTTTTCTGATATTTTTTATATTCTTAACCCTAAATAAAAAAAAAACGTATCGAACATTTTTTATCCTCCATATTATATTTATGTTGTTTATTCAACTTTATACCAATCAGTTTTTTCCAAATAAAAATAAATTATGTGTAATTCTATAAGATTTTTGTGTAAAAAAAGAATACAAATATTTTAATGCAGAGTGGAGGAAGTTGGTTACATCAGTTTATACCAATAAGATATTTTTGTTTGTAACCCGAAGGTTAATAAAGAAAAAGTTCATTAAGCTTAATAATTTTAAAATATGTTTATATTTTAGTTGTTGTTAAATCTCTGACTATGAAATTTAAATTATAGTGTAGTTTAGTTAAAGCCTCTATAAGCAAGGCTTTTGTGCTTGCTAACATTGGAAAAGTCCCTGGAAAAAATGCTTCTGTTGCATGTTTCTTTAGAAAACCTCATACTCATTTTGTTGATGGACATGAAGGAAAATAACTAGAGAATATACATATGTAGGTATAGACAGTGGCGGATTGACGTAGGCAGTTACTTATAAACCTTAGAAAGTTGTATTATTTTAAAACATTTTACTTCTTGTGAGATAAAGGCAAATCTGAATGAAGTTAAAAGTTAGAAGTTTAAAAACTACTAAATATTGAGTTTCAGTTAAAGTTAAATTAAAGAGCGAAACTCAGAACTTTATTTATTAGTTTTTGCAGGTGTAAGCCCTAGAAAGAAAATAAAACAAAATCCAGCCCTGACCTGGCATAATAAACAATATAGTGCAAAAGTACGTATTGTTATAGTTGTAGTTGAGGAGGGTGCAGCTTGTTCTAACCAAAGTGGAGCCTAATGAACTTTCCTATACCTATGTACATATACATTTTCCGGCTATACATACATATGTTATTCTGTGTTGCACACATTTTCTGCACAAAAATTTCGAATAGATAGTGTGTTATAGATGAGGTTTTATATCAAACTACATATAAAGATATATAGAAGCCTTTTGTTTTAATTTGTCCAAGTGAAGGTTTTTGTTGACATTGCATGTTAATTGGTGACATGGGAAAGTGTTAGGTTGATGGTTCGCTTCTTTTTTCCTTTTTTTTGTTGATTTCATTAGACTTCAGATGGAAGAGAATTTTCCACAGCAGTGTTGTTAGTTCCATTAAAAAATAGACTATTTTAAAATATAGTGAAAAATTGTGTATGTGTGTATACATTGTGTGTACCTTTGCAATACTCGTTGTTTCAGAGCTGCAATTTTTTTTTAAATTGAATTGAATACAAGTTCATTGAAAACATTGGCGAATTCCTACCTGGTTCAGTGAATTTAATTAAATTAGAAAATGAATGTATATTGTGGGGTGTCAGAGGAAAAGGGTAAAATAGGACAAATTCTC
Organism: Eupeodes luniger; assembly: GCA_951509635.1. Classification (NCBI taxonomy): domain Eukaryota; kingdom Metazoa; phylum Arthropoda; class Insecta; order Diptera; family Syrphidae; genus Eupeodes; species Eupeodes luniger. Next base: position 123,234,427 of record OX608073.1, on the reverse strand, counting down.
TGTTAAACTATATACATATATAATTATATATTATATTAAATTTTTTACGTTACGAAGTAAAATATTGCTTCAATTGATTTTCCTAAACAAAACACACATTTATTGAAAAATGAGCAGTGTATTTCGGATCCAGGGGATAAAAGTTCCCCCTTACCCCCTCCTATCCGGGTGCTTATGATAATACATTTTATTCCTTTCCAGTCTTCTTGTTTTGAATGTTGTCAGTCTGGATTGCCCAAGGCTGAATGTACATACATACATTATGTATTAACATAAGGTCCCTTTCTGGATGTTTTGTATATCTACATAAATTCATGTTAGCCGCTAGCCTTAAGGAAATATGTATTTCTGGTCTACAGATGCAATATGTTCATTATACCAAAGCTTTCAGCAAAAAATAAACCCTCAAGTTACTGTGCTTCCCAAACGTCTTTTTAATTCGTCTCCTTCTTTCCTTATACAGCATTAATGCATTTGTCTTTCATTTAGTATGTTCTGTTATATTTAAAAGCTTTTAAATGTCTGCTGCAGTCATTTGTGATTAATATTTAAAAATATATAAGACACACATCACTTTTTTAAGGACATCCTCCCCCATTTACACCACGACAGGATTTTCTCGTTTGATTTTTTTACATTCTAAGGAAAATTCATTCAGCAAACAAATAGTAAATTTAAAAAACACAATTCCTTCCGTCATCAACCTTAGCTTTTTTCCACTCATTTCCTATACAATTTGTCACACTTGAAGGTTCAACATTCAGCATTCTTTGAATCTAGTAGATAGATATTCAAGGCGAACGAGAAAAACAATCTCCTTTCCGGGATGGAGTTTTGTTCCTTCTTTCGTTCGTATTGTGAGTGCAAAAATATATATCACAAGAAGTCATTATATTCCCTTTCGTCGCGTAGCGTCGCGTCATCGTCGTTGTCGTACACTATTTCGTCATCAGAAATACTATAGGTAGTTCCAACCTACTACAAGCTCATAGAAAAGTCCTCTTAAGGATATTTTGCTGCATAGAGAGGTATACCTCAATCCCACTTCTGACTATGCAATGCACCCATCATAGTCCTGAAAGAGAAAAAACAAAGGCTTCACTGACAAGACAGTCAGTGTCAGTGTCGACGCTTCACAAAGAGATTGAGCGGCAAAGAGGGGTTTTGTTGTATCCTTTCATTAAATATATGATTTAGAGAAAATAGGCATTATATAAGGTGCACCTATGTGCCTACTGCACCTCAGCCAGCGTGAAGTTAGCCACAGATAATTCATACAAAAAAACAACATTGACTGTACTGTACGAGCAGTCTGTCATGGTTAATGATGATGAAGCTATCCTGCCTAGCCTTGCCTACTCCTGATGAGGACTATGATGCGGTTGTTTCTCAATTTCGATGACATAACACTGCAACATGTGCCAGAAAAAGATATCAGAGCTATAGCTTCACCTCACAAAAAGAGAGATAGAGAGAAAGAGAGAGTAGGTGGTGAATTGTATGCTTTTTATGTATACAAGAGAACCACGTGTACTTGAGACTTTTATGACAAAAACACAAAAACAAACTTCATCAGCAGCAGCATTCAACCGGCAGCATAGTGTCCCGTTGTGTATGCAAATATGGCGGCTTTCCGCAACATATATCGACCAAATTTTATTCCAAGAGCAGCAGGAGTTGTGACAGCAGGATTTCAGGGTTGCCATGTTGAAAAATCTAAGTCGAGACGTTTAAATGCTTAAGAATATAAGACATTGAATGACCAGGAATTTGAAATTGATGTTTTGACATTTCAGCTGTTATAAACAGGTGCTTGGATTCTGCCCACCGAAACTAAAAAAAAAATAGAAATCAGGGTTTTGACAGATTTAAATCAAGTGGAAAAATAGAAAAAGGTTTTGGAAATAAAAATTATGACCATTATGTCATTGACTAGGCATTGGTTTTGAAATTACCTTCCATGAACAGATTATAATTTAAATGGAGTTCGACGGTGTTTTTAAACGGTGTAGATAGTATAAATACAGTCTCCCTTGCTTTCTCATTGACAATTGCTTTCTGACAGCAGTTTACGAGTAGGTGTCAAATTTAAGACTGCTGTCAATGCAGTATGTTCGTCATAGGGTCCCCCAAGCTATTGTGAATAAAAAACTGATAATGATAATGGTTGATGTCCTCAAAAAGCGTACACAAAATACATTGGCATTTAGATTTAATTGAAAGAATTGTCTTGTCTTTGTTTGTTAAATGAAAAGAACGACAACTCTGACAGCAACCGCAAGCTGCTACTACTGCTGCAAGTGTATTTCTATGGTGATACAGATTTTGATTGCAGACTCTATGCGCCGCAAGGCAAATAAGAGGGGAATAGGTAATTGTGTGTGGGTGGCAGCAACGGCAGGGAAATATAAGGACTCATTCGTCATTTGATCGACAAGGGTGCATGCAATTCAGCTACAGCAAAACCTCTTCTGCTGCTGTTTCTGCCGCCGCCGCCTGCCGCCGTCGCACAAAGCATAGCCAAGTCAGCCAACCATCATCATCATCATCATCACCATAACCATCATCATCAACATCATCAGCAACACCACCAATACTGAAAATTCATGAAAACAAAACCGGGGGCCCGGCTTTGCATTATCAAACACAAAAATTCAGTTCGTCGTTTGGTTTCGTCCTGCAAAGGACATTCGTGGATTTTCAGGCAAACGATTTCATATCTTGTTGTTTCATATCCATTTTTTTGTTATTTAAATAAAATCGATAAATATTTTCTCTTTGTGAATTTCTTTAACAACAAAGACAGGGGTACGCATATCCTCTGAATAACTTCAAGTGACTTTTCAGTAACACCAAACAAAGTTTTTGTGCTCGTTTAAAGAAAAATAAAACAACATTTTCAAGGGCTCCTGTTTAGAGTGTTTAAAGTGTGTGTGCTATACCTTCATACCATCTAAAGGACGACCAACTCGACCCGGCGCGTCGCGTCGCGGCACCACGACGGCGACAAGGACGATATGTGAATTTATAGTGTGGTGTTTTGCTTGCTAAATAAAAACTGCCTGCGCATTGACTTGAGAAGAACTTGAGTCGTGAGTTCATTATCCTTACCTCTATATACATATTTATAAACATTCTCTGAACAGTGAAAGGGGTGCATTATTAAGGTAAACACCGTGATTTAAGCAAAGGTTAAAACAATTATCCTTTTGTTCATATTATTTGCTTATTTCAAAACGCATTTAAAAAAAATAAAGTAGATTTTTAATTCGAACTAAAATAAAATAAAAAATTATATTATCCTTTCAAAGACTTTGTAGGTACGTTCAGGTTCAGACATAGCGTCTCCGTCTCAGTTGGTGGCTTTATACTTGATATTTTCAAAGCCAAGTACAATTAAAATAAAATTAAATTCGCTGTCAAGGGCTTTTAATCATAACCTTAACGCTAAACTCGACCACAAATTTATAACAAAACATTTCTTTCTTTTATTTTACAGTTTGCTGCTTGGGTTGATGCTGTTATCTTTGTATTTAGTTTGGAAAACGAGGCTAGTTTTAACGCGGTATACAGTTATTATACTAAAATGGCGCATTTTCGCAATAGTCAAGAAATTCCAATTATTTTAGTTGGAACACAAGGTAAGTGATATAATTATTTTATTTGTTCCGTTTTTGAGCTGATTCCCATTCGACATACAAGTTTATAACAGTTTTTTGACCATTTTGTTGGTGTTTACGGTTTGAATATAAGATTTTACTTTAACGGTGATTTTATGTCTTGGTCGCTAAAAGAAAAGCATGTGAAATTCTAAGCGAAAAAGCTTATTGCTCTTAACTTAGCGTTATTACGTATGATAAACTAAAGTTCAATGCTCAAAAGTTAGTTAGTATTTCATTACTGTTATAAACAAAATTGTCTTATAATAAATTATGTCTCCAATTTGATTACTACTTTTTTTCTTAAATTATTCTTCTTTTTTTTAGATGCCATTAGTGAAAGAAATCCCCGTGTGATAGACGATTCGAGGGCTAGAAAACTTGCGAATGACTTGAAACGATGCTCGTATTATGAAACCTGCGCAACGTATGGCCTTAATGTGGAAAGAGTGTTTCAAGATGGTGAGTTTTTAAATATTTGTATGCAAACTTTTTTTTTGTTTGCCTGTGCAAATTTTTTTTTTCACTCATATTGTTTTAACCGTGAAAGTCAGTTTATTTCAATGGAATTTTTAAATATGAGTGTAACCAGATATGTCGAAAAATTTCAACCGGGACATTTTAAAATTTGTCTATTTAAACTTCAAAAACTTGTTAGAGTCACTGAAAAACCTCCAAACAAAAATTATTTTAGGGGCCGGTTATAGCTATCAGTAAAATCCATCAGTAAAATTTGAAACAGGAGGAATCTGAAATGTTTTACTGATGAGCGCTTATAGCAATCAGTAAATTTACGTCATTAAATTAAATGTCACTTTGAGGCTTCGCACGTCGCACCTCAGACAATTTTTGTACTGTTCCTTTTATCAGTAAAATTTTGAATGATGTGATCGAAACAGTAAAAAATTGGAACACCAACAGTAAAACGAAATGGATTTTTTTTTGGCTTTTGGCAGTCAGCTGTTCAGTAAAATGAAATTTCATCATTAAAAAAATTAAAATGGATTTATAAATTAAATAAAACTTTAAATGCATTGTTTCTTTTTGAAAAAAATACTTGAACATAGGATTCATCTTATTGCATCAATCTTTTGCTAGAAATAAATCTGTAACATGTTCAAAAACTAAAAACAAATATTTTACTGATGGATTTTACTGATAGCTATAACCGGCCCCTTAGTCAATTGAAATAAACTAATTTCATCGTAGTAAAACTTGAGGCATTTTCCAATGACAGATTGTTGCTAAATGAAGTACTCTATAACGATACTATTACCCGTCGAACTTTTCACGAGGACATTTGTGTTATGTTATAACTAATTTCTTGATCTCTACGCATGTTCCTAGCTCGATGTTAATTTTTGTTTTATATACTTACAGCTTGTCAAAAGATCCTGCAACAACGAATCACCACCTGTGTACCGCCAGTCAACTCTCGACCAACCACTCCACAGGGAACCCGTCTTGGCATAGCTAGTTTTCATCATTCCAATGCCGCAGTAGCGGCAAATGGCTTTTCTGCCTCAACCCCATCCGTTGTTCAATCATCAGGTGCAACGTTGCCTCATAGGCATCATGTGCTATCGACCTCAAGTCATCACATCCCAATGCGGATGAGTGCCGATTTTGTGCATAACGAACAACAACAACAACAAAAATGGGCCGCCATCTCGGGTCATCCATCACAACAATCTCATCATCAGTCACATTCACAGCAGCAACATTTTGTCACTGTGACGAATGAAAATAATAACGTGACAACAAAATTTCAGCCCGGAGCAGTGACAGTACATCATTCGGCAATTCCTTCGGCCGAGAATTTGGCTCCCCTATCGCTGGTTCCGCAGAGTAAGGATTCGGGTAAGGACAATAGCAGCGGTGGTGGTAAGGATTTGCCAACTCCAACTTCGACACCAACAACAAGTCGCAAATCCCGGCGACGATCAAATCTCTTTATCCCCTCATCAAAGAAGGGTGAGGATAAGTCTAAGAACGGTGAGCTTGGAAGTGGCAGGTCAATACCTCTGAAGCAGGGCTATCTGTACAAGCGGTCCAGCAAATCGCTCAACAAGGAATGGAAGAAGAAGTATGTGACTCTGTGTGATGACGGTCGACTAACTTACCATCCATCTCTGCACGACTATATGGACGATGTCCATGGGAAAGAAATTCCTTTGCAATATGTTACCGTCAAGGTCCCCGGACAAAAACCTCGTGGATCAAAGTCAATCATAACCAACAGTGCTCTCACATCATCAATGCTTTCGAATGGCAAATCAAACCAAAATGGTCTCAGCGAGGGAATCGGTTGTCTATCGATTGTCAAGGACAACAAAAAGCTTTCGGAGAAGGGTCTCCTGACTGCCTTCGACACTTTGTGGGAGCCCGGAAAGTCAAATTCCTCCCAACAAACCTCTGGCGACGAAGGAATCGCCATGAGCAATAGCAATTCACAGACTTTCATTGCAAGTGATACATGCAACCAACAGATGTTAGTTGGTGCTAATAAGTTGGATGCCCAGACCCCGAATGTGAAGAAACGTCATCGAAGAATGAAGAGCAGTGGTGTGAAAAATCAAGAAGTCGATGATTCGGATGGATATGAGTTTTATATTGTGTCGTTGGACAGTAAACAGTGGCACTTCGAGGCGGCCAATAGTGAGGAGCGTGACGATTGGGTTGCTGCAATTGAACAGGAAATATTCAAATCTCTGCAGGGCATTGAGTCGAGCAAGATGAAGCCAGCGACGTCAAGTGAAATGGCGAGTATGTCATCCATAAGGACGCGGGTTCCAGGCAATGGGCATTGTGTGGATTGTGATGCTCCAAGTAAGTTTTAGAGAAATGTTTTTCTTTTGGAGGTACAATTCTAACGTAACTTTTTCTTTTGAATCATTACAGATCCTGAATGGGCAAGTCTTAATTTGGGAGTTCTAATGTGTATAGAGTGCTCTGGCATTCACAGGAATCTCGGATCTCACATTTCTAAAGTTCGATCTTTGGATTTAGATGATTGGCCGTAAGTTTTTTGTTTGTCTTTTTGACTTCGATTGACGTGTATTAACTTATTTTTGTTCTCTTTTAATAGTGCTGGTCATCTTAGTGTGATGTTAGCTATTGGAAATAGTCTAGCGAATTCAGTATGGGAAGCCTGCACTCGAAACAGACCCAAACCACGACCAAATTCAAGCCGGGAAGAAAAAGAATCATGGATTCGAAACAAGTACGAGGCTAAAGATTTTCTACCAATGTGCAATCAAAATACGAATGCCACAGCTGGACAGCAGCTTATTGAAGCAGTGATAAGGTAAGAACTAAGACATTTACTTCTCTTATAGGACTATACAATTATAACTTACTTATTTTTATCTTTGTAGATCTGATATGAAATCAATAATTCTAATACTTGCTAATGCAACCAATGAAGTCACTAACTCAACTGTTAGTCCAAGGGATGTTCGAACGCCTCTATTGCTTGCTTGTGCTATTGGAAATTTGGCCATTGCTCAATTACTGATATGGGTAAGTCTAAAAAGAAGGACAAAACAAGCTGACAAATTAAAATAATGAATATTTTAAGTGAGCCACGTTGGGCGCCATTTTTGAACATAATGTGGTTTGTTTGAAAAAGAAACGTGTTCCTATTAATGCCCAAATCCTTGAATATAGCAACATTTCCCCCCAAAGTGTGTTGCTTTACTTTCAAATGATTGATTTCTCTAAATTTGTATTGTGTAGCTTCCATTTAATTCAGAAACAATTAGTTATTCTCAATAAAATGGTGCCCGATATGATATCTTTTTGCAATATTTTCCCCAATCTTTCCTAAAACTTCCAAAGTAAATAACATTTTATATCTTATTTGTTTTGCAGAATCATGCCAACATCAAACACACCGATCACGAAGGACGTACCTGCTTAGCTTATGCACGTGCAGCCCAATCTCTAGCCACGGCCAAATCACTTAAAGCAGCTCAAACAAATTCTAGCAATACCAGCACCACATCCTCAACATCCTCCACTAATTCCTCCTCAGCGGCGATATCGAATGGTGGAAGTGGGAGTGGAAATGGAATTCCAACACCACACTACAGCGTTGAGGAAACAACCGCCTTAGTTGAGCTGCTTATGAGTCTAGGATGTCCTGAATCGGCACCTTTAACCGCCAGCGGAACATTGCCTCGACGAAGAGATACTCTCGGGACACCTTATGAAAAAGCTGTATCTGGTGTTATTTAAAAAAAAAGAAAATAGAATTAAAAATAAAATAAAGAAAAAACTGTTTTAAACAAAAATAAAAAAAAAAGATGACGAAAAAAATCTCATAAAGCAACCGCAATAAATATTTATTTGGGGCTAAATATGTATTTTATATGTATATGTTAACCTAGGATAAGATGTCGTTGATTTTTGTTTTTAACTTTTATTTTATATTTTTATTTAATTGTAGTCCTTTCATCTTTGTTTAAATAAATTAAATATTATATCCTATTTTTGTTGCGGCCAGTGATGCTCCTTGATGGACCCAAAACATACACACACACATTCTACCTTCTTTATATAAACTTTGTTAAAACTATATAATTATGTATTTGTTTCCAACGATATATCCTCATTGTTTGTTTTTTTTTTTTATTTGTAATCTTTTTTTATTAAATATTATAAATGTACTTTGTTTCTATATAATATCCTTGGAAGAAGGTTAAAATTCAAATATATGTATGTATGGATGTGTAGAAAAAAACGAAAAAATTGTATTCCTTAGTTTAATGTTTTTTTTTTATTTTTGCGTAATTGTAATTTTATATTTTATAAATATTTTTTTTTAATTGAATGTGATTCACCTCTTTTTTGTTCAAAATTTTTGTAATGTAACATATTATTATAATATAATGAAATATAAATGTATTGACAGAGGATTTCATAAAGAACATCCTAAAAAAACAAAAGAAACAGTAAATTAATAAAATATATATAAATAACAATTAAATATAAATTAACAAAATATGAAATAAAATAATTTAGATGTTAAGAAATTAAGTTATTAGACAAAAAAAAAAGTGAAAGTAAATTAAAAAAAAACCATACAAAATCGAAAAGGCAAATCGACTTTATAGTAAACAAACAAAAATACAATCGCTCGCTATAGTGGAATTACAATAAAGCTGATACAAAATATTAATTACATTTTACACTTTGCTGAATTAAAAATTCATAAATAAATACAAATTTAATGCAATTCGAAGCACAGAATAATATAAAATTGTTGCGATCTAAAATAGCGCATAAAAATCACGTTTTTTTCTAAATCTTGTATGAAATGATTATAAATAAATATTTAAATAAAAACAAATAGATAAATACCACACAACAATAAATTTGCAAAATATACACGAAAATTTACATGAAATGTTTTAAAATCAAATACCAACAACAATCGAAAGAAAATAAATCACAATAATGCAAAAAAGATTGCCTTTTTAATTTTAATTTGGATCTCTATAAATTCCAGCTTCCCTAATCGGAAACCATTACGAAATCTTATTTCTTCGGTTTTGTATCCTTTGCCTAATCAGAACTTTGTTTTCTTCTATGTATGTATCTAGTGGCCTTTTTGATGTAAAACAATATAACAGGTTGGGTTTAAAGGGGGTTAAAAAGTACCCCAAAAATCAAGTTATAAGATGTTAACAATCACGAAGCATCTAATCTGCAAATCTACAAATTGAATTGGCCACACAAATAGAACTGCCGTGTGGGCATTAATAATTTTCAATGCATTCGAAAGGTTAGATTAAGTTAGGCTAAGGTGACTAGAAAACCAACATACTTAAACCAATAGTTGGCCTGTGTGACCAAGTGCGGTTGCAGACTTTTGATCAGTGGGGGGAGGGTCACACACTTAACATCAACACGAGTTTTTTGGGCACCGCTTAAAAAAGTTCTTTAATGATATGTAAAGGAGGCTGACAAAATAAAACAACGTAATGTGTACCTTGACCTTACATTTTCATATTCCAAAAGCTAAAGTGAAAATTTTAGTTATTATTTTTTTTTAACACTTTTCCAGCAAGGCGCGGTGTAACTATTTAATTTGGACGACTCCCTACTTATGAAAGCATTTCAAGATTCCAACAGTTTTTTAAATATGCAATATCGAAGAGCTTAAATACAATAATTAAGAGGGATTTTGGGTGCATTTAATGCAGAAATGTTAGAAATTGTATTGCATTTTTTTCCAAAAATAATATACATATATTTCTGTTCCTGTTGACATTGAATGCTACAAAAATAAAGAAGATAAGAAAGTTTGTCAGCAAAAATTGATCTTTTTTCATAGGAACATAAAACTGAATTTAATATGAAGAATTATCTGGCTTTTTTGACGAAATTTCCGGGAGTCAGTAATTACTATCATATTAAGCCTACTTCCTCATAGAAAAAGACACAATCTACAAAAATGTATGTTTTGCGTGAAGCTTTTGCAAATATTTTGATTAAAAAGAGTCAACAAAATTTAAACGTTGGAGAAAGAAAAATGTTTGTTTCTTGAAATTAATTGATTATTATTAATTATTAAAGCTATCCATTTAAATTGTTATTTTACAAAAAATTTGTACCTCAACATGTTTTGTCTGCTTTTTGTGAACAGTTGAAAGTTGTTTTTATTTCTTGCGAGCTATCTCAATTTAGGTATACAACTCGTTCAATAAAGTATCTAAAAATCCACATAACCAGGATAGCCTATCTAACTCGAGATTGAACGCAGCCATTTACATTCTTCAAATTCATTTTAAAATCTCAATTCTGGAGCATCCAAAGCAAATCCACTGTTTTTTTTATTTAATTTTGTATATACATGCATATGTATATTGTATGTACATAATTATGTATATTTTTTTTCAGTTTTAGTTTAAAAATATTTTAGTATGCAGTTATTTAGAGCTTTATATTTCAATTTCGTAAAAAAATAACGACCTATTATCGAGGTATAGGATTTCGAAAAAAAAAAATGTTAAATATTTTTTTTAAATCCAAAAAAAATTTCTCTCTAAATTTTAAATTTGTGAGTACCTATAAGATTAATACAAAAATGTTAGTTGTTTTTGACAGACAAACCACCTTCTTCCCTAGATCCACCATTCGTTAAAAGTTGATGAATTTGTGCAACAGGATTGGTAAGGACCTGAAATAGACCTCAGTTAAAAGTAGCTCTTTTGCCAACAAAGTGGAAAGCAAATAAATAATTTAAAACATAAGAGGTGTCATATCCATTAACACAAAACGATTAAATCTGAATTCAAGGGAATTCCTACGAAAAGATTCCAAGACATGTCTTCACTATCAATGTGTTGTCGCCGATAAAAAGGTGGTATTTACCTGCTCCCCATTCTTGAACAAACCATTTTCTATCTTTTCTTGAAGAAAATATTCCATAGTCTTTTGATTAAATTTGCTGGGATCCTTATATTTTTATTAAACGCTGAATAAACTGTTTGATCGTCTGAACCATTTCTTAACGAAAAGTGAAATAATTCGGTCAAAGATAAGAGGATTTTTTTGCATTCATCCAACAGATACTATTTAAAACTTGCCCTGCAATTCCGACATAAGACGCAGACACTTCTCCTAAAGTAGGTATGTAAAAGAAACCATTCATCTACAATTGTCACAACAATTAATTCAGATTTATGAGATTTAATTATCAATCCATCTAAATATCCAAAAGATTGAGAAACGGGAGTTAATGGATGCTTTAAAACTTGTTTTATATCAATTTCGATGAGCTTTGTGATGCTATAAAAAGTATCCCCCTGGTCAAATTCCTTTCCATTTTTATTTCTCGATTTTATCCACATGCAACTCTCTTTGTGACCTTGTATTTTGAAGCAAAATTTAGAATTTGTTCGTTTTAAAATCTCTTGGGATCGACTCGAAATTATTTTAAAAATTGTCGCGATCTATTTCTCCCATCTTTTAAAAATTGAGTAAAAACTTTTTGTGGGGCTGAGGTGCACATTTACTAGTCTTGGACATACATACATTTTTGTAATCAGTGAAAGTTATACCATTTTGTTATATCATTCTTTTGGTTAGGTATACCTTATAGGTATAAATAAATAAATGAAATATAAATGATTGAAATGCTTCTGGCAAAGCAGAAGCCTTAAAGTAAAACGTCTTTGACACACATTTGGGAATCAGTTGATTTTTTCTGATTTTAATTTTCACCTCAAAATGAGAAAAAATACCATTTTCGAACGATGACCCCCGACCACCATTGAAAAAACCTGCCAGTTGAAGTTGATACAATGGCGCATGCACACATGCATACTTGTAAATGAATTTTGGTTATCACTTCACGTCCAAAAATTGGTTTTGCCATTTTCAAAAATTTGGAGTTCTGAAATTCACTTTTATCGATATTGATTTTTTTTTAAAGTTAAAATGAAGTGAATCTCCGTGTTCTGCATTTCCAGTTCTACGATTTGCTAGTGATTTCAATTCGACTGGATTAAGTCGACGTGATTTGAGTTCAAGAAGACAAAATTGTTTTGACAAGAAGTAGAACAGACAAAACATATATGTATTAGCATTTTTTAGCACCTTCCCTTTAACATTTCGAGTAAAACAATATTCCTTGAAAACTTCCAACACAGTTGCTCGACTGTGCTTCGTCTAATTGCAACATCGATATTTGAAAACAAACTTTCACAAAGAAACATAAATCTAAAGATAGCTGTAATGGAAGTCAACGCAATCCGTAGAACAAAAACATTAGTACTTTATGTTTATGTTATTTAAAATCACAGAACAAATAGAAACAACAAAATTGTGGTAAATGGCACGAGTACGAAAACTTTGGCGACAAGATATAATAACGGTTTTTAGTAGAGGGGCTTAATACAAGCATTTTTTACTATGGGAGGGGGGGGTCTATCTCCCCCCGTTTAGGCGGTAGGGGCAATTTAAAAAAATTGTTATTTAAAATGAAAAAAATTAATTAAAAAATAACGGTAATACTTACAATTAAGTATCATACCTTTTTTTAAAGCCAACATTCTGTTTTATTAGCCAGTTTTTAATTCAAGTCAAAACTATGCGTAGTTTTTGAAAAATTTAATTTTAAACTCAAAATTTGAGTAAAAAAAGTTAAAAAAAAGGTTTAAAGTGTAATTTTTCAATACTTCAAAAATATCTATAATTGTTTTTATTTCAAAATTTATTTATTTATTTATTTATTTATTATTTATTAGCAGGAACTTAAAAGTAACCTGGTAATTACAATTATTATAGAGCCTAGCTGCGAGGACTATTAGCTCTGAATTGCTAAAACTAAATTAAATTTTATAATTAAGATTACATATTATTTGGTTTACTAATTCTATATTTTTTGAGCTTGGAATTTTGAGGATTTGATAAATAGATAGTTCTTTGGAAATAGATTTTAAGTGTTTTTTTGTTTCTCTACAGTTTTTTAATAAGTGTTCTAAATTAAGAGTTATGTTGCAGGTGGTGCATACGGGAGGATTTTGTTTGGTGAGGAGGTGTTCGTGCGTGATAAGAGTGTGTCCAAGCCTTAGTCGAACAAAATTACTTATTTTTGTTTTCAGAATGTTGGGGTATCGGGGATGAGATCTGTCGGCATTGATTTCTTTGTAGTGGTGATGGTATTGGCTCCAATCGTTTAGCTGTTTATTTTTCATTGTATTTCTTATAGAGTTACTTAGGTCTCGTTTAGTAAATATGTTAAAGTTGTAAACGGATGCATCTTTGATAGACCTAGCAGCATGATCTGCTTCTTCGTTGCCACGTATACCAGAATGACCGGGGACCCACATCAACTTAATGATTGGGATTTTGATGAGATGATTTCGTATACCGCATATAAGTTCATCGTTGTTGTTGGGGTTGGCGATAGCTTTCAACACAGATATACTATCAGAGCAGATAATGGTTTTTCCCCGAAGCTTTATTGCTGTTGTAATAGCTTGAAGAATACCAAATGCTTCGGCTGTAAACACTGATGTAAAATCTGGTAGAATTCCAATGTTTAGAATACATCCGTCCTCTTGTGTTACCGCAAACGAGGTGTTTTCTTGGGTCTTTGAACCGTCTGTAAAGAAGAATTTCCATCCTTCATCTAGAAGGGTTGATTGAATATCTAAGAACAGGGTTCGGTATACGGAGTGATCGGTGTTGTTTTTCCTATATTGCGATAGTGTCATGTCAATCGATTTGGGCTTTATATTCCAAGGAGGGAATGAAGGTTTGAAATTATATCCTCGTTTTGTTGGAAGTTGAAGTTGGTTCGCTTTGATTAGAGCTAGTTTAATGGTCGATGGAATTCGTTTTTCGCATTTTTGATTTATTGCCTGCGAGATGTCGACATCAATAAGTGAATTTCTGGAGAAGACTAGTTTTGAGGTTAATTTCAATGTCATCTCATCAATCCGATGTTCTATAGTTGGAAGTCCAGCTTCGGCAAGTAAATTTTGTATTGGTGTTGTTGGGAAGGCGTTAAGGCATCTTCTTACTGCTTGATAGTATGGTGGTTTAATAATGTTAAGCGTTGATTTGGGGCATTTACCGTAAATATATATTCCAGAGTCAATTTTGCTTAATATTAACATTTTTGTTATGTGTGAAAGAGTATTTATATGAACATTACTTTTACTATTACTTAAATATTTAATGATATTGGTTCTCGCAGCTAGGTTTTTTCTTAATTCTAAACAGTGCTCTTTCCAATAATATTTGAAGCGCTTAGAAGATGAAGGTGTTAAGTGACATTTTTTCAAATTTAGGGTTTTCCTTACAAATGAATGTCTTATATGAAAACTTAAATTTCTGACTCATCTGTACTCTTCTATCCCCTATAGATTCGTATTCAGCCAAAGATGAAGGTTTTAAATGCATACACTTCGGTAATAATCTGTGTGGATGAATGTGTTAAATGCGTTTAAGTCCTTTTTACACAAAAATAATGATATCTGACTTATAAATTTTGTGAATAAAGGTGTTATGTGTGCGCACTTAACACCTTCATGTGTGAACCTAGCAAAAATTGTCGCTATCAGTGTTCACAGAATATCGATTTGAGTGCAAGAAAAGAAATGCTTTATGGGTTTTATAAGTTAGATGTTAACGCGAAAAATGCAGTTATTTAGGAGCATTCAAATGAAATCTCCAAAACGAAGGGCAACCTTAAGCAAAAGAAACGTAACCTACGAATACCACATTAATCTTGCTGGTTAACCAGTTCGGGTGTGTCAGTTTGCTCTCTGTTCTCTTTTCCAAATAGGTTAAAGAAAATTGAAAATAATACAGCAAAAGCTCAGATCTGGACAGTCAGTTCCCTCACCGGACAAAAGAGGAAAACATCTTGTTCGGGCAAATAAAGTTCAGGACCAAGTGAGGACCTACATATGCGAACACAATATAGGGGAGTTTCCTGCGGAAGAGTCGCATTATTCCAGAAATAAAAACCCATTTAGCAAATATCTCTCTCCTCTTTTGAGCGTGTCCAAAATGTGCAAGCTGTGTATTGAAAAATGTGACCTTAATAACAAAGAACATTGTTTTTTTGTAAAGGAAGCATTTTACAGAAATATTTTGTCTCGAACTTTTATCTTTCTTTTTGGCAGCCTCGTAGTGATGATACGGGAGACAGTACTGCAAACCATCTATTAAGCTACGAGGCCGCATTTGAAACACAGAAAAAAGATAGAGAAAAAGCACCTAATGAGAAAAATGTTGTGTATTTAACTGTTGACTTACAACAAACAATGCCCTTGCCGAGACTCACAACATCGAAGGCAGATGTGGTTCTACAACTTAGGAGTTCATTCTATAACGTCAAACGGGAAAAAACCCTATATATTTACATGGACGGAAGACGTGGGCGATAGAGGGAGTACGGAAGTGGCTAGCTCCCTATGGTCGTTTGTTCAATCAAACAGTGACATTAAGGATAGAGATCATTTTATTATTTGGTCTGATTCATGTGCTGGACAAAACCAAAATTTTAACTTCATCTGCATGTACCAAACCTTGATACTTCAAGGATACTTCAAAACTATCGACCACAAATTTCCAGAAGCAGGACACACGTTTTTAGATAGCGACGGAGACTTCAGCAGAATTGAAAAGGTTTTGCGAAAACACGCTACAGTTTACACCGCAGATCAGTACCGAGACATCATAAGAACTGCTAGTTCAAAAAAAACGGTTGTTATTGACATGCAAAATTTTCGTTCATTGAGTAATCTTCAACATAAACTTAACGTGAAAAATTCAACAAAAAACGTCGCTAATGACAAGGTCCAATTTAGGGACTCGATCAAATGGATTCGAGTTGAGGAGTATGGTTTTTATCTTTACAAAGAATGCTTTGAAGAAAATGTTCCTTTTAGTAAGGTCATTATAGCCAAAAGTAGCATACGTCCTGATAAAAATCAAGATTTTATGCCAAGAGACACTGAAAAATGGAAACAACTTTCTGCAGAAAAAATTAAAAACTTAAAAGAACAGATGAAATTTGTTACTCTAGAACATCAATGGTTTTATTCTCATGCAATTTTAGCAGGTCCTCTATAAGGAAAAGAGACAAAACAAAAAAAAAATAAATAAACTGCAGCTTTTCAAAATGTCACTTAACACCCTTTTTAAAAAAAAAATCAATTAAATCCAAAAAATTTCCTGGATGAAGGTGTTATGCGCAAAAAAATGTAAAAATCTCAAAAACTATTTGCGATGAATAAAAAATAATACCTTTACTATACTTCCCTGAGTATTATTGACTTTAAATTATACATACAATATTTTAAATATTTTCAGAAGAAAATTTGTACACTATAAACTTTAAATGCTGTTAACTCAAATGTTTGAAAATGTCGCTTAAGTCCTTCATCTTCTAAGCGCTTCATTTGTTATTAAAAATTAATCCTAGAATACTTAGGTTATTTACATTTGGAATCGGTATATTATTAACATTAAAAGTAAGATTAGAGCAGTTAAGTTTTCGGCAAATATGGAGTAGTTTACATTTTGATAATGCTAATTTTGCGCCGGATTCTAAAGACCATGTGAGGATATCGTTAACGGCATTAAGAAACATGTTTTTGCAAATATTTAAGTCAGAGATTTTGCTTAGAATATAAACGTCGTCAGCATAAAGACAGTGGTTTAATAGGTTATGCTTTTCGAGTATATTGCTTATGTCGTCGAATGCAATAGTGAACAGCATTACCGATAGAGGTGACCCCTGTGGTATACCGTTTTCTAATGGGTATGTTTTAGAAAAGCAGTTATTAATTCTTGAAGAGAATTTTCTGTTGGATAAGAATGAATCGACGTAATTGAAAATTTTTAAACCAATATCCCACTTTTTTAGTTTATTTAAAATAACATGTTTCCCGATTCGATCAAAAGCTCTCTCGAAGTCTAATGAAAGTACGGATACATGGTTTTTTGACGAGATGGCTTTTGAGATGTAGTAATCTAGATGAAGATGGGCGTCAACACAGCCTTTGCTAGGCTTGAAAGCAACTTGTTTTGGAGATATACATTTTTTGGATTCAGCGAACCAAAGTAGGCGTTTTGCCACAATTTTTTCCAAAATTTTTGATAGACATGAAATCAGTGATATTGGACGATAGCTTTCAATCAAAATTTTGTCCTTATTTGGTTTGGGGATAGGGAGCAATATGGCTGTTTTCCAGTTTTGAGGTATCGTTGAGGTATCAAGAATGTTATTATAGAGTTTGATTACTCTTAGCTTCACATTTAAAGGCAAATTTTTGATCATTGGGTAGGAAATTCTATCTCTACCTGGTGTTTTTCCCTTAGCTTTGCTAAGACAAGATTCGAATTCTATAAGTGAAATATGTTTTTCGATTTCACGGGAGAATTGGTTACTGGTGTTTGGAACGTAATTGATAATTTCATTTTTTTTGCATGTGAAATTTAATGGAAAATTTGAATCGCTTGAGTATTTGGACCATGTTTTTGCAAAACAATCGGCCATACTTGTGGTGTCTGATATAATTTGATTTTCTGATAGAATACTAAATATTTTTGATGGAAGAGGATTACCTGTGAGGCGTCTAACATTTTGCCATATCTTTGTAGGGGTAGAATTCGGGTTTATTTGTTCCGTAAATTCTCTAAAACTTTTAGCTTTACTTTCTTTAAGGCATTTTCTAAATTTTGCGTTCGATTTTTTATAATGAATTAAGTGTGATTGTATGGGTCTTTTCTGGTATGCTTTTAAAGCTAACATTTTTTCCTTGCGAAGTTTTGTTAGTTCTGAATTCCACCAAGGTAGAATTGTGTTTAATTTGGGATTGTAGCTAGCACCTGATTGGGGGATAGATGTGTTTGCAGCTACGCGTATGGATTTTTGGAGGATTGCTGCTTCTTTGTTGTTGTTTTTACTAGGTGGTTTGTCCGATAGATAGATTTGAATTGTATCTTTGAAATGGGACCATTCCGCTAGATCGGTTTTGAATTTCAAGTTTGGATGGTATTTTTCCACTGATCTCCCAATAGTAATGGCACTGATAATAGGAAAGTGGTCACTATTATGCAGATCAGGTAAAGTTTTCCATGATATTGCGGGGAAAAGTTCAAAAGAACAGCAAGTTACATCTATATGGGAGAAGGTGCCATGAGTTGAAAGGTGGGTAGGTGACCCATCGTTTAGAATAATCAGATTTGAATTTAGTAAAAATTCTTCAATTATTCGACCTTTTTTGTTGGTTTTGTTTGATCCCCAAAGCGTACTCCACGCATTGACGTCTCCACCAAATATAATAGGAGAGTCACATTGGGAAATTATATTGTCTAGGTCGTTTTTTTCGATGTTTTGATGTGGATGGATGTATATACCTATGTATGTAACTCTGGTTTGGAGTTGAAGTTCAAAGCAAATGGTAAGTAAATTCGAGTTGATAGGTCGGATTTTATGTGGAATATTTTTTTTAATGAGTAGACCTATTCCCTGTTTACAGGAGGTGTTACTGTCTAGGTTTATAAAATGTCCATTATAATTTTTTGGTACGATTGGTGATGAACCGAAAGGTAAATGTGTTTCTTGTAGTGATACAAGACATGGGTTGTGTTCTTTTAATAAAACATTTAACTCATCAAGGTTATTAAAGAAACCTTTCATATTCCATTGTAGAATATTGAGAGTCATGTTTTTGGATTGGCAGTGTTCCCAACAACTTTTTTTGCGTGAAGCAAAGAATGTGTGTTTACTATTGCCTGGGTTATTTGTTTTGTCTTTGGATTTGTTATTCGAATGTAAATGAGGGTTTTGTGATGATTGATGATTAAGTTGATCGGGTGAAGGCCGCGGTGCTCTCCGATCGTCGCACGCGCCTGTCATTCCGTTATCGGGTAAACAGGCGCGCTCGACGATCAGTGAGGATCGCGGCCTTAGGTTAAGGCTGTTAGAGTTATGATTAGTTTGCGTCATCTTCATCATCTATGTTCATAAAATATGAATTTTTATGAATTAAATTATCTGTTAAAGAGGAGATTGGAGATTTTAGAAGGTTTTGATTATTTGTATTTTGTGTTAATGAATTGTTTTGGTTAAGAATAGAATTATTATTGTTGTTTGGGAGTTTTGCTGGCGGTAGAGAGGGAAGAGTATTTGATATTTGGCTTTGATTTGAGATTAAAGTTGAATTAGTTTGGGAGGATGAGATTTGGTTTTGAGTGGGATTATTATTGCAAGGAGTTTGGTTTTCATTTGAGATTGGAATTGAACTAGTTTGTGCAGCGGAGATTTGTTTCGGGGAGTTGTTTGTTTGTTCGGTTTGTTTTGTTGTTTCTATTGGGAGGTTTGAGCTTTTTATGGTGTTGGGTTGACGAGCTTTGTTGGAATAGGTATTAACATTGGATTGAGTTGATGATGGGTTAAGTTGATTATACGCGCGCTTGGCTTCAGCCATGGTGCACTTTTGTCTTGTTTTTATTGTGAGTATTTCCTTATTTTGTTTGTATTTTGGACAGTCTAGGGATGAGGAGGGGTGGGGATCGAGGCAATTGGCACACAGAATACGTGTACAGGGGTCCTTATTGTGTGGTGGCAAATTGCATGTTACGCAGGAAGCTTCTCTGACACAACGTTTCTTCGTGTGACCAAGTAGCTGGCAGTTTTTACACCTCATAGGATTCGGAATGTATTCGTTGACTTTGGCCTTGTACCAACCTATTTCAACTGTGGTAGGGGGTTGATAAAGGTCGAATGTAAACAACATAAGACCGGTGGGAGTGCGTTTATTGCTTTCAATTTCTTTGGTGAATTTATAGACTTCGGTTACGTTTTGTGTGTGCATTTCAGCTACAATTTCTGCTTCAGGAGTATTTTTGAGCCAGGGAGCATACACTACGCCTTTCGAAGAGTTGAGAAGATTATGGTATTTAACCTGCACTGGGCACATGTTTGCAATGTTTGTCAATTTCAAAAACTTTTCGGCAACTTTGTTATTTTTTGCTAGGATAAGGATACTACCATCACGGAGTTGTGTTACATTTTCGTATTCAGTACTTACTGCGTCGATAGCTTTTTTTAATACGAACACGCTGATGGATGAGATGGGAGTATCATCGCTCTTTTGTGATATAACCACAAATTTGGGATTTTTGGATATGGTTTTGGTTGGAAGAGAAGGGAAATCATCAAAAATTAAGGTTTTTTGTTTTTTTGCTGGTGGGTTCGATAGTGGGGTATCAGGTGATAGCCCTTCATATCGATTCCCTCTAGATTTAGACCCCATAATGGGGAAGTCTAAAGGAAGAAACCAAGCACGAGCAAAAAGTGTGGTTTTGTTTTCAAACGAGAACAACTAGAAAAAAAAATCACCACAGGCAAGTAAGCACAAATGAGTGAAAGGGAAAGATAGAACACTTGTAATGGAATTTTTAAGTCACTGTCAAAATTGCGAGCTGATGTTTACTCATCAAGAGCAAGACGGAGACTGTGTTCAAAATTTATTTCTCTTATTTGTTTTTGATCAAAAACTGAAAACTAGATGATTTTATGTCTTTTAGTTTTTGAGAAAATTGAAAATAAAAATTTAATTTTAAACTCAAAATTTGAGTAAAAAAAGTTAAAAAAAGGTTTTAAGTGTAACTTTTTCAATACTTCAAGATTATCTACCATTGTTTTTATTTCAGAATTTATTGCTGTTATTTGTTTTTGATCAAAAACTGAAAACTAGATGATTTTATGTCTTCTAGTTTTTGAGAAAATTGAAATTGAAAAATTACACTTTAAACCATATTTTTAACTTTTTTTTTGACCAAATTTTGAGTTTAAAACAATTTTTTTCAAAAAGTATGCATAGTTTTGACTTGATTTAAAAACAAGCTAATAGACAAAAGTGTTGGCTTTAAAAAAAGGTGTAATACTTAACTGTAAGTATTACCGTTATTTTGTAATTATTTTTTTTCCATTTAATGTACATGTTTTTTTAAATTGCCCCTACCGCCTAAACGGGGGGAGATAGACCCCCTCCTCCAATAGTAAAAAATGCTTATTTTTAACTGTTCTATACAAATCCGTCATTAAACTTTGTCGCCAAAGTTATCGTACTCTTCCCTGGTAAATATTTCAGCTGCTTTATTTCACTTGAAGTGATTTCGAAAAAAAATTCGAAGTTATAAAACCTATCTAAATATAGAACCCTGAAAATTATTTCACTCGATTTCATTTTACTTGCTTACAGGAACTTTGTTATATGTTTAGAATGATTTCGGGACATTGTTTCGAATAAATTCTAGCCAACAATAAAAATTTTCGACCAATTAAGGCAATAACGCGACGAATATTCTCTACCAAGGCGTCAATCGTCTCTGGTTTACACAGACAAGCGACTTCACATAGCCCCACAAAAAATAGTCCAGCGGTGTTAAATCGTACGATCATGAAAGCCACGCTACAGGGCCCACGACACGAAGTAAAGCGCTCACCAAAAGTTTCCTCCAATAAATTGATTGCATTGTTGCCTCGCGCGAAACGCGCCAATATTTTTGTAAAACATTTTCACGATTAGCAAACGTTTTATTCAGGAGTAAGTCTATTTGTTATGGCAGATTGAAAACCACACGTCAAAAAAAAAATACCCGTTACAATTTTGTGTACATTGGAATTTAAGGACTTTTCAGATGTATACCTTGCTTTACCTTAACCTTAAAAAACTCTATTTGTGGATTTTTTTAAAGATTGTTAAAGGTGTGTTTTTTAAAAAACGACCTGTTGAAGAAATTATGAGTTCAAATTTAAATTTAGGTTCAGGACAACTAAGTTGTTTTGAAAATATTAGTTGACTTTTGCACCAGAAATTCTGTTGACCACTGCTTCAGTCTTAAATAAAATAGTGATATCATAGCTTAAGTCCTAACTAAAATTTAAAACCCGACTTCGAAACCAAAGATGCCACTTTTCAAGAACTTAAAATATTTGCACTTTGTTTGCCATCTATCTTTTTCGCTGTTAATTACGGCAACTCATCTTTAACACCACTTTCTTATAAACTTCGACGAATAAAAACAAACGTTTTGTTTTATTTGCAATGCATTTTTTTAATTTGACACGTATTGTTTTTGTTATAAAGGATTTTCATATTTAGAAATTTAATAAAATTTCTTCTTTCGATGAAATACATACATATATTAATTTAAATAGTTAAAAAAAAAATACTAAACACAAAATAAACATATTTTTTGTTATTGTTTTAAAAAAAAAGAAAGGATGTAGAATATTTTGTTTAAACCGCTTTATACAAAATTAATTCAAGACTTGTGTAGAAAACTAAATCGCGATTTATGTAGAAAAATGGTAAAATCTTAATTTAATTCTCAGTGGGGCCAATGACCCCCCATTTATTCCGCTTAATTCAAGCGATTAATTTTTAATCCTTTGTTGGAAAGCATAAAGCTGGTTTATTTATTCCAATTCTGGCGAATAAAATGTTTTCAAATATAAAAGAAAGATCGATATGGTTCAAAATTCAAAATAAAAATAAGAAAAAAATAAATTTAAAGCAATGAAAAAATCTAATAAGCTATTGTCGCAGGATAATAATAAAATAGTATTTAATTTTATATTTTTGTTTGTCCTGCATTAGTTTTCTTCGTCAACATCTACTCCTTTTTTTCCTTTCAAGACATCAAGACCCATGAAGTTGTATGTTTGTTGTGTTGTTGTTGTTTTTTCTTTTCTTTAATTTGTTTTTTGTTTTTTTTTTTGTAATTTTTCGCTGAAAATTCTTTTTGTTTTGTTTGTTTGTTATTGAAGCAAAAAGGTTAGCATAATAGAACAAACTCAAGCTCGGGAAAGACGCGAATACACGATAAAACCACAATTTAAAGAACAATTTTGTTGGATGCGATTTCGCCTTTTTGCACTTCGAATTGCGCGCTGCTCTTTCGCTGTTTTTTTCTTTTTCTCTTTTCTTGGTTTTGTGTTCCTCTTATCTTTTAATCTGCTTGTGTTTTGTTGTGTATTTTTGTTTTTTTAAATGTTGAAATTTATTTCTTTTATGGATATTTGTGTTTCAATCGGATTTTTAAAAAAAATTTCTTTGACCGTAACAAGAACAATTTGTATGACTTTTGCAAAATGGCTTTGACTGTTTTTTATTTGTTTGTTTTAATTCTATGTTGTTTTAAGATCGTTTTATGGTAAAAATGTTTGTTTTACAACAGTGAGTCGTGTGGGAGGGGGAGCAGCACCACCACTCGTCAACACACGATTCCACTTAAACTGCCTCTCTACCTCTACACCTCATTCATCTTCCCATTTATCTTTTCCTTATAAAACAAAAATTGGTTTGTTGTGTGTACACATAAAATGTCTGTCTGCTAATTTTGTTTGTTGTTGATGTAGGTTTATAAAGATTTTACTTTTTATATGTACGAATATAATATACGCTTGCCCTTTGCATGTTGTTTTTGTTGTATGTTGTTTGTGGTGTTTTATTTTTTTTAATTTTTTTTTTTGGAAATGAACACGCATGCGCAATTCGGTATTAATTTTTTTCCTCAAAACCTTTCGCCTTAAAAATTCTGGTGAAATCTTCTCTCTTCTTATGTTCTTCGTCATTGATGGATTGATTTCGTTGTTGTTTTATTTCTTGTTCCTCCGTTTGTGGCATTGTTCATTTTTTGTTCATTTTGAATTTAGCATAGAAGTTAGCAATTTGATCATGACGCACTGGTATGGCGTCTAAGATGCCAGTGAAACTGAAATTTGTATGACGTTTCTCGTGCAAGTTATCTCCCGATAGATAAGTTACCACATTCGATTGAAATTCTGTTGAATTGGGATCGGTGTGATTGGCAACGAGGTGATTGCAGAATTGAGCAATTTGTACGAAGACTGTTGCCTCGCGATCTGAAATGAAAAACAAACAAAATGATGAGCAGGTTGTTAAGAGGTCATTTTGATTTTGATTACTTACCGAGCTTTCTTGGAATTTTAACCAACGAGAATGTCATATTCTCGTTATCCCTCTGGGCACGCATATGTCTGTTGCCATGGGTGAATTCCTGCTCTAGCCAACGAATAACGTTCCTGGCATTTTCGCTGCGCTTCTTTAAATCGTCCAATTCATTAAATACTAAATTAAAAAAAAAGGATCAAGAATTAATATTTTCATAATTGACAATATGTATATCAAATTCTTAGCTTAATAATTTATCCATGGAATCATAATACATTCAAACCACTGCAAAGCCAAATTTAAATAAGTTTTCGTGTATTGTATAACTATGCTACTTTACAAATACATCGGATGCCACGACTGCCGTAAGCTAACTGTATCGAAGGTAGCTTTTAAAATATCTTCCTCAAGGCTTATATTTTTAAACTTTCTAAAGACTTTTAAGGGCTTCTTAAGTCATTCAGCATTGAAGTTTCAAATTAAATGCATATGTGTAACTAACAGCATGGTTGATAATTCAACTTCGACTAATGATTTAGTACAGCCCAAAATTCTTACTACTTTCTCTTCTGCAGATGAGGTTCTATAGTTAAAACTCCTGCAGCGGACTTATAGATCCAATCCATTACGCTGCCGCCCCTTGATTCAATGTAGGCTTGATATTTTTATTTTTAAGCTTTGTATTAGGCTTACGCCACAAGTAAAAAAGTCCATCGGAGCCAAAAATCTTAAATTTGGACTCGTCTGAAAAAATTAGCAGAGTTTCAGAAGTTAGAGCTACGCTACTAGTCGTCCATAAAGCTCATGTGGATGGCTCGGGTTGACGTCAGCAATTCTCCGCTACTGAAGTTCTATTTTAAAATTCTTTATGACCAGTTTTTTTGCTCATTTAAAGTTCTTGGACCCGTTTTTAAATAATAATAATGGAAGGAAAAACTTATCTCGAAAACAATAAAGACAATTATTTTAAAAACGCTTAGCTATTAAAAGCTTTACCTCCCTTGCCGTTAATGCTTATAAAATTAGATGGATAAATGTTAAGATATACATAACTTATGATTAAGCAGTTTTAAATGAGAGGATATCTCATTTAGGTTCAAAAAGATTTAAATTTTCCAAACTAAACTGGATCATTTAAGCTTCTTTAAACCCACTGTAAATGGAAATTACCTGCATTTGGAATCAAAACAATAAACTTCTTGCTTTTCACCAAGTTCTTTACAATCCCTGTATATTCAGTGAGTGCCTTCGCATCGACTACAACAAATGGCGTCATAATCATATTCAATGGATTCTTGCGGAGCTATAAAATAAAGAAATTCGATAATATTACACCGTTCAATTTTTTTAAGTCAGATAAAATATTTGTACCTCTTCTTCCAAAGTCTCCACTTCATTCTTGAGCCACAGTTTGCCCATTATCTCGCATTTCTTATTGACTTCGTTCTTTTGGGCCTCACTGCGTTCCTCATCGGCGCCACTGCTCGATTGCAGCTTCTCGATTTTTTCGCCTGCATTGCGATTTCTCAAATAACCCTTGCGAGGCATTCGTTTGCACTCCTCAACGGTGTCCTTCTCTTCATTGCTGGTGTAGCTCTTGCGCACGATTCCATTCTTACGATCACTGTAGCGACGAGTGCGTCCTTCTACGCGCTTCCTCGAGTTCTTTGCCGATCTGCGTTCCCTTCGACGGGACGAGGAGACTTTCTTCTCCTCCCTCTTTTTCTTCACATTCTCGGTGAATTTCCTCGACTTAACACAGAATCTATAGTTGAACTTCTTCTGTTTGCAAATGAAGAAGCCGAAATCGACCATTTTAAAGATTCTCAGTATATTCTCCTCGTTAGGAGTAATTTTCTCGCGAATTGTGGTTTCCCAATCCAGCTGCATCTGTGTGCTCTGGAACAGATCAAAGTTCTTCAGAACAAAATCTTCCGACAAAGGAACCGCGGCGCGGACATCGAACAGTTCACTCAGAGGTTCACGGACATTTGAAGTGAGCAAGAACTCCCTCTCAAAGTACACCTTTCTGGTGAAGATGTCAATGTTACAGTAGTTCAGAAGCTTCATGATTTTATGAATAAACTCGGGATTCGAGTGATAGCATCCAAACAAAATCTCCTGGTTTATCTTCAACCAGTCAAAGAGAATCTTCAGAGCACGCATTGTCGGCTCGGTTTGGACAAAGTCCACAATGATGTTGGGGTCAATTTTGGTGTACTTATTGCGATAGACCAATTTCTTGGGCGGATCACCCACCTTAACCTCCTCTTCGATGTCTGATTTAAAATTGATTGCGCCCAATGAAGCGCTATTCAGGTTGAGGATCTCAAAGCCCTTTAGGAGCTCCTCACTGTCGACTTCTTGGGACAAATCAGCTCCAGGATATATGATCTTCTCTTCCTCGATAACAATATCTTCATTATCGGAGAAGGTTGGGTAGTTTCTGTTCTCCAACTCCTCGTCCTCTGATTCTTCGGCTTTCTGTTTAATTTCCTTGCCATTGGGCAATGCTCCACCATCTTCGATATCACTGAAATCGCTCTCGAAATTCGAACTCAAGTCCGAGTATTCATCTTCCTCGGAAGAGAAGTCCGTGTCCATGTCGGATTCTGTGTCATAGCAACTGCTATCGTCACTTTGAGCTATCTTCCTACGACGGCGTCGCAATTTCATGCCCTTTTTCTTGCTTTTACTCGACAATGGTGTCTTCAAGTCGGATTCCTTGGCCTCGTCACTGCTGCGTGTCGAGTTCTGTGGGTTTTTCTCATCGTTATCCTTCTTTGAAACAACAACCGATGCTTTGATTTCGCGCTTGCCATTCATTTCCTCCTGCTCGTCGGTGTCCGATGGAGGTTTGATCTTCTTCTCGGTCTCTCCCATTGTGGCCATCCAGTTCTTGAACTCATTGCGACTCTTTCGCACTGACATATCGAATTCCTCGAACTTCTTCGCATACATCTCGTGGAATTCTTCGTTCTCCTTCGATTTCGACAAAACCACCTGCTCTAGATTGACAATGCAAGCGTCCATGAGATCAGAACAAACAGCCACCAGGAACGCATTCAAGGAGTATACCTTCTGCGAGTTGATCATCTTCAATTTGGACAAACAGAAGAAAAGAATGTTGACAACCTTGAAGACACTTGCCTCCGTAATGTTGATGCTCTTCGAGCACAGAATCTTCCTCAAATCAACCAAGACACAATGACACAAGCTGTTGAAGTCTGGAACTTCTTTGTCAAAGAAAAATATATCCACAATCAGATAGAATCGAGCATAGAAATCCTTCAAATTGAACTCAACCTTATTGGGATCCAACTTCTCAAGGTAGTCGGCGTGAGCTTGGAACAATTTGCACACGTTATTCTCGCTCAATTCAAAGGGTACAATGCACACCAACGAGTACAAATAATGATAGATGGAATCCAGGTCATAATTCTGTCCATAATACAGAGTTCCTAGCTGGTTCTGGGACATGCCAATGGCAGGATTCAACTTGAATGCCTCGTAATAGAATTTTGCCGCCATTTTCTTCGTTATCTTCGGCTTTGAATCAATTTTGAAATCAAGAAAATAACGATGCAAGTCCCCTAAGGAAAGCAATGCTGAGTGAATGGTGTCCAAGGCAAAACTAACAGCTTCGAGGCTCTTGTCCACCACGAAATCATCGATAATTTCCTCCCCATCACTGTTGCTGATCTTGCGGTAATCACATCCATCGACCCCCTCCGTAAAAACACCGAAATTGAGTAGAAATTTCAAATCTAAATCATAGATTTCTTCCATTTTCGAAGCGATACGCTTATAGTTGGCGATACCACTAAACAGAAACTTCTCCAGCTTCTGGAAGTTCTCCTCGGCACTTTCTTCTTTTTGTTCTTTATTCCAGTTTTTCTTTACGAAAGCTATAAATTCGTAGTAACCTTTGCGCCAGAGTATTTCGCGAGCTTTCTTACCAACAACTTGGAAGTCTTTAAATAAAATGGCCTTGCACAGTTGCACCAACTGTGAACGCTTATCTTCGATGTCATGATCGAAGAGTTCAGACATTGATACTATGGATTTTTTTTCATCATCCAATTGTTTGGTGACCATATACAAGGAGCTGCAAATACAAAATAAAACAAGAGTGATTAAATAGCAGTTAAGGCAACAAAGTACTGAAAATGGACACGTAGAAAAAACTCCAAGTGGAGTACATTTTTATTAATTAATTAGTTTTTATTAAATATTTTCTGCCTTTTGTTTTAGCCGAAATGAAGCACACACCGCCCCTGCTGTAAGGAAGTGTCCGTTATATCGAGGATCTAATGCATATAAAGAGAGTGATAATTTGGTGTGGATTGTGGAGTGGTAGCAACATCGAAAATGGGGCTAGGTCGGTCAACGGTGGTCGTTACAGTTTTTTATACTAAACTTGAAGACGTGGAGACGACCGCTGGTATATCCAAGGTGGTCCGACAAGTCACAGGGCTCATACCACAATCAATCTTTTGAACATCATATAGTGTTATCTTTTTTTTGTAGGGAAATGTAAAGGAGCCTTATTATGCCAAATTTTCGATAACCAATAAAGAAAAAATACAACCTTAAATCAACAAGGCCTTGGAAAATTGGAGTGACAGAATGCGGCGTATTTTAAGCGTGGTTTTATTTCGAGACGCTTATAATTTCTGGACAGATAGATAGAACTTATATTGAAAATTGTCATCAAACGATATAATTGGATCTTAATTTCAGGCTAATAAAAATCAACAATAAATTAGCCCAAACTGACTTCAAGGCCACCTACCATAGCATACTCATGGTAATATTTTACAAAGCCAAGAAAAACTTCAGCACCTCAAAACAATTCAAACGACAATTTATGTTGACCAAGGCTAACATAACAAGCCGATTCTTAACAGTCAGCTTGCCTTATTACCTTATGTTAGATACTAGATACTGAAGCTGCATTTAAAGTACTAAGGCCCTAACTAGTATGGGAATGCGTTGGTAGACAAAATGGGCAAGTAAATTAAAGTCTCACTTCGTAAGATACCGGGGCACTTTGCAATGCAAATCAATGAAGTAGCAAATTCCTTAACGGAACCAGAGCCCTATTGTGATAATGGAGATAATGTGATTAAAAATAAGAACTCACCTAACTAAGACAGGCTAAACTACTACTTGGGAACTATAATCAAAAACGACTCTAGGCTTGTATCACTCTAAGTAGCAATAATCGAAGCCTAGGAACTATACTCTCTTTGAGAACACAAAATTATTAAGTTCCTTCAAAAAACAACTCTTGAGGGCTTACTGTAAAATTAGTATCCTCATCTAAATCATTAGAGGGCACAATATATCTCTTGCTCTTAGTGCATCAATATCCAAATTAATTGATTATTTTCTTCATCGGTTCAAACCGGAAAATTGTCAAATTGTATGTTTATTAATTGTTAATGTATTTCAAGTATGCATTCATGAAATCCCGTGTTTTTGGAACTTTATCATTTTGAGTGACGAATCTAAGTTCAGAGTGTTTGGAAATCATGGATGATGGTACGTCACCCTTAAAAATAAACGGTTAACCACGTTGGGCGGAACATCAGTGATGTTTTTGGATGTTTCACCACGTGGTTAGTCCTATTATCAATACCAAATGAATGAATAAAATCTACATAGATGCACTCCGATTTAAGCCCCATAGATAATTTACGGAAATCCAACAAGACTATGTACATTGTACATATGTATATCAAAATGATTTCTCCTCAATTTGCAACAATTGGCGGAAACTCTCAAGTTGAACAACTCCAGAGTTGGTTTTAACATCGGCAAGTTGAACATTTTTATTGACTATTTCAACTCTCACTTTAGAAGTTTAGATTCAAAAGTAGGCGAGCTAGCACTTTTGGAAATTTCCCAGGGATATTTGAGAAAGATGTCAGCCTCAACTTTTGATTTGACATTTTTAAATATTATTATTCTTTATTAATTCAAATTCTCAGCCCTATTATAGCTATCAACTATTAACAAGATATTTAATAGATATCAATAAATTGAATGATTATGACTATCAACTATATAGACATATGTAATCGACTGTGAATTTTATCATTATTGGTATTACAGATCATTATTTATGGATTTTTAAAAGGGAAACAAAGTAAAAAAAGGATAATGACTTCGATAGATTTGTTTTTTTGAAGGGAGTTATAATAAAGCTAATGTACATAAATCAGCAAATCAAAATCCGCCGCGATTTACGGGATTCTTCCCACCCAATGGATTTGGACGAACACATGTAATATATTACTTTTGTTTAAATTTTTACTTTGGCTAATAAAAATCAGATGAAGATTCATTCAAAACTTAAGGCTTTCTAAACAAGCCTTCCTCGAGTTATTACCACCTTAACCAATCAAAAGTCAGCATTCCATTCTAATTATACTTAAATTGGCAGCGGTCTTAAAATTCTTTGCTCAAGGAAGTTACCAATTAAGCGTTGGGAATGACTTTAATATTGGCATGGCACAACCAACGTAAAGGATTTTCTCATTAAGAAACAAAGTATTTTGTATGTATAGAATGTTTTGTTCCGTGGCACAAAAAAAATATTTCAAAAGTGAAACGTAAAACAAAATAAATAAAACTCATTCACAATGAACTTTTGATATGATGATTCATAAGGCTGTCTATTTGATACGATTTAAATAATTTATTTTCTTTAAAAAAGTGAAATTTAAATTGACAAATCAAATGAAATTAAAAAAAACTGCATAAATTGTACACACACCAGAAGAGTTAGATTGTGTGGTGAGAATCGTAATAGAGTTCAATTATAGAAAATAATAAAGGGTTATTCAATAAGGGCGGGTAGATGGGCAAAATGTCAATCGTGGGGGTTGCTGTGTGGCACGTAGCGCCGCCGTCCTGCTGGAACCACATGTCGTCTAGGTCCATATGGTTCAATTTGGGCCATAAGAAATTAGTTATCATCGTTATGTAACACCTGGTGTTGACGGTGACCGCCTCACTAAAATTCGCCAAGTTGAAGTCTGCGAAAGGCCGAGTTCTTGTGCACGGCGAGGAATAGACTACCTCGGGTTCTGCCTTACACTTTCACGGACTGCGGCGATGTTCTCAGCCGATCTTGCATTTCTTGAACGTACGGGTGTTGGCTGATTGTTTACTGAACCGGTCGTCTCAAATTTAGCCAACAAACGTTGAAGAGTCGACTGTGAATGGCCACCACGTCTACCGTTAAATGGGAGCAATGCGCGCAACGTTTGCGTTAACAAACACTGATTTTCATAAAACAGTTTTATCATTTGAACAGGAGCAAGCAATTTCTATAGATGAATTTTTAGTCGATGAGTCGACATTTTGTTTTAATGTGGATGATAATGTCACAGTTTTGCATCAAAATAAAAACGATGCGGCAATCACTTAACTGCAGCCTTTTGAAAATGAAATTGCAGACGAAGATGCAGTTGTTGACCGAACTTGGGTGAGGATGAATCCTTAGAAATTGACGAAGCCTGTGAACGCTTTATTGTACAACCGTCGTAAGCGCAAAACGGAACCTAAAGAATTCTCAATTAAAACTCTCAAATTATCTGAAGAAAAATAGAGAACAACTAGAATGAATAAACACAAAAATTCAAATCCCACGTTTGCTCCATTAACTTCTACTATTTTGGGAAGTTGAGATAATCTAAAGGTGATCAGTTCTAGAGTTCAACTTGAGTTTATGGGATCTGAACAAATTTCTTCATAAACTGTGTTTTAATCTTAAATTATGTTTAAACACAAATTTATGGATTACTTAACTTTCCAATGAATTCTTAATTTTTAACTAAAAAAAGATAGCATCAATTTCATTGGCTTAATTATATTACCACAACTGTATAGGTATGAAAAACATTAATGCTTTAGGCTACTTTCTACTTCTCAATACTGCATTTTTTAAGTTTACAAGTCTCATTACTTAGATAATTTTAAACCGAATGATTTGAAATTTTTAATATACATATTTTGAAAAACCATTCTATATCAAATTACATTTTTTCGAACATTACGTTGATTATTTGTTAATTAAAAATTATCTGACGATTTTTTAGGCAAGTTTTTCATTTTTTATTTTAGAAGTGTATCACAAAAATCCTACGATCAAGAAAAAAATCATTGGGTCATTATGGTTAAAAAAAACTATAGGAGCTCTTAGTCCGGCAGTAGATCCTGCAAAAACGATGCAATTAAAATTAAATTTGATGATGATGTGAAGGAGACTGTGCGCTTTTAACCTGTGATATCAATTTTGTCCAACTTTCAGATTGGACAGGAACTTGTCTACCTCAGGAGATTAACTGGTAGGTACATTGTCCTGAAACTAGACATACCATACGGATCTTACATCAATGATTTGCTAAAATTTAACCCGCACAAACAAAAATGTACTCAAACAGACCAACTAAGCTTGTCACTTACCTTCTTATGAAAAGAAAAACAGGTCTAAACAAAGAACTAAAGCTAATCCTGCTACCAGTCCGTTATTCTTTTCAATTTGATTCTCTCGTAGACAACGAAGAGTAAACGCCCTAATGATCGAAAGGAAGATAATATGTACTTGTTATAGGCTGAATTTTAACAGACAGCAACAAATACAAAATAAACATTTGAATGCAAAACTCTATGAACTACTACTATTTTATATTCCATAAAGAACACCTCAAGTTATACTGACGGCAGCCCTGAACAACGGCATTGGAAATTATCCAATTAGAATAACTAATACAAAAAAAACCGGAAGAAACAAGTTTTAGATTTTCGATTTAAAATCGTTCTTTCGTTTCAAAATCGTTTGCAAAACACTTAAACTAACTGCTGCAATAAACACTACGTAAATATATATTGTTTATTTATTGCAATTGCATAAATACCTAATTATTTACGTCACCTTCACCAACTTATAAAATAACAAAATCAGAAATATAAATATAAATGTTAATGAGTCATGACGTTAATTGTTAATTATCCTAAACACGAGCTAGATTTTTGTTTTGTGACGAAAGAGAAACAATAATACCTTCGCTGGCGGACCTACCTCAATAATTTGATGAAGCTTGTAACAAACTATTTTTCCCGACATTCTTCTTTGTCTTAGAATTCAGAATTTTGATACAAAGGAGCCAAAAGCGACCGAGAAAAACTCAAGCTTTTCACTTGTCTCTATGAATAAACAGAAACAAAAAAAAAAAACACACTATGACCAACACCAAGTGGAAGTGGGGTGAGTGGCCAAGAGGGCGACTATCAGACGGGGATGATGTACAAGCAGATACACATACAAGTAAATAGGTTGGGGTTTATTTTTAACACAACAAATCACATTTGATTAATTATTTTTTTCTGCAAACAAATAAAAACTAAAAATAAATTAATAGAACTGCCGAACGAAGCCGATTGCAGCAAAGCTGAACTAATTCGCAAAGAAAAAGAACTCTCACCGATAAGTCTCCTTGGGGTCACGGCCACCAGAAATTTCCATCGCAGTTAGCCCACGGAACAGCCCAGTTTCCTCTGCTTCTTTGTCGTTCATGCTGAAAAATATTTAAATTTCGATATTGAAAAAGATGCACTTTAAACAAAATAAATTAATCATACCAATTATTAGACCAAATTTCTGATTTTGCACAAGTCAGTATTTCAGTATGTATTTTTATTTTATTAACCTTTTCGCAAGTAAACGTAAATCGTTGCGTTGTTATTGTAGAATGTTGTTAAATGTTTATTTTAACTTTTAACACACACGTTTTCGCTTTTAAACAAAAATTATTCTTCTGGTTTTTTCCTTTTTCCGTTTCGCTATTTCTCTGTATTTTCTTTCTATGACGAAAATGAACAAATTATGAGTCAAGAGACGACGTGAACTCGATTTCCATTGTACGAAACTGAAACTGAAATGGACAAAAATTCAGCTGCTCCTGCACTGCAATGCTGCTGCGTTGTTTCGATTCTTTTCGATTTTATTTGTCTTTCCAATTAAATATTGGTTGTAATTTCAATTCATCGATATTTTATAGGATTTAGTAAACGTTTTTCAAGTGTTTTTAATGCACAATATTTGAGAATTGAATGGTTTTAAACCGCAATAATAATTTCGTATTTCGCACTTCTTGAAAACTTTTCAGATATAAATTAAAAATGGATGATGTTGGATTTTGGGTGAAGAAAAAATTACGGAATTTACAGTTTTCCAGTGAGTAGAAAAAAGACAGATGTTTCTGGTCGAATATGAGGTCGGTAATGTAGTGTCATAGAGTGAATGTATTCAGAGAACTACATTGATGCGATGTTTACAAAACGTTGTGAAATTGAATTTTAATTAACTTGTTTTATACAATTTCTAATGATTTTGTAATATTTATAGAAAGTGTGAGGGCAAGGGGAAGGTCATACCAGCAGAATAAGATATTTTTTAAAAATATTAGAAGACCACCAAAATATCTTTAGCAACATTTCCCTTTATATTATTATTTGTTACAATATACCTAAATAAATTTACAATATAATTTAGCCAATTACAGCACTAGTCACCAGAGACTTAAGTTGGAAGTTTTAAAAATAATTTGGAGAATGAAAACACTTATGGGGCTTTCGGAGCTCGGAACTCCTACGACTAGCAGAACGCCTCTTTATGATTTTTATTATATTTATATTTTTAAACGAAGAAGTATATTATAAAAATGGTTTTCTTGTTTTAAATGTTGAGTCATTTTTCTGCAAACTATTTATTGTAGAAGTACAAAGAAAGGCGGAACTGAAAAATGTATTTGAAAATTCGAATATGCTTTAAAATTTTGTTTTGAATGTATTAATTCGCGTTGATAACTTATTGACTAAGTTTTACTTTGTTTTTTTGATTGGCTGATTTTAAAAATAACGATGGCACAGAATTTGATTGCGGATTTGAAAACTTGATATAAATATCTGCAACAGAATTAAAATAATTATGAAAATAAGAGAATTTGATGATTGCGTCCAAATAATTTTTTGACATATTTTGACCACATGGTCGCAGAAAGTTTCAAGTCGTCTATGGTAACTGTATAAAATGATCAGTCTCAAAAAGTTATAAAAAAAGCGAATTTCATTGTAAACAAAAATAAAAACAAAAATTATTTTTTATTTCTAGAATACAAAGCTTAAATTTTATTTAAATACAAAAACAAAAATCGCTTAGTTTAAATAAATCTTTTAACAAAATTTTAACATTTAAACATTTTGGTAAAAAGAACAATTTGGATTCAGTAGATTCGGTTCGTCCGTGATGCATTGGTTGATTATTGAAGAGAAGGTACCTACTAGCACTGATACCCTTTTAAACAACGATACCTCAACAAATATTCAAAGCATATAACACTGGTAGGCAAGGTTTTGTTCCTGGTAATCAAATTGCAATTTTACGATGGGTTTTTGATGGCCTCAATTCAAATCCGACTCCAAAATTACTCTATCACGTCAGGTTTTTGGGATACTAGTTTGTAAGTTAAAATTCCAATTAAGGCTTTTGAAGTTAAGTACCTATGTTAATTCATTAAAGTTTTTTTTAAATAAAATTCGTTATGATTTTCCAAATCTACACCTAATCCCTATCCTATGTTCAGGTGAAATATTTATAGTATTTTATAAAATTTTCGAAAAAACTTGAGCAGATAGTTATAATCGAAGCTCAAGCTTGAAATCAAAATTCAAAAATCAACTCCAAAAGGTTTTTTTTAAACTACAAAAGCTAAATACAAGATTTCTCAAAACTTCATATAGAGTTTTTTAAGGATTCATAACTAATGAGAATTCCAGAAACTATGTAAGATACTAAAATGATTAAACTGTATCTAGAAGACAATACGATTTGTACTTTGGAAATTAACATGTATTTTATTTTTAATGGATATGTTGTGTCTTACCCTAGCCTTCAAAATTCCATTTTTGGTTTTCTTTAGCGTTTTTAAACGGGCATATTTTAAAAACCTGATATGAAAGAAAAAGTTTAAAACAGTATTATACAGTATTATTTTGTTTGTGTGACATTATTCTAAGATATATTCACTCGACAGAATATTTCTCAATTCAAAAGAATTTTCAATTTAGAAATTTACCTGAAATTATGTACGTTTTTCAATGTTCATCTTTGAATTTGTTTTTAAAATTCTTCCAATGTAACAGCCCATTTCAATAAATTGAAACCTCAACAACTTAAATTTCCAAATACCTTAAAAATGTTCGTTCGAGACTATTTTCACAAGCCAATTTAACTTGGCTCGTCTTGTCGAATAATGAACTGAAAGTTACCCTGAAACTACACCTCAACTATATTCAACTAAACAAAAGGATATATTTTATTTTTTTTCTTACTGTTACCTAAGTCTAGAATTTAACAAATTTGATCCGATCCACCTTTGGAATGTTCAGGTTTTAAATTCTACATTCTCTGCAAAAATAAAACAGTTTCAATCACATACCGTTCAAAATTAAAATGATGAAAACTCTTTTCTTTTTTTTTAATATTGCATTTTTATTTTTTGCTTATCATCCCCGAACAGGACCTACAAGGAATAACAATTTAAGGAATTTAACAGAATAATACAATACACGAAGATATAGAAGATTTATTATAATATAATAATTATGTACCTTTATGACTTAATTATTAAGTATAGTTTTAAAAACACACATAAAACACAATAACATAATAAATTCTCTTCACATTAGGTAATTAGTTTAGATTTAAACAAAAAGAAAATATAATGAATAAATAACAATTAACAAGAGTTTAGGTTTCTAAAGAGAAAATACAAAAAATAAAATATTTAAACAATCAAAAAAAAAAAAACATTGACTTAATATGGAATTTGGTTTTGATAGTATTGTATCATGTCGTAGGTTCGTGTCCTAAAGTTCTGATAGGAATTTCTTATGACAGCCAACATATGAGCAGCAGCTTCTCGATTATTTTTCGTTGCAACAAATCGCTGTTTAAGTAAATTGATGGTCTGCCCACGGAAACAGGGCAATCCGGTGTCGAGCATTAGAGAGACCAATGACACAATGGCATCCTGATAAGGACGCACTGCTAGGAATGCCTGCACACAAAGTTCACAGAACCACTTGAAGGCGGGAGCCTCCATTTTGCCACCCATTATCATGACCATTTCGTCGGTGAGTTTCATGTCGGGCTCGAAGCCGATGTTGCCGCCGGGAGATGACTCAAACATGAAACCAAAATCGATGTGGATTATGTGCCCGTCTTTGTCAATCATGATGTTGCCATTGTGACGATCTTTGATTTGCAAGAGGTATCCAATCAGAGAATAGGCAGCCATTGATTTGACAAAGTTCGCTCGAGCCGCTTGGAATTCTTTTGAACTCTCATCGCCATACTGATGAAGGAAATACTCATAGAGCCCAGAGTCTGTCTGTCGACCAAGTTGGTCTCTTGATTTGGCATTTGGTACACATTCAATCACACCGCACTGGATAGGAAGGATTTATTCAAGCCGCTAGCCTCTTTAAATATTTATTGAAATGTATAACTTACCCCAGGAGCTGTAGCAACAACTCTGTAAGGAAACAGGAACAAATCCAGTCCAACTTGCTGGAATATGTTTTTGAATATTGTTATGACCTGCAGGGCCAGCATATCCTGGCGCACATCATCTCCGACTTTGAATATAGCAGCTTGCCACGATTCAACTCCATGTGTGGCATGAGCATCTTCTTGTGAATTCTAAAGCAAAAAGAAACTTAACTTATCTATAAAACTATACAAATCAAAAGAAATACTCACTGGATTATTTGAAACCTCCATTGCTCTTGTCTCCAGCTCATTGATTCCACATCTGTAGACCCTAAATCTGGCCAAATACGGAGCCTTGGCGGCACTCTGCATTGGAGTTCCGCTGTTATAATCAATATCTAGCACCATAGCCTCC
This sequence comes from Eupeodes luniger, assembly GCA_951509635.1. NCBI lineage: Eukaryota > Metazoa > Arthropoda > Insecta > Diptera > Syrphidae > Eupeodes > Eupeodes luniger. Next base: position 123,196,324 of record OX608073.1, on the reverse strand, counting down.
GGATTCGATGGCAAATAGCATCCCGATTGCACCTTAATTCGACTCAAAGCAGCCAAACAGGCATTCTTTCGCTCGATGCCCTTGGGGAACGATCGAATCTCCCCTGAAACTGCAGTAATTTTCCCAAAGAAATCAAACTCCCTCTCGTAAAATCTCTTTGCCGATCCAGAGAATGACGAAATGATATTCTGACTGAGCAATTCCAAGGCTTCATACAAATTCGGATCCTTGTGCAGTTGATCTTCGTCCATGAACATATTTGTTTGCATATTCCAAATCAACTGGTGGGCCACAATTTGAGACCTCTTGGAGATGTTTTTAATGAATTCAGTCACATAGCCCATGGTGTCGTGTCGAAGGGCTTGGACAAGTTGTGGAATGTATGGAAGCACTGATTCAGCTGGGTATGATGAGAGAGTTTTCACTGCATACTGAGCTGTTAAGGGATGCGAGGGATATTGCCTGGAGAAGTAGGAGAGGGCCTGGATGGGATTTACCGCAGACCAAGCTAGAACGTACACCAGATCTGGACTCTCCTGAAGTAGGTTTTTAGTTGTTACGAGGTACTTCAGAGCCTCGGGTATGTGAGCAACCGCAATTGGATCAGCACAGACCAACCGGGTCACTTCGTCCTCAATGGAGTCTGAGTTTTTGATCCTGCAAGGAAGGAACACAGCCAGAGCTGGATTGTATGACCAAGCCAAGCGTGTGTAGTCCCTCCAGACATTCAACTTATACGGTCTGGCTCGCCACTCGTTTATCTGCTCCTCCCCCGGTATGGCCAGATCTGGCAAACAATTGGGATTGTACCAAATGATCATGAACTCCAATTCAACCGCCAAAAGCTCGAGAATCAGGTTCCTTTTCTTCATGTAGTCCTTGTCGTATGCATCCTTCTGATAAGGAAGTCGTTTCGATCGAGTTGATCTTTTCGATAGAGTCGAAGTCGAATGGGGGATGGTGTTGTACCATCCACCAGTTCCTGACATGGATCGTGCCACATCACTTCCACTGATCAGCGAGGCCGTCTCTGGATTCTGCTTCACCGATAGCATCTGGCTGGAAGATGTAGTTCCTAACACACTGGCTACGTCATTATCACCAACCTCGGTGGTCATCAGATGCTTCTTTTCGCTCCTCATTGTCTGCCAGAACTTCAGAAGTATTTGTATATCGTCCAATAATTGTTCCTTTGACTGATTTGGACATGTGGGTGGGCCACAGAAATAATCCAAAGCATTGTTGTAAATCCTCTCACGGAGAATATTCCTGGCTATCGATTTGGCAATGGTGTTCCCTTGCAGCAGGGACAATCCACATTGAAGTAGCTTGAATCTACATCCAACGGTTGAGACCTGCCGGTTCTGCTTGTTGTTCTTGGAAATTGGCAAACAGCGGTTGAGGAGCATGCAGAACATTTCTACTTTGTCTCGATTGCAGTACTTTGCTGTGTCGACCATTTCCGACAGCAATTGCAACCAGATGAGATGAGGAGCTATTTGAATAGGCTTGGAAACCAATTTACAACCGTCGTATGCAGCCAGAGGATTGGTTATCTGAACCTCGTCCGAGAACAGTCCGAGTTTCTTCTCGAAAGTTATCTGCCAAGCACTTACCATATCCTGAATGAAGCACAGTTCCAGATCTTGTCGGGCAGTGAGGACCCACTGCCAGCACTCGACGGCAGTCTCCATGGCCGACTCGGTGAACAGTTCAACCTGAGATGTCGCTATAAGAATAAACAAAAACATCAATTTATTTATACAAAACAAATTACTCATGAGAGGAAACCTACAAACAGCATGGAGCAACTTTCGATTGATGCCCGAACATAGAACCAAATAGGCAGTCGCCCTCCAGAGGGCTCCTCGATGTTTAGCGTCACTTTTCTCCTTGCAAGCATCCCATACATCCTTTACCAGGCGATCAGCAATTCCAGTCTTATCCTTCTCATTCATAGCCGAGAGCATTCCCGAAATCTCCCCGGCATACTTAGCCCTGAGACATAAAACCGATACAAATCTGGGCGTGTCACTGTTCACGCAATGTGGCCTCTTATTGATGGACGGAAGCGCATTCGGGTATAATTTACTACTTGCAACAACAGAATCAAATGCCAGCGCCAGTCCACTATGGTGAGCCAGGACAGGAGTGGGAATCTGATTGGGATACTCTTGGAGATGTGAGCGTGTCGATCGAGGAGCCCACTTCATAGCCTCGTTAACGATTCCCTGACAACGGTCAGCAAAGTCCTTCAGCCTACCCTCTCGTGCTGGCAGAGAATCCATCAGATGAAGAGTGTAAGGAGTTGAAACAACTCGCAGTGTTGGTGTTTCCTCGTTCGGATCCAAAGTCAGCGAAAACGCCAAGAGTTGAAGTATGTCCAGCATACACCACAGGACTCGACGATTCCAGAGTAAATGGGGGAATTTATCCACCAGCTGCGAGAGATATTGATCGGCCACGAGTTGGATTTGTTTATGGATGTGGTTGAAGTAGACCAGCAGCAGAGTTGCCTGCGATTCCAGAACCTTTTCGCGGACATCATCATGAATGAAGAGAACATTGCGGAACTTTTCAAACACCTGATCAGCAATACTAAAAAAAGACAAAAGTTTTAAATAATCCTTTGATTTCTGAGTTTGCCTTACCATTTCACACATTGCCAGATTCCAGACTTGTCCTTTTGCAATGCCGTATCGCACATATAACTTAGAATCGGTTCCAGACTAGGTTCTTCTGCGTTCTCCACTCGCAGTGTCTCCAGCCAATATACACTCAGTAGGAATGTGCACTGGGCAAATGTCAACTTATTGATGCAGGCTGTTACCTCAGCTGGAGGATGATCAAGAAGGAGAAGAATTTGACTTCTCAGTTCGTTCAAGCTCACCGAATCGCTTTTTATCGCTGTTGTGTAATTCAACTCCCTCATATCAGACTTGTGTGTCGTCTGGGATATGAGCAGTGGGGATTTGGCAGCAATCTGCTGCACTCCCTGATACCAATCTGCTGGCCATAGACGTGAATTAGTGAATCCCATCACCACACAATACACCCAAAAGTCCTTGAAGAGCTTATGCAGCCGCATTTTCGGATTCTTGATCGGAGGCAGACGTCGCACTAGAACCGCAATCACTGGTATAAGCATTCCCAAGTTACCAGCACTCGAACTGGCTTTCTGCGCACCAGGAGTGTTATCATAGGAACGTTCACCTTCCAAACCAATTTGAACAAATAGTTCTAAGAGCTTTCCTAAAAGCTCCAACATTTCGGCATCACCTTGAATATTGGCTGCAATATTGCCCAATGCATTCACAACTGCATCTGATACATTACAAAATTGCTTCCGATGATCTGGATTGGATGTGTATGCCAAAGAGGCAGCTTGAACTGTTACTCGGGAGAACATCTTCATGATTTCATCGAAAACATGTGGTTCACATTGAGAGATTATCATACAGCCAAGTTGATCGACAATCAGTACGTTCTGTTCGGAGGGAACTTTACAAAAGCGCTGAATAAAGAACTGTAGAATATTTTGTGTTGTCTTGGAGGTGTCTTTGAGAGCGACAGCAACATGACCTAACATAACGATGATATTCAAGCTAACTAGACTTGATTCTCTGCAAAGTAGATTAACGTTTTGAATCTTATTTAATGTTATAAAATGGAATAACTTTTTGAATTGGAAGCCTCTTTTTGATTCCTCTCGGTTTAACATCAAATATAAATTTTCAACAAATTATATGGGGAACTGAAATAGTAAAAGGAGGGCGATAATAAGTAAGCGTGAGCAGAAGAGGTTAGAGTCAAAGTTTCATATAGTTCCATCAACAAGGGGTTTTTGGTATCCTTTATTTTATATCTTAGGCGCACTCAAGGCGCCAAGAGATGGCTTGTAATGCACATTCTTATCATTCGCTGCCGTTGGTAATCCACTTCCTAATTATTAAGGTAAGATATGGTTTGGAAGATATGGTACTGAAGCTTCTGTCCACATATGAACATTGTACTTTTTTTTAGAAGCATAATTTTTGGAAATAATGTTCACTTCACGAAAGAAGATTGCTGATACGCATACTTACAACTAAAATGTGTTCAATTCCTTCAATGCATGTCGTACCACATTTTGTGCGTCGAATAAGACTGTTACAGGTAGACCCGGTACCATATATTTTTACCCATATCGCGGAATTCAGGAAAATTTGAATATTTTTTAATAAATCGAATTTTTCACCGGTAAAAAGAAGAATCGTTGTTGCAATTATACTGTCTAAAAGCCATGGTTTACAATTTTGTGTCCCTTATCAAAAATGATGCTGTTGAACTAAGACTTGCGCCGTTTTATATGTCAATTGTGGTACTAAATGCACAATTATCATTCTTTTAATTCACTAAATCAAATTCAAAAATGTTAAATTTTTGTACTATTATTATTGGCCATCGGTACAGAAGTTAATTTATTTTAAAATCTATCGAAAGTGACCAATGCTGACATTTTAATGGCACATTATTGCAGTTGATTTTTTGCTCCAATTGCAGTCTTAGTTGCCCTAACACCCATGGCTTACAGCTTTGTGGCCATACAATAAATTACTAGAGCTAAGCTTCTGACGACATGTGTATATTACAATCGTGAGAAATAGGTAGACCCAATCTTGATTTCAGTGCAGAATAAACAATATAGACTACGCATTTTCATTTCATCTAAGAACTTTTCAGATAGCCCATAATAAGATAAGAGGGGAATGCATTATGTTCTGTTAATCTCATTGTATACTGTAAGTTAACTGTTATCTCAAAGCAGATCTGGCCATTGTGTCATGTCTGCGGATTTTTTCTACCCAAACAACCTCCATTCAAAGATAAAATCCCTAAGAAAACCATTTGACTTTAACTATTGTGTTATGAAAAAAGCCCTTATTTCAGGACAGTAATGATCGCAATTTTAATTTTTATGAAATTTCGCTCAAAAAAGCTACTGTGAACTGTCGATTTTCCCTTGAAGATCTTTTAATCACTTTCGATATTTAAAATGCTGTGACTAAAGAATCAATTGCATTATGAAGTTTACTCTTCTTAAAAGGAAGCGGTTCTAAAAACATACATAATTTTTGTATCCACCGTGGTATTCACCCACTCTTTCTTATAAATGGTATGAAATAAAGTAGCTGAAGAATAACAATTGATTATAAGTCAATGCAAGCTGAAAGAAGACTTAATTTTTGTATTGGTCTGTTCCTATCGATATATTTAAGTAAAATCTGAGATGTGAGTTCAACTACTTTGTTGATACTTAAAAATTTGGTCTCACTGTCCTGGGAGAAGAATATTTTACGGCATCACGGTTTTTAAAAATGTTACTTAAAAGCTCTTAAATTGACACCCACCACCTTTTTATCGATTTCAAGGCCGTAAATGACAGCATCTACAAAGAAGAACTGTAAAGAGCTATGTCTGTCTAGTTTTGTTCGTTTGTTTGTTTGTGCAGGATGATATGCATTTATCTTGCTAACCTCTCTTTTCTTGGTCTAAGAAACCAATTGAGTAATAAAGCCCTCTCCCGAGCAACCAAAGTATCGCCAAAGTATTATAAGACCCTCATCATACGGTCCCGTATGCAAAGAAAGTGAGCAAAGTAGCGACGTTGACTCAGCCAGAAGGAAGTCGACATCGAAATCGGTACAGAAGATTGTAAGATCTTTAATTTCCATACCCCAGCAGTTGCCGGCTACTAGTTTCAAAAGATAATCAAAATTAAGAACAAGAATTGCAGTTTAACCTTTTGACAAAATATGTTTCAAAAAACATTACCGTTTTTCAAGATCCATGTGAAAAAACTTAATCAGAAGATTAAATATTTTCAAGGCCCATATTGATAGATCTATTAAGGAATGGAGGTATTTCTAATGGACGGATTGTTTTTGAATTCTTGAACATTGGATTTAAAGAATTAGTCTTATATTTATTTATTCTTTAGCATATTTGCTTTGACATTCTCCAGGAAATCATGTTGCCTTTCGCAGAGGATGATATACAGATATAAAATATCTTGGTGTTGTCATAGATAATAAGTTGACATTTAATAAACATTTGACTATATTGAAAAGAAAATTGTTAAAAAAATAAATCTACTTAAACGAATTCGTAAAAACATATCAACATTAAGTGCAATACAAATATTTAACGTAATTATAAAACCCCATTTTGAATGTTGTTCATCTGTCCTTTTTTTGTCGAATCAAAGTATGTTAAATAGACTCCAAAAACTTCAAAACAAAGCCATGAGAATTATGTTAAAGTACAATATTTATACACCTATGTATATGTCATATGTTGGATGTGTTGATGTGGTTAAATGTTAGAGAAAGGATCCTTTTGAATGTTTTGGTATTTATTTTCAAAATAAAAAACAATCTCATGCCGATTTATTTGTCACGTTTGTTAAACTATGTTGGTAATGTGCAACCCTTTAATTTAAGAAACAATCAAGATTTTAGACTACCTATGGCAAGAACAACTGCGAGTCAGAACAGTATTTTTTACAAAGGACTTCAAGCTTTCAATGATTTACCAAGTGAATTAAGGACTGAATTAAATTTAAACGTTTTCAAACGAAAAATTATAGCGCATATAAAAACTCAGCGCAATGTATCATTACAAATGTAAATTATATTACTAGAAACATTCATATACATAGTTATATTATTAAGTTTATTTAAAAAATTGTTAAATTATTTATTTGATGTAAAGCTCTCTTATTCCATTCCATATAATATGTAACAAAAATTAATGTAAATTTATATCATTTGTAATCAAATAATTGAAAAGCTAAATAAACACATACATACATACATACATACATACATACGTCGCCAATTAGATGGATTTTTCAAGAAGATAGTGACATGAAGCACACAAGCAAAAAAGTTTAAGATTACTTTCGGGTCAATGAGTTTTCTGTTAGGGACAGGCCTGACCAATTACCTAACCTCAACCCAATATAACGATTCAAAACCCACTAAAAATAATAAACTTGGGGTTCCAATTCATGAAATTTGGAATTTTTATACAAATTTTGTTGCCTGTCGTAATTTGTATCGATACTGTAATTTCTTTTTCCGCATGATATCGTTATATATTTTTGGGCTTTTGTTATTCCAAATTATATTTTTATTTTTTTTGAATTATCCAAAAATTGCAGTAAATTATTTCAGGTTGGAACTTTTGAACTCGGGGGAACATGCAAAGTAAACGTGTTGCAAAAATTTGCATTGTTCATGGTTACCGGGAAACTGATGTTGAATATTATTGAAAAGGCTTTAACTTAATATTTTATCCTTTATTTTGAATAATTTTTGTACGCTTTAACCTTGCGAAAATATGCCCCTAGAATCTTCTAATGGAGTTTAAAATCTCTTTAAAATCTCTTAAAATTTAGAGCTCAAAAGATCCCAAATCTAAAATATTCAATTTCAAATAATTCTCAAAAACACTTTAATATATTTTAATTCACTTAGCTTGAATTAACGGAGTTACGAGAACTCCGTTGAGAACTAGGGCCTAGTGACCTACAACTCTCAACCATTCCTGTGTGCGAGTACTGTTGTCAGGGATAGAGATTACTCAAACAATATTAAATTTCACACCGTTTTTATATTGCAAACGAGACAATTTTGGTGCAATACACATTTTCAAAATTGTAACAAAAAATTCTCACTAAAAGGCTTCCAAACCAAACTAAACCTCCACCTCAAACCTTCTTCAATTCAAAAAAAATTGAATAAATCACGATTTACTTACGATTCATGTTTCTCGGCTGTAAAAAGCCGGTTCGATACATTCGCCACCAGAGCCGGAACACAATATTGGTCCAAACTATGCGCAGATCTCAGAGCAATGCTCAAATTCTCAATAGCCGCATCTCTTAAAGCTTCGAATGCAGCTTGTCCGGATTTGGTGAGACCACCTTTGCCTCCATTGCCAAATACATCAATCGCCCGCAACTCACTGCTATTTTGAACAATTATCTTGAACGGAGTCACTTCCTTGGTATCCTTTTTCTGAATTTGCTGGGCATTCTGCACTGTGGAATAAACATGGAGTTTGGCTAAAATGGGACTCGGATCGACAAGGAAGTCTCTCAAATATGAGATTGATGTTCCTGCGATGTTGGGAAACTTTTGAGCAAGTTTGCCGAGTCCTTCAAGGCACACCATCAGCAGAGGCATGTGATCCATGACGATTTTGTGACTCAAAATCGAGTTTAGCTTCTGGGAGAGCCGACCACACAGCTTATCGGCTTCTGCGAGAAAAAAGCAATAGAAACAAAAATTAGTGAAGGGAATCGATTGCTGTTACTCTGCTCAAACAAAAAACCATTCGCAAACTCTTAAAGGATTTAGGACGGTGTTGGCGAAAGAGGAGTAGGAAGAACAAATAAATCAAAAAAGAGAAAAAACAAACTCAAGAACAACAAAAAAAAAAATAAAAACAGGGAACACCCGTTTTAACCTTTAGTGAGTAAATAATTTAAACCATTCTGCAAAGAAGGAACATTGTACTCTTCGTCGACTGTGAAAGATCTAGAAAATTTAGCTTCCAGAAGATAGAGTGACTTAAGTCAACCCAAACCTACCTGTTTCATCGCGAATCGCCCAAACCAGCAAATCCACACATGCAGCATTAGCCATGACGTTGATTTTGTATTTATTCACTACCGGGATGCCACCGTTGTCCTCCTTCTTCTCCTTTTCGTGGTCCTGCTGCTTGTTCTGCAGCTCCGTCTGGCCATTGAGGAACAGTCGCTTGACGAATTCCTGAACGTCTTTGGTGAATGGGGTCGGCAGATCGTTTTGATTCTGCAGCAATTCCCTTAGCAATGTCACCATCACCAAGTTTAGAGTCTCCGAGAAGCTCTTGTAGCAGTAGCCCTTGATCTGATGCAAGGAGAAGATGTCGCTTGCCTGTTCGTCCAGGTGTTCCAGATTCTCCTTGGTGAGCAGTTTTTTTGCGATCGAGAAGATCGTCTGCAAATGTTGTATTGGAAAGACCATGGGGTTGTGGGTGCCATTCGACTGCTTGGTGGGGGAGTCACAGACTCGCATATTGGGAAACTGATTGAAGCTAGAGCCGCACTTCGTGAAGAAATGGGTCTTGGGGTCGTACGGTACCGAGAAGTACGTCTGGAACGTTGGCTTCTTGACAGTGCTGGCGGCGTGGCAAATCGCGGTTACATTACGGGTGAAACGGGAATCAGTGGAATCCTGACTCAGACTGCCAGACATCGACCGAGGAATGATGGAACGAAAATGGCTGAAACTGCCCAGGCGTTCATTTGAACTGAAGATGGCCGTCTCCTTGCTCTTAACTACGGGCATCTCTTCCAGTGGGAAAATCCGACACAACAAAGGAGGTTCAGCAGCAGCGTAGCGTCCCATCGACCGGGCCAGTCCGAACAACAGCGGAACTGTGGCCTTGCAGAGAATGATGGGAGGAGGAGCATTGCTTCCCTCCTTGCTGGATTTGATGATGTTTGTCAGGGCAGAGAGAGTCTCCACTTGATTGATTATGATTTCATCTCGGAGATCTGGGCACCTGGCGGCAATGTCCGATAGAAGTGTATTCAAACAGAAACTGAACTTCTCCGCCGAGGGAATACCTGTGAAGCACAAAAGTAAATAGAAATGTAATACAAAAACAAAAAAAAGAACAGCTCTTCAAGTTGACGTCATGGTCATGAACTTACGATCGATTTTTGTCGACTTTGAGTCATCAATCCAAACGGCCTTGGGCAGGCATTTGGCAAGTCTGAGTAGATAGGGAACAATTTGTTCTTCATGCTGGCATTTACTCTCGAGAAAATAGAGTCCTAGGGCGAGGACAGCGTCTTGAGCCTTAGCATCGAGGCAGAATACGCCTACAGCGTTTTCTTGTGGGCAATAACGAAAAAGAGATTGTACCTAGAGATACGAGAGTACAAAAGAAAAAAGAAATTATTTCGCTGACAAATCACTGAGGTGGTTCTTTTCGTCTTTTTCTTTTTCTTACCTTTTCCCAGGGTGTTGGATCGATTTTGGCCAAGACTCGGGCGAGACTTTGGCACATCGATTGAAAGGAAAAATAGTCTGCTCGGGCAGACATTTTCCAGGCGAATTTGTTTTTTGGATTTAGATTTTTATAATTCGATTTATTTTAATTGGATATTTTTGGACTTTGCGAAAGTGAAAAGTGACATATTTTTTTTCTACTTGACGTTTTGACGTTTTGTTTTGATGTTTCAGTGGTAGAAAGAGAAATACGTTTTTGCAATTTAAGAGTGAGAGAGAAGAGATTATATGTGTGTGTATAGAGGAAGTGTGAGGATGAACAATGAATATTTTGCATGAAAACAAAATTACTTCCATTAGCACCGTTCGGTAATCTGTAGTTACACCCACTGATTTTGTCCATTACGATGAGTTCTGTTTTCCAAATATCACATTAAATTGACTTCGACGCACAGGTAAACTTTACCAAAAAATTAAGATACTGTTTTTGAAAAAATCGTATTATGTACTAATTTTATAAGAGCAATTAAAACCAACATTCAACTTATGTATTAAGAAAAAACTAAAATAAATTTGAGAATTTATTAGACAAGTAAGTTTCTATATAATAAAGCTCAATGTTTTGACACTTAATTGATTACAACCTAACTGCTTATAAAAAAAAATATAATAAACATATTACATAAAAATGCATTCAGGACAATTTTTCTTCACGCTCATGAGTAGGTTCTCTCCCAACCCATTGCCTTACTAGATATAGATTGTTGGTCTATTTTCATTCCCATACAAAAGCCCCCTTTAAAGTTATTTCAAATCTTTTGAAGATTTAATTTTAATTTTTGTTTCCTAACCTCAAGAAGAAAAAAACTAACAATATCTATTATGAAAGATGATTTATTATTATTAAAATAGTATTTTTATTCCACCTTTTATATATGGCTGCCTTATTGTAGGTTTGACGGAAAATTATAATTAATTTTCAAACGCCATCTGCTGTTTCTTCAAAAAGTTTTTTTTTCAAAGAAACTAAAGGTGGTCCTACACGATAGAGCCAAAGATTCAAATGGACCCAATCTGATCCAAAAGCGAAGGTGTGTGGAAAAACTGACGTGGCTCTGTTTGGTACTGCCGATCTATTTTAACCAAGTCAATAGTCAATAGTCGGTCCATTGGTCACGGTCAAAATTTTCACGTTATACACTACCGAGAAACAGCCACTTTGATAGATTGATTGTTTTTATATTTTTATTTCGAGAACAAGCTAAAATATATTTATATGAATAATAAATCAACATGAAAAAGAGTTTTTATAAAATAAATTAAGAAGTTACATACATTTTTTCAGAAAAATATGTTAAAATTACGAAACTCGTAAGTAGAAAAACATGGTAGAAACCGGTTACCCCATATAAAAAAGTTGGTAACTGACCTAGAACAAATAAAAAGAGACACTAAGGATAAAGATAGACTGAGTTAGTAAGATAGTTGTTAGGTGGCGAGATAAGATTGTATAAGCAGACAGACTACTTGGCTCGTTGATTCCCCACACACGACATAGCCGAGCCTAGCTCGTTAGCTCAAATAATATAATAATAATAATATATGTATTTCCTCTATGTCAAGCTCATTGATTTTTGACTTTCTGAAAATCCAAATAGATCGACAGAGCCAAACCAAGTCATTTCAGTTTCCCAACACACAGTCGATTTTGGATCGGCTCGGGTCCATTTGCCTCTTTGTCTCTATCGCTCTGTCGTATATGGCTAGCTTTAGTTTGCTAATGAACGAATGGCATGGCAACCAATGTAAGTTGGCGGTCGTGTAAGGCCCCTTTCACACCAAACGAATCCGAATCAATCTGGATCACTCCGAATCAAGTTGAATCTGATTCGTCATCTTCACTCTTTCACACCAGCTGAATCAACCCGAATCTATAGAAATCCTTTCAGCTTCTTTTTGTTTTCCTTCTTTTAGTTGCTCTCTCTCTCGTATGGTTGTTGACTCAAGACTGACCGGACGAGGAATCTGACAGGTTGAATCAAGTGCGACCTCGAATCAAACCTGATTGAACCAGATTCGTCCGGTCTGAAGGTGGGAAAAGAATCCCTTCACATTTAAACGGAGCGCTCGAAGCCGAATCTTGGTCACGGAGTGATTCTGATTGATTCGGATTCGTTTGGTGTGAAAGGGGCCTAAGATTGGATTTCAGCATCTGCTGATAAGTAAAATGTAGTAGATTCTGGGTTTTAGACCAATCTTACTTCCAGTTCACACGGGCGATCATAGAGGAAATATATTATCTAGAGTCCCGACTGGTACCCGTCTTGCCTGAAACACCCTCAAATTTTATTTGAGGTAACTCTCTTAAAAGCCCGTAACAACTACATAGAATCTGGATTTTCCCATAAGAAATGCACAGGACAACTAACACATGCTCATGCTAATGGGCAAAATTCTCTCAATTTAGTTTGTAGGCAAAAAGAGAGCAAACCCATTAAGTCGGGACTCTAGATAATATATTTCCTCTATGCGGGCGATATAGCAGAGAGTCAGAGAGAACAAAAGTGAGATATAGAAAAGTAAGCTAGAAGTTAATTAAAACAGACGTACTTTTCTTGAACCAGTTTTTCACCTAAAAATTGTATTAAAAAGTGTTCCATGTAACCTTAGCATCGATTTTCAGACATTTTCATCTATGTATTCAGACATAAGTCATTTGACAAATATAATGTGGTTTTTTGTCTATCCGTTCAGATTAATGCTGGATTTACATCATAGAGGAAATATATTATCTAGAGTCCCGACTTAATGGGTTTGCTCTCTTTTTGCCTACAAACTAAATTGAGAGAATTTTGCCCATAAGCATAAGCATGTGTTAGTTGTCCTGTGCATTTCTTATGGGAAAATCCAGATTCTATGTAGTTGTTACGGGCTTTTAAGAGAGTTACCTCAAACAAAATTTGAGGGTGTTTCAGGCAAGACGGGTACCAGTCGGGACTCTAGATAATATATTTCCTCTATGATTTACATTCTGCAGAATGCAGAAAAATAGAAGAGAAAGGTATATGTTAAAACCCGGAAGTGGGAGAGAATACACCAGTGGTAATTGCTTTTTAACTTCCTTAAAAATACCTTACAGTGTTACCGTAAGCCTTCATGAAAGTGTAACCAAGTAAATTACAAAAAAAAACTATCAAAAACTAAAAAATAGGAACATATATGTTTTCGGACGAACAATAAATATTGCTTTCAAAGAACAAAGGTGGCTGAAGATTCAACACTTATTATAACTCAGAAATGTTCATTCTGCTGGAGAAACGAAAAAACTTTATAGTATTGACCAGCTTTCTATGCGTTTAGCTTTGCACCATTACTTAAAAAGTTAACTTTTCTTGGTTTACGAGGTATTCGATCTACGGTGACGATATTGTTTCTCAGTAGACTTAAAGTGGATTTACATGTATTTGCATCGCAGACATAAAGAGAAAAGTAAAGCGTTTCAGCTATATTCTTTACAACACACGATAGAAAGAGCACACAATAGACTCCTCCTTTTGAGTTCCTATAATTTGCTATAGAGCCACATGTAACTGAGGCAGTTCGTTTGGGCTCTATCGATCCAATTTCATTTTGAACAAGTCAAAAATAAAAGATCCAAACAGTTCTGCCTGTTTAAAATTATTGTAAGAACTTATATACTGTGGTCTCATGTTAAAACGCTTTGTTTTTATATTTCGTCATCTTTATTTAAGTTTATCTAATTTAATTAAGTTGTTAGGGATTTTGTGAGTTTATTTGTAAGTACATAATTAAAAAATAAATCTCATCTGCAAAATATGGAAAATATGTTAAACAAAATGTGATGAATTCATTAATCTGTGTTTACAAATTTTTTCGGACATGAATTATGTTGGTAGTTTTTCCCTACAAGTGGTCATGTTTATTTTCAAATTTGGACACAAACTTTTTTTCCAGTAGTGGCAACCTTAGATATACTTGAATTCACTTTCGTGTCCCTTATTGAGGTATTAGCTCTACTAAAAACGAACACGAAGTGAAGCAAATGCGAAAAAATACGAAGAAAAGGAAAGACAAACGTCAAAAACATGCAAGGAATTGCTTGTACGTGCATGCCGAGACAGATTTGTTTCTATTTCATTTTTTATTTATTCCTTTCTCTTTCGCACTTCATTGATGCAAGACAAAACATGCGCTGTGTAATACCGGACAAAGAAAAGTAATGTAAAGCATTTGTTACACTTGCAACACTTTGGCAACACTGATGCAGACTAACGGCTCGCGTACACCTAATCCGTCATCGGCCGAATTTTTCTCGGCCGTTGTCGGCCGAACTCGGCCGATCGAACCAAACACATAGAAAGGAAAGAGAGCGCGTACACCACTGAAAGCGGCATCGTCCGATGACGCCCGATGACGGCCGATAGAAACCGATCAACAGACATAATCCAAACATATTTGGATTTTTCGTCAGTTGTCGAGTCAATTCATACCAAAATTTATACCATTGCTAAACAGCTATGGGCCGAAATTTCTTCAGAGATGGAACTGACTGTTCCAGATATAAAGAAAAACTGAAGTATTTTAAGGGACCAATCACGAAAAGAGTACACATACTGCGGCCGAAAACAAAAAGTCTTGTTGGGCTTACTACGACTCACTTTTTGTTTTAAGCAAAACATATGAAATAGGGAGTCCCAGCCAAGAAGATGATACGGAACCGCAACCGGTTTCAGGTATTTTAGAACCTCAGCCAGAGGTTTCACAGCCTGCTTCCCCGCTGTTATCGCAGCCAGGAACCTCAACAGAATCCCGACCTGAGATACCCAAGACACAACAACATACAAAACTCTATGAAAAATCGGTGCCTATAACTCAAAATCAACGTTATACTTCTCGAAGATTTGGAAGGTTTATGAAAAGAAACAAATGTATAACGTCGATCAAGAATATCTTTAGATTGAAACATTTGATGGGTTTTAATTTCAAATCTTCAGTTGTTTTCTTTGCATAAATATTTCGTTACCCATACACAGCGACGACGTCTTATACGCATTAAATGACGTTTTGAATTTGGAAAATATACATTTCTTTGAAATCTTTCATTGAAAAAATTATTATTTTTACATCCAAGCTTCACAAATTCAGACTCCAAACCGGTATCGTCCGCAGTCGGAAGCAGTGTATGCAGTCGAACGCCCGATACGCTAGTCCGAATTGTTCCGATCCGATATCGGCCGATAAATCGGTCCTTTTGTATGCAGAAATCAAATGTCGATACATTAAATTCAAAAAAATCAAAAAATTCCGTAGAATATTCGTCCCTAAATTGTTGAAATTTTTCCCCAATAACTGGAATTGTAAAACTCCATTCCTATTTGAAAAAGCTATAGCAAACATAAACAAAAAACTGCTTTAAAATTTACTACCTTTTGCCGTATTCTACTGATAAAAACAGTGCAATAGCATTTAATAACATAATTCACAAACAATATTTCGAGATTTTTCCACCCCACTGTCTAATAATATGCTTAAAAAAACTGCCTAGATCAAGAAGACCGCCATTCTTTCAATTCAGCACAAATTGTCAAAATCGAAATTGAAAAATCTACTACAATATAAATGTTTGACACGAGCTGAAAATTCATGTGTTTTTACTTCCTTTCCTTCTCTGTTTTTACTCCAAGATGGGTGAGTGCTTGTTTTTTCGGTTTCATCCAAACTAAATCTATCGGCATCGTATAAAAATTAAATAAAATTTAAACTAAAACTACAATAAAATGAAAGCAAATTCAATAAACTTTCAATTTGTGAAATTATTTTCTAAAGTTTTCACAAGCTTTTGTCTTAAAAACGTTGAAATAAATTTCGCTCCTCAACTTGGGTTATAGAGATTGAATCGTGAAAGTTTTTTTTTTTCTTCAATGATGCCTTTAGATTCTGTTAGATTGTTCATAGTTTCTAGATCTTGTGATTAAAGTGATGTTTCTTTGTGAATCCATTCAGGTATAAGTCGTGATAGCGCTCATAAGCGAAGGGCCACTGGTGGCAAACGCAAGTCCCTCCGCAAGAAGAGGAAGTTCGAGTTAGGACGTCCAGCTGCAAACACCAAAGTAAGTTTTTCTCCTTGGAGAATTTTCCCCCCACAGACATCTCCTTCAATGATGATACTGCGTGTCACCTGTACACTATTGATGATCAAGCATTATGTTCGGACCACTGATTGCATCCTCATACATAAAATCGAAGAAATCCTTGTTTACAGATTTTTGATATAAGTTTTCTATTCCATTGTAGCTTGGCGGTTCCCGCATCCACCAGGTCCGCACCCGTGGCGGTAACGTCAAATACCGTGCTCTCCGTTTGGACACCGGCAATTTCGCCTGGGCGTCTGAGGGTGTTGCCCGCAAGACACGTATCATCGATGTCGTCTACAATGCCTCCAACAACGAGCTGGTGCGTACCAGTACGCTGGTAAAGAACGCCATCATCGTGATCGATGCCACTCCATTCAGACAGTGGTACGAATCCCACTACATCCTGCCCTTGGGACGCAAACGTGACCCCAAGCACGCAGTGAAAGACGATGAGAACGACGTTCTCAACAAGAAGCGCAGCGACCGTGTGATGAAGAAATACTTGGACCGCCAAAAGTACGCCAAGGTTGAGCAGGCTTTGGAGGACCAGTTCATTTCTGGACGTATCCTTGGTAAGCCTAACAATCAACTTTGTCTCCTCATTTAGCTCTTTCAAATGATGTTAATACACTTTTAAAGCGACCATCAACTTATAGGGCCTATCTCGTTTTGAGAGAAGCTCTAGCCTGGTGGATATGATTTGCTTGTCATAGTTACTCTGATGTTAATTATTATTCTCTTCATTTTTTGTTTATACTCTGGTTTTTGATAATTTTCTAATAACGAATCTCTTTTTTTTCTTCACACAACAGCTTGTGTCTCTTCCCGCCCAGGACAATGTGGTCGTGCTGATGGTTACATTCTTGAAGGCAAAGAACTTGAATTTTACCTTAAGAAGATTAAGAAATAAAAAGGAAGCGCTATGCAAACATAGTTTTATATGAAATTGAGCGTTTTTTTATTACTAAAACATACAGAAAAATAATGAGTAACAAAAATGATCAATAAAAAGTTTGTTACGCTGTAAAAAAATTACATTCACGGTTTTTAAGTTTGTTAAAGTTTTCTATTTCCATTTTGAATTTCATTTCTCGACACACATCAGTTGATTAATTGTGATTCTAAGAAGTCTCGACTAAGAACATGAAGTCGTTGGCGTGTTTGGCGAGTTTTGCCGCCAGTTTTAGTCTGTATTTTTTCTATTTTGCAGTCTAAGACAGTTGGGAGGTCGCGTCGATGGCTAAAAATAAGTTTATCTTTTTAGCACATCAACAAGTGGCATAGTAAGCCTTGCAAAAATTATCTTTGATGGAAGAAGAGTTGCTCTTGAGCAAAAGGATGGTGACCAAATGAGGGGATAAAATGCCTTTGGATATCTGTAGTATTAAAGGTAAGCAATCAAAAGCTTTTGAATCAAGTTTTTTCTTTTTAATATTTTCAAATGACGATAAGAACTCTCGAGCGACCATCAACTTTATAGAGTCGATCTCGTTTTGAGTGAAACTTTAGACTGGTGGATATGAAAATGCTTGTCATAGTTACTCTGATGTTATGTATAACTTTTTTGATTGGTATCAAAAACAGAATCACTGAAATATGTTCTGAAGTTATTTTCAGAATACCTTTATTCATTATTATCAATCGAAAAAGTTATAAAATTGCAATTATTTTTATCTTTGAATATCAAAGTTGATAAATTTCTAATGTGGAATAATTTGTTTATTACAGAGCAGCGTGTAAAATAAATAGAACTTGGATTGCTACCCCAAAAGATACAAAATTGTGATACCTATACAGATGAAATTTTTATCTAAATATTTACGAGCCTACTTAAGCCAACTCTATATTCAATGATATTTAAAACTTAAATATGTTTTAATTTGGTTTTTATTTGATTGTAAAACTTATAAACAAACTTAAATAAAGCCCTTTTTTTAATATAAAATTTGTTATATTTTAAAGATTAATTTATATTTTTTGTGAGAAATACGGAGAATGCCAAAGCAAATTGTGCTGAGTTATGATACCCCTAGGGGCTAGGATCCGTCCCATTGGTACCCGCTAAAAAATTTCAAATGGTGTTTTTTGTAATAAGTCAATTCTATTAATAAGAGGAATTGAAAGAGTAGATTATGCAAATAAAAATTTAACTTTAAGATGTATCGAGGAGCTAAATTAATATTATGTTTTTATAGGAAAACACTGTCTTTAAATACTAAAAAAACATAAACAAGAATATTTCTATGGCATGTAACAACTTGGAAGTCAGTATGTTCTTTTATTCTCAAGATATTTAACTCAAAGTTTAATTTTTTAATACTTCTTAGTATTTTCTTGTTTCAGGTTTTTATTTTCTCAATTTACAAAATAATAATAACAAAATAAGATGTAGAAAGTTTGAAGTCAATAGCCTTTTTTTTGGTCTTAAAATACTTGGAGTCGAAAATCATTTTTTCCAGATTTAAGTTGTTTTTTTTTTGCAGGTTTTCGTCTTGTAAGAAAATTGTCAATAAATTTTTCTCAAAAACTATATAAATGTCAACAACAATGTTCTATGCAGAATCAAATAATTTGAACGTTAGGTTAGGTTAGGTTAGGTTAAAGTGGCTGTTGGTTTGGGACGTCCAACACACTTAGACCAAAGTATGGTCCGTTGTGATACCACATGGATCAGTTAATCAGCTTAACTCGTTGAACCAATTGGAGCTTCGAATGAAGCGTAGGAGACAAGTAATGTCTGAATTTTTTAG
This sequence comes from Eupeodes luniger, assembly GCA_951509635.1. NCBI lineage: Eukaryota > Metazoa > Arthropoda > Insecta > Diptera > Syrphidae > Eupeodes > Eupeodes luniger. The sequence continues at coordinate 123,177,370 of OX608073.1, read as the reverse complement.
ATCACTGGTATCGTTAAAGTAGTAGTCTCCAAGGTGGATTCTACGTCTTTGTGATAAGGCAGGGCATGTGCACAGAAGATGAGAGATTGTCTCCTCTTCTTCTTCGTCCATGCAACTCCTACAAAAATCATTTGCAGGGGCTCCAAGTCGAATAGCATGCCTTCCTATTAAGCAGTGCCCAGTCAGGACACCTATAACGTAGCTAATGTGCAATCTACTCAGAGAGATTAATTGTTTTGAGCGCTTGGTGCTAAGATTAGGCCAAATTCGTTTAGTCGCTACACAGGTGGTGGTGTTATTCCACCTGAAGTTTGTTTTCTCTATGGTATCTTGCTTTAGCATGAGTTTACATGTAGCTAAGGGGATACCTACGCTAGCATTATGAGCCAGCAGAGGTAAAGTTGTTCCGCTTTTTGCAAGTTCGTCAGCTTTGCAATTTCCTGGAATGTCTCTATGGCCCGGCACCCAGAAAAGGTGAATGTTGAACTGTGTAGCCATCTCCGTAAAAGATGATCGACAATTTAGGGCTGTTAGTGAATTTGTAGAGACAGAGTCTAAGGATTTTAACGCAGCTTGGCTATCCGAGAAGATGCGTATATCATTAGTTGATATAACGTTTTCTCTAAGCCAGGATAGGACTTCTTTTATAGCCAGGATTTCAGCTTGGAACACGCTACAATGATCGGGTAGACGAAAGGAGAGACTTAAGTTAAGTCTATCTGAGTATACGCCACCACCAACCCCATCCTCCGTTTTTGATCCGTCTGTATAAAAGTTTATAGGACCATCGTTCAAAAATGATGTATTCTCCCAAGAAGACCTGGGAGGTATAGTCACCTTGAAGCTATAGTTATTAAACTGAGGATGGGGTAGGTATGGTGTAGTCAATATTACTATTTATAGTTCTGAACGAGTTCAAAATAGAGGTGTGGCCAATTCCATTATTGATCCACAGAGAGGAGGCTTGAAGCCGTATGGCAGTGTTAGCGGCCGTTTGCTTGCTGAAAAAGTCCAGCGGTATTAGATGGAACAGAACATCTAGTGAAGCGGAGGGGGTGGAGCGAAGTGCTCCTCCCATACACAGGCAGGCTGTTCGTTGGACTTTGCTGAGTTTATCGCGGTTTGTCGCTGTATCTAGCGCCGTCCACCATACCACTACTCCATAAGTAAGGATCGGTCTTATGACCGAGATGTATAGCCAGTGTGTAATGCGGGGCTGTAGGCCCCATTTATTACCAATGGCCTTTTTACAGGAGAACAGGGCTACTGTGGCCTTGTTTATTCTCTCTTGAATATTAGGTTTCCAACTTAATTTCTTATCTAAAATGAGACCCAAGTATTTTGCTCATTTAAGTGGTACACCGTTTATGAGGGCAGGGTCAATGTATGGAACTTTGTATTTCCTTGTGAAGAGGACAAGGTCGGTTTTTTGTGGGTTTACGCCTAGTCCACACCGATTAGCCCATCTGGTGAGCTTATTTAAAGCGTTTTGTAAGAGTTCTTTTAGTATATTGGGATGTTTACCCGTTACTGCAATAGCAACATCGTCCGCATAGGCAAACACTCTGTATCCCTCTCTTTCTAGAGTAGTAATTCATTTATTACTAAGTTCCAGAGGAGAGGGGATAGGACACCACCTTGTGGCGTACCTCTGCTGACACCCCTTTGTGTAGTAAAATCGCCCAGTTTTGAATTGATAATCCTGCTTATCAGCATCTGGGGTGGAATCGGCTAAAGTGATAATTGACTATCAAATTTTTGATAGTCAAATCGACTATCACCGAGTTTCCCGTCTGTGTAAGCTGATTCAATTCAATTCGATTGAACAATTTCAGAATATAATTGTCACAATTCATTGTTGCCATGGTGAAATTTTAAAATGATTTCTTTAAAATATCTAAATAAAAGTATTAAATTGTCTTTGTTTTAATAACATTCTTAATTTTCTTATGCTTTTTCGAATGTCGTAAGCTTTGACCGTCACAAGAATGTGTTTTTGTACCTAAAAAAGGTAACTGACAAAATTTTCCATTCGTTTTTTGTAAGCGTCTGGTAGCTCTACTCAGAAACGACTTGTTTGTAGGAAAACGACTATCAAATTTTTTTAGCGACAGCTTTTTAGGTATCAATTTGACTATCACCTTACACAGATCAAATTCGATTATTTTGACTGTCAACAATCAACAATCACCTTAGCCGATTCCACCCCTGATTAATCAATTCGCTGATCGACTTATCTACCTTCAGAGATGTCAATACACGTGCAATTGCAGATGTGTCGACATTGTTAAATGCACCTTCTATGTCTAAGAAGGCAACTAAGGTGTACTCTTTATGATGGAGGGAATATTCGATTGTACGTACTATACTGTGTAGAGCCGTTTCAACTGATTTCCCTTTGTTGTAGGCATGTTGAGCCTTTGAAAGGAGGGACTTATCAATACTTGCCCTTAAGTGAATATCGATCAGACGCTCAAAAGTTTTGAGAAGGAATGATGATAAGCTGATAGGTCTTAAGTCTTTAGGGTTTTCTAGGATGGGTATTAGAAAACTTGCATTTTCTTGCAGTTCGGCTGGAATTACACCATCCGGACCAGCAGATTTGTATGGTTTAAAGCTGTTAATAGCCCAATTGAGTTTTTCCCTAGTGACTAGACCTTGTGGGGGTTGTAAAGTATTGTCACCATTATTAAGTGCAATGTTATTAATAATATTAGAGCTACCAGGAAAGTGGACGTCTAGTAGCAAGTTGAGCGATTCTTCGCTTGAATTGGTCCAGAGGCCAGAGGCGTTTTTCAAGCAACTTGGCATGATTGGATTTTTGGAGAGGATTTTGCGCAGCCTGGATGCTTCGGAGCAATCTTCAACGTTACTACAGAAGTTTTCCAAGACGATCGTTTGGTTTTCCTCAGTTCTTTTTTATAAATCTTCAGTGATTCTTTATATGAATCCCAGTCAGACATGTCTCTAGAAGTTTTGGCTCTGTTAAAGAGTTTTCTGCATTCTTTTCGAAGTGAATCCAGCCCTGAGTTCCACCAGTGTGGCTTCTTTTTACCTCTTACTTGTAACGGGTGATTTTTTAAGAGCTTGAGAACTTTTTTTAAAAAAAAAAACGCATAAAATTTGCAAAATCTCATCGATTCTTTATGTGAAACGTTAGATTGGTCCATGACATTTACTTTTTGAAGATAATTTCATTTAAATGTTGACCGCGGCTGCGTCTTAGGTGGTCCATTCGGAAAGTCCAATTTTGGGTAACTTTTTCGAGCATTTCGGCCGGAATAGCCCGAATTTCTTCGGAAATGTTGTCTTCCAAAGCTGGAATAGTTGCTGGCTTATTTGTGTAGACTTTAGACTTGACGTAGCCCCACAAAAAATAGTCTAAAGGCGTCAAATCGCATGATCTTGGTGGCCAACTTACCGGTCCATTCCTTGAGATGAATTGTTCTCCGAAGTTTTCCCTCAAAATGGCCATAGAATCGCGAGCTGTGTGGCATGTAGCGCCATCTTGTTGAAACCACATGTCAACCAAGTTCAGTTCTTCCATTTTTGGCAACAAAAAGTTTGTTAGCATTGAACGATAGCGATCGCCATTCACCGTAACGTTGCGTCCAACAGCATCTTTGAAAAAATACGGTCCAATGATTCCACCAGCGTACAAACCACACCAAACAGTGCATTTTTCGGGATGCATGGGCAGTTCTTGAACGGCTTCTGGTTGCTCTTCACTCCAAATGCGGCAATTTTGCTTATTTACGTAGCCATTCAACCAGAAATGAGCCTCATCGCTGAACAAAATTTGTCGATAAAAACATTTCGAACCGAACACTCATTTTGGTAATCAAATTCAATGATTTGCAAGCGTTGCTCGTTAATAAGTCTATTCATGATGAAATGTCAAAGCATACTGAGCATCTTTCTCTTTGACACCATGTCTGAAATCCCGCGTGATCTGTCAAATACTAATGCATGAAAATCCTAACCTCAAAAAAATCACCCATTATAAGAGGGCATGCAGTATCTAGAGCTATTGTTTAGGGCTAATGTTAGATTATTGACTTTGTCGTCAAGATCTTCGATGTTGGAGGGAGTATTAAAAAGTTCAGGTTTTATTAAACTATTTAACGTTCTCTTATATTTTGGCCAATTTGTTCTTTTCAGATTTCGAAAGATCGGTTGGCAAGGTGGTTCATTTATAAAGTCAAACTGGATGTATCTATGATCAGAAAAGGAGTGATCTTTAGATACCTTCCAGTTCAAAATATTATTATTAATAAATTCGGAGACAAGAGTTATATCTAAAACTTCTTGTCGATTTTTAGTAATAAAGGTTGGCTCATTACCAACGTTACTTACGAGTAGGTTAGTGTTAAGAATAAAGTCGAAAAGAGACTCACCCCTGTCGTTTATATCCGTGCTACCCCATACTGTATGGTGGGCGTTAGCGTCACTACCGATGATGAGGCCGATGTTGAGCCTTTGTGCTTCAGTTATCAGTCTCTCCAGAGTATCTCCCGGGAGAGGGCCAAGATGGTCGTGGCCAAGATACGCCGACGCCAGCCAGAATGTTCCTCTGGCTGTTTCCAGACTTGCGGCGGTGGTATCTCGATCGCTGAAATTAGGGAGTAAATATACATTTAGGCTGCGTTTTACTAATATGCAAGATCTGGGTTCATCCTCACCTGATGCATACAGCACGCAGTATTTGGGAGTCCTGATTCCTCGAACAATGGATTTAACAATCCAGGGTTCTTGAATCAGGACAATATCTTCATCGCTGCTGGATAGGCGAAGAAGAAGGGAGGCCGAAGCCTTTATGGAGTGTTGGAGGTTAATCTGGAGTAACCGCAGCATTTTTGCTACTGCAGAGGACGATTCTAAAAGAATGTCCTCATCTCCGCTGTCGTAGACCTCGGCCTCCATTGCGGAAAAACCTTGGTTGGTGTTAGGAGCTTCCTCTGTTACTGGAGATACCTGAGATGCATCGTCTTCCAATGAAGGAAGTGTGACCGATGCACCAGGTTCCTCAGCAGCAGTTTCCGCTTGTGTGGGTGGGGGAGGGGGAAGGGTTTGTGCCTCGACCCCATCTTTTTTATAGACCCTCAGCGTAATTTCATCAAATCCAAACCTAATCACACCTTTTGATTGCGCCAGAGGAGAAAGGGACTCTGCATTGATGATTATAATTGCACCCTTGTAGGGTCCCTTTGGATCCTCCAATTTCGCAACATTCCAGTTGTGAGTAGGAAGGGTTGGATTGGAGAGCCGGATTACTTTCAATACGTGGTCTGCTTCCTTGAATATGGCCGGAACCGTGATGCGAGCTCTTGGTCTGCAAGGAATATCCTCCTTTGCTACAACCTCCAGCTTAGCACCAGGCCAGACCTCTCCAAGTCGGCTGACCGCCAGCGTCAGTAGATCGCACGACCTCTGATCATCACAGACCATCAACTTGATGTGTCCCTGATGCCAACCGCCATCTTTTGTGATGGGCGGTGGTCCCGGATTGTCAGACATGATCTCGACAAAACTGAAGGCCAGCTGTCCTTTGGCCAATGTCCAGTTCTCGGCAGAGATCGTGCCATCTACATCACTTTTGTCGATGATCGCGACTACCATTTTGTCCTTCAGAACGTCACTGAAGGACATTTTTGCCTTGCGAGGGTCAAGAGAAGTGCTGGTGTTTAGCACTTTGGGGCGTTTAGGTAGTGAAACACTACCTTCCATAGACCTTTGTCGCTTCGACGTTAAGTCTTGGCTGGTCTTCAAATTATTTTTGGCCAGGAAATTCTTGGCCCATTTTATCTTGGCGTCATGCTGAGAGTTTCCTCCAGCGCCTAGTTGTTCACCAAACGTCTGGAGAATCCTCTTAGCATTACGCATGTCCCTGTAGTAGGCCTTGGAGGGTCTGAGCTTACGCCCATCCCCCCCAGGACTTTCTTTGGGATTATTTGCTTTGGAGGTAGAAGGACCTGGCACCATAGCCCTACTACCTCCGACTCGCGGTGTAGAAGTGTTGAGAGGTTTACTCTCAGTGGTAGTAGAGGAGCCGTTCTTCACAACTGCCTCACTACAGGAAGAAGGTAATTTTACCTGATTATCCGATATTCCACTGGCGACAACAGGGCTGTGAGTGTCCACAGCCATGTCAGCACCAGTGGAAGAGGGATGAACAGCAGACAACTTTGCCGTCGTACTGCTGGCCGGTACAGCAGACAACTTTGCCGTCGTACTGCTGGCCGATACGGTTTTTTGATTTTGTTTTGTTTGTTTTGTTTGTTTTAAAAAATTCATTGAAAATCCCACGAGTAGCGGATAAGGGGTGGTCCATCTGTACAGAGATCCGTGTATACAGATAAGGCTGGTTAATCTGGAGGTCGCCAGGTATCCGGATACTCCGTTCGCGACTGAGCTAGTTTTTTAATTGGGCCCTCAGCCTGGCTGATCATCGGCACGGGTCGTATAACACCTTAGATCCAGCCCAATTGGGAAGTTTAAGGGAAGGATATGTTTTGAGAAAGAAGAGACGAACAGCAATTAAGCCATAAGCGTCCCAGGAAGGAAACTAGGCATGACAGACAGTTATACACCATACAGTCAGGGGATAAGGAGACATCAGCCAGCATAATAGCACAGAGCTGACGGAGGAGGGGGTAAAGGATTGGGAAGGGGAGGGGCGAGCGACCTTTGGTTTCAGGACTCTTCTGGAGAAATAATTCCCGAGAATCATTGACCTTACTCAGCTTCTACGACTCGACAAGTTCGACGCTCGGGTAGAAGTTTAACGTTAGTACTTTCATTTGTTTTCGAGACATTAAGGGGCCGGTTATAGCTATCAGTAAAATCCATCAGTAAAATTTGGAACAGGAGGATTCTGAAATGTTTTACTGATGAGCGTTTATAGCAATCACTAAATTTACGTCATTAAATGTTGTTTTCTTTCGATCATAACATCGGGCTTCGCGCCTCAGACAATTTTTTTACTGTTGCTTTCATCAGTAAAATTTTCAATGATGTGATCGGAACAGTATTGGAATTGGAACTCCAACAGTAAAACGAAATGGAATTGTTTTTGGCTTTTGGCAGTCAGCTGTTCAGTAAAATGAAATTTCATCATTAAAAAAATTAAAATGGATTTATAAATTAAATAAAACTTTAAATGCATTGTTTCTTTTTGAAAAAAATACTTGAATATAGGATTCATCTTATTGCATCAAACTTTTGCTAGAAATAAATCTGTAACATGTTCAAAAACTAAAAACAAAAATTTTACTGATGGATTTTACTGATAGCTATAACCGGCCCCTAAGAGTCGAAATTCATTTTTACAAAATTTGTCTAGTATTTTTGGAATTTTTTTATTTTTTTTCCCAATGGAAAGATATATTATGTAGATAGATAGGCATTTCCACAGAATCTTTCATTTTCAACAATTGAAATTTTTTTTTTTTTATTTTGAGGCACATCTATAAACAAACATTTTCTTGATTGTTTATCATCTAAATAACAAGAAAATACTTGCGTGATTCATTTTGAAACATCGTTAATATTCCTCACGTAATATCCGGTACGTTAGATCAATGAAAAGCATTCAATGAAAAACCCTCATTTTATAATAAATTTTGATTTTGTACTGTCGTACAAACTTTGAAATTTCAAAATTTAAATCAACAGCTTTTTTTTACTATTGATTATTCGTAAAATTATCATTCACAATCATTTATTAAGCTGTAAGATCTTATCGATAGGTGTTCCGCTAAAAAAATCACATATTCTATACCAATCACGTTTTCAATTTTAAACTTTAAAATGGCATTAGTTATTTTTAAATAGAGGCACATGATCCAATTAAATTTTAATTGATTTATTGATTGATAGAGAATAATTTAAGCCTATAAAATACTACCACAATCAATCGTTGAAAAAGCTATATAGAGAAAAAGATCAGATTTTAATATTTGTAAAAACGGAGGTACGCTAATTTAAGTGCTTTTTACTATTTTTTAAATGGTAGCACACCTTTCTTTCGAGGTTTTTCTATCAGTGTATATTATAAATAATTATAAATTAATGATGTTAAGTTGTTTCAAAGGTCGTTGAAATGTTTTTTGTTAATAAAACTTAATAAATTTGCATCTGGTACGCTTGAAATTTGCAATATTTAAGCCTATTTTTTTATTAATTTTACTTAAAAATTTTAATCCAATCAAGTCAAAAGTAGGTTATATAATTGAAATAAGTCATGATATGAAAATCTATCCACTTAGAAAGTGCCAATTTCATTTCTAAGGCTTAATATAATGTGGTAACATGAAAGTTAAAAATACTGTGGAAATGCCCAGATATGTATGTTTATTTTTTTTCAAAATCAGTATTTTATAAAAATTTTGTAAAGAATAATTAGCCTTATCATGAATTCCATCGTAATCGGAAATTTTTACGAATCCCGAAAAACTGTATCATGAAATCCGTTCGTAATGCAAAATTGTATGAGATTTTCCACTACGAACGGATTTCATGATACAGTTTTTCGGGATTCGTAAAAATTTCCGATTACGATGGAATTCATGATAGGGCTGAATATAACAGAAAAATAATGATTAAGAAATTGGAAATGCAATTAATATCATTGCAAGTGATATGATGTCAGTTCATTTAGAAAGAAAATAAGTTGAATAATTAAATATGTATGTAGATATGAACAACATACAATTAAGATTATATAAAGAAAGCTTAAAAACTGGTAAGCGAGTATTATAAACTCATTTGCAACATAAAATGAAACTATTTTAAATTATTTGAAACATAAAAGCTCTAGTTAGGTGATCATCAAAATATTCTCATTCACTTTAGCAATAATCACATCAAAATTTGTGTTTCAATCATTTACGTTTATTTCTGTTAGAGAAAGTGTGGTGGTTTGATAGGGCCAGGCCTGGTTCCATTCTTTAAAAGGATTAGCATTGAATTCAATTAGTTTTAGCATGATTATTTTCCTCATTAACATTAAGTAATTCGAATTAGCTTTGAGATTTCTTATGTAGATGGGTAGTATTCCTGATTCCATATGTTAAGCATATGTTGGAACTTGGAAGTCTGAAAATCCGTTTAAAAAACAATCTTTTTTAAACGCATCAAATTCATCGAAATAGTTAGCTCCAATCGTTTTTACTTCATAACACATACTGTTGCATTGAACGTCCCTACTTTTTTCCTTAGCATTCCCTTAAGTTTCAGTTATAGGTTAACATCACTCCCAAATATTTGAACTCCCTCACAGTTTCAATTCTATCATTTCTGAGATGCCAAGTTTCTTCAGGTTGTCTACTCCTTTGATGGCTCCCAAAAATCATTGTCTTAGTTTTCTGGACGTTGATATGTAGATTCCAAGTTTCGCAATATGACTGGAGTCTATTTATTTGGAGTTGAAGTGAGCGTGGGTTGCTTTGTTAGACAGCAAAACAAGGTCATCCGCGTACAATAACACCTTTATAAGATTTTCACTAAAGATTACTCCACTACTAATAATATAACAGGTACAGAATGCACCCTTGTGGAAAACCAGCAGGTTTTTTAAGCTAATATCTTTATTCGATCCGAAAATCAATTTTTGTCAATTGCTTGTAGCAATTTTTCTAAAATGTTTAAGGTATTGAAAACGTTATTCTTCGTAACAAACAATTATTTTGGAAGATATATCATTCCTTGTTCAAAAAATGTCCGATTTCCGTTGATAACTAGGGCCTAGTGATTTACAACTCTCAACCATTCTTGTGTGCGAGTAATGTTGTCAGGAATGGAAGGGACCTACAGTTTTAAGCCGAATCCGAACTGCTGATTTGAGAAAGCTCTTTGCATGACAAGAATTACTCTTGAAAGATTTGTCAATTCCTCGCAAGAGGCAGTACCCGTGAAAAAAAACTTATGATGGCACAGGAAGAGATTGAACTCAAGACCTCTGACATGACGGTCCTAAGCACTCACGATTACGCCACAGGTACAACTTCATCCCTGACAACATTACTCGCACACAGGAATGGTCTTCTTTTGCCCTAAGGTCACATAAAACAATTTTATTACAAGAAATTCCCAAACGTATCCACTTAGACAACCGCCAATTCTCATTAAACAACTCATATAACACAATTTTTTAGGGAAGGCGATTATCTTGATAAGAGAGCACTTTTGACATGAAAGTGGTCATCAATTTAAGTGTACATACATATGTATGTAGAATTTAGGTAGTCCTGTTTTATGATCAAGTGCGTAGGTTTACGTTCTCAAAGGCAAGTTGAACAGCTTTTTGAAAAAGTTTCCTTACAATTTTGTTTGATGGACTCCTTTTCATCACTACCACACACTTGACCCGCTTAACACAAGGCGGATTTTACATTTACAATTTTAATTTGCTTTGAATGCTTATAATGTGTTTTTCGAAATTATATGAAAAATTGTTGAATATTACGAACTGAATTATGGTATAAAGTCCATTTTTTCATTGAGAGTTTTCAGGAATGTAATACTTCCTAGAATGTTATTCACTTCATATCGAACATTGAGAACCATAAGGATGTTCAAAAGTTCCCCTCAGAATTAATGTGTATTGGAAAATGAATTTCCAGGAAAATTTTGAAGTCACTGGATTGTTTTTTTGTCCGAGGAATATTTGTTTTAAGGCAGACAAAAACATTTCGAAAAAAACAAATGTTCCGAGTGAAACTAAATATCCTGAAGATTCCTGATACTCGTAGATAGAACATCGTTGGTAGTTTTCGAAAAAATGTTGACAAAAGCCATGTTTTCCTGCAAAGAGAAGTAATAGGCCCAAAATTTGTAAGGACTACGATGTGAAGTAGGTATGTATGCATGTAAATATGTGTATGGATTCTGCCTGAAATTTCAAAAATAGAATATTTATAAACATTTACATCCATATCTTACTTAACAATGCAAATTTCCCTGACTATGTACAAAATGTGAATTTTCAGAGTTTTCTGATAATTTTTTAAGATTTCGTTGGAAAAACTATCTTCTCTGTTTAGAAGAAGACTTCTAAATATGAATACTGGTTGTTATGAGAAATAAAAAGTTGGATTTAATTCAAGCCGTTTTGTTGTAAATGACTTGACTTTGTTTTTATTTTCAACGCCTTTGAACGTGTCTGTCACCACTTTGGTACATCTAAATGGTCTGCCTATTTGGCTTTGGCTATAACATCTGTCTAGGTTCGTACTTATCGGCTCGCCCTGTGAGATCTAGGGCCTCGCCCAAAAAACTTCCCGATCTAGCTCGGTCCCTAGATAGATGTCTACAGCTGCGCACTCCAAGTTGGGTGTGGTTACTTTCCACTTATGCGCTCTAATTGACCCAGCCATCTCAGTAGTTGAATTTGTATCCTTCTGGCTAAGCCTACGTGGCTGTATAGCCCGTACAGCTCATCGTTCCATCTTCTCCTCCACTCGCCTTCTTTGCATACGGGACCACAGATTACGCGACGAACTTTTATTTCAAAATGACCCAAGGTGCTTTCATCCGAATTTGTCATAGCCCATGTTTTTGCACCGTATAGCAGGATGGGGATGACAGGGGTCTTACTGCTCGATTGTTTTCTAAGCCCAAAGAAAAAGCGGTTAGCAAAGGTAATTATTTTTTGTCTTCCTTCATAGCGGAGCCTAGGTAGACAAAGTCCTTAAATTCATTAAAGTTACGTCTGTCGATGATGACGATTTGACCGAGACGTCGGTGTTGTAGGACCTTTCTTGATGACAGCATGTACATACTTTGTTTTGTCCTCATTAGCCGCTTAATCCATTTTTGCCGCCTCTACTTCAATACTCACAATAATCCCTTTGACAACACGCTGAGTTCTTCCGAATATGTCAAAGTCATCAGCATATGTGAGTAATTGGACAAACTTGGACAGTGCCTCCAGCGTTGATATGGGAGCTCTGCACTATTCTTTCAAGGACTATTTTAAAGAAATAGCATGATATTGTCTAAAGCCTTTTTTGACATCGAAAAGTTTTGTTAAGTTGTTTCCAACCTTTATAGAACAGCATGAATTCTTCATAATGAGTTTGGTAGAGTTGCCAAAAAGTTAACATGGCTCTATATAGCTTGTCCCTGTCGATGCTGTTATATGCGGCCTTAAAATCGATGAAGAGATGGTGAGTGTCGATTTTATGTTCTTGGTTTTTTTCCAGGACTTGCGGTAATGTGAATATTTGATCGACTGTGGACTTTTCTGGTCTAAAACCACAATGATAAGGACCAGTTTGTTGACAGTGTGCTTTAGACGTTCACGTATTACGGCAGAGAAGCTTTGTAAGTGATGTTAAGGAGACTGATTGCTCTATAGTTGGTGCAAATGGTGCAGATACGGCAAATCTTTACTTCATCCAAGTAAGGAAGACGGGATTGTTGAGTTTCGTCGTCTATATTGAATGGATCATCCTACCTGTAAGCGAAATTATGTTCGTCGTCACCTTTATTCAGTCTGCAGAAGTGGTCTTTCCATATCCTCAGCATTGACTGCGCTTTTACTATGATGTTCCCACTTTCGTCCTTGCAGCCTCGGTTCGAGGTTTATGGACTTATGAATTTCGTTTCACCTGCTCATAAAACTTTCGAACTTCATTTCTGTTTTTGAACCTCTCAACATCCTCGACCGCACGCTTCTCATGCTCTCTCTTTTTCCTTCTGAGGAGTCGGTGTAACTCTATCCTCTTCTGCTCGTAGCGCTCTTGAACAACTTTCGTCTTTTTATGCAGCAAAAAAAACAGGCATTTCTTATTGGTGGCTGTTTTTAATCCAGCACGTCAGAGTCAGCTTCTCTGATTGCATCTTGGCAATGTTGTCACACATTTTGTGGCTTGGTCGGAGAAGGATTTGGCGACATCAGCCGTTTGACGTTGTGTCTTCTCCCAACATCACCCTGTTTTTGTCTGGAAATAGACAAATGGATAATGAAGCGCTCGTTGATGCACCTATTGCTCAAGGCTTGTTGTCTAAGTCAGTTATTAATTCGCATAAAAACAATGATCTTAAACAAATATTCTTTATTTAATTGAAACTTAGCCTAACTAATACACCTCATAATTTAAGTTGCAACCCGATGCAGTGAAAATAATGAAGGAAATATTTAAACAATTCTTTTAAAATAATTCCTAGACATTTTGATAAATGCTCATGTCACTGAAATATTACTATTTATATTAAAATAAGCGACCTGTTAAATAAATCATTGATGCATATACATTTGCTTGGCGCGTGTATGAACATTATTTAATAGAGTACATTTTTCTGCATCAAAAAGGATCTAACTAACCAATTTTTCCTTAAAGCATATTTTACAATTATTTTACTCGCTAACAACAAATACATTCTACATTATGTGCTTTTAAACTGTAAACCTCACCTTAGCGTATTTTAACTCTTAATAGAAGGGACCAACAAAGAAAAAAATTACAAAAAAAAGGTTGCGTATACGCCCTAGTGATGCCCGCCGGAGCAAGCACATTGTTAATTCCACCTCAAACAAGGCTTTGAAATTAGCATCGCTCGAGCGAACATTTACGGTAATGCTGATGGATGTAATGTTTGAAAAAAAAGGAACGAAATATTCTTACGTCTTGTTTTCCGAGTAAAACTTATAGGTATCCCCAAAAGCCACACACATAACTCGTTCCACACACATACTTAGGTACTATGTATATCTAGCGAGCGAGCGAATATTATGTAGTGCATATCTCCCTAACTACCTATTTAGCTGGATGATGGGAGGTCATAAAACCTACAAGCTCGGCGGATAATACCATTATAGTAGGTATGAGGTACTCTTTCTCTAGGCACTAAACCATCCCTCGGTCTCTACTATCGCTCTTACATAATAGTTTAACTTTTTGCAAACGAATTTTGTTTAATTTAATTACTATCGTTACTGAGGATAATTAATGTTTGTTTGGTTATATAAGTCCGATGTTCTGTATAATCTACCAACACCCAACACCACATTTTGCGATATCATTATGCGATGAGGATATGATGATGATTTGAATCCTAAAATCCTTAAATATGTGGAAGTTGGAGTGGGTACGTCATTGCCCGAAGCGAAGGCTGAAGGTACACGGTGGCGCGGAAAATGGAGTTAGAGGGTTCATATTAGAAAACATATCTATGAATACATATGCACCTACCTTAGAAAACAACAATATTGGGTATGTTTATTTATTCCGCTTAAACGACCATTAATCGGAGATAGAAAGATGGTTTGTTAGCTTAATGTACACATATATCCTCTTTTCCATATCTATGTAAATATAGGTATATCGTTGTAAGTCCTAGAGCCCTATGCCTACATCCCATATATTTGGTTGTTTAGCATTAGGATAGTTAGGACATACCTCAATCTATAGGGAAATTATCAATCGGATGTGCTGATTTCTATGTGAAATCATCAAATTCCGATAGATATCCATAGGTACGCTAGAACGCAACGCTATACGCGATTGGGATTGCTTATATGCTACCGCTATCAAAGCTTCAACTTGAATAGATTTATTATTTATAATTTTAAGGGAATGATGTGCGTTTGACTATCTGTACTTATCTATAGAGTGTATCTTTAGGTATACTTTAGTATATATTGAACTTAATATACATACATAGTTAGAAATGTTGATGTTTATATTTGTATTCTAGCGTATGTAGGATTACTTTGTGTTTGTATCTCACATTTGGCTAATATTTGCTCTTTAATTTCGGAAATTGTATTGATTGATGACTATTGATGATTATTATTGCTGTTTATTTATAGGTAAAATTTTGTTATATGACCATCACGAGTTTGTGTTTATTGAAATTTGAATACATACATATATGTAACAGAGCTAGTTATTCAGCGATTATGTGACGTAATGCATAACACCTACAATTTTAGACTTTGACGTAGAAAAGGGAATTAATACTTTTTATCGATATTATTTTTATTTGATATGGACTGTTTGTGCATTATTTAACAAATTCATATACACGGATATCAACAAAGGATTTCGTATCTGAAATATTTGTTTCGGTAGGTATTGTATGACACCTTTTCAGAAGGCTTCTTTAGAACTTCTGATAGAAGGGTTGTTTTTTTTTTGTTGCTGTGGGGAATGTTTTTGAAAATTCTACTCCAAATATTGTATGTAGGGCGGGTTACTCGTATATGAGATTTTTGATTTGTTTTTAATTCTAATAGTGATAAAATATTGTTAAAAGAGTTGTTTTACTTATGTACGTTCTTTAGTCTGCGCATTGTGTTTGAAAATGCATAACTTTAGCAGAAATCAAGCAATAAAGAAATATTTATAATATTTATTTTAAACAAGTTTTTTGTACTCTAGCTTCAAGAATAGAGTATTTAGTATTTGACAATGGATTAAAAATAAAATATAAGCTTTAAACATACATATGTATGTTTCGAATGCAAGCATTTAGTTCAAATAAACTTTAAAATAATTTTCTTCTCAAATGTTGGCATAATTTATTTCGATGCTATTTTGGCTTGAATTAAATCTTCTCTTGACTTTTCATCACATGCAGTCATTACAGCTTCAGTGACAGTTTTTTAATACTGTTCTACTACTTTAGTGTGACATGTCAGCCTTAGGAACGTCATCAAGGGCGGATCCAGACTTTTCATCAGGGGGGGGGGTCACACACTTAGATGAGTTTTTACTCACCGCTTAAAAATGTTCTTGGTGTTTTGTAAAGGAGGCTAACAAAATTTAAATAACATAATGTGTACGAGTATATTAACCTAACATTTACACATTTCAATTAGGTATCAAATTATTTTAGAACACTGTTGTCCATCAAGGTATGGTCTTACTATTTAATTTGGATGACTCCCCACATATGAAAGCATTCCTAGATTCCAAAAGTTTTCTAAATATGCCATATTTAAGAGCTAAAACACATTAGTGAAACGTAGCTTTTTTTCAAAAATAAAATATAGTTTTCTTGTATCCATTTCTATTTATGGTAAGAACGCTGATATGAAGAAATGTCGGGCTTTTTTTGACGAATTTTTTTCGAACTCAATTTTCGGGAGTCTATTATTACTATCGCTATCAGTCTGCTTACTCGTATTTTTTCTTAAAGGAGTCGACAAAACTTGGGAAGAAACGTTTGTGTGGCACTCACAAATTACACGTTTCAGAATCTCTTTTCACTTCAAATCTGAAGAGATTCAAAGCTTGTATATCAAAAGATATGACCCGTTTATTATGTTTTTCAATTAGCCATTAGTTTAACAAAAGTGTCACTTTTGCTGTTTTTGGGACATTTATATTATTGAAATTCACGTTTAAATATTAGTTCTATAGCATCCAAAGCAAATTCACATCAAAAGTAGGTTTATTTATTTTTTAACATCTTTTGTATTCAACAGAAACCCAATTTTGGAATTAACAAAATGCACGACTTTGTCGCTAGAACTTGCTAATTTCTTCCAAAAAGTCTGTTTAAAAAATATTTCTTATATTTTAAGATTTAAAAATGTACATACCTGCAAAATAAATGCCGTTTTATTTGTCAAAAAATCTACATAGATTAACTTATTTTTTTTCGAAAATCATTTCAAATTTTAAATTTTGTCTTAAAAACGTTGACCCCTTTCTGTGATATCGAGTTTTCTAAACAAAATTAATATTTTTTTCACAAATAAAAAAAAAAATTTTTATCATAAACAATCATCATCAAATGATCATTTGGTCATCAAAAAGAGCTTGCACAAAAAGAGACGCTTATTGAAATCGGTCCATTAGTTCTTGAGAAAACTTAAAAACAAAATAAAGGTTTTTGAAGGGTACCCTTCTGGAGCAATACCAAAATATGTTTTTCTTGTAGAAAGAAGCCTAATATTAAGAAGACACAATTTAGAGAGAGTTTTAGAAAAATCACATGTTTTAACCAACAAATTTGTATGGGGACTGCTGTTTTTTTTTCGTATTAACACTTTGACTGCGGCATGATTTGATCTGAGCGACCCCTCTATGTGGACATTTTCTTTGTCAAAAAGGTTCCTTTTACTCTACTTTACTTATATCAGTGCTTAATTGTACTAATATTTTGTTTTTTGACTATAAAAAACGATTGTCGCCTAGTCGACGTCAGCATCATAGTATGGCGTTTTTCCCGGATACGGGGTGTGCGGAGGCATTGGAAGAGGTCAGAAAGTAATAAACGTGTTGCCGACGATGCGTCGACATCCGCCGCATATAGAACAAATACGATTTTTCGACGACGCGTCGACGTCAGCAGTCAAAGTGTTAATAAAATGAAAAAAACGCCTTACGCTAAACGGCTGAAAACCTTAATTTCAATCAACACAATTGTTTGGACTGTAGGAGCCAGGAAAGGCAGACAGACGGACGGAATCGAGGTACCCACTTTTTTCGACTTCTCTACCGTCGTTATGTCATATTTGATTAAAAGCTCTAGTTCAAAATTGTTTACTAATGCAAAACTTGCTATATATACATACATATGTAGTTCCTTTATGTCGCAATTAAAAATCACTTCAAAATTCACTATTTATGTGTGTAAAAAAATTTAATAATAAAATTGAAGGCTTGTTTTAGGAATTTAAAGGCAACTTGATATAAAATTGATGGTCTCTTATTCAAGGTTTCTTCTTAAGAACCTGAATATTTGCTCTTTTTCTTAGAAACAATTTTTATGAAAATAATTATTTTAAGCATTAATAAAGTTTTTTTGAAATTCTGAATTGAGTGAAAACAAAAATTTTAGTTTTTTTTGACAGCAAAACACTTTTTGGAGAATGTCGTTAAATTACTAATAAATCTATAGATGAAATCTTTACTTATACAACTTAACTGTTTAAGCTTTATGGCTCATATGACCCCCCCTGGATCGTCAGTTGGTCAAAAGTTGATGAATTTGTGCTGCGTTTTTGGAAAAGGCTGAATTGCCGATTCATATTATGTTCTTGGTCCAGTCCTCATTTAAAAGTAGTACTTTTAGCAACAAAGTTTAAGGAAGTAAAATACAAATGTTGTTTTCATATACAAAAAATAAATAATTCATAATATAATGGGGGTCATATCCATTAACGCAATACGATTAGTTTTGAATTGAAGGGAATTCCTACATAAAAGCAAACAAATTATCTCCCAGGGGGGGGAGTCATGACCCTTACGACCCCCCCCCCCTGCATCCGCCATTGAACGTCATGTTGTTTTTACCTCGTAAATCGATAATCTTCATAATTTCATCATTAGAAACATCTCTCAGAACAGGTGGCTCATAAATGGTTTGTTGATAATTTTTGGTAAAGTTAAAGCTCTAGTTTTAATGATTCTTCGAACATCAAGCTCCCTTACGTGTAAAATATCATCTGTTAGCATTGCTACTAAAAGGTTTTCTGGGTGTGCAAAATATGAGTTACGCCGGATTATTTGATCTATAACTTCTTTGAATTCAGGAGAAAATTATGGAGACCACTCAATAAGTTTCCAAAAATATCTTTAACCGTCCCAGCAAGTTTTGATGTGAAACCATGCTGTTGCATAAGCCTTTGCAACAAACTCAGCAAGATGAATTCAATTTCCGATGGGTTCACTGTAGAAACCTAAAGGTGGTGCTTTATTTGCTAAGTCCGATGGAAAGTTTCCGTTGCAAGCTGCGGTTGTAATTTCATATAAGTACTTCTGATCTGTATCTTTTGGTGTGAATTCTGCCAAGTTACTTGGAATACACTTGTATTTGACAATACTAAGTTGTTTGCAGACCTCTGGTTTTTTTTTCTAAGTTCAGCCGTATAGGAAGAAGGACCTGTAGTTATACCATCAAAATTGATGAATAAATGCCTAAGTGAAAGTTAATTTAAATAAAACAAACAGACTATCCACTGCAAAGGTCCATGTCTTATAACAACATTTAAATTGGTAGTATTCGTAACTTTGCCATAACAACCAATAGTTAACTAAGTCTTCGAATCTTATACTTTGTCCTTTTAAGCATTGCCTTGCTTCCGTTTCGCATCCTTAAAATATTTATTCTGGTTGCCTTGTAATAGAAATATGCTCCTCTGTTTTAAAGTGTTTGTATCTTTTAGTACCCTTGATAAAGACACAAAGAGTCTTATCGTTTTCTCATCTAAATACAAAGCAGGGATATTTTTGGATTTGTGAATTATTTCTACATCAGACTGGGTATCATGAAGTGCAGCAGAAACGATGGTGGCTGCAGCCCTGTCCGAGACTCCATAATAATCACAAGTCTTGGATAACAGAGGTAGAATTTTAATAATTGTCTTCCTTGCATTTGATTTTGAAGTTTAATGGTGCATTTATATGTCCATAGCCCCCGGACATAGATCTTGCTCTATGGGTGTCACTGTCAGAATCACACGTTGAAGATAAAATGTTCAGTTTCTCTTTTAGTTTCTCTTTCTGTAGCTCTTTTTGTATTATTGAAATCAAACGGATAATCGATCTATATATTTTTTTGCAGCTCGGCAGAAGTCACACAATTCCCATCACCTATTCTCAGCTTTTGCACTTTGGTCACGCTCTCAACACTTGAATTACTCGATCATGGGTCACTATTGCCAGATAACTTTTTTCTAAATATTTTCTACCTTTTGAGAAGCTTTTTCCGCTACGTCAGAAAAAGAAGGCTTTTTGTTGAAAGATGAAATCTGTTCCATTCGTAATACCTCGTAACTTTTACATAGGTTTGTAAAATATTGATTTTTAGTTCTTCCATTGTTCCAAAAATTGGACATTTATAACAACACCTAGTTTTCTCCATCTCAAAACGATACAAATTAAAAAAAAAACTTACTTTGTCAAATACATCACTTCGATTTGGGCACTATTAATAATATTACAACAACTTTCACCGTAAAACTTTTGTCACACATGGCATGAAAATAACTCTTTAAATTAGTTTGAAACTTTGAAATTCAAAAGATGAAATTACTCACGCAGTTTCAGAATTGTGTAAGAAAACAAATTTGATTCAAGTGGAATTTTCTTGTTCTCTATAGGAATTTAAATCGCCGATGCGAAGGTTGTTACTAAAATTGGCTTTCAAAAAGAATGTGGAAGCCTATTTGGTCACGTTTTATAGCTATTAGAATTCAAAATTTGAAAAATTGACCCATCCGGTGGGTTAAGTGCTTCGTTATTCGTGAGAAACAGGAATTAAAACCAAAAGAAGAAGTAGCTTTCTCACAGACCGCGGTGCTATACAGTTTCAGACCACAACGCTCCTGGAGTTCTGGTCTACTCCATTTTCTTTAACTGAAAACCTAAGTCTCGGACTGATAAGTGACTAGTAGGTCTATAGTCTTGTACAGCAGCAGTTTGAAATGTATGGTAAGATTCTTGGACTAAGAGATATTTGAGGTTCTGTTGGTTTTAAGGAAACGCCCGAATTTGTCTTTTTTGTATCATTATTCACCAATTCTATTGATTCAAGGTAAGGTCACTTCAAATTTTGGATTTTTAACATTTACCGCAAAAGAATACTTTATTTTTCCCTCATTTATATGTTTTTCCAGGTTTTTAGCCGTTCGCCCAATCTGGTTAAATGTTTTATGTTGGCTTCTTTCAAAGGATGTCAACATTATCTGCTTAAGCCAGTAGTGGACTTGTTGACGATTGTACTCTTGTTTCAGAGTATCGGATTGCTTTTTTCAACGCTAGGTTAAAGAGGAGGTAGACTAGGTTCATCGCCATATCGGTGGCCATTGAAGATGTTGATGGGTGTCGGGTGAGCTTTACTAACTTTGCTCAAAATGTTGGCCAGTTTCCGTATTCGTCTGTGAAGTTTATTCAATTTTTGTTTAAACCACTTATAGATATGTTCTTCTTCGAGTACATGGGTTTTTTGAAATTGCTCCACTTTTCCTTATAATTATATTTATATTATAATATTTGCAAATTCATTTAGAAAAGATCTAATGAAAGTAATTTAAAAAACCTTCATGATTATTACAAAGATTTTAGTTATTTTTTACAAACAAATCAATTTTTTGGTGAGTATCGCTTTGCTTAAACTACTTAATTGTATGCCCCAATGACTTGTATGACTCCCCTGGATCCCCCCGGATTGGTTAAAAGTTGATGAATTTTTCCGGCGCGATTGGAATACGACTGGATTACCGATTCATGTTATGTTCTTGATCCAGTCCTCAGATAAAAGTAGTACTTTTTTCAAAAAAGTGGAAAGCAATAAGGGAGGTCATATCCATTAACGCAAAACAATTAGTTTTGAATTCTCTCCCAGGGAGAGGTTCATAACCTCTACGACCCACTAACCTGGATTAACCATTTAACCAGCCTTGGGCATTCAAATTCTATGTAAAATACCAATTTAAAAGAAATATTCCATAAGATCTGTCATGCATTGTGGAAATATTATTATTTTAGAATGTTATTGGCTCATGATTGCAGATAGCCCAAATCTATTAGGAATAAGGCGATGAACACATCACTTATTCAAAAGTGGAAACAGGAGACTTATTGGGGGATAGATGACGTTAGAAATGTAATACCTTGAATTACGGATTATTTTTTAACGAAAACGTTGTGTTTTTTGAGAAAAGGAAAGCGGTTGTAATTCAGACATTATTGGCTGTTAAGTGCAGCTGTGTATCTGGTTCTCGTTGCAGAACTCCATTTTGTTCAGTATATACATATGTGACGGAAAATTAATGCTTTGAAATTGAGGCCTTAACATCATATAAGCTCTTTCCATAAATAAACAGAAGTTCGTCTACTTTTTGAACATCCTCATGAAGTTGCCTATTTTTAAACCCATATCCATCAGTCACTTTTTTAAGACAAATTTAATTTAAACGATTAACTAGATAAAGCTACCTGACCCGAATAGCTTAACCAATGCTTTTGTATACCATCATGATGCTGCTGTTGATGATGACGATGATGATAGAACATGGTAACATGCTTCCTTTTGCCTTCAGGTTTGTTTACTTAGCTACCGAAATATAAATTTATACTCGGTACCACGGCATAAAACGGGAAACCAAACGCAAAGCTTCCTCGAGGCGCCCGCCTCCCTCCCAGCAGTTTATACATGCGATGCGTGTTATGCTACTGCAACCGAATACTAAAATTGTCCCCTCTGTACACATCCTCTTGTTTTCACAAGAAAAACTTTGATTCACCACTGTTTTCCTGTCAGAATAGTCCCATCAGAGTCACAATATACAAGTTCCGAGTTCCAATAGAAAAAAAAACTGAACAGAACAAAAACTTAAAAAATAAAAAGGATATACATTATACAATATACATACATATGTTTCTTTCCTACCTACAAGGAAAATACCCCAACATTGCTCTACTCCACCATGCATGGTTGGACCTGTGGCTTTCTGCCATTTTGCCTGTAGGTCTTTTACCACTAACCGAACCGTACCTCTATAGTTGTCAGTTGTTACTTGTAAGCCAGCGTTCTATTCTGTTGTGTCCTGTGTAGAGATACCTTGCCTGTATCCTTCATGGATCCTATTTCACAGTTGTTGCTTGTGAACTAACATCAGTTTCTTGCTTCTGTAGCCGTTGCAGTTGTAGGCTGTTGTATAGCTTGTAGGACACGCTGAGAGGCAATGTTTTCGAATTTACTTTGTGAAAACGTGCGTGAAGTTTTAATTAAAAACTTTTTGATGCTAAAAGCCATTAGCTCTATCGTTGAAAGGCACATAAAAATGTTCCATAGACATCGTTGTCGTCAACGTCATCGTCATTGCCTTCGTCATCGTCATAGTCTCCGTCGATCGACACAGCGTTTTTCGAAAGGACAATTGAAGGACAACTGCATAGCATATTGTTTTATATGATACAACGTCATATGAATGTTAGGGATACCTTCAGTTATATGTAATTAATTTATTATAGTGGGACAAAGTTTCTTACTCTAACTGGTGGGCCTCAAGTGTATGTTTAGATAGAAAATACTTCAACTGTATAACGTGTGTAAAAACTGAAAGTGATCATTTTCACTTGTTTTAAAAAAGCAGACAATTTATATTATGTGCTGGCCATCAGTTAAAAAATATTAGTTACACTATAAATACTTACATAGTTGCCTTTTTAATCTTTCACACTTCAATTATTTTTACCTTTAGTCGCAGAATTAATTTCGGATGTAAAAGGCCCAGTGTTATATGATCTCTCAAATTGGGCAGGTTCAGACTATATAAAGCAAGTAGCAAACTGCCAACAAGTTGCCTTCCAATCAAGGCAAATCTATTGGAAAGTTGACTAGAAAGATATTGAAGATAAATCTCCCTAACTATCAAGCCACGTTTTATAACTCTGTGATTTATTTATTTTTTGGACAATTCCTTGTCCGATTGGAAAAAGAATAAGTAATATTTCTTAACAATACAAAACACAACCATGATGTACTTGTCATTTTGTTGAAGCTACAGCTTTATGAAAGTTTGGGATTTGGGCGTTATAGTTTTTAAGAGAAAAGACCTAATGCCAATAATAAATCAACACTTGTACGTTAGCGAAATTGCAGCGTCCGTAGGTTTGCAGTAGAATTCAAAATTTAGTCGATGAAAATTATTCGTCTTTGAAGCGTTTTTTTTTTGTCTAAATAGGGTATGGAGGAGTTGCAATAGAAAATAATACTATCGAATTTGGGACGATACCAATATACATGAGATCCCAAAGCGTCCAATGTATCCTGAAGAAGATACTCTTCGATTGATTTTAGGCTGGCAGTGTCTTTGCTCTATATTTCTCTGGTCATCTTATGTGTTGGCATTGTCAACAGGCCACCGAGAACACACGATTTCATTAGATTTGTAGACTTTGTCCTCGTGGGGTTTCCCGAAACCTAAGTAACTATTTGAACGATATTTTGTTACATTTATAATGGCTTCGAAAAGCCTTTCAAGTGAATACAAAATACTCACTTCTCTCTCTCTCTCTTCTCCAGCAAAGAAGCTATTGGTAATAAATGGGGCTTATAACCCCGAATTACGCATTGGTTATACACATCAGTAATCAGACTGATTCTACTATACGGTGTGGCAGCATTGTGGACAACTTTAGACAAAGCTATAAACCGCGACAAACTAAATAAAGTCCAACGTTCAACTTGCCTATGGATAAAGAGATCGCTTTGCATGACACTATCAGGACACCCTACTCTACCTGACACCTCTTGATATACTTAGCCAACAAATAGCTGCAAGCTCTGCTATTCGCCTCAAAGCCTCATCACAGTGGGTTAATAGCAAGATTGGTCACTCCGTAATTCTTAAGTATTTAGAATACATTTTAAAACACACAGACTGTCATCCCCTAACTGTAATTCGACAGAAACTTCCAAATCTTTCTGGGAGAATAGGGCATTCAATCCACTTTTATAAACAGACGGATCAAAAACAAATGACAAGCTGCTTGCTATTTCTAAGCCGATCGCATATTTGCTCCATAATAGGTGTAATAACCGGGCACTGTCTAATAGGAAAGCACGCCACGCGGCTAGGCGTATTCTCAAATGACTTTTGCAGAAACTTAATGGTTGAGGGAGAGGAGGAAACAGTTCTTCACCTCCTCTGTACATGCCCTGTTCTAGCTCAAAAATGCAAGACCTACTTAAGAGAATTCTTCTATAACGATCTCAATCACATTGACATATTGAATTATGTTTTACGTTTCTAAAGGAGCTTAAATTTATTTAATTAATCTCAGAAGAAAGCCTCAAGATTCATGTGGTATCACAAGGGATCATTAACTGGCCTAAGTGTGTCCTACTACATTCCCGACAGCCACCTTAACCTAATCTAACCTTGTTTTATTTAACTTAAATTTAAAGATAAGGTCATGTTGTATGTCAAACATCTTAAATACCCTACGATACAATTTAGAAGTTGTAGAGGATGTCTTAGTTTTTTTTAATAATATTTTTCCGAATTCTTTATCAAAGAGTTATTATAAAATTCGAAGTTTTCTTGTTGACGAACCCTGTTACTTTTTACATAAGGATAAAATACCTAAATGATACTCAATCACAGAAGAACTTCTCGATGACAGAATTGCTTTGATATCAATTTGATTGCTCCATTTTGTCCAGGGATGCACATTAGTAAAGTACATAATCAACCCACATGCGCTGGGTACCTTACCTTACTTATAACTTTGGCACATAGTTCCTAGAAAATAACCATTAAATTAAAGCCTTATGTTTTGTAGACATACACATGTTGTATGGTTAGTTGTTCGCAGTGTTCATGTAGGATAAACTTTTAATTACTCTTATGGAGTTTTCCCAAAAGTGCTTCCGCATTCACAACACTCCTTCCATCTTCCATGACAGTCTCAGCAAGCAGCTGAAGCAGGATGATACATACACACACATTTATGCCAAATGAAGTGTCATTCTCTATGAGATTCCAAAAAACTCTCCAAGGATCAACTCACTTAATGAAACCACATCACTAATAACACCAAACGATTGCGAAGACTACAGAAATTCACAAATAATCACCAATTCTATATCCGTAACATATATGGAGGAAGGAAGGATGGAAGGAAGGTGGTTTGGTTCTTATGATTATGTGGAGTTGCGGAACAAGAAATATCAAAGCGATATAAACAAAAACAAAAAAAAAATATATCAAAGCAAAATATAAGAGAGACGAACAAGACTATGAGTTCTGTATAATGGATATAGAAGAGCAACAGCCTGGTGTTTTGCAGGCAAAACACATCATCCGTTTCCAATACCGAACTAACCCCCTACATGTCTATGCCCTTGCTTTATATCCGTTGATTACTTTCGAGAGAAATATGCAATTAGTAGGAGAGTTTGTTACACACAGCCACATACTTACAATGCCTTGTACATCAAGGATCACCGTCTGGGGAATATAAACATCCGAATCAAGGACTTTCAAGAACGAACAAACGCCTGTAGGCAGAGTTATCCTCTTTGAATAGGTTATCGAGGTAGGAAGAACATAGGTATACAAACATATGTATATAGTTATACTATATACATGACAACGATACCGATACAGATATAGACCCAGGAAGAATATGGTTGGGGCTGATGTTTTCAACGTTTGTTGATCCTATGACCTTGTTGTTTCAGAATCAACCAAAGTCTTTAATATTTCACTTTCACAGCATCAGTTAAGATTTTGTTTTTGTACCTTTGATTGTTGCTGCTCATGTTGGCTTGGTATAAAGGATTTTCCTTTATTTCTAGACCTATTTATTTTTTCTTGTTGAGGAACAAAAACATAGCCCGCGAGTAGTTTGTGCGAGTGTTATGCTTTTCTCTGTTTCCGACAGAGCCCATTTATTTAGCAGACGTGAATGAGAGAGAGAGATATGAGAATGAGTAGGTATAAATTTAACGCAGAACTGAAACTGAAAAAGTGCCCTAAACGATATGTCTATTTAGGCAGTTTTTTGATAATTAGATTAATTGGTCCTTTGATAGAATTAATCATGTGGCTGATTAGGAAAAGTTTGCCAATGGGGATACAAATATTATGGCCGATTTGGGAGGAGGAATATAGAGAGTCGTTGATGGTAGAGGAATTGGAGTTGTTTAACAAACGATCAAAATATGATATTTATTTTTGGCATCACGCCATTGCCATTTATAAGTTTATAAGTCCTTGAAAGTTCCTGCGGGCTTATGTACAAACTATGTGCAAACTTCTGAAGGTCATAAAGTTTGTTAATTATTGTCGCTTTTAAAAATTAAACATTTTGATGACAATTAATTGTATAGGTACATAATTGCTTGTTCTCTATTACATGAATGTGTGTGGCGTG
The DNA here is from genome assembly GCA_951509635.1 of Eupeodes luniger. Lineage (NCBI taxonomy): Eukaryota > Metazoa > Arthropoda > Insecta > Diptera > Syrphidae > Eupeodes > Eupeodes luniger. The sequence continues at coordinate 123,150,524 of OX608073.1, read as the reverse complement.
AGAGCATCGAAAAATACTTTCGGCAGTTTATGCGCGGACTCAAGCTATGAGGTGGATATATGAAAACGCACGTAGATGATAAATATGTTGCTAACAGAAATTTCTGTCTTGGTTTTCGCTGCTATCATGATTCAATGTTTTTCATCAAGAAAAATTGTTACTTAAAGATTTTAATAGCTTTTTCTTGTTTACTTTGTTTTGTTTATTTAGATAGTTTGTGGTTAACCGATTTTGTGTTCTTTCGTTTGTTTTTTTCTGTAAGGCTTGTGATTTATTTCAGTTCATTAAAGACTAAAGATCACCCACAAAAAAAGCCCAAAGTGGTCATTTGACATTTACAAGATGACTGATAGCATGATTTGGGAAATTGATGCTCAAAACATCGATTGTGGAGCCTATGGCATAGGTTCTGTGATATGACGCACCATCCTGCATGAACCCGAAGTAGTCCAAAATAAAAAATAAAAAGTTAAAAAATCAACCAAAAATTCAACCAAAATCTTTGGCCAATTCAAGCTTCTATACTGATTACAACTGCATAACGCTAACGAAGCGGTTGGTGGTGCATTTCTGGGTATTACAATGATTATAATTTGTATCGTTTCTTATGTCTTATCACCAAACGGCATATAACTCAAATCATAAAATGATATAAAGCCCTAAAAAAAGAGAAACGTCGTAAAAAATATCACTAAGAAAACGTCACAAAGCCCAAATAAAATGTCATATTCCTCAAATCAACTTTTAATGTCGTAACGCCAAAATTAAGAAATGTCATAACGCCAAAAAATTTTCTAGTGTTTGGGCTTTGAGACGCGTATAGACAGTGAGGAATGTATGGACGGCAAGCTGCCCCCCTGCAACCCCTTTGCCTGTGTTTACTATAGGATTCGGGGAAGGTGCAAAGTTGGGTGCATGCAAAGTTTTTTTGTATTTAAGGAGTATGTGTTAAATTAAATTTACATATACACAACCCCAAATAATAAAGTTAGACCAAGAAGGGTGGTGACCCCCATACATATTTGACTGTTTATACGCCATAATTCTCTGTGCTCACACTGTGAATAGGCAAACCATTTATTTCTGAAAGTGAAATAAAGCCAAACATATTTGATACACTTTCTTGAAGATCGTTTTTTTTATGCGGTGTGACATTTTTTCGTTTCATGCTTGCGCTTAGCCGATACAAAAATTAAACTCAAAACGTCACAGTGCCCAAAATAAACAAACCTTTTGCCGGAATGTCCAAATGGTGAAACACATGACAACTTGATGGTGATATTCCAATAAGTAATTTTAGCATTATGGTATTTCACGATTGATTTATGCAAGATGACATTGATTTTTGGGCGATGGAGCGATTTTTGGGCGATATGACATTTTTAATATCTTGTTTTTAATTTGTTGGGCAATATTACTGAACGCTTACTTTTATTTAGAATTTTATAAAGGTTTAAATGTAAGGTTTTATTGTCCAAATCCTAAAACAACAAATTGTTAATAAAATTGCTTTGGGCGCTATGACATTTTTAATTTGAGCGATATGGTTTTGGGCGAAAAGATCTTACGCCTATATGGGTATCTTAGTGTCCTAATTTGATTTAAGATTTATAGAATTAAAGACTGAAATCCAAAGAGTATGTATTCATGCGAGTTATATCAATTTTTTCATTTTAAAAACTTTAAGAACACACCCATTTTTAGTAGAAAAACACAAAAATTATTTCATATCCAAATCAATATAATCTGATTACCTCAAAAATGAATGCAAAAATATTGAAAAATTAAAATTTTAAGCAAAAGAAAAAATCAAGATTTTAAGATAAAAATCACTTTACATCCAAAAATGCTGTTTTCCTTATTAAAACAGATTCTTGGATATAAAGCCCAAATAAATAGTTATAATCAAGATTGTTTTTATGAACGATCAATAACCTTTTCTTAATAAAATGTTGACACTTTCGTTAAATAAGGAAATACAACTGATGAAGAGTTTTCAAGATCTTTATTATTATGAAAACAAATTTCCTCTTAATTTGATTCGAAAATACTAAATACGTCTTGAAGCATGACAACACTCCAAGAAATACTTGAATTGGAATTGAATACAGCATAAGCAAAAATCAAAACCGAACCAATTGACCTAAATAGTTCGAAAAACAAAATTCTATGTGTCTTTATCGCACCTGATATTTATACCGAATTTCATCAAGTAGACAACATTAATTTACTTGCCTGCTTAAATACCTTTTCAAATGCTTAAGGTATGTATCACTCATGTAACTAAGGCAAGCTTGAAGTTAAATTACTCTATAATCCAACAACCACAACACTCTAAGCTCCTTGAACATGTTCCCAATACTCCAAACAAGACAAGGTGTTTATATAGTCCTTGCAAAATGTCTATAAAAGCAAACACATATTCACATTCATCCATACTAACTCTGAATATTATAGGATAGAAAAGGCTATAGAAATGCCTTTAAGTAAGTTAGCTGTGTTTGATACTTTGTGTTCATTTATATGTTCCCTTAGTTCAGTGATATGGGCCAGCCGCTACAAATGGACTCTTAGAATTCATCATCATTATCATCATCATCATCGTCATTATCATCGTCATCGTCAACGTCAACCAGAGTGAGAGTATATAATGTATTTGCAGGAAGGTATAGAGTAGCATTCTATACACACCATCATCATCAGATGAAGTACCAACCAACCAACCCATCATCCAGTATAGAAATTGCATATGTACACAGGTGCTTCCAGGATAACGATAAAAGTGAACATTTATTTTCACTAGTGACATTTAATTAGGAGAAAAAGAGAAAATTGCACAAACACATTCACACACATATAAATATCTATACCTATATAATAGTGACAGAAAGATACATAGAAATACAAGTAACATAATTAAGTAAAATGTTGCATCCACATCCATTACATTTCTATTTCTATTTCTATTCATAGGTAGAGAGCGAGCAACATAGGGGCATAGTATAGAAGAGAAAGGATAATACTTTTGATGTCTAATTACAAGAAGGGCATCAGCTGCAAGTGATAGTGAGTTTTGTAATGGATGTCAAGGATAGAAACACTAAAAGTGACATAGAAAGTGATTTGACAACGAGATGCGGGTGAAGTTTCAAAATATAATGTAGGAAGTTTGTACTTTATTTCTTTTGATGTTTTTTTTTCAGTTGAATTTCTAACCTTAAATTTTTTTAAGATGACATTTTCTTGGTGGTTTTAGATGTTTTTAGACTGAAAGAAGAGAAACTAATTCATACAATTGGAGAATAATGATTTCAATCACATATTTTGGCAAAATAAAAAGTAAGGTTTTTTTTTTACGAAGGATAAGAATTCGATTTTTACGAGTTAGAAGCTTTTTATAGTGCTGTTCTAACGGGTAAAAATATGAATGATTTCAAAATGACAATTTGCAATAGGGCGTACACGTATAGTATACATATTTGATAAGAACAAAATTGTATGGTGATTCAAATTTATTTTATTGACCTTACTTAATCCTCATTATGTTTTGTATGTTCTAGGATATGATTTTTTTTTTGACTACCTGACCTCGGCAGAATTTGTATGTCTTCGTCGTCGCTCGATGAGTTTGATTTCCTTGCTAATTATCATATGCCAAGGCATGTTTAAAGTTGGATAAAACAAAAATAGCCCAATCAAAAAAGACACCAAACTCATAAAACCTAGTCCGGGACGGATCTGGGCCTCAACCAACATGCTAGTTGTCTTCAGTTTCACACGCCAAGTTGGTTGAGGTCCTTTCCCACTTAAGTGCGCTGCCTGAGTCACGGTCTTCTTCAACTACGCCGTCCATCGAGATTGGATTCTAAGACCTTCCAGGTTGTAGCGTTAAAGTCCATTCGATCTACATAACCCAGCCATCTAAGTCTTTGGAATTGTGACCTTTTAACGAAGTCAGTATCGCTGTAAGTCCCGTACAGAGCGTTGTAATATTTTCTCCTCGACTCTCCATCTTTGCGACGGGACCAAAAATAACCAGACGAATTTTTCTCTCGCATCCTAAGCATGTGTCTCTAGTGTTGACAGTTGAGTTTTGCTCAATTCTTTCCAGAGTGATGCTGAAGAAGTCGCATGACAGTGAATCGCCTTGTCTAAAACCTTTTTGGAGAACAAACGAATCGGTGAGATCTTTTCCGACCTTGATAGAGCAGCGTGCATTCTCTATCGTCATTCTACACAAAATAACAAGATCTGCTGTAATGTGAATATTTGGTCAATGGTGGACTTTTCTGAAGCCACACTGATATGGACGTATCAGGTTGTTGACAAACAACTTAGACGTTGACATAATATTGAAGATGATGCCTCTGTAGTTGGCGCAATTCAGAGAGTCTCCTTTCTTGAGTAATGGGCCAACTCTACTGAGATTTCACTCATCGGGCATGCTTTCTTCCGATCATATTTTGCAGATAAGTTGGTGCATACTCCCTACCAAGTCATCACCTGCTGCTTTGAATAATTCGATACCGTCAGCGCGAGCAGCTTTGTTGGACTTCATTTTCGATGTAGCTATCCTCATTTCGTCGAGGTCAAAGTGACAAAAAGGCTCCAACTATCCCACGTCATCAAAGGTTATAAAGGTTTTTCGGTTTTTGAGGCTACAACTTTTGAACGGTGAATGATAATTTCTAGATCAGGAGATGTTTTGCAAAATAAATTAACTTCTTTTTCTACGAGCAAACGTAAAAGTTACAGCAGTTTCAAAAAATCTCAAAAGTCAAATATACATATACATTTTTCGCATATTGTTACCATTGTGTGTCTAAAAGCATTTCAAAAAATAATTGAAGTTTTAGTGTTTCTCATTGAGGAAAAATAACTTTTTATTCTGAGATTTGTTTTTAAATTCTTTAAGTCAGAAATATTATAATACATATAAAAGTAACCCATGTAAGTATATACTCAAACAATGTTGATTAAATCGAGAGACCATACCAATATTTCTTGAGAATCTGCTTAAAATTTTAATGGTCATCTGATCATAAATTTCAAGTAAAAAAAAATGTTCGTATGGTATACTCAGGCGTATACTTACTTTTTTTATTTTAGCTTATTTAACATTGAAAGTTTGGACTTAGTATTTTAATATTATTTTTTAAGTATAAATTAATTTATTAATTTCTAGTTTTTTTTTGTAGTTAAAGCCACTAATAATCTTAAAATTCATTAAGTGCCAACATTAAACCTTTAAGCATCGACACTTAAGACTCTTACTATGAGTCAAATATAGACAAATATAGAAAAATTGAAAAAAAATCATCTTTTGAAATTGTAAAATTTTGTAGTTGATGGTGTAAAATAGAATTTATTTGGTTAATAAAAAGAAAGCAAATTATTTTAACTACAGAGCGCAAACAAAAAAACATAGGAAAAGCCTTTTTCTTGGGGTTTTGACCTGTTGATAAACACGAAAAAAGAAACGTAGATTTGTAGAAATAAATATGGTTTTGAAAAAACTGCCCAGACAAAATTCCTATGAAGAGAACAATTAAAAAGTTGTATGCGAAAAAACGATTTTTTTTAACACAAATATATACTACATCTCGAAACAGGTATGGGACTACTCTTTTTGGACACACTTCAATTAAATTTTAACTACGTGACAAGAGTTATGGCAATGAGCGACGAAAGGATTACACGCATAGTACTTACATACGTTATCAATTCCGAAGGTACGTGTGTAAAAGAGTGGATAAAACCAGCAATCGAATCTTGAACCACTGAAAAACACTGATCAACACATCAGCTTGTCATTTACAGTAAGAGGAAAACTCATATGTTTTAACTTCATTCCTTACCAGATCTGCAAATACTGTGTGATCTATGGAACTTTATAAATTTTCACGAAGTTCTGAAAGCGCTGTATTAGTGGAAATTGTACGCATTTTGAAAGTCACATTAAATATGAACATGAAAGTCAAATTGCAAACCGACCAATCTGGAGGAGTTTTTTTTTATAAAACTTATAATCTGGTTACAGGAAATTACCTACCAACTTTTGTTTGTGTGCAAAAACCTTAAAAATTCGTGGTATTTCACATTGCCAATAATATGTCGTATATTACTTTCTTGGAGTAATACCAAAACAGTTCATAGAGCATTGCAATGATAAGAACTATATTTTTGAATAATATTTTTTATTAATTATTATAATAATTTAAATTCAAAAAGACAGGACAACGCCAACAGACGTCAGGTACTATAAAATACAATTAAACAGTCGTGGTGATACGGATGTTGTTCTTTTAGTCTTTATCGACCATCTTGTTTAAACTGATAAAAGAAAAGGTCAACGAAGTCATATAATAATTCTCAATGTCATGCTAATACCTTGAAAATCCCTTTTCTATATAAATAAATGATTTTACTCTATTGACCTCAACTAACTATTCTGTTTGCTTCCACAATTTTAGTTCTTAGGATCATACATAAGTACAATGCTCTATTTTCTATCATTATGGTCTTTGAAATATGTTTGCCATAAACAAAATCCACTGCAGACATTGTCTACTCAATGTAAATCGGACTAATGGGGATGACATTATGTGCAAAGTACCTCAAGTTTTTTGAAAAATAAAATTGTATTTATACGTATAGATATATTTTCTTTTTCCCTTTAAAAGTCCAACAGAATTCAATATAATCTTCAAATGCGTTAGAACCTAAATAACCCCAAAGGAATTAAAGGAGAGACACACACTGCGAGTTTGAGTTTCAATTCCCATTTTTAAAGATTCCATCTAGACGATCTCTTGGGCATAGACTTGTACCTATACAATGGTCATTGGGCAGGGCAGGGAATACCCATATTACCCCGGCACAAACAAACAAAACAAAAATAAAGTATACATTTCTATATAAATGCAACTTTCTTGTGTGCAACATGTTCTTCTTCTTCTTCTTCTTATTTCCTTTCAAGTATTTCCCATGAGTCTATATGAATGGAATAAGGAAGCAGAAATATCATAAGCTAGCTGCTATAAGGAAGATGTTTCTCCAAGAGGACAAAAACATTTTATGGAGACAAACAAAAAATAAAGGAAGACGCACCGCAGTGCTATTACACACAAGACCAATGGTTAAACGAAAACTATTTACAAACCAGCTAAGAAGAAAAAGTTTAGAGGAACAAGGAGTTTTTACTTTTTGTGTTCTTTTTTTAAAAGTCTTGTTCCAGAATACTATAGTAAGCTAAGTAAAAAGCTAAGAAAAAATCTAAATCAGTCTTTGACTGACGGGTCACATGAACTTGCTCACGTATTTAACGTTAATATTTATATGCACCTTTAATCTTACCCAAACAAATTTTAGCACTCGTCTAAATATGAGAATTTTGAGACCAATTCTCATACCGCAATAGCCGAATATTATTTGTCTTTAATTTATTATTTTGTTTACATTGTGCTCACACCGATGCACATTGGTTTTAAATGTGTGCACATTGAAATGAGTGAGAAATATTGAGCCTAATAAGCGTTCCACATTCGTGTAGTGTGGTTAAATAAAGAGTCCCTATACTTAATAGTACATCCGAAATTGGACTCAAGGGTAAACTGATGAGCATTCCTAGGAGAAAGAGTATTACGGTTGAATTGTTTGAGGGGTGGAATACAACTGGCTTAGTCACTAGAGCATTGTTTGTGAAAAATATCGATAAAACAATGACAGGCATGAAACCTTGCGGCGGTCAAAATATGAGAATTATACACGAGCTTTGGATGAATAAAAGCTTTATACATTTTACCTAGATTAGAGGGATAAAAAACAACGTCGGAGAATATGTGATCACTCCACAAGAAGTTGTTTTGGTTTGTGATACACATAATAACAACTGAAAGCTGTTTACCCATGGATACTGGCATTGGGAGAAAGTAACGCTTTTGCTACAGTAGACAGCATTTTAACAAAGGAAAAGGATACGAATCTAAAAACGAATATGAAAAGCTGAGGGTGCTAGATTAGAAGTTTCAGACAAATGATCGTTTATAAATATGGAAGAGAGTTGGAGACAAATTTGCACCCGTAAAATAATACTTGAATTGAAGGTAATTTTCAACCCAACAAAGAAGAGATTCAGTAATACCAAATGCGCACATTTTCGATAGAAAAGCTTGATGTCAAGCTCTATCAAATACCTTTGAAATATCAAGTGCAATAATCTTACCTTTTGTTCGGTGCGATAAAGATGGACCATGAGATCACCAGTGGACCTATTGCTACTGCTTGCAAACCCTAATGTATACTCTTATTTCCAATTTTCACGTAACATATTTTATTTAACAATTTTTTTTCATAGAAGTGTGTTCATGTTTGTACAAAAAGTTGTGCAAAAATAAATTATTGAAGAAATTAAATGTATGAATTTTTGTACCAAACAATGTTTGGCCTTTTCACCATTTTCGAAAATGGAAAAAATACTTCAAAATTTAAAGGAAAGAAAATAAAAAATGTTGTCTGACAAATTTGATCTTTTTTCCCAGGAAAAAAAAATCAAAATATTATATGAATAACTTTCTGGATTCTTTTCAAAAAAAAAATTTGGAGCCGTTTTTTTTTAAATTTTATTTTTTGTAAACAAAAAATGTCAATACATTTTTTGTATCTTACCAACTTAAAACAGCAATAAATTTTTGTAGAATGATATAATTTTTAAGTCAATAACTTTATTTGATATTCGAGTCGAAAATTGATTTTAACAATTTTTAGTAGTATTTTCGAAGGTTTTTATTTTTTATAAGAAAACTATCAAAAAAAGTAATTTTTATCTGTTCATGCTTTAGGAAGACAACTTTTTTTTAGTTTTTGATCCTATTGATTTTTTTTGCGTATTTTGACATTAGAAATTATTATAAAACTAAATGTATATAGATTTTTTTTTACTTTTCAAAATTGTTATGTTATGTTATTTTTTTGTGAATCCATTTCTTGAGACTTCTAAGAATGTATATCTCAAATAACAAAAGAAGTATAATACCATTTGTACACAACCAAAGAAGATTTCTCAAAGGACTATTATTTTCTTAAAATGATGGGGGTAAGGGTAGAAGATTTTTTGCTTTAAATTTCTGTTTGAAATGTGAGCAGTACGACAGAGAAAAATATTTATCGAAGTGGTTGAAGATTTTGTAGTCTTAAAGATTTCTTTGTTATTTTTTTTTAATTTAAAGTAGGTACATGATTTTTAATTTTATTTTGATTATTTAAATCAATTTGATCTTATACAAAGTCTTGTTATTAATATTTTGTAAAGTTATTACCAATTGAGAGAAAAAAATATTGTACGAACGCATACTAATACTGTATTGTATTGTATTATATATTAAAATTATTGATACCATCTAGAAGATATTTTTGTGATCTTTCATTTGGTACGAATATCGTTTTAATGTAATCTACTAGTCTAAAATTATAAGCTGATTTTGCAAAAATAAACAACGATTAATACGCACTGGGATCAAAAATGGCCATTGTCCTTTAAAAAACTTAAACATGTAATTAAAATTCATTTCTAGAATCATTCATTCATTTATTTCAAATAATTTTCAAAGTGACAAACAAAACAAAAAGAACTCATCGAAAATTTGTAGGATGCTATAAAATGAAAAATAAAAAGACAATTTTTTATTATCAATGCACATTATGAACTTGACTTGATAAAAAATGCCATAGTGATGCATCAAAAAAGAAAACTGATGATATTAAATCATAGAACATCTTCACAAAGAAAAATAAAGCTATGGATCATATCAAATAAATAACGTACAAATATAACATAGAACGACTACGACATAGACGAACGACCGACCGACGTACGAAGACGCGACGTCCAAAGGACGAACAAAACTAAACCGCGCGCTCGGGTTCGGTTGTCATTTTTTGTCCTTGAAATAAAAAAATTAAGTAATAGAATCACGTCTAAATTGAATTGCTAAAGAAAAGCATCCGGAAGGACAGATTGACTTAGTTTTGTGTACGAGACAGGATCTACCGAAATGAAATAATAATAAAAGAAAAGTTAACTTGACATTATTTTATTTCACTTTGAAGCTGTTGTTGTACAAGGCCAAAGTACAAATATAATATAAAGCAAGAACACGGAGAGAGGGTAACATAAAATATGTTTTGAAGTAGTGTCCTTTTGTGTGGCTTTTTTTTTAGGTTAAACAAAGCTTTATTGTTCTTTTTTCTACTGAAGTGAAAGAGGGCTACTTTTATATGTCTTTTTGATAGGTTATTTCCTGTATGCGCCATTGACAATAATTGGTTTTGGATATTTTCTTGTTTATATTAATAATAAATTAAAGAATCCGTTTTTGTCATATAAACAAGGATTTTATATACTATAAAAACAATGTTATATTATAACAGACAAATTAATAAGGAATTAATATGATTGCATGAAGATGAAACGTTATTATTGGAATTTTTTCAATTTTTCCTCTTGGAACTATAGCTAATGACCTCAATTTTAAGTTTTTAAATTGATGTAGTAGTTAATGGTTTTAGTCAAATGCAAAACAAAAATTAATCGTACACGCTTAATGTTAATAAAAGTTAGAAGAAACTTTGAAGAAACTTTATGAGTACACCCGAGAATCTTGCTGCTGTGGCAGAAAGTGTGCGTGAAGCCCCATCAACATCAATTCACCGTCGCGTCGTTCTCAACAATTGAACATTTCGGAGACATCATTGAGACGAATTTTGCATAAAGACCTTGGTATGACGCCATACAAAGTCCAATTGGTTCAGGAGTTGAAGCCAACTGACCATCCAATGCGTTTTCGCTTCGCTAAGTGGGTCTGCGATCGAATCAGAGAAGATGCCGATTTTGCCAAAAAAAATCATCTTTTCAGATGAAGCTCATTTTGTTTTGTCGGGTATGTAAACAAGCAAAAATCATTTTGGTCTAGAGGCATAATTGGGCCATTTTTCTTCGAAAATGAGCAAGGAGTGGCCGTTACAGTCAATGGCGAACGTTATCGGACCATATTGAACGAATTTTTGATCACAAAAGGAGGAGGAGGATGTTGGGAACATTTGGTTTCAACACGACGGGCGCGGCGCGTGCTACGTGCTGCACAGCCGAAGCTACACTCGATGTTTTGCGCCCTGTTTTTGAAGATCGCATAATCAGCCCCAGAGCTGATGTCGTTTGGCCACCTCAGAGCTGCGATTTGACACCGTTGGACTATTATTTGTGGGGTGCCGCAAATGATAAGTGTTACGCCGAAAGGCCAGAGACAATTGATGTTTTAAAGGACGTGAAGCCATTGGTGAAATACAGCTGCACACGATAGATAATGTGCTTAAAAATTGGACCGATCGTGTAGGCTACTACATGGGAAAATATTCAGTAGTCTTTTTTTTTATAGCATTTTCAAAAAAAAAGTTATTTGGCGGACCCTTTATTTCCTTGTTATGTTATGTTAAGGTTCATGCCTTATTCGGCTCACAATTCTTCATACCGACTTTGACTTCGTATTTAGATGTACACCCTTGTCCTTGGGATATGGAACTTTAATGGCAGCGTTTCATTAATTCGTTAATTTCGAACTTCGGAATTTTTAACCATGAAAGCTGTTCTATTTTCTATCGTTAAAGCACAACCATACCCAATTGCCGCTATCCATTTCCCTCGATAAACTATTCAGCTTTCAATACTCGATACGTGTATCAATTTTTAAAGAAGGATCACATATTTAACAACAACAAATTAAATGTTTGCAGTCAGAAGAACGTCTTTTAGCGAAAAACATGGATCATGAAAATGTTCCCATTATCAGTGTGCCAGAATTCTGGGGATGTGCTATCGAACTTGGTCTTGGCGAGAACTCACAAGGATGAAGGCCAAGCTTAATGTAACAGTACAGATACATTCATTAAACCACATTTTTCTTAAATATTTAAGGTCATGAGTGGTCTTAAGCAAATTCTGGAACGGTAATCGTGAGATCTACATACCCACGCCAACATGGGCAAACCATATTCCCATTTTCGAACACTCCGGACTTAAGGTCAACAAATATCGTTACTGCAATCCAGTGACATGGACTTGACTTTAAGGGGTGTCTGGATGATAGCATGGTAGTCAAAAATCAAATTTGTTTTATTCAATTGTAAACTTACCACATGTGATCACAATCCGACCGGAGTTGATGCTACATTCAGCCAATGGTTTGAACTTTTCAATGTCTTCAAGAAGAGGAAGTTGTTCCCCTATCTTCATATGGCCTAACAAGGTCTTGCAAGTGGTGATGTTGACCGCGACGCCACAGCTCTGCGACTATTCGAAAGAGAAAGACTCGACTTTTGCCTTGCCTAGAATTTTTTCTAGAACATAGGTTTGTATGGCCAATGCATTTTCCGTAATCTGTTTGTCTGTCGATCGTGTTCTATCTCAAATTAAGATCTCATCCCTCCAAGGTACTCGAATCTACCTCTACATGGTGCCGATATTGCAACTGAAATTCTAAACAACAGCGACCTTAAAAAATTCTGGCTAAAGGATGTCAAGGGTATGGTTTATCGTATTATCGATGTTCGTGCCAAGCTTAAAAATAATCTCATCAAATTGGGATCTTGTCGCTCATGGGATCACATTATCAACCAAATTGGTATTTCTGCTATTTCGGAATGGCCCTGAGCAAGCGGAGCATCGATTAAAAAAAGATTTTAGCGTTTATTTGACCAAAGATGGTTGCATTTCAATTGCTTGTGTAAGTTACGAAGCAAATACGTTGAACGTTTAAACTTATTCAGTATTTGCCTATATAGTTATGTAGCATCAAGAACATAGTTTCCGACCTAACTTATGGTTGGAAAGTTTTGCTGTCCAAAATTATAACAATAGGAAGTTTGAAGAGAATATATTGTTCTTTCACAGCCTTTTATTAAAACTATGATTTAAAAAAGTATTCAGCCCCAACCAATACCAAAGCAGAAAAACATTGAAATGTCGCAAATGCTGTCAAGATAAGAACCCGGCAGTAATCGACCGAGTTAAATAACTTCTCCGACAAAAAAGACAAGACACAAACTTTCTGAAGAAATAAGCCAAGAAAAGCCTTGCCCCGCCTTAATAGTAATATGTTCAAACCAGATGATGTTTCAATTTTTATTTCTATGTATGAACCAAAGGTCCATCTTCTTAGATTTTAGAAGAAGAGCGGAAAGGGGAGAATAGCCAGTTAAGATGGCTATTTGTGCGAAAAAATACTAATGCGACAGATTTTATTTTTTGTGTTGGTCTATGGGATGTACCGGACAATTTTTGATAAAAAGTAAAAATTTTCTTTCTTTGTGTAAAAACTTTCGATCTAACATTAAAATCCATTCTTAAAAAAATTATTCGGTCATCTACGCCTTGGAATGTGCTTTGTAATGAACAGGTAACCACTTAACACCACAAAAGCAAAGAAGTTTCTATATCATTAATTGATCCGCTGTTCAAATTATGAGGGAAAAAGTTTTGAGTTTTGAAAGATAAACGCTACTGGCATATAATTTTCGAGTTATCGAAGTTTGACTATAAATTTGTTTTCAATTTTTTACTGTGTTATAGTTATTAAGATAAAAGGTTTTAAGCAACTTCCTCAAAATCCAACTGTCTAAAAGGGTAACACTATATTCTGTAAATGGCTGATAGTAAAAATGCTCATGTGTAAAGTTGTTTGTACCGAAATATGGTTTTTAGTAAATCTCTTATTATCTTTAGAAAACAAAATGTTTCACTGACATAAAATAAAATTTAGAATAACTTAAATTATTACAACTTCATGAAATGTTATTTTTTTCTTATTTCATTGAAAAATGATGTATGTATATCTAAGTATGTATGTATGTATATTAAATATATTTTTTAATTTCAAAGTAGTTTTATATATTAGTAAGTTGACATTGAAATTGTTATTCCTTTCCGTCTTCTTATCTACTGTATAGCTCACTGATTTCTTTCAATACTTGTTCCAAATAACATCAAAAGAAGAAACATATAAAATAGATTTAAATATAAACAAAACCTTGACATATTTTTAGAAGAAAATCCAGTGAATAGTATGGCTTGCTAGAAATCTAAAATAAAATACACAAAAAAATAAAAATGAATTATGATTAGGTGCATGGTGTATCCTTAACGCAAATATTTTTTAAGGTTTCAAAATATAGAATAATGTAGGAACATGTCTAAGTATATGAAAATCTATCAGACATAAGGTTAAATTGGAATTCAGTTTTAATGTTTCAATTCCCGAACACTGCAAGATTACGCATAGGAAATATATGGCAAATATTGCATTTGTAAAAAAATCGAACTCAATATTTTTATCAAACACATGACATTACAATGGTAGAGGAGTTGAAAAAGTGGGTTTCCAGATTCCTATTACTTAAGTCGAAAATAATTTTTTTTGTTGTCTTTGTAGGTTTTTCGTGTTTTGTTAAAACAAGTTGTCAGTTGATTTTTCCTAAAATGTTAACAAAAATGACCAACAATATTTTGCATATGATGAAAAAGTTTGATTTCAAAACCTATTTTTATAAGCGAGATTTTCAGTCCAATACCAATTTTTACCAATTTTAGTAGTATTTTTTGAAAGTTTTTAGTTCTTATATAAAAAAATACAGATTAATTTTTTTTTGAATAGAAATCATTTTGAAGTCTATACCTTCATTTATTCAAGAGACATCGAGACTTAAACACCAATTTTGTGTGTATTTTAATTTTTATGAAAAAATTGATTGTTGGATTTTTATTGAATGTTGCTGATTGTTGAAAACAATATTTTATATAGGATAAAATAAGTTTGAAGTTAATATATATAATTTTTGAAAATATTTTTGGGTCAAAAATCAATTTTTACTAACTTTTTGTAATGTTTTTTTTAGACTTTTATTTTTTGTAAAAAAATTTGTCAATTCGAGTTTCTCTAGCTTTTACCAGATGTTAATTTTTCGTTGCATTTAATTATTTAAAAAAAAAACACAAACTCAATTTTTTTGAAAGTAATTTCTGTATTTTTCTGTGTTATTATCTGTAAAACAAAATTTATTTGAAGTCGATATCTTTACTGGGTCTTCAAACTTACGGACGTTATACGAACGTACTCTCTCTAAAAATGTTGGATATAGATTCTAGAGACCTTTAAACTTTCAATTAGTCAAACCGGACCAATTACAATAACTTCCTTTGTTATTTTTGCTTTAAACAGCTGACGCACGTTTCGTGTTTTGTTTCACTGTCAAACATTTTCAGTTTGGTCTATAATTTAACCATGAATCGTTTTACAAACGAACAACGCTAGCAAATTATTGAATTTTATTATTAAAATGAGTGCTCTGTTAAGAAAGTTCATCGCGCGCTTCTTCCATTTTATGATCAGTTTAATCGACACACTGAAGCGGCTATTCGGCTTATTGTGACTAAATTTCGGACCAAATTTACATTGTTGGACATTAGACCACCAACACGCTTAAGTAGAGTGCGAACTGAAGAAAATATCTCAGCTGTATCGGCCAGTGTTAATGATGACCATCAATTATCGATTCGTCGCCGTTCGCAGCAATTGGGCCCCTGGAAACGTGGAAAATTTTGCGGAAGGATTTAGGTGTGATGCATTTCAAAATACAGCTGGTGCAAGAAGTAAAGCCGAACGACCTACTGCAACGTAAAATTTTTGGTGAATGGGCTCTTGGAAAGTTGGCCGAAGATCCACTTTTTTACTCAAAGGGTACGTTAATAAGCAGAATTGTCGATTTTGGAGTGAATATGAGCCAGAAGCATTGCAAGAGCTACCAATGCATCCACAAAATGTCACAGTTTTGTGCGGTTTATGGGCTGGTGGCATCATTGGACCGTACTTCTTCAAAGATGATGCGAATCGTAACGTAACTGTGAATGGTGAGCGTTACCGTGAGATGATATCCAACTTTTTTTTGCCCAAAATGCAAGAGCTTGACTTGCATGACATGTGGTTTCAACAAACGGTGCCACATGTAACAATGGACTTATTGAGAGGCGAGTTCGGTCAACATTTTATTTCACGTTCGGGGCCGTCAATTGGCCGCGTAGATCGTGCACTTTAACGCCTTTAGACTATTTTTTGTGGGGCTATGTTAAAACTTATGTCTATACAAACAAGCCCGCTTCAATTGCCGCATTGGAAGACAACATTGAAGCATTTTTTCGTGAGATACCCTCCGAAATGTTGGAAAGAGTATGCCAAAATTGGACTAAGCGGATGGACCATTTGAGGCGCAGTCAAGGTCAACATTTGCATAAAATAATCTGTAAACATTAAATTATAAGGACCGTACTATTAATTCAAATAAAGATTTCATACATTTTTCTGAATTGTATGTGTTTTTTTATAAAAAAATTTCCCATAGCTTTTAAAAAATTATCCTTTACGTTCGGAAAGTTTTTTTCGTCGTCCAAAACTTCAAATACATTTTTTTATACAGATAATAACACAGGTGCAGAAAGGACTTTCAAAAAAATTGATTTCGTGTTTTTTTTTTACTTCATCAATTTTAAAAAAGAGTAAGCAATTTAGTTGACCTCAAATATCTCACGAAAGAAGAAATGATATTAAATCAAAAATAACTGTATGTAACGAAAAATAAAGTTTTAAAAATCATTCAGTTAAATATCTTGAGAATGAAAGAATAGACTTTATTGTTTTATACCACATAAATATTTTTGTCAATGTGTTGTTATATTTAAAGGCAGTGTTTTCCTACAAAAAATATGTAGATTGAACTCCTCAAATATAACATTACATAAAACAGCTTAAAGTTTATTCTTAGATTGCATATCCATCAACTTTTTCGATAATTTGTTCTTAATAATAAAAATGACTCGTTACAAAAAATAAGATTTGGAATAAGCGTTTACCAATGGGAGTTATTAGCCTCATTTTTGTTTTGTGTTTGCCACAAAATCACAAGAATCTGATGTACACCTTAAAATTTCTTGTCTTCAAACTGCTATTGCTTTTTTTTAAACTTTTCTCCTGTCCGAATCTTTATTTTTTAAGTATAATAAAATAAAATAATAAATAATAAAATAAAGTCATTAAAATTTCGGTCGGATTAGCTGCTGATTAGCTGCTGCACGTCCGTTGAGGTCTTGGTGCCTAAGCAAACTTTTTTAGCTTTTGAAACACTGCTAAGGCATGATCGTAAGATTTTAGATCAGAAATTTAATTTCACTGAAAACACTAAAAGTGTTTATTTAAACTGTCCAGCACTTGAAAACGGTCTAAAACAACGATAAAATATTATTGTTGTACCTATTCTGTTGACTCAAAAAATAATTTTTACTTTGAAACGTTTTACAAGTGGGTGAAAACTAAACTTGGATAATTTTTGATAATTTTTTTCTTATCATATTAAGGGTGCTAACTGCTCCTTAAAAGAATGTGCAGAGCATTTTTAAAAATGTTCGGAAAAGCAAATAAAAACAACATTTGTTTGAATTGTTGTGAAATTTTAAACCAGTGTTTAAAAAGACAATGTCAACGTATTCATTAAAAAATTCTTAACTGCATTTTCCCTAAAAATACCTATCTTTTTAAGGGAAGATTAAAACAATTTGAGCCTTACCACAGTTTTTTATATAGACCTTTTTTTTCAACTACAAAAACACATGTGTATGCAATATGCATGCTTATTGGAATGATATTTAATCGCGATTTATTTAAATACTATTTTTTATTGTTAAATTTGTGTAGCTCAAACACTTACCACTTTTTTTAAAGATTTTTACTGGGATAGTATCTCGTACTGATTTCCCAAAATATATTCAAATTAAAATATTTTTGAAACGAGTGTATAAAATCCTGTTTAGAGCTTTAAAGAAAAAATCCTAGTACATAAACTTCATAGTTCAACATCTTGTCTCCAACAATAAAGTTTAACAATATCTCATCACGTAGTATGTGTGCACATACATACGTACATATGTATTTTCTTCATATAGATTTATACAAAAACAACAAAATATATCTTAGTCTATATTTCGTTTGGAATCCAATTTAATCGAATAAATAATATTCTGAGGCCAAAAATCCAAAGACATCCAGCAGCAAAAGGAGCATCACCCCAACAAACCAAAAATATGCTCCTGTTGTTAATGCAACGAAATTGTTACTTCTTCGTGAATGTGAATAATTTAAAGTTTCTTCTTTCAAGAGAAATAAAGAGTGAAGATATGGTTTTATTGGAGTGCGGAGTTTAGGCGCAAGACTATCCTTTTTGCTCATATTTATATGCAAACAATCACTTGCTTATCGTATCAGTTTTGAAAGTTTGGTGTCCTGCCCTGCCATCATCGTTATCCATATGAAACCAAACAGATCTCTATTTTTCCAAATCCTTTTGCATAGACGATACAATATCTATAAGTTTTCAATTCAAGGTATAGATATAAAGTATCTTCAATACTCTCTGTTTCAATCTCTACCATATATCTTATGTATGTATGAGTATTTGTGTGTCCTTAGTAGTAGGTATCTATTTTATATGAATTGCAATTTGAGTTATTCACTTGAATATTACATGAAAAGCTGTGTTTGCTCCTGCCACCATCACATTGCTTGCCACTTGATATGTAAAAATAACACTATACTAGCTTAAGGAGGAATAAAAACAAAACAAAACAAGATAAAACCAATCGCCCAGGATAAGAATATACAGAATCATTTGTGCTCAATATATCCAACGATATCCTGGCGAAAAAGTGTGGTATTGAAGTTTATACCAATATAGCGATACGGATATTCCCAATAACAAAATGAAACTTTTGCTCCTGCCAATATTATCTACATTTATATATGTATATGTTCCAAGAGAAAATCCGAACGTGACCAGAAGACAAAATTCAGTTTTGAAGGATGCGGATGATTGTCGGTCGGTCGGTCGTCGGCTTTGGCATATTGAACTTGTATCCTAAATATTACTCGTACTCGTCGTACCCTCTGAGCTTTCTGGGAAACAATTTATATCTATGTTGCTTGTGCTGAAGCCTCCTGTGGATTGAAAACTATTGTTAGTTTGTTTGAATTTTTACATGTGCAGTGCATATAATATGCGTACTCATACTCACTCATGTTCGTATATCTATAAAGTATGGATAAATTTAGATTATGTATAAGATGCTTGTTGCGGGCTATAAAACGAGCAAAGTAGGTGGGGTTTGTGGACTGTGGTGGGTGTTGAGGTTTCTGATGGGTAAGGGCAGCTTCATTTGAATATAATACAAAGTTTTGTTTGATTTGTTTGTTTTATTCCGAAGCACACACGAGGAAAGTTAGAAAATTGTTTAATGTAATGTGAAAATTTGTTATGTGGTTTTCCTAGGAGCGAGTTTTGATGGATTTTCGACAGAAAAGGATATCAAAATTTGCGGTGAGAAGAACGAGTTTTTGACTGATGATCTTATATTGGTATATGAATAGAAGGGAATGACTTGGACTTATTGACTTAATAGTATCCAGAGTTTAAAGTGCTCTGTTGAAGTATGACGTTCACTGTTGAAAGTTACAAAAAACAGAATTGTGAGTGTTGGAAGTAGTTGAGAAAAGACCTAAAGTCATATTTTTAAATAAATATAATGCATAGCACATGTCAAATGAATCTAGAATTAATTCTATTAAAGTATTTGATTTCTTTCTTTCTTCTTCTTTCTTTATTCTTTATTTTTTTTCCATATACATAATATATTTAACAAAATTAGTATAAAAGATTTATATGCATGGCTTATAAGCCATCTGCCGGAAATGCAAATTATATGAATTAAATAAATACGTTTAGAGAGAGTTCAGTTTATAAATTTCATTAAACAGTTAAAATATAAAAATAATATAAAAAAAAACAGTCGAAAACAAACATTATAATATATAATATTAATTACATAAATAATTATTACAATTATAATAAATAATAATAATAAATTAGAACAAAGGTATATATAAAATATAAGTTAAAGTGTTTCAATACACAAATTGGGCTTTTAGTTTAGCTAAAACAAAGTATATCATTAGACCGCATGTGTTAAAAGTTAATAATACATGTTTCTATATGCTAGAGCCTCTGAAACAAATCGAATGAGAGTTTTATATCCACTTTCTCCATTTAAAATTGCAAAACATTCTTCAATTGTAAGAAAACTTTTATTTAAATATAATCTTCGGATTTCCTGTATTATTGGACAAAACGCTAAGAAATGCGAAATATTTTCAGCATGATTAAGGTTACATAGTGAGCAATTCGGATTCAAATCATTTCTGTGAGGTCTATAATTGAGCTCAAGCATTTCAACTCGCATTTTAAAGATTAGACTTATCTCATTGGCAGTAAACTCGTTTCGAAAATAGTTGTCATACCCGAGACATAAGTTGAGTTTAGAGTAAGCTGTTCTTGTAACAGATTCTCTTGCCCGGGTTATTGATTTTCGATACATTGTTTCATCTATAATAGAAATAAGGTCATAAAATTCGTTTCTAAGTGCTTCTAAATTATCAATACTTAGTGACAACGGATACTTATATTTTGATGCCAAATTATATTTGAGAGTAAACGTGCTGCGAGTCGCTCTCAAGCTGCTCTCGAGAGCGATCTCGCAAGTGGACATAGTCTGGAGAGTATCTCGCGGAGAGTTGACTAATTACTCTCGACATTCGATTTTTTTGAAAGTCACTCGCAAGTGGACACATGTGTTTACCACTATCCGAGATAAGCTCGCGGAATACCAACACAGTTCGTATTTTGCGAGTAGCTGTCGAGAGTAAACATGGCAAAGCAGTGGAAACTATGTCTTTTTTTCAAATAAATTTGATTTCAAAATAAATTTTTACCTTCCCATAGGAAGTTATTATAATGGGACCGATTTGTCAAATTGAAAATTTTGACATTTCTCGACGTTTCAAGATCCCTATAGTCGAAATAAAAGATTTTTAGAAAAATGCCTGTGTGTGCGTGTGTACGTATGTACGTTCGTACGTCCTTACGTCTGTATGTCCGTACGTTCGCGACGTTTTTTTCGTCGTCCATAGCTCAAGAACTAGTAAAGATAACGACTTCAAATAAATTTTGTAATACAGATAATAATGCAGAAAGATGCAGAAAGGGATCTCAAGAAAATTGAGTGGGTGTTTTTTTTTTACCATAGCAGTTTAAATAAAAGGTGAAAATGTTGGTGAACCCCAAATATCTCACGAACCAAAAACGCTAGAGAATTGAATTAAATTTTATATTATTTATTGTAACGTGATACCAAACAAGTATATTTTATGAAAAAAATCCAATTAAAGGTTTTTTTTTTTATAAATCAAAAAAAAAAACTGAAAACAAAATTTGTCACCTCGAAAATTGTACGAATAAAAAATGATTTTATCTCCAAAACAATTTTGTGCAACGAAGAATAACGTTTTTACATATTTTTTTAACAAATTTTGAGCAAAATCGAATTGACAGTTTTTTTTATAAAAAATAAAAACCTAAGAAAAACATTACTCAAAGTTGTTACAAATTGAATTTTGACTCAAATAACTTTTCAAAAATTTGAGATTATGGCTTCCAACTTATTTTATTTTATAAAAAATATTGTTTTCAACATTCAGTTAAACTTTGAGAAAAATCTAATTGACAGTTTTCTTTACAAAAAATAAAATCCTAAAAAAAAAACAATGCTAAAACTTGTTAAAAATTTACTTTCGACTCAAATAGCTTTTCAAAAATTAAAAATATTGTCTTCAAACTTTTTTTATTTCACAGAAAATATTGTTTTCGATATTCTTTGGTTTTTTAATAAAAATCCATATTTTCAAAAAAAAAAAATAAAATCTACAAAAAATAGTACGCAAATTTGGTAAAAATTGATGTTCGGTTCTCGATATCTCGTGAACAATAGAAGATATTGACTTTAAATTAGATTCATTCATCCAATTTGTATTTATTTATTTAAGAAATAAAATCTTTTAACAAATGCTACTAAAATTGGTAAAATTTTTTTTTCGACTAAAAATCTCGTTTACAAAAATAGATTTTGAAATCAAATTATTTCATCAAATGCAAAATGTTGTTGGTAATTTTTAAATCTTTTAGAATAATTCAACTAACAAATTTTTAAACAAAACACGAAAACCTACAGACCTTTTAAGCAAGGCAAATCGATAGACGAGATGGGAAGTTATCAGTGTGGATAAAATACATGGCCAACTTATAATATGCTAGCAGAAGAAATCTATCAAGTGGACACAATTATGAGAGTACTCGTAGCAAGAAAACTCTCAATATTCTAGCGAGAGCTCGCGATAGCAAAACTTCTAAAATTTGGCTCGCAAATGGACAGTCTCCCGAGAGTTGCTCAAAGGATTTAACTAGCAGAAGTACTCTCAAATGGACACGCACCTAAGAGAGAACTTTTGATAGTTGTCTCAAATACTTTAAATTTAGTCGATGCATCTATAGAGTTACTTTTGAAGAAGTTTGACTACATACAATTGATAGCTGCTTTTGCTACCTTCACTTTGTCTTTAAAATGTGCTCCAAGATTTAAGTTATGTGTTATAGTAAATCCTAGGGATTTGTAATCAGTCACTACTTCTATGTCTGAGCCGTCAAGGTGCCAGTTGCGATTAGTCCTATTACTGCGTATTTGAGATCTGAAAACCATTATCTTTGACTTTGAAGTATTTATTTTAAGGTCCCAAGTATCGCAGTATTGTTTTAATTTGTTAATCTGGAGCTGCAAAGTCTCTGGATTATCGGTTAGAATGACAAGGTCATCTGCATATAAAAGCACCTTGATAAATACATCTCCACAAATAACACCACCTTGAAATTGATCTTCAATGTCATTGATGAAGAGGGAAAAAATCAAGGGACTCAAAATGCAACCCTGTGGAACTACCGTTTCAGATTTAAATTGATTTGACAATCTCATACCAATTTTTACTACTGAACTTGTATTTGATATAAGTTGTTCATATATTCTTATGAACTTTGTAGACAAACCTATATTTATAAGTTTGCAAAGTAGTAACCTTCTGTTTATAGTGTCAAAGGCGGCTTTGAAATCTACAAAAAAAGCATAGAGATTCTTTTTTTATCAATAAAACGTCTAGAAACACTTGTTAAAGTAAAAATTTGGTCTATTGTAGAGAGATGTGCTCGAAACCCAGCTTGGAAACAACTTATTTTATTATTCCTTTCAACCCAGGGAACAAGCCTTAGGTACAGTAATTGAGTGAAAATTGTCCGCAGAGAGCTGAGAACAGAGATTCCCCTGTAGTTTTCCAGTAGGTTAGGATCTCCCTTTTTAAAGATAACAGAAATGCATGAAGATCGGAAGCTATTTGGAATTGTCTCAGTATTTGATTTCTACCTAGGCAATTTGAAATCAATTCAAACGGGTACGTCTAGTGCGGCTTCTCTTCAACAGCGTACTAGACTTTAAGAAGAAGAAATTAACTGAAAATAATTATAATATTACAAGGAGTTTTTTTCACAGGTCATACTTTAATATATGAGTTGTTTCTTATGACTTGAAAGGCTCTGTATATTTTCTAAGAAAAGCTTCGAGCGTGCTCCGTTTTTGAAATTGACTTGGGGAACTGGTGAAACTACCTGTTCTATCAGGTTGTTCTTAGTTGTTCTTTCAGAGCCTTACCACGTTGGGTATGTTTTCAAAAATATTAAATGGAAATGGACTTGTTTTGCAATTAAGTTCTAGTTACTTTGGAGTTACAATTAACACTTGAGTGTTTATTTTACTCTAGTTCCTAAAAACTTTTTTGTGACACAAACAAAACTTTATCTTTGAACTCAATCAAATGTTATATCAAACATTTATTATAAAGGTTGTTACTGTATTATATTCATATATACATATTTGCTATATTAACATTTTTGGCGTTCTAAATACTTTTATGAAGGGAAAGCTAAATTAAATGATATACCTTAACTTGGCCATAATCAATTCATTTTTGCCCAAACCAAGCCAGTGATGTTAATCCAATTATTTCACTTTCAGTGGGTGGCGATGGGTCTTTATCAAATTGTAAGGTTTGTTCTTAAGAGTGATATAAGAATTATAAATTACATACATTAAATAATTTCAACAGCATTAAGACCCTTTAAATGCGAAATACTCAAAACTATCCATAAGAAATATTATCCCTTTAATGGCACACAAATATATTATGAAGATTCGTGGGAAAAGTAAAAAGATAATTACCTAAAGTAGACATGCCAGGCTTTTTTATTTAGATTATCCATAATATTTGGAGATAATAAACTAAAATATTTTTAAATTGATTCATTAAAGTCGAATTAAATTTTTAACGATCTTAAAAGTAATTAAATAAAATTCGATATACTTTTTAAAAAATATAGCCTTTTTGTTTTACATATAAATTTTATCTAGTATTATAATATTATACTTTAATTAGTAATGAGTAATGACCCATACAAATATTATTGTATTATTTCCATGTCCGATAACTTCCAATATATTAAATTTTACTTGGATTTTTGTAGTCAACGTGGTATTTTTATATAAAAGAAATGGATCAAGTTAACAAATCTGGGTGTTTGCCTTTTTTTCTTCTAAAATGTATGATGTATGAAAGGATCCACTATGGGATGTACTGATTAGGTGACGCAATAGTCCTTTGAAAGTTAGGGCCTTGTGACTTACAACTCTCAACCGATACTGTGTGTGAGTCTTGTCAGGGATGAAGGAGACCTTCAGGTTGTATGTCGAATCCAAACGGACAATTTGGGAGAGTACTTTTCTTGACAAGAATAACTCTTGGAGGATTTGTTAACTCTTCGTGATTGTTATGGAATCACCTGTCCACGGTTCTTAATCTGACGTGGTAGACTAGCGGAACTGCTAATCTATCCTGTATCAGCCGTATGAGGGCCATGTAGAAAATAACCTTTACTTTGGGGTCAAGTTGACTGTTGTAAAACAGCCATTTCGTCAGACTGAAAGCTTCGTTGGACTTGGTCAAAAGACCATTTATAAGTCTGTCGAAATATAAATACTGATCGTAATTCACTACACTTTTGCTCGCTAGTCGCTGCCTGTGAAGACCAACGATGACTATCTAGCGCCAATTCTTGTATGTATCTCTCGTGGCCCTAGCAAACGGAGTCCGGAACCGTCCGTACGTTTATTTTCAGTTTCCAGTCGTCGCAGTATCGCTGAACCTTGTCGAAATGTTGTCAAAAATCATTTTTATTTTATAATGGTTTGGCAACAAACTTTCTACCGTTTAGCATATCATAAAGCATATATAACAATGGTTTACCTAAGCAAATCCTGCTCAGTTTTAGATAAACACCGTCTAACCATACGGTGTCGAAAGCCTTTTCCAAACTAACCAGAACAGAATCATACGTAGTACCCATCACACCAAGGGTACGCACATTCATATATCTATCTAAAAACCTTTGATTTATAATCTGGGGAGCTTGAAAAGTCGAGAAATGTCAAAATTTTCAATTCAACAAATCGGAACGATTACAATAACTTCATATGTATGTATATAAAGTTTAAAATGTGTGTACCTGTACAGTTTCTAAACTTTTTAATGCTGGTAATACTACGCAATTATCTTTAACAATCTTTCCAGTGACGAAGAATAATCATTTCAAAATTGTTTTCCAAAACTGCATTTATTGTCTCTTAATCAAGTCCTCCTACCCGTAAATCTATGAATACAACTCATCATCATCATTTGAAATTTAATAATAATTGTTTACCCCCATCCGTTTTGAGTGTCGCCATTAAATACACAGCCGCCTCCTATCGCAGACCATCCGCGTAGCAGAATGCAGTTTCAGAATTTCAAATGTGATTTCGAAAATTTTGCAAAACATGTTTACGCGTTCAGATCCGACCTTACGTACGTTACTAATGATTCACCAGATTATATTGGAAATTGCGTAAAACAATTTATACATTCCGAATCCAATAAACGCCTGAATGTGATACAGTACCTATGAGCATACAGCTAGGGGATGGTTGAGGTAGGTTATATTCCCAGCTCTATCATCAAGATGAGTGTGACCCGTTGACTCCCCCCTTTGCCCATCACTGCAATGCGAATACTAAACAAAAGCGACGGCGGCGGCGGTGGTGGCGGCAGCGGCAGTGGTGGTAGTGGATTTTGTTATTTATGGCAAAATATTTGGCATTTGGTGGTTCAAGGCGTATATCAAGCCAACTTTTGGAAGCGCGTTGGGATATTGGTTTGATATAAAGCAAAGGCAATGCCCGTACCAATATAGTGGGATGACATTCTTCGTTTCTATACAACAACAAAAAAAAACCTGGCAGAACCTCGAGTAATGATTAATCGTTGTTGTGTTTTGGGAATTGTGTTGTGTCCAAACAACAGCAAGCAAGGATATGTTCGACTGATGTACATGTGAGTGTGTTGATTTCGTGTCCCAGAAATTCGTTAACAATAATTTGCGACACAGATTCGGCTTCAGCACACACCAATCGGATGTGAAAGATTCGACCGGAATTTAAAAAGGGTATTTTACGGTCGATGGAAAGGAAGCATTTAGCGGTTTTCAATGGAAAGCTGGCTATGGGCAATGGGCTCATCACCTACATCATGCAGTGTTTAAAAACCACCCAGCACCCAACGAATGTCGAAATTGAGAATTATGAAAACGACAGATAGTTTAGAGAGCTTTTGAGGGAATTTTGTGGGATTCAAGAGATTTAAGTCGGAAGTTATCACCAGTGTTCACATAAATTATCATTTTAAAACTGTATACAAGTATTTTAATGAAATAGGTAAGTAAAATTTGTTTGATTTAAAAGTAGTTACTAATACAGTAAGATTAACTAGCTGTCCCAGTAGATGTTGCGTTTCTTTTACATGTGAGATACTTTGACTAATAAACGTTCGCGAAAAGGGGAAACATTTTTAATTTGTTAACCTATACGCCTGTCTCCAAAACTGGCTTAGATGCTAGCGTATGAAATTTTATTGTACTAATTAAGAATTATACCTATCAATTTTTTATTGGAATAATTAATTTAAATCCTTATTACCTTAAGCATAAGTTCATACTGCGATGAAGAACGGAATGTTTTATACAAATTTGAAATAAATGCCGATCGCATTCCAGTCTTTTTTTTAGTTTTGAAATTCACCTCATAATTAAGGATATTTTAAGTTAAATTTTCAAAGGATTGTTTTTGCTTTAAGTAACTAAAAAAACATATGTATGTAATTTACATATGCAAAATATTTAAGGCACAAAAATACAAGTTGTGTAGATTTTTGTTTCGTTTAACCTCATTTCATCATGTGTTCAACCTTATTTTGTCTTGTAGATATAAATGTAAACATAAATATAAATATAAATATAAATATAAATATAAATATAAATATAAATATAAATATAAATATAAATATAAATATAAATATAAATATAAATATAAATATAAATATAAATATAAATATAAATATAAATATAAATATGAACACAAACATAAATACATATAAATGTAAATATAAATACAAATGTAAATATAAATATAAATATAAATATAAATATAAATATAAATATAAATATAGATATAAATATAAATATAAATATAAATATAAATATAAATATAAATATAAATATAAATATAAATATAAATATAAATATAAATATAAATATAAATATAAATATAAATATAAATATGAACACAAACATAAATATAAATGTAAATATAAACATAAATGTAAATATAAATATAAATATAAATATAAATATAAATATAAATATAAATATAAATATGAATATAGATATAAATATAAATATAAATATAAATATAAATATAAATATAAATATAAATATAAATATAAAAATATAGATAAATATAAATATACATTCGAAAACATGGTGAAATAGTATATGGTTAAGCCTAGAACTTTTGAGGTTGGTTTGAAACAAGAAAAACATTGTATACTGGGGGTCTATTTCCTCCCCAATTTAATACAAATTTTACTCAAAACAAACAAATAAATATTATAAAATACACAGTCTTTATGTAGCATTATGAAAGTCTTGAAATCCGTTCTTTAACTTTATTTTTAAATAAACTTGTTCAAGGGAATAATTTTGAAACTTGCAAATTAAAACAAAAATTCAAGCTTCTTTTTTTAAAATTGTATGTAGTTAAGTACAATTTTTGTTTTCAAAATTCAATGCTTTTATTAATTTTCAATGAAAAACACAAAACCTTATGCTAAATTGTATCTTAGTTTTTAAGAAATTAAAACAAAATATTCAAAGTATTATTTTAATTGAATAACACTTTGTTTTTGGTTTTCCAATATTGATCTGGTCAGGTCAATTATTAAATAAACTAATTATACCTATTTTATTTTGAAATGTTTGTCATGCAGTTGCAAATAATAATGAGGCAACTAAAGAATTTTATGTGATTATCTTTCTTTTCACCGTTCCATGTTCCCAAAGACCGTTGTGAATTCTTGCAAAAAGTGAATAGTGTAGACTTCTGCTATCGGAAAACCTTTCCCCTAAAAAAACTGGAACCATCTGCTAAACCGTAAAAATAGTGCATGCCGGTTAATACTTCAAGAGAGTAATTTGCCATCGTTTTGAGTTGATGGTTTGATACACAATTTAGACATGCGTTTTAAACAGAAAGGTATTCAATATATTTTTGTGGTTTTTCTTTTTGAAAAGTTTCCAAATATAGTCAACATTATTGAAGCTTGAGTTTCTAACGAACTGCACTGTGATTTGTCTCTTGAATCAGTTTTTGCTAGAAAATAATTGATTGATTGAGGTTGTTGAGGTTTCAGGTTCAATGGTTTTAATGGTTTTGGAGAATATACTTTAGCGGGCTTGAAAACGTGGATACCAACATTAATATTAACATAAAATAGATGCTATTGGAAAAGATATAGCCCCATCTTAAAGCAGCTCGAGGCTCAAGTTATAACAGTATAATTATTCTTCAAAGCCATTCCCTTTTCTTAGAGTTGACTATAAATTCAAATATATTTGCCCTTAAGACGAATTTAAAGTATCTTAAAAAAGTGTTTTCCTCATTATAATTTTTTTTTTACACATTTGCATAGAAACAATATTTTGTAACAAAATAATTTACCCTCTGTATCAACTTTTTTGTGTATATAAGGTACATTTTACAGCATTCATTTTTTTATTTATTTTTGTTTGTATTCATTTTTACCACAAAAGTCTCATAAAGTATATTTCCTTAACATATTCATCCACAGTCTTCGTAAATTATTCACTAAATTCGTGCCACGTGAAACCTCTCTTAACACCGAGCGCGATGACGGCGGTAATGGTTCCATTGCGTTCCAAAGTTATGACTGTGAAGTAGAAAGAAAAAAGTATATTTCTTAAATGACCTAACTCCAAGCTTTGCTGCACCGTTTCTTCCCCGGATTTCTTAAGCAACATTGTGTCAAAAAATGAAGGACGCTATTCTTCATTTTGTACTTATTCTTGGTAAAACTTTAAATTTGAATCCCTTTGGTTTTTTATTTTATTTTCTAATTTACTGTAAGTTGTTTAATAAGAATGAAAGACACCAAAATAAAACGAAGAAAACTGTTTACATTTTGATAAATGGAAAAGCATCTTAACGTCCTCGTCGCTTTAGCGGAAATATATATGTATAAAATGTACCTATATCATATGACATTGACAATCTATGTTCCACTAAATTAAATATGGAAAAAGCGGAGAAAAAGATGAAGCGATGAAATGCAAATATATACTTATGTATATTATCACTTAGCTGGGAAATGATATCCATCATGGTATCTATGGATATTTTGAAGAGGATTACCTTTATCTACCTCAAGGTTGATTTTTGTTGAAAGAGGTTGCCGATAACTTTGTTGACGGCTTAAATGGTTGCCATTTTTATAAATCCATTATATTGACCATTTATTTAACCTTTTATGTAGGTACATATGTACATATGCACAAGTTTCAAAAGCTAAACAGTGAAAGTTTTAATTTTTTCTTTAATAACTGTTGTCCAGCAGGGCATGGTCTAAATAGTTCAAAAACTTCTTACGTATTTTGTTTTATGTTTTTGAATTCAAAGATGATTGTGAAATAAAATTGTAGATGTAAAAGAGTTCTAACGGATCCAAAGAAAATTATAATAAATAATATACAATATGAAGTGTGTGTTTTTAAAAAATTCTTGTGCAACGTGTGCTTCAAAGTCAGTATGTGACTGCCAAAACACCGAGAATAGTGACGATAATGATACGATCACTTACTTATAAGCATCGGACTTATAGTGTCTCTGAAGATTTCTCACCTTCCTGCGAAAAAAAAAAAAAAAAAGAAAAAAAAACTTACTTATAAATTAGTCTGTTTGAAAGTCTTGAGCTTTGTTGAAACACATATTGTCCATAATCCTTAATTATCTCTCAATTGAAAAAATGTACCCCCGTACATTTTTGAACACGAAATTTCCGCTTGATAATATTCTTACTACTAATTTATATTAATATTTAAATTTATATTTTGAACTTGGGAGTTAAGAAAGAAATAAGTGAATAAAAAGAAATCTGAACTGTCGAATTGTAATTATAACTCTTAAGTTGATCAACTTGAAATTATGCCTAAAGTTAAGCAATAATGAAAGAAATCGCCCTTAATATCTTAAAAATTCAAGTCAAATTGAAAATCGCATTACGTGCTATAAAAATTAAAGTGAAGCTCAAAATGAGTTTTCTTATACCAGTAATTTTATTAATAAATAGAAAAAAAAAGATAAAAACTTTTCAACTGATATATTTTACGAACATAAAATTAAATTACGTTTAGAATATTAGTATAAGAATTTAATAATTTATTCGTCTTATACGTCTATTTTCCACACCTATTTAATTTAACTTCTCGAATAACTTAACCGAAAACAATTTAACCTTCGATTTTTAATAGAATTTGTTTGTATGGTCTTTGAATGACCATTGGATTTAAAAAATATATTATTTGAATAATGGCACCAATGAAGAGTTTTCATTGTGGGTCGTATTGTAGCCTTTTGTGGTTTTTTCAGGATCTCGAAACAACATGTGCTTCAAATTAGAAAACATAATATTATTTACATACGATCTCCTATCTAAATGTTTTTTCTTTATTCCAATTACTATTTCTTTTAAATTCAAATTTTGAAAATACTTTTAAGCACTTTGCAGGAAGAGAATACTAAGACTTAAATACGAAAACCAAATGCGTGAAAAACTAAAGTTACGAAGGACAAGATTTAGGAAATACCAAAATAACGAAAACCAAATATATACAAAAATCGAACCTATTTTTTGATGATATTTTTAAACTAATAGCATTTTGTTTGTATATAGAACTTGCGAAAGTTATCAGGTTGTCAAAGGACTCCAAAATAGTTTATCATGATACAGCCAAATAAACGTTTTTGAATTATCAACATGCAGGGGCTGTTTTTATGATAAACTCATTTATAAAAGAAAGTCCGAATAATCAGTCGTTTTTTTTTAGTTGTTAATATTCGTGCCTAAAACACCTTAAAGGCTTTTAACATATCTGATCTTAATTTTAAATTGTCTATAATACCATAATTACAGTTTTTTGTTTCAAAAAAAGGACAAAACAGAAAGAAATATACAATAGAAACCATTGATTTTCATTTGCAAACATTAACTAGTAATTAGCTAACACCATAACCTTCAATTAGCCATTGACAGTAATAACAACAACCACAACCGTAGTAATCAGTGGCCTTGTTCTACACCCCCAACTGCCATTTCCCTCAAACTTGACCATGTCTTTGGATACCTACCTGCTTGTAGGTTTGAATATCATAAGATATGTACATAAAGATATATATATTAGTATCTGCTAATCATATACAGAACATATCTATCGATGCATTGTAACAATAATCAAAGCTGTAATTAAATTGTAATTTATTGCATAGTGTGTGGATTAATTGTGTTTATATTCACTTCATCCCCTTTAATCACCTTTTAGCTGAACGATGCTCCTCTGGCAGTGGCAAGTGTAACCATAATTTACCTGTGGAATATAAATGTAAAATAGCTGAAGCTACTCATTGTTACCCTGCCTGCCTACCAATCACACCGAGCTCGCTTTCTATTGTCTTAAGAAATACATTTTAATTGCATATATTAGTACTCTTAGCCGCAGTACATACTCACAGTTGTGGTCATAAAATAGAGGCACTGACATTGAAATTGTTTTTTTTTTTTTTTTGTAAATTGAAAAGTACTCAGTGAAAAATTAATGTTTTAACTACATTATTCAACTAACTTTATGCTTTCCTATTCATAATAATACGTATGTATATTATTAAACATAATTAAACATTTAAAAGCAGTTTGTTAAGAAATTTGTTCAGATTTCAAACTCAAGTTGAATCGTAATCTATCATAAATAATTTTAAAATTGTATTTCTTATGCTTTATATCACGTTGGAAATTAAATTAAATTGAAGAAAAATCATTTTAATATACTCCTGTTAAATTATATCTCAAAACGAGACCTTATTTGTTGGTTTTCGAGGTGCAACTACCTATTTAAATAATACTAAATAAGTTGTCTATTGGGCTTAAATAAGGTCTTTAATCAGGACACTTCAGAACTTTGATAGAATTGGGACCAAGATTTAACGATCCAAGAACTGCTTTGGATCGCTATCTTGTTGAAATATAGAATGAAACGTTAAATAATCCACATTAACTATTTTCAAATTACTGCCTCTATATAAATAGATAGAAATAATACCTTTTCAGAAGTGGAAAAGGCACTATCTGGTCTGATTGAGGACAATAATTCTAGTCCGGATGAAATTCCACCCATCGCATTAAAAATGTTCTGTTGATCTCTCCAGAGTTTTGTGTTTGGTCTTTAATAATTCGTTAACATATAGTGAATTTTTACCAGAAGTAGTTCAAAACAGGAAATGACATGGTGTCATCAATACCTAAGTTATTTGAAAACATTATTAGAGATGAATTGAATTTCTTATTAAAAGAAAACATTTCCCCTTACCAACACAGTTCTGTATCGGGTATATCAACTTCCACTAACATTACCATTTTCACAAATTATGTACTCAATTCATAAGAAAGGGTTTTCAATTCAGCACACTAAAAAGGTTGTCAGGATATCTTATAGGACGCAGTCAACTTGTGTATATAGATTCGACTATGTCCAAGCCTTTTTTAGTAACTTCTGGCGTTCCGCAAGGGATTCATTTAGGCCCCATCTTGTTCCTTATTTTAATTAATGATCTTCATGATTTCCTTCAAATGTAATGCGTCTTTTGTTTGCGGATGATTTAAAATTTTTTAAACGTATACAAAATTTGCTCTCTCCAAAATGATATTAACAATCTTATCAATTGGTTAACAAAGCCAACTCTATGTTGGGTTTTACTTCAAGTCAGCTTATTGTCATTCAAACATTATCAAACCACAGTAAGATGTTTGCTTTACATTTTATCAGTTACTAGCCGACCCGTGCTTGCGTTGCTTCGCAAATTGTAAGCACGAACATTTTTTGAATATTAGTATTAGCATATGAAAACATTTCCCAATGGGACTGAGCATATTTTCTACAATAATATTATTTTTAGTTTATATGTACATATGTATATATGGTTTCGCTTTTATACATATAATAGTATAGATCTTGCTTAAAAGTTTATGTATATGTATCAATTTTTATCAAATTTGCGTACTATTTTTTGTAGATTGTATTTTATTGAATATCGAAAATAATATTTTCTGTGAAATAAAATAAGTTTGAAGCCAATATTTTTAATTTTTGAAAAGCTATTTGAGTCGAAAGTAAATTTTTACCAAGTTTTAGAATTGTTGTTTTGTTTAGGTTTTTAATTTTTTGTAAGAAAAACTGTCAATTCAATTTTTTTCAAAATTTTACTGAATGTTTAAAACAATATATTTTGAAAGATAAAAGAAGTTTAAAGCCAATATCTCAAAGTTATGAAAAGATATTTGTGTCGAAATTCAATTTTTACCAAGTTTTATTAATTTTTTTTTTAGGGTTTCTCAAAATTTTATCACATGACAAAAACATCATTCTTCGCTGCACAAAATTGTTTTGGAAATAAAATCATATTTTAGTCGTAAAATTTTCGAGGTGACAAATTTTTGTTCAGTTTTTTTTGATTTATAAAAAAACAGTTAATTGGATTTTTTCCCTAAAATGTACTTGTTTTGTATCACGTTACAATGTATAATATAAAATTTAATTCAAGTCTCTAGCGTCACTGGTTCATGAGATATTTAGGGTTAATCAAAATGTTCACCTTTTTTTTAAAATGATATGGTAAAAAAACCACCCTTTCTGCATCTTTCTGCCTTAATATCTGTATAACAAAATTTATTTGAAGTCAATATCTCTTCTGGTTCTTGAGCTATGGATGACGAAAAAAATGTCGCGAACGTACGGACGTACGGTCATACGGACGTACGGTCATACGGACGTACGGACGTACGAACGTACGTACACACGCACGCACAGACATCTTTGTAAGAATCTTTTATTTCGACTCTAGGGACCTTGAAACATCGAGAAATGTCAAAAATTTCAATTTGACAAATCGGACCGATTACAATAACTTCCTATGGGAAGTTAAAAAGATCTAATTTTTCTTTTGATAAATCGGCATTTCATATGCAAGGCACTATAGTTAATTAAATGTCCATAGTAACTTAAAAAAAAGAGTCCACAGCCACACTGCTCAGCGATGTGACGATAGAATTAGAGAAACAAAAAAATAATGTGTGTATGGAGGTTAGTTGATGAACTATACAAATACAATACAGAAAAATTGAATAGCTATGTAGGTAGGTAGGCAAGAGAAAAAACGTAACTATTAAATGGAACACATATAAAGAGAGAAAGAGAAAAGAAAATTAAAAATGTTGGAATGATAATGAAATGAAACAAAGCAGCGACCTCGCGATTGTGATGGAATCTAATTTCCTGGATAAAATAAATTCAAAAAGTATATAATTTTATAATTTGTTTTTATTTATTTCTCAGGTTGTATGTTTAACTTACGTCGTTTTCAATTGGCAATCTGGAATTGTTCTTCGATTCGGAATCCCAATTGAACAGTTTTTTTTTATTCCGAAGAATCTGAAGTTTGGTGAGAATGTATTGGTTGAGTATGACATGTGTCACATATATGTGTATTCGCGCTAAATTTCATTTTGTTTTTGTGCTGCAAACATGGAGGAAGTGACATTTAAAATTTATGAATGTGTGAGTGATTCTGCTTCTGATTCTGTTTTTAAAACCAGAAGGGAAATTCTCTTCTTTTCAGAATCAGAACTGTCACTTTTGCCCAATTGAACGCATTCAGAATGCTTTTTTTTCACTTCCAGATTGCCAATTGAAAACGACGTTAGAAGTGATTTTAGGCTTAAAATTTGCGCAACAATATTGACTTTATGAATCAATGCTATATTTGTGTACATTTGAATTACCGAGGCGGAACTCGTCAGCTGCGTACATTTGATTTTATACATATTGACTTCCATAGAACAAACTATGGGAAGAATAAAGCTTTAAGTCGAATGAGCATTTTATATAACTTAAACTGTTCATCGATAGATTTAAATTTGAATAAGGTGGGATTAAAATCATTGTTTAGAACCAGTGCCCCACTATCGTAAAATTTCTTATTTTATTGTTTTGTTCTGTAATAGTTAAATGTTAATTATGTTTTGTATTTTGTGCGTGTGTTAGGCTATAATTGTATTATTTTTTTACCAACAACTAACACATGCACTTATGATGAACCTCTGATCGTAGTTTGACGCTTGCTATAAGCTTACTACTTTCTGAAATTCTGAAGTGAAAAAATGCTAATCTTTGTCGATTATTGTATAGGTTTTAAGATATGAGTGGTTGTATAAGTCAACTAATGAAAAAAAATGGACAAAAAATGTAAAATTAATAATATTAAGTTTGACAAATAATTAATGAAAAAAAATTAAAGCCATAAACACTCTCATAACAATATAGAAAATAATAAAATATATTTCAAATAAATCGGTTGACTACTTTCTGAGATCATGCGTTACAAACTTTAAAATGGTTTCGCTTTTATATAATAGTATAGATATCTTATCATATCATATTGATTGTCCTTTTCTGTTATCTCTAATAGATCTTTATGCTCGTTCTCAAGAGCTAAGAATCCGTACCCTATTCCGGGAAAATATGCATAGAGTTTATAACTCGTTTAATTTTAATTGGCCCATAACTCGCAATGTTAGGGAGATTAATAAACTATCGAATAACATTGAATTTAATTTTCATTTGAGAAGAAACTCTAGAACATATAAAAAAACATATAAAGTTTGTACTTTTAAGAAAATTAATTGGGTTTATAATTTCTAAGTAAAGCTTAAATTCTATTATGATTAAAAGTACATATTATTTTTATAGTGTCTATTTGAGATTGTAAATAAATAAAACTACACCATATGAGCTATAACATCGTATTGATGTCCTGACACGTGCTTAACAATCTATTTGGTGTATTTCGGGTACAATTGTTTGAGTGAAGAACATAACCTTAAGAGAAATCTGAGATTGGGTATAAAAAATGTTTGTGTTTTTCAAAGCATTTCACCAAGAGCTAGAGATCTTTTGTGGCACTCTAAAGGATTGTTGAGAATACTCATTTTCCATAAGTATGCCCATCATATCTTTTTGAATGTATAGAAGGCTTACTTGCTAATCGAGACTTTTTTGTGACCTAATTTTATGACCACAATTGTATATATTCACATAATAAGATGTGCCTGCACATACATATTATGACATTGTCAGCATTGTTGTTCCATATTAGCAACTCAACACAAATCTGGTGCCTCTGATAGTAAAATATTTTGATCGGAATTCCTTGAACTGAATCAAGTTGTTACATTTTACATATGGGACGTGTCTTCCAAATTGAATAATTTCATGAAAGTATTTATACAATTTTAATTGTTGCATGCAATTGCATCACATAGCTTTAAATTATGTCCCTTTACCTACATAACTACATACATATGTATGTAGTAGCCGTGAACGTAGAGGGTTTCTGATAAAATTGTTTAAAATTAAATTATAGCCCTCGACTTGTGTAAACAAACCAGGTGGCAAGGAGTAAGATTTCATTAAGAGGGATGGTCGAGTTATTTTCGTTTACAATTTTGCATGTCAATCGGACATTTGGTTATTTTTATTTGTATGTTTGTAGGTTAAGTGATGTATGGCGGATTTTTGAGGACTCTCATACACGGAATTTAATGTTGTATAGTAATTTTCCAATTTATTTTGAGAGCCTCTATTTTATGCCACCGAGACCGTCTCGTATATGTTCACCGTGTATTTATTTCTTATTTAAATATTTTGACCCCTGCCTTTCGGTAGGAGTAAATTAACCATATTTTGTTCAGTAGACGGAAAAGTAAAGTTCTGATTGAGCAGATTTAAATTAACATTAAATTTCGGTTGAAGGAACCGAGCTGATATGATGCTGGGCTTCAGAATTATGGTTTCAGAGAAATAAAGTCAGACTAAATTACACCCTGATGGTTATATTTATGCACGTACTTAGGTAATAGTTATGTGTGGAATATTTGAATTATATTATCTATATTTGTAAGCAAAAGGTCATCATCCTGCATCTTAAAAGGTCAACCACTATAATAGTTCAGTAATAATACATAAATATAAATCAATAGTTATTGTTTTAAAAAGGGTAATCCAGCTGAAAGGTCATACTCATTTCTATAAAAGGTTAGCTAGTTCAATTAATTAATTTTACATAATTTGTATTCATAAATATTAAAGGATTGTTTACAAAGAAGTACTTCCTTTCTTTATTTTTCCCGAACATTTACTTGAGAAAGCTGATGGCTTTCCATAATCATTTAATCATATTCATCATTTTGACAAGGTAATATTTTGTAAAGGGGAAATAGGGGTGTTGCAAAGACATCATATTTTGTTCCTCTTTTACTTCGAAAATACTTATCGTCATGGAAAACACACACAAATAATAATTTACACATTTTATTTTGAAATTAATTAAATCTATACAAAAATTGCGTATACGCCCAAGTGTACCACATAAACTTTTAACATTATACCTTAACTGTGATTTTATATTTGTAAGTTGATACAGTTAAACATTTTTCAGAATAATTTATTGCAAAATTGTAAGTAATTTAGCGAAATTCAGGCAAGGACTAATTTTAACTTAATAAAATGGAGAATTTTAAAGAAGATATGAAAAGAAGTTATTTTTGTTGGTCCATTTTGTTAATTAAAGTTGAAATAAGAACAGAAGACAACGAGTTCGTTTGTAGACTATGGTCTTACGGTGTGCAGATCTTCGGGTGCAACAGATGTCGATATATGTATCTATTTTTGCACAATAAGAAACAAATCTGTATACATATATAAAACTGAAATCAAGCAAAAGAGGAAATCTTTGTTACGGTTTGGCTTCGAAACTTCTAATCCAATTGTCATGCAGTTTTTTTTTTTAAATGAAAGAGGATATCACGGAGCAGGTTTAAGGCATAAATAAAGTCCGATAATGTTAGTCAATAATTTGTTATCTATACATATAAAATCCAAATATCACTGACTCACTGATCTCACGTTTCGATAGGAAATATGAATACCAACTGCAATTTCTGTCGTGCATTCAAATAGCCTAAAGAACCACCAGGTCTCTGCTGTTCAGGAGGAAAAGTTTTATTGGCAGACATTGCTGATCCACCGGAACCATTAAAAAGTCTTTTGAATCATTCTCATCGAGATTCTAAACGTTTTCTTGATATGATTAGTGTTTACAATTCTGCTTTCCAAATGACGTCATTCGGTCATTCAGGGTCAAATCTATTATTTAGCTGGATCTCTTTTACCAAACAACTTGCTTGATAAATTTAGAATGCAAGGACAAATTGCATTAGCAGTAGCATCATCTGGGATTGCTGCAACATTACTACAGAATGGAAAAACCACTCACGCAACTTTCAAATTGCCTTTAGATTTGCAAAGCCAAGAGCGTTCATTTTTTAGTATCTCGAAACAAAGCTCACTAGCTAAAGTGCTTAAAGAAAAAACGTTTATTGTCCAATGGGAGGTGTTGTGATACTGTTCGCTGGTGATTTTCGGCAAACATTGCCAGTTGTGCCAAGAGGTACAAAAAGTGATGAAATAAATGCTTGCCTAAAATCGTCGTTTCTGTGAGCTTCCGTCAAACTTTTAAGATTTACCACAAATATGCGCGTACATTTGGGTGGTGATAATAATGCAGCACAATTTTCAAGAACTCTTTTGGATATAGGAAATGGAAATATTTTAAATAATGATGATGAAGTACTAATAGAACCAACATTTGCAACTAGCGTCACTGGACAAGACGAATTAATAGATAATGTTTACCCGCAAGTCGCCCAAATTTCAGAGAAAACGGATGATTGGTTACGCGAACGAGCGATTTTAGCACCTAAAAACGATTCTGTTACAAGCATAAATAATAAAAATCTTTCAATGTTGCAGGCCCATCAACAAACTTATCTTTCTATTGATAATCTGACTGATCAAGATAATGCTATTGATATTGCAATTGAATTTTTGAATTCTTTGAATACATCAGGACTTCCTCCGCATAAACTGGACTTGAAAATTGGGGCTCCAATAAAACTTATGAGGAATTTAAATGCACCGAAATTATGCAATGATACTAGATTACTGATAGTAACTATGCAGAGGAACGTGATTGAAGCTAAAATTCTTCCGGCTCAGCCCAAGGTCAAGTTGTTTTCATTCCCAGGATACCAATGATTACTAACGAATACCCGTTCGAATTTAAACGAGTACAATTTCACATAAAGCTTTGTTTTGCTATGTCTATCAATAAGGCACAGGGACAGACACTGAAGGTTGCAGGCCTTGACATCACAAATGTTTTACCCACGGACAATTTTATGTTGCTTGCTCCCGTGTCAGCTCGGCAAAAAATCTATATGTGTATGCGCCTCACCAAAGAACAAAAACTATTGTTTACAAAGAAGTATTATAACTGTAATAAAAATATGTACAAAGATAATATATAAATTAATAAATAAAAAAGGTATAATATAAGAAAATAGTAGTTTTTAATCCTCATTTTTTTTTCTATAAAATAGTTGAATACCTCCCGGGTGAAGCCGGGTAAACCAGCTAGTATTTCTATATAATAAAGCCTCTTACTGGAATCATCTTGCAAAATCACATATCGATTTAATGATAAAGAACGCAACGTTGAGAACTAGAGTGAGATGTAAGATTTGAATTTTATTATCTTTATCTTCTTTTGAAAAATTTCCAAGATAATTTGTAGGTTATACGCAGTTAATAGGGAGCAGCCACAAAATTGTATTTTTGTCGCGTTAGTGTGCGAACACTCATGAAATCATGGATTACTAAAATAAGGCAGCTGAGAGAGTTTACACATCTTTCTATGACACCAACATGACGCAAAATGCATGCGTTTTTAATTGTGTAACGTTTTTGGTAACTTTAATTTGGGTGCAGATAAAACATGAAATCTTAAAAATGCAGCAAACAGGAAAAAACTTAATCTTTTACTTAGTGGTAACAACATGAAAGATAAAATATGGGAATGAAAATTCCAGAACGTACAGATATGGACTTGCAATTTGGTAACCTAGAATTTTATGAAGAATCGGTACGACTTAAAACATTTGTGTAATATGAGAACATTTAATTTTTTGGTAGGTTTATTAGGTACAAACGTTTAATAAATCTAGACTAGTCCTTCGTGACCGAGAGAACTACAACTTATTTGTGACATTATTTAATAACTATTCTTTTAATACCTATGATTTTGGATTGATTTGATAACATTGTTTTTAAAATAAGCTTAAAAACCATGGCTCTATTTCACCAAACACTTTTCACTGTTTCCTTTCCAATTGTGCAGTTTTACTTTTCAAATAACGTTTCACCAAACGCAAATTTGCAAAGTGGACATACATATACTTTTTTTATTTTTAAGAATTTACTAAAGAGCATACATTTTGAATTTTAGAGTTAACACGTCGATTCATCTCAATTTCAAAAATGTCTGCTTTGTAAAGGTTTTTAATCCATTGACATCGCAGCCGTCCTTAAATGGAACTTGACAGTTTATAGCAAAAAAAATGTTTCTTTTAAAAACCAGTTGTAAAATAATTAATACAAAAATAAATCGTTTTGAATAATAGTGACCAAAGAGTAGTGAAACTAAGGAGCAACTTTGATATCGGAAATGATTTTCTGACAAAAGAGTGTTGTCGATTATGAAAAGTACCATCGAATTTGTGTTGTCTAAAATTGTATACAAAAACAACAATTCAATGGCCAAAGAAATATCTGTTTAAGTCCCTTTCAACAACTTTTGTATGGACTACATTGAGCGGGGGCATGGATCTTATAAAAAAGAAGACAAATTATGATAAATCTTTAAGTAACAACATTAGCATTCAAAAATTACCTTTTTATGTTTTACAACCTCTAAGACGACTAACTTTCTTTTTAACTTCTCATAGGAAGTTATTGTGATTGGTCCGATTTGTCGAATTGGAAATTTTGTCATTTCTTGACGTTTTAAGGTCCTTTTATTCAAAATAAAAGATTTTTTAGTGAGATGTCTGTGTATGCGTGTGTACGTACGTTCGTACGTCCGTTCGAAGCTTTTTGTCGTCAATATCTCAAGAACCAGTAGATATATCGACTTCAAATACAGAATATACAGATAATAATGCAGAAAGGGTGTTTTTTTTACCGTAGCAGTTTAAAAAAATAGTGAACTTTGGTTAACCCAAAATATCTCACGAACCAATAACGTTAGCGACTTGAATAAAATTTCATATTTTATATTGTGACGTGATACACACTGATATAATTTTGAAAAAAAAAATCAATTAAAGGTTTTTTTTCTCCAAAATGATTTTACGCAACGAAGAATAACTTTTTTGAAATCTGTTAAAATTTGTCTTACAAAAAATAAAAGCAAAAAAAACATTACTAAAGTTGGTCAAAATTGATTTTCGACTGAAATATCTTTTCAAAAATATTGTCTTTCAACTAATTTTATCTAATAGGAAATATTGTTTCCAACATTCAATAATTTTTTATAAAAATCCGACATTAATTTTTTTTTCATAAAAATTAAAATCTACAAAAATAGTACGCAATATTGGTAAGAATTGATATTCGGTTCTCGACATTTAGTGAATAAAGGTAAAGGTAAAGGTATTGGCTTCAAATTGATTTCATTCTGTGCTAAATTTAGTTGTAAATGTAGGAAAATGTTCTTAGAAAAGACAATATGTATTTGTTTATATAAGAAACACAAATTTTGAAGAACTTGTTAACAAAAATAGATTTTGAAGTTAAACTATTATATCATAAATAAAATATTGTTGGTAATTTTTAGTTAATCTTTTAGAAAATTTCAACTGAAAATTTTTTTAACAAAAACAACAAAAAAAAAATTGATAAAAAATGGTTTTCGACTCAATTATTAGGAGAACAAATTAACATATTCACTTCAAATTATTTATCTCACACAAAATATTGTTATCAATATTTTGTTAAAGTTCGATCCATCTTTTGAAACCAAAATGTTAAAAAGTATGTTTGGTATTGCATTGGTTGGTTTTCAACAAAATAAAAATTTTCTTTTTGCTAAAAGAATCTTTCCCTTAAGCAACGGTAGTATTTTTCAAACTTTGTTTTATTATCAAATTAACAAATTTATTAAAATCATTTAAATCAGCTACATAGGTGTCGTTTAAACTGTCATGCAAAGATAAATAATTTTGTTTTCAATCATTCTAAGAAATTATGAAACATTTATCAAAACTTTGTTTAAACTATATTTGATAAATTTTGTCTTCCAATTTTCAAGAGATTCTCAAAAAAAAAAAAAAACAATTTAAAAAATTCCAAAAAAGGTTAAGTAAATTTAGTTTCTTAATCATATTATGTAGGCAAATAAAAAAACCCTCAAAGTGGGTCCATTTCACTTGCTTACTTACTTTTCTTTTAGTCCTTTGTATAAAAAGATATCAATTATATATTTTAACATCAGTTACTCGTAAAACGACTGACTGTATACAGATTCTTTGATTTCCCTTGATGATGGTCATAAATCATAACCAAACTCGCATTCTTTAACAACTCAAGTATTCCTTTTTTGTGGTCTAGTTTAAAAGCTTAAATTATGGTTAAAATTTTACAATTATAGTATCGCTTATCCATAACGAGGGTGCGTTGCCTTCTTCAAATTTAAGGTGAATCTTTATAAAAGGATATAATAATTTGCAAAGTCATTCAATTTACTCATTTATTCATCCTTCCACCCTCCTTTCATTCTCATCAGCCTATTTAAGGTGTATAAAATATTTAATTGATAATAATTCCCTTGCCATGATGCTATCATCAATCCCGCCATCACTAATAGCATTCTCGATTTACCCACTAAACAACCTTTTTCTATTTTAATTTTTTGTAGCTACAATTTAATTTAACCACCTTTTTTCATCTATAAGATACCTACGACCTTCATCCATCAAT
Source organism: Eupeodes luniger (assembly GCA_951509635.1). Classification (NCBI taxonomy): domain Eukaryota; kingdom Metazoa; phylum Arthropoda; class Insecta; order Diptera; family Syrphidae; genus Eupeodes; species Eupeodes luniger. The sequence continues at coordinate 123,106,751 of OX608073.1, read as the reverse complement.
TTCCTCCGTTTGCACCTTTATTAGTTAGACGGGTAAGTATAGTACAGTGGAGTAGAGTCTGTCTTCGTTGAGCTTACGAACCTCCACCACCACAGCACTGACCCTAAGCCCCATCATATAAAAACCATCATCACTTAAAATGCCACCCTTTATACCTGCCGCATCATCATATAGAGGTAAAATTATTATAGGTAGTATAGGGCTAGCTCTCCAGACTTAATGGCTTGAAATTGTTCTCCGTCATCACACAGCTCGCACACTGGCACTTTTGGATTTTATATTTTCAACTTCATTAATAAAGGCCAAGAGAATGCAAACTTTGTTATGTTTTTGAAAAAGGAAAAGAAAAGATATTTTTGGTCAGCAAAAACCTCTGCTAGATCAAGACGAAGAAAAAACAACAACAAAAAATAAAGTTAAAATCAACAATAACGTCCCTAAACTTTTTTTAATAAATTTAAGGGTATTTTGCTTGCAAACTTTCTTCCTCAGCCCTATGAGGGGGTGTCGTCGTATTTTATTGAGTCAAGAGTCTAGCTTTTGGCTTCTTAGGGTAACACAAAAAATATGGTTATGATGTTAAGGTATGTAGAGACGAAAATTCATGCATCAGACGACAACAGAAATTCAAAAGAAAAACCATCTTATTACCGAAATATGTACCGAGAACATAAAAAATTGGAAGTTTCAGTACCCAAAAGGAATCTTGCAAGGGTATTTCTTTGAAGGCGTACATAGTGTCTGGGCTGGTCTGGTTGGTAAACGAAAATAATGTGGTAACTCGTTGAAAAATCTCTTCATACAAAAAAAGGTGGCAAAGAACAATTTACGTGGATCGCAGGAGGAAAAGTTTTTTAATTGAAAACTTTTACAAGTTTGGAGGTGGCCATGGGAACGTCGCTAGTCGTCTCTTTGTTATTTCTAAAATAACAACAAAACTAAACAACATTAAGCTATTCAAATACAAATTCGTAACATAAAAATGGAATATTATATAAATCTAAGTTGGGTTTGAAATTGCAAACAAGATGTATAGTATTTCTTTTGGGTAGATACTAATCCAAGGTTTTGAATTCAAATGTTGCAGACGTAAATAAAAACAAAAAAAGTTTGTTTGAAAACAAAAAGGTGGGACTTGCTGGTAGGAGGAAATATTTTGTTTACATTACCAATACACCGCCATTCGAGTCCTTAATCAATTGAGACTAAAACAAATGGTTTGAACTCATCATCAAGATGAACGTTCTTAACTTAAGAAAAACAAATTTGTATAGGTACAAAACTTTTCGATGTGGTGTTATAAGGTAAAGGCTGTAAAATATTGAACAAAGGCTGTAAGAAACAAAAATTGAGGGACTTTCGCGATAATCAGTATCGCGAAAGAAAAAGTTGTATACGATAAAATTATTATTGGTATTGAAGTTGAAGGTGAAGTAGAAGTTGAAGTTAAAGCTGAAGTTGAAGTTAAAGCTGAAGTTGAAGTTGAAGTTGAATTTAAAATCAAAGTTGCAGTTGAAGTTGAAGTTGAAGTTGAAGTTGAAGTTGAAGTTGAAGTTGAAGTTGAAGTTGAAGTTGAAGTTGAAGTTGAAGTTGAAGTTGAAGTTGAAGTTGAAGTTGAAGTTGAAGTTGAAGTTGAAGTTGAAGTTGTTGAAGTTGAAGTTGAAGATGAAGTTAAAGTAGAAGTTGAATTTGAAGTTGAAGTTGAAGTTAAAGCTGAAGTTGAAGTCAAAGCTGAAGTTGGAGTTGATTTAAAGTCAAAGTTGCAGTTGAAGTTGAATTTGAATTTGAAGTTGTAGTTAAAGTTGAAGTTGAAGTTGAAGTTGAAGTTGAAGTTGAAGTTGAAGTTGAAGTTGAAGTTGAAGTTGAAGTTAAAATTGAGGTTGAAGTTGAAGTTGAGGTTGAAGTAGAAGTTGAAGTTGAAGTTGCAGTTAAAGTTGAAGTTGGAGTTGAATTTAAAGTCAAAGTCAAAGTTGCAGTTGAAGTTGAAGTTACAGTTGAAGTTGAAGTTACAGTTGAAGTTGAAGTTGAAGTTGAAGTTGAAGTTGGAGTTGAAGTTGAAGTTGCAGTTGAGGTCGAAGTTGAAGTTGAAGTTGAAGTCTATTACATTTACAAATGCAATTTCACGAATACATGTCTCGCCATACTACCGCTGAGCTGAAATCTCTAACTATTGATAATGGAGCCATTTCTCAGTAACATATCTTTAGGAATAATGCAAATATTGACAGTAAAGTAACATCATCCCTTACGCATTATTTTGAACTGATTTAAATGATAGATACTTTATGAAAATTCGGAACTTTATAATATGCTTATTACTCAAATTTATTTTACGTTTCGAATATTATTCATTTCTTAAACCTGAAATACTTTCTCTTGGTATGAGTTATGATAAGCTACAATCTTTTCTATCATTTCCTTATACTTAATGAAAATCCTTACCTTAAATAGTACCGTTTGTTTCTGAAAATCGATTTAAAGTTTTGAAGTTTCTAAACCAGTGATATACAGATAAGCACTCATAAATGACATTGACAATAATAATTTCCAAAATCAAATATAACCTCACAGCAAATCCACAAGGTTAACTTCTCAAAACTCGAAATCCACATCACAAATATTCGTTCTTAGCTAATAAATCTTTTTCTCTCTTTAAAAACACATAAAAGTACTTAAACAAACCCCATCGGCACACCATTAATCTTTACCAACCACCCCCTTCCCAGCATAGACTCACACAACACACTCCTAAAAACAACATCTAAATTCCACCCAAAGATATAAATGCGGCCTCTCGAAAATAATTTCAGTGCTAGCAAAATATTTGCTAATATTTTGCCATTTTTAAATGACTTGAATCTTGAATACTCGTTATCCTCAGTTAAAAAAAAATACAGAAAATAAGAAAAATCATATAATAAAAGAATCCCATCTCAGTTTTAAGGGTCAAATATAACAGCAATTTTATAGAGGAAAATCCTCTCGAAAAAGTTCTTCAATGCGGTATGAAGTGTTTCATTAAAAATTTGAGTAAATAACACCACAGCAGCATCACCTCACATCACACAGCACGAATCTAGGAGTTGAAATTGGGAATTGGGAGGATGTTTAAAAATATCAAAAACAGCCAGAAAAAAAGGAGCTAAATGCAGACTTATAAGTATTCAAGCTAAACTAACTCGTAAAATACAATTTCATTCTGCACAGCAGTTGGTAAAGCTGCTTGTGATGTGAATAAAATAAAAAGTATTGCGAAAGATTTTATTAAAAGTGAATTTTCATATAAACTCGTATGATGGTCATTTGATAAGGATAACAACAATGTTGCTTTGATGTGGTATATGCCGCTGCCACCACCACGGCCGCCGCGCCGCTCTGGGATGTGTGATGAGAGCAAATGTTAGATGTAATTGCCCAAAAGGTTATTTGAATTTTGATGTTTCGCAATTTCGAGTGTTGGTATTTTTTTTTGTGTTAACTTTCTTTCCTTTTGACGATGAAGCATACATGTACGAATTCAAGGATCAATTTTGACATGAAAGAGGGTTTAAGGACCTATTAAAAAGTGGGTTTAGTTTGTGTATAGACGTTTGTGGTTGTTAAACTCTTCAGACATAGAGTTTAGAGAGTTTGAGAAAACAGACTTCTTTTATCGTTTATATTAATGAATAGAGGATAATGATTTTGTATTGCACAAAGTTCATAGCAAATTATATTTTCAAGCTTAAAATGGATATGATATTCCTAAAAAGTTGAGGATACTTCATTGATATCGACAAACATATTCATAACATTTGTTAATAGTTAAAAAACAAGAAAAGAATATTCAATATTCATTTTACTTATAGAAGATTCAATATTATAAATATTTGAATTGCTCGATGAATTGGTTAAGAATTTGAATAGTTTTTTCAATCACTAGTGTTTTCACCATTCAACGTTCCTATTATTTTGTCTTCAGTTAGACTAGCTTCACTGATCTAAGTGGCTTTGAATGCTCTCAGTACGTAATTGTTGGATAATTTCGGTCTCCCTAAAATTGCAAAGACTACACATCGATCATCCAAAACTGGCGTTAAGATCACACCATATTTGAAAATCTATGTCACTTTACGAATATCAAAATCTATAAAGAAATATTTCGGACCTCTCGAATAGTCTAAGAATCTATATATGCGTAGCGTACGCTGCTCTCATTTACTCTCTTTATGTACAACTTTGATGAACTTCATGTCCAAGACAGTTCAAGAAGTTAACAAATTTGAAGGTCCATTCTTGTCTTGAACAAGCTCTTTCATCGGATTATAGAACATGTCTAGAGCCAATCTCATTTAGTTGTTTCAACCAAAATTTCTTTTTAGACGAATTTAAGAGAGTTGATATGGTAACCTTTCTTCACTATAATCAAACATAATTTCTTGACCATATCTCAGGTGTAGCTCTAGGGTTAAGAAATTACCATCTTTAGCACCGGTTTTTAGATTCAAGGCATACCTTCACATACTTATTGGCAGTTTTAAAATTTTCTTTAAGAAAGATTACTGAACCTTATCTACGTCATCTAAAAATCTGAAACTCCAAACTTGTCCACCATAGGTTTGTATAGATTTGCAGACAGCTAGAAAGACTTTCCACTTCGATAACAGGTTTGTATGTTTTTTTTTGTTAAGAAATATTGCCAAGTGGCATTTATGCTATTCTTCGCAGCATTGTTTATAATTTCGATATGTTGCCTAGAGGTCATCTCAAAAGAACTCCAAGATATTTGTAACTTGTAGTTATTTGTATACATACTCCTTTGAATTCCAAACTTTCCTGGTTAGATAGTCTACCACCATTCCGAAACAACGTCATCTTTAATTTCGCCATATTCAACTCCAAATTTAATTTTTAAAGTATTCTACTTTTATGTTTATGTTTTCTTTTTCTAGACCTATTTTCAAAAAACCATGCAAATCATTTACAAAAAGTGCATACAGAGGTGGTGAGAGAAGGTATCCTTGTTTGACACCATATATTGTTCCGAAATATTCAGACATCTCTTTTCCTGTCCATACCGCAGTGTTGGCATAAATGGGCTGAATTTACGGAAAGATTTTTTTTTATATTAAAATTGAGTGAAGTTTATTGATTAAGAAGCTTCGAAAGATTTTATGGAATTCAGCCTTCTAATCAAAAATGGCTTGGAACTCTGTGAAGATATTATTGCAGGTTGCTTTCCACTCATGCATAAAGTCAATCAATATTTCTGGGGTACAATAATTCATGAATACGATACCACGGTAATTGTTTGGCTGGGTTAACCGAGAGTGAGATGCTCAATTCAAGAAAATAAACTCTTCATCGCTCCAACAGGTCAACCTCTCAAACAGCAGCCTGTAGATAATTCAGTTATGTAAAGGTGTGTCCACACCAAAGAAACATTTCAGGAAAGATTCTTTAAAAAACGTTTCTTAAATGTTTCCCATATTTCATATTTCAGAAATGTTTCTGGTTTGTTTTTTTTTTGGTGGGGAAGCTTTGAGAAATATTTTTGAAATATTTCCTTGTTTTCCATTTATGTATCTGAGCAGTGTGGGCTCTTTTTTTTAAGTTACTATGGACATTTAATTAACTACACTTCCGTGCACATGAAATGCCGATTTATCTAAAGAAAAATTAGATCTTTTTTATTTTTCTGGTTCGAGGAAGTGAATAGATTATAATTCTTCCAATTTAAAAATAAAAAAGTTATATTATAATAGCTTGAATTACCAATTTTGTATCACTTCCTCGAACAATAAATCTGAAGTTAAGTTAAAATTTTCTTTAGAAATAACTCAAAGAAGGTACTTACAATGACGTCGATAAAAAGAGCACACAAATGTGGGTAGGTTAAGTCAGTTGCACTGCACTGAACATGAGCAGATGAATAAATAAAATGCACGACTGGGTCGCACGAACTTGCTCCTGTATGCAATGAGTCTGTTTAAAAATGTACCTATAAAAGATTTAAAAATATACCTGTAAAATAAGTTCGTCTTCAAAGATATAAATGCCATTTGATTTGTCAAAAAACTTGTGATTCATCCCAAGACACAACTCATCCCGAAAATGAAAAATACTTGTAAGCATACTTAACGAAAACAATTGTTTGTGTATTCAACTAGTTAAAAAAAATAATTTAAAATTATTAAAAAAATAAATAATTAAAAATAAAAAAACATAATTAAAATAATTAAAAAAAAATTTTAAGATTCAAAATTTTACCTGAAAAATAAGTTTTCCTTAAAAATTTTAATGCCATTTTATAAATCAAAAAATCTTTGATTTTTCAAAATTTTTTTTTGAAAATCATTAGAGCGGTTTTTTTTTAAATTAATTTTTTATATATAAAATTTTTCAAGTTTGTTCTAAAAATATTTTTGGTATGCAGTTGTTTAGTGATTGTAAATATACGCTCTACATTTGAATTTCGGAGAAAAATGTTGAATCGTTTTTGAGATATAGAATTTAGAAAAAAAAAAAATTAAATATTTTTTTTTAAAATAAAATCAATAAAAAATTGCACTTTTGATAATCAAATATTGTTAAAGCAATACAAGAGCTTATTTAGAAAAAAAAATTATTGAAATAAGTTCATAAGTTGCTGAGAAAACTAAAAAACAAAATAACGGTTCTATGAGCGGTACCTTTCCTGAGCAATACAAAAATATGTTTTTCTTATTAAAAGAAGCTTAGTTAAAAAATAAAATTTTAGAGAAAATTTAAAAAAAATCTATCGGTTTGTTTTTGAGAAAATTCGAATTTTCGTTTTTTGACCAAAAAAATTGTATGGGAGCCACTGTTAGTTTTTATCTTAAAAAAAATGAAAAAAACGCCTAACGCGAATGTGCTCAAAACCTTAACTTCCAAGTTTGAACTCAATCGACCCAATGGTTTAGGCTGTAGGAGCGTGGACAGACAGACAAAACAGACCGGACGGAATCGCGGTACCCACTTTTTTCGACTTCTCTACCATCGTAATATCATGTTTGATTAAAATCTCGAGTTCGAAATTTTGCACGAATGCAAAACTTGCCATATTGTTCCTATATGTCGCAAGTAAAAAATGTGTCTATGGATATTTACACACGCATACCTATAGATCTATGAGAACATTAAAAACACAATTTTGTTTTTTTTACGGCAAACTATATTTTTCGGTTGCAAAAAAACGTTTCTAGGTATGAATAAAAGAAAGAAAAGAAGAAAATAGACAAAAATTTCGTTCTGTTTTCAACTAAAAAATTGAAATGGTTTTGTTTGTTTTCACGTGCGGCTTGGCCTTTACTACGTAATATTTTACTTAAGTTTTTTTTCTAAAGTGTTAATTTCGGTAAGGAAGTGTTTTTTTATTTTTTTATTAAATACGAGTACATAACAAGCTTAAATTCGTTGTTTCTCTTTTATCGCATAGAAATATAAAATGGGTAAAAGAAAGGCTAACATCGGAAGAAAATCCATAAGCACAAAAAGAATGTGTTGGTTACAATTTGCGTACCTTATAATCAATTTATTAAAGAATAAGTTTGATGCACTCTACTTCAACAAATGTCGGTTGGCCGACTTGTTTGTTCGATTTAACGCTATATTTATTGTTTCTATCAGAAAGAAACAAGTTACTTATAAACTATTTCTTAGTTAAGGCCTTATAATATTTTGATATGAACAATTTTGTTCAGAATTTCTTGAAGAATTTAAAACACAAAGGTATACTGAATAATTCGATGAATATTTATTTCGAAACTTAAAATTATTGCATTCATTTTTAAAAGCTTAATTTTTTTATTTATTAATGTTCGTTAGAAAAATTCTTAAACTTTCTTTATATCAGCCTTAAGCTGTCATAGTAGCCTATCTAGGTACTTCTACGTTTTGTCACATCACGAGTACCCGATTAAATTTTATAAACCAGTCCAAAGAACAAATACGACTAAAACTTGTATTATTTTGATTGGCTTTTAAAATATTTTTTTTTTAAACATTTACATTGGTAGACAATGGTATAGACTTAAGTATAGATATAAAACGTCGGTGTGGAGCAATGAGATTTGTTTATAAACTAATAAAAATGTAAGAAAATAAAATAAGTTTTGTGCGATCCGCTTGACGAAAATGTTAAAAATAATATAAAAAAAAACAATAGTTTATGTCTAATTTCAAAAAAATATAAAATATAAAGGTATAAATAAATTTTGTACAAATATTAAAATTCTACTGAAAATGGCAAAGATCTACTCTTGTACTGAAAAAATAAAATTGTATCAAATTCAGTGTAGTAAGCCTTTTTCTAACAGTCAGTGGGCCAACGAATCGACCCTTGTAAACATGCATACGGCGGCATGTGAATTCGAGTTTTATTCATGCATTGTTCAATTAAACTTCAAGTCGATAACATAGTTTTAGAAATTTCTCAAATGGCTTGCTTTTTATTTACACACAAAAGAAATTGTCAAGTCCTTAGTGGAAAACCCTATATAAGATGTAATTATATCGATTATGCAGGGTGCCCCGTAAAGGACTGTGTTTTATTTATATTTGGTTTACAAATCTGTGGGCGTTCAAATCTGCTCTAAAATTCATGCCTTTTTCAAAAGTTTAAGAAAAAAAATTTTAAGAGATAAGAAACAAATACTAAGTCTTTCAAATGTCAAGATACAACTTCAAAGATTGAAGTGCATAATTGGGTTCGATTTAAAATGCTAAAAACATTGAAAACAAAAATCATTTGTGGACAGGGAGAGTGAACAATCGACTAAAAGCACGTGTTTTTTCAAAATTTAATTTAAACAACCGTTATAGTCGAAAACTATTATGATACCTAGGGGAAAAAGTAACCAAATTCTGAAAGGTAATGGCCTGAGATATCACCATTATCATTTTGAACCATCGTTTATAGGACACCCTGTATACCTGTACAATGTACATATATGTATAAAGTTCTATTAGTATGTTATATGTATATTTGTGCGTACAAATGACTATCACTATATGAATTGTGATTAACATACAAGAATGTTATACATATATATGTATAACCCACTAGAATATGCTAAAAATAAACTTTTTATAAATATCAAAGTCAAGTCTGGTTTTTCATCTTATATTTGCATTGCATTAAATTAATAAAATAAAACACTATTATATGTATTAATTGAAGCTAAACATAAACATAAATAAATTGCCAAGTCCGATAAAAAGTTGACCACAGGGCAAACATATGTCAGGATGGCCGAGCGGTCTAAGGCGCCAGACTCAAGAGCAATCTTACCTGCTACTGAAATAGTGGGTTACTGAGCGTTCTGGTCCTCTCTGAGGGCGTGGGTTCGAATCCCACTTCTGACAAAGTTTTTTAATTGAAATTTGAAACACGAATGCCTCATGTCCTCTTATCCCCCCCTCCCACTTTTGATTTGTCTATTATCCCTTTTGACATAGAAATTTCGACAATAGCATCTTTTTCCTTCCAGAATCGCCTGAATTTGAATAAAGAGAAATTCGACTTCATGCCTTAAACACTTAATATTGATTTTAATTGATATCACATTAAGGTTGGCAATTCAGAGGTTTATAAGTTCAACCATATTTATTAAGCTCTAAAAATAAATCAAAAACGTAAACCTAAACATTCGAATCACGTATGATTTGAAGTCTTTGTTTTATCTGGCAATCTATGTCTTTGGTGTACTCAAGGTTACTCTCATACTGAAAATGAAACCTTGGTTACTACATTAATTATAATAATTGAGCACGCCTTGTTTTTAAAATTTAAATATTATTTAAATTTAATCAAGTCAGTTGCTGAATTGATGGTCTTATTTTTAATTAATTCTTTCACTTTGTTAAAACATTTGTTGTGTATTTCATAACTTTACTTTATGTGACAAAATCAAAAACAAAAAATACCGACGACGACACATGTATTTAAAAACGTGACTGCTCAGAAAGTTACAAAATTTTTGACATCCAACATTAAAAAAGACAAAAATAAAAAAGAAACAAAATAAAATATAATAAAAGAAGGCACACAACACAAACGGAAGCAGAGAGTTTCCGAAAGTGCATTCCCTCCTTCTTCATAAATCCTTTGTCGGAAAAATAAGTAAGTACTACAATAAGGATTTAAGCTTTATACCAAATGTATAAGAGTCGGCTATAATAATACATACATACGTACTATATCCATACAAAACGCAACTCCCTAGGCTTTCATGCTCTTCTTAAAGAAAAGTCTGAAAGTTTGTCATATTTTGTTCATTTTAATTTTTATTTTTATTTTTGGGAGACAATGATGTGTGCCAGAGAGATTTTATATTTTACTTTACGTCTGAATTCCCAAGACCTCCATCAAAGGGTTCTTCTTCTTCTTTATTTTAATTTGTTTTGTTACAACACTTACTCACATACATACCTCTATATCATATAGAATGTTGTGAGTTGTGCATGTTTATATAAAAATATTAAAATGTTTAATAACAAAGACGTATGTACAATTGTACATATGTATGTACATACAGTACATGCCTACATAGTACAACGCAAGGAAAAACTTTTGACAAACCCCTTCTGGTTGCTTAATCTTAGACAAAAGATGTTTGGGACATTTTGCGTCCGGATCCGGAATATAGCATTCAAGCTGACAGATTGTTTTTCGAAACTTTTAAGTTGGATACACAAAGGCACAAATCGTTTGTATTCTTATTTTTAACAAAATACTAAGATTGATGGGTAGATTGTTGTTTTGTTTTGAAAACGTTGACTTGAAAAGACTTTATGGCGCCAAAAATGATTTGATTTTTTTGAATTTATAGTTTTGTCAGCTTGTATTCACTTTTATGTATATACCATACCTCCTTATAGTACGCAAACTCACCATTTCTTCTTTTCAAACTGTCATACATCGTGGTGAACTACAGCTTTATGGTATAACATAACTGAGCTACTTTTGACTTGTCAAATATTCCCCTTTTTATGATTATGATTGTGTTTATCCAGAACTTGAACCCCTTTTGACTGATAAAAACTATGAATAGAGGTTAATGATATCTATGATGTTAAAAATGTTTCTATGATGTCGAAAATGTTCTTGTATTTTGGCATGGAGTGTCATTTCATTTTTTCATACTCTCTGCATAAGCATATTTATCCAAATGCTGCAGTGAACATTTGCTTTTAAAATGACCTAGTGGAGGCCTTAGCTATGACTGTAGATATTTGTACTCGTATGATACCTTGAACGGATTGTTTCCATTTTATATTTTCTTTTTATTTTTGAAAAATACAATCTTTTTCTTAAACACAGTGATCCTTTCTGTTAAACAGCATCGTGTGCAAAATAAAATATTATAATAAGTAATTTACCAAATATCAAAAGATTTAAAAAAAAACTTTCAAAACGTTTGTCCGTTTTTAATAAATGGTTTAACATTAACATTAGAATTAAAAAAACACGGCCTAAAAAGATCTAAAAAATCGAAATAGCATTAATTCTTAGAAATGCACACGTAATTTTGAGGGTTGTACAAAACAGTAAGATGTTTGAAAATTGGACAGAAAGGGAACAATTAATACTGTGGAATCATAGAACTTCAAGACAAAACTCGTTTTTGAGAAAAACCTGAGATTTTCGAAGTTATTAATAATTTGTAATGAGTACGATATAGGCAATTTGTAGGTGGAAGGTATTAAATACCAAATGGGAGGTATTTTATAGTAGGAAGATAAAGGACATTTATAGATAGTTAGTAAGTGTAGCTAGTCAGACAAAGGGTTTCATACTGTTTCCAATTCTGTTCTTATTAGTGTTAAGTATTGGGCTGCGAGCAGCCTTGACAGAAAATGGAGAAATAAGATGGACACTGACAACATTATTAAAACATATAGAGTACGCAGACGAAGTATAGAATAAATGGATCTCCACCAAAACGACGATAACGGTGGAGAGAGAAGCAGACATCGAGGGACTGAATATCAACACAAATGAAATAAAATACACGACTGTGTCGTCCGAACTTGCTCATATATCCAAAGAATCTGTTTTAAAATATTTCCTGTGCATACTTTTTTGTATTGAAAAAATCGAAGTTAAGGAAAGAAAAATAGAGAAAAATTTAATAAAAATATATCGGTTTGTTTTTGAGAAAATTCGAATTTTCGCGAAAATGCTTTAAATCTTAATTTCCAAGTTTGAACAGACGGACAGAATCGACTTCTCTACCATCGTAATGCCATGTTTGATTAAAATCTCGAGTTCGATATTTTTTATGAACGCAATCCTTGCCATGTTGTACATACATAAACATATGTATGCGCCTTCGGGATGTTGTCCAATGTTTGGAGGAATGACTCTTTCAGCTTAGCTATTACTGTTCCTCTTAAATTTAGTGTCAGTGCTATTATACGGATACAGCAGTTAACAATTAACAGCAACGATTGCTATGAAAATTCAGACCTTCGTTAATAGGTGTCTACAAAACACTATCCGGATTTTTAAGACCAATAGCTTATCGAATGAAGTACTATAAAGGATAACGTGTCAGGTACACATTGACACTATTATATACGAAGGCGCAAGTGGCGGTGGATTGTATACACGCTTCTAAAAGGTATGGACTGCATTGCAGGATAGGCAATGCAGTGGAATCCGCACATTAAAAAGGCAGGAAGATCGAGAGACCGACAATTAAGTGGAAAAAAATCAGTCAAGGAGGTATCGTTAAGATTTTGGAAGAGCTATGTGAAGCTCAAACAAATAGCAGAAAACCGCACTCGGTACGCGATGGCGAGTAGGATAAGTTGAGGCCCTATGTCCAGTTAGGGATCATCTACGGACTTTATAGGTCTAAGTAACTACATAAGTAAGTAAGTAAAGTATTAGTTAGATAAGAAGTATTTAGAAGGTATTACGACGTAAGTTGTGCTATATTAGTTTGATACTGTATGTATATAGCAGGTCCTTAAAATAAAGAAATACGTAGGTTTAATTTCCTGCATAACACTGCCCATGAACAAAGTGCGAAAGAGAAAAAAACATCAAACGTAAATCTTGGCTTTCATGCATGGTTAGAATATTCTGTGTATGTTTTTGATGTTTTATTTCTTTTTTCTTCTTCGTTGTTTTTTGAATTTCGCTCCATTTCGTTTGTATTCTTCATAAATAAATTAACATTATCAATATGGCTGATAAGGATGAAATTAAGTGGACATAAGCCTTTAGAAATAGTCAACCCCCCGGGCCCGGGATTTTCTAGGGGCCCGTAAAATAAAAAGCAATGAGGAGAGTGTTTTTTTTCAATACATAGGTAGTCTAAATTCATCATCAACATACCTATTCCCACTTATTTTTAGGGGCCCGAAAATTTAAAATCATTCATGCTTTCGTAATCGGGCCCCTGTTTGCATGTTATCTACCAATCTTTCAGTCACAAGCTTGCCGATCTGGGCCCCTGATTATTATTGGCGTACATTTTTGTTTATATTTAATGAAAAACTGGGCAATAATGAACTATTGAAAGAAAGTTGTAATAAATTGTTTCGCTTTTCTTACTTAATTTTACGTAAATTTCAAATTTGTTTTATTTTGAAAATTTTTAAAATCAAAATAAGGGGCCCGGCAACTAAAAACAAAACACAAATATTTATTTCGGTTTCTGTTTTATAAAGTTTCTTTTCTTCTATTTTTGTTTCTGCTGGGAACGAAATTTTTGATTCGATTTCGGGGGACCGGAAAATCCCACGCAAACGTTTTTCAATTGTGGTTTCCGTAATATTAATTAATTAATATTTTGAATACATTGTTTACTGAAGATTCGAAAGATATCAAGTCACTTCAAAGTGTGTATATTAAACCAGCCATAGCAAGGAATTCTATATATAATAATATTGGACACCATTTTCTTCCTTGGCGAAAGGGGACTAGGACTACGAGGCGATAGCAATCTAATTGGAGAGCCAAATAATGGACATTTTTTGTTTAGCAGCAGTGCTCAACATTGGGAAATTCTTAAGAAAAATGTGCCCGGATCCCTTCACAAACTTTCCAATACAAAATGGTCAGCTAGAATTGAGGCAGTGAAACCATTTGCAAATCATCTGAAAAACCTTAGAACATCATTAGAAGCCTTAAGTGATATTAATTTAACTGCTGAAGCTCGAAGAAATGTAAATGGCATTTTAAAATATATGCACAAATTTGAATGCGTCCTGATGTCTTTGATTTGGTGCAAGGTTCTTAGCGCTATAAATAAAGGAAGTTTACTTCTTCGAGCCAGAAACAGTACTATTGACGTTGAAATTCGAGATCTCGACAACTTGATCTTCATTTGAACATTATTCAAAACGGATGAGATCAATTTTTATCTGAATGCAAAGCAGTTGCTACTGGATTGGGGGATGTTCCAGAATCGTTTCCATCGAACCGAAAAAGGCAATTAAAGAGACATTTTGAAGAAAACCGAGGAGCTGGAAAGCAAATAGAAACAGACGAAGAAATAAATTTCAAGAGAAACACCTTTTACGTCATAGTTGATTCAATTATATCTGGAATTTCTCGTCGGTTCGATACGATGAAAAATTTGAATGCTACATTTTCATTTTTATGACACTTTTCAACAATGGACGAACTTGAGATTTAAAACTCTGCTACAAGGTTCATCCAAAAGTATAACTCGCATGTGTCTCAAGGGTTTAAAGTAGAAGTAATTCATCTGAAACACATTTATGAAGCCAATTTTGAAGCAGAACTTCCGCCAATGAGTTTGCTCAATGCTATTTATTCCCAGAACTTGGAGACGATTTTCCCCAACATTTGTGTTGCTCTCCGTGTGTTTTCCACCATACCTGTAACCGTAGCTAGTGCCGAAAGTTCATTTAGCGTCCTTGCCAGAACAAAGAATTTTCATCATTCGTGCTCATCACAAGATCGTGTTTCCAGACTTGCTACACTATGCATCGAAGCACCTTTGGCAAGGGAACTGAATTTCGACGCAATTATAAGTTGTTTTGCTGCTCAGAAAGCTAGGAAAGCTCGTTTACCAAAAGAAAATATTTCATTGAATGCAAACTCACTCTAATAAAACATTGTAATAATATTTTAATATAAAGAAAAACAATAAAGAGTAGATATTTAATATAAAACTTTTAAAATACTTAGTTTTTTTTAAAGACAAATTTCAAATACTTTTACTTCGCTCTATTTTATTTTCATAGTAGGTAATACATCTTCATACTATTTTTTTTAATAGTTAATCGACCGTATTATCAGTTACTTACATGTCGTTGGCAATATCGAATTGAATGTATGATTCTGTTCGCATTCTGATCTAATCGCATGTAGAATTATTTTCTATCCATCCTCCATTTCAACTAATACCCGTAAGATTGATTTGATGATTAACACTTTTTTCGGTTAATTTTTCAAAAAATGATTATTTCCGTTAATTCCAACCAATTTCATGCTATTCGTAATTGAAATTAGAACGTACCATATTAGTAGGCATGAACTTTAAAAAAAATGATAAATATGGGGGGCCCGAGATTTTTCCGTCCCGGGCCCGGAATTCCTCTCGACGGCCCTGCTGCTAGGGACCGATCTAGATCGAGAAGTTTGTTGGGTCAGGCTATAGTTCACACAGGAAAGAAGCGCCACCTTAAGTAAAGTAAGTAACCATGTTGTCATGGTTATCTATCATTAATCAGCAGCCGTTACTCTTCTTTGGTAGCACAACGCTTCTATTAAGTGGAAGTGATGGCTGATGTTGTCAAATATTTAATAACAATGATATAGTATACCTATAAAAAGTGAAAAAAATGGTAGTAATCTTACCATTTTGCTATGAACCCATGCTATTTAACCGATACTGTTTTACCACCTGGAAAGCAAACATTATTAGGAACCTTCTAGAGTTGCAACTTTATAAATATTGCAGAACATTTCTATGTACACCCATCTATTCTTCTTTTGAGAAAAATAAGACTCAAGAAACGGCTCAAGAACTACGACATATTTCGCACAAAAAAGTTGTTTGTTTCATATTTTAGGGTTGTTCAAACACGACTGCGACATATGTAAGCCAACCAGGTTCGAAAGGGCTAGACATAAAAGATGCATTTTATTTTTTAAATATTACGTGGAGCTTAGACCTTTACAACCTATTATGGCTCATCGAACACTTTTACACTTCAAAATGTACTTCGTTTTACCAATATTCGTCTATAATTTGAACACAAAGAAAAATATCGTAACCACATCGAGATTCCTTAAATTCTTTTGTTTTCTACTGCAACTGCAACATGTTCCGATTGTCGCCAGGCAACCCAACACTCTACTACTTGTCTCGTCACTACAAAAGTAACTAAAACCACCGGAGGCGGCGGCGGCGCCACTTACCACCTACACCTAAACAGCATTGTCGACCTCTTTGACATCGACGAGCGTCGAGTACGACGACGACGACAACATTTACAAAACTCCGAGAACATTCAAAAAGTAACGCTTTGATTTGGTAGTTTGTAGATATTGTACTGTTATACCATAATACAAACAAGAACAACTGTTAAGTGCATGGGTCACGTGCGCCATTAATTGAAAGGATAGACGTTGTTGTCGTTGCCCTGCAGTCAACGACTACGACTACGACTACGACTACGACTACGACTTCGAATATGACTACAACGACGAAAACAACGGTAACGTAGAAAATTCACAATTGACATCCGAAATGGCACCATAAAGTCGTACACCATTTTATTATGTGCACCAGATTGGAAAAACCCAAGGAATGCTAGTTTAATAGATTTCTAGAGAAAATGGGGGTTTCCCCCATATCACATCTAGATCTGTAGATGTAGCTGGTGTACATTTAGTTCCATGAATGAAATGTTTGAGTGTAGTTTGACTTTTGAGACTATGGTGTAAATAGATACAGCGCATACAGAATTGACGAAACGTGCAGCAAGCATCAAGAATCAAGAATCAATAATGCTCTAAAATGAAACACCAAAATTGCATCCTTCCCTATCCCTTCAAAAAACACTTCTTCCTTTCATTGCTTCCATTAAAAATGTTGTTGTTGTTATTTTGTCAATGAATCATGGCTGGGCTGGAGTTTTCCGTTTGTTGTTTGCATTCGTTCTGACGGTTTGTATATTCGTATACACTGGGAATCAGAGACAGAGGCACCCGCCCTTAAGGGTGGAATCACATGAAAAATTGGCGCGTTCAGACAGACGACCGACCGACGACGGAAAGGACGTTCAGTGATGCTTGCATCCTGTTGATTATTATTACTACCTCCTTTGAATAGAATGAAAAAAGGACGAAGAGGACACTCTAAACTAAACACAAGGCATAAAATGAAAATTTATTTAATTGGCCTGGGGACTGCGGGAAGGTGATTTTTTTTGTTATTTGTTAATTTTTGTTGTTGTCTTGCTTTGCTTTGCTCTAGTTATGTTTTTGAAAATTATTATGAAGGACATACATATAGACTATGTATTTTATACAGTTTGTGATGTAAATTAACATCAGCCATTTGAATGAGTCAAATAAAAGTTTTTTCATCAAAATAATGTGAATCGTTTAATTTTAAACACAGAACACTAGACAGAACAAATAAAAAAGTACTAACAAATAAACCAGAAAGAACAAAGTGCCAACACAGTAGCACCTGCTTAATTGCTATCTTTGAATAATTAAACGCTGTACTTGTATTATTTAGACGGAATTTTCTCCGTCTTGGAAAATAAAGGTTTGTCCATATTTATCCATATGATGTCACTACAGTCTAAATTGACCTTCTGGACAAAAAAACCTGTAAAGTAGCTACGTGATTATTTCAGGACTTCAGTCTTCAAAAACCTTGTAGGCACTAATATTTCTAGTATTCAAATACTTGTCCAGTTCTTTTAAGTACCTTATATCTCATTGGATCATGAAATATCTGATTACTTGAAGTATTAATTATACGCTTGTTGGTGAATGACTTCAAACATTTCGACTTTGAAATGTTGTGCATACAAATAGAAAGGCGCTTCAGCTGCCTTTGTATGGATGCTTTCTACATATCACCAAGTTCTACCTATAATTTATATCCATAAAATCTATGAAAGATTGGACAATCTATTTGAAAATATAAATCCTGATAATGAAGTTTGTGTAATAGGTCTCCCTAGGACTCATTTACTCAGCAATTTCAATCTACTCTTAACCGCTTTAAATGATTTGAAATGGGATACAATATTTTCAAATTTTAACTTAGATGATATGGTTTAAAACTTTATAAAATAGTATTTTATTGTATTTTTAAGGGAACGTACCTCTCCCTACAATTAAGCTCAGAAATAACAATCCACCACGGTTAAATCTTCATCTTAAAAGCTTAAAAAATAACAATTAAAGGAATAAAGCTTGGGTAAAATATAGTCAGTCATGAAGTGCCATGAAATTTTTCAAAGTATGTTGACTGCAAACGAAAATTTGACGGGTATGATTCAAACATGACATAACGGGTTATCCATCTTGCGGTTTCAAAAGTATAAGGCTGGAATTCGACATCTGTCAAACTAAGTTGTTAAACCAATTTTTTTTTCAGTTGAAATTCTGACATTTACTTAAATGGATCGCTTTGTTCAAACCTACTAAGAAAATGGTGATTCTGCAACAGACAGATATCGTGCTTTTAGAGGAGATTATGGTTAACATAATTGTCCAACTACGCCAGCATTAGCAATTAGCAAAATTGTGAAGAGATTAGATTGGCTACAGATATTGTAAGGCCTGTGCATCATCGTTTCGCTCGTATCACTGAAAATATCGCTGCCGTAAGTGAAAGTGTTGTCAAAAACCCGAATGTGTCGATTCTTCGTCGTTTTCAGGAATTAGGATTGTCTTACGACACAAAACTTTCTTCAGCGAGGAAGCACATTTCTCACTCGGTGGGTATTATAATAAACAAAATTGTCGTATTTGGGGTTCTAAGAATCCTCAAGTAATTAAAGAGGGGCCATTACATCCACAAAAAGTTACTGTTTGGTGCGCTCTTTGGTCCGGAGGTCTGATTGGACTTTACTTCTTCGAAAACGACAGCGATGCATGGAACGACTGTCACCGTCAATTCAGAGCGTTATGGTCATAATGCTAACCGATTTTTTTTTTGCCTGCTATTGAAGAATACAACTTGGAGAATATGTATATGTTTTCAACAAGACGGTATCACATACCACAAAACTCAAGCGAATATGGCTTTATTGCAAGATACATTTCTTGGCCACGTAATTTCTCGTCGTGGCGATATCAACTGGCCACAAAGATCATGCGATTTGATACTGCTGTACTTTTTTTGTATATGGCTACGCAAAAGACCGTGTTTATGCAGATAAACCTTTTACTCTTGATCATTTAAAAACCAACATTCGTCAAGTTATGGTTGATATACCACCCGATATGTACCAAAAAAGTGGTCGAAAATTACCTCAAAAGAATCGATGCTTGCAACAATTCGCGTGGTGGTGATTTAAATTTTAAATGATGTAGTGTTTCACGTATAATTTCAACGTGCAAAATTTATAATAGAAAAGAAATAACATGAAAAAAAATAGTTTATATGTGCTTTATTTACGTTTACATTTAAAGCCGCAAAATTGATAACCCTGCACTTTTAAGTAAATTGGAGCAAATCGGACTTCATGTCAAATTAATTGCTTGGATATCATCTTACCACTGATATACATTACAGTTTTGTTTTCAAAAATGACCATTCGAATGCGTTTATTGTTAATTCTGGTGTACCTCAAGGTAGCCACCTTGTTCCATTATTATTTCATCTGTTTATAAATGACCTTCCGTTTGTCTTAAAAATTATATGACATTAATATACGCAGATGACGTGAAAATATTTCGAACAGTTAAATCCTTAACGTACTGCGAATTATTACAAGATGATCTACTTCGACTATGGGTATGTTGTAATAAAAATCGTTTAATTGTGAATATTGACAAGTGCAAAATAATAAGATTTACAACATATTGTTATTGTTATTGCATAAATGTTAAACTCTGGGAACTTGGAAAAACTCTCTCACTTCTCAGACATACGCATCATTTTTTACTTAAAGTCAACTCTTACTGATCAAAGTAACTGCAGTTTAAACAGGCTAAGAAAGCTCTAGGCTTTATAAAAAGATTTGGAGAGGAATTTCAAGATCTTTAAGTCCTTAAAACTCTATATGTATCATTTGTCAGATGAGCCCTTGAATACGTTTATAATTTTCAGTCGTTCTTTGACTTTCAGAGAGATAACAAGTGTTTCAGTAGTTAAATTTAATTTATAAATTAAATAAAGTGCATTTGTAGTGTTTGGCATCTAAGTGGGCAGTTTGCCACTGTGAAAAACAACGAATTGATAGCCCAGTGGAGGTGGCTTCTGCAGACAGATCCAAGGGTCGTGGGTTCGACTCCCAGCCGGAGTCAACAAAAAATTTAGAAGCTTTTTTTCACAACAGAGAAATCGTTGATTTTATCTGTTGGGAACAAAAAGTAATGGAGAAGGAGAAAAGAGCAGGGGTATCGAAAGATACCTCTGCCAACATATCAGGCGATGTTGCGGTGGTGTCATCAGCGGTACCGAAAACAACCGCAACAACATCAGGTCAGGTATCTGACCAGTCAACGACCAGAAAATCAAGCCAAAAAAGAAAACTTAAAAAACAAAGCCCGAATAAGGTGGAAACAACCAATTCGGCTAAGCGGCAGGCCAACAGAAAAAAAATGGAGAAGAGGGAAGGAATCACCACGGAGAGTGAATTCTCAGACTACGCCGAGTCTGAGAAAACAGAATATATGTCCGAAGGTGGAGAGGGGCTCTTCAGGTCTCCGAATAGGGATTTAATCCTATCTGAGTCAGAGCCAGGTCCGCCGACAAGGAAGAATTTGGAGGTAGAGGCGGACCTCCAAGAAGAAGCAAAACTGGTGGAGGCCCTGCAAGCCAAACAGGCTACCATCAGCCAATATGAGCAAGACCTTAAAAAGCTCAAGGAGGAAATGGAGCCCCTCCTTAGTCAGTTAAAGCTGAAGCAAGAGGCGCGCCGCCAACAAGAGGCGGCTCAACGGCAACAGCAACAACAGCAGGAAAATAAAAACAAAAAAAAGCAACAACAACCACAGCAGCAACAACCACAGCAGCAACAACCACATCAGCAACAACCACAGTCCAAGCCCGCTACCAAAAGCACGGGAGCGGAGAAAAATGTAAAGGCTCCATTACCGGTGACAGGCCCAATTGCTGAGGGCCCATCCACTTCGGGTAAGGCAAAGCAGCAGCAACAACAACAGCTGCAACAAAGGCCGCAACAGCAGAAACAGCAACAACAGCAACAGAAGCAGCAACAGCAACAGAAGCAGCAGCAGCAACAGCAGCAGAAAAAGCAGCAGAAACAGCAGCAGCAACACCAGAAACAACCACAGGCTGGAAAAGAAAAAATACCACCCATTAGGACCCATAAAGTTGACCTGGACGACATAAAACAGGTATGTAAGTCGGCCACTAAGGGCAATTTTTGTATCAAAATATTAAATGAAAGAGAAAAGAACTATTCGGTCCAGTGCTTCTCACTGGCCGAATACAACTTAGTAAAAGGGTTACTAAAAGAGGCCACAGCTGAGTTCTTCAGCTTCACGCCTAAAAGCGAAAAATTAAAGACGGTCCTACTGAAGGGCATAAGTTCCTGCACGGAACCGGAGGCGCTCTTAGCTGAGCTCCGCCAAAAAGCCATCGACGATCTCGATTTCATCGGGGTCAAGCCTTTCACTACGGTGAAGTCCAGGCGAGGGGGTTACAGGCTGCCAATCTTCCTCGTAACATTATCGCCCCAAAGTAGGCTTGAGAGTCTGAGGGAAATCAAATGCCTCGACTATCAAGCCATACACTGGGAGACATTAAAAAGGCACGACGACATTTTACAATGTACGAAGTGCCAGAGGTTCGGCCATGCCGGAGCCAACTGCAATATGCAGTTGCGCTGCGTCAGGTGCTCCGAAACCCACATCAAGGGAGAGTGCAAGCTGGGGAATGAGCGGGTTGAGGATTTGACCCAGCTCAAGTGTGTCCTTTGTGGAAACCAAGGGCACCCGGCTAGCTATAGGGGTTGCCCTAAGGTCCAACAAATCAAACAAAAACAGGCCAGTCAAAAAGCCGAAGAAAGTCGAACAGTTCGACAGGCTCCTACACAAAAATTCGTGGATCCCAAATTGTCCTACGCCCAAATGGTGTCAGGGAATGGGAACACGAGACAGGCTCCACCAACGGTTGCCCCAAAGGCCCCTGTGCCTAAGGCACCAGAGGTGCAGCCTGACATTGTAGCCTTGTTGTTGAACATTCAAGGTCAACTTACAGGACTGCAAAGTCAGATAAAGGAGCAAGGCAAAAGGGTAGACCATCTCTACTCTTTGTTGCCTGGCCTGGCGCAATTTAGACCATAATGGGCGCGCTGCCGGAGACGCGCCTAAAAGTCCTAGCTGTGAATGTAAATTCACTGATTAGGATTGAACGAAGAGCCAATATGTTCCAATTGTTGAAAGACTACAGTCCCGATGTGTTTATGGCTAGCGAAACTAAACTAAACCACAAACACAAATTGACTCATAAAAATTACAATATCGTAAGAAGAGACCGGCCCGACTCCACTCAAGGGGGTGGTGTCGCTCTCTTTATACGAAAAGGCATTAATTATAAGGTCATATACAACAATGAATTGCGAAAGCTCAAGACGCTAGAAGTTTGCGTTGTATGCATCTCTCTCACTCAAGGGAAGCGGATGTATATGATTGCGGCTTATGCGGCTGGAGCTCCGCAGGTTACTTACTTTGCTTCAGAACTCGAGATTCTTTTTAGGGAACTGAAACTGAGCTTGGAAGAAAACTATTTCATCTTGGCCGGTGATTTGAACGCAAAACATGAAGATTGGGGAAATCAACATAGTAATCCCAGAGGTAACCATCTTTTTAATTTGATGGATCTTTACAGCGTTGAATATGGCGTCGACCTGCTGGCTACTGAAAAGCCATCGTATCCAAGAAGCGGCTCCTTTCTGGATCTTTTGCTGTACGACACAAGACTGACAGTTACAGACAAAGTGGGTAATCACCCTCGTAACTGCTTACAGACAGTTGAGTACGACAGTGATCACTGCGGACTGGCTGCTGTAATGCAGATACCGAACGAACGCGTGGAGTTGGAGGAATACGTTGCAACGCACTCTTACAATTACATTAAGATGCGCTGGCCTCGTTTCACCAACGCCCTAGCGAGAGAACTTCGTTCGAGTGACAGAGCCCCACCAAACAACAGAAACCTGACAAATACAGAAATTGACCAACATTTACAACAGATGGACGAAACAATAAAACGAACAATGGAACGGACAATACCAAAGTACAAAGAACGGGACCAAATGGACGCTTACAGAAACGCGACTATTGACGCACTACGTAGGCACAAGAGTGGCTTACTGACAAGACTTAAAAACTTGTACAGACGACTCACAGACCCACACGACTTGGAGGTTAGGACACTGAAGTCGTCAATAAAAAATGTCAATCTGTTGATTAAGGAGAACTACAGGTTATCAATTAACAAGTACTGGGACCGTAAGATCCGGTCAGTTAATTCCAGTGACCCTGGTATGTTCCCTAAAATCAACAAGATATTTAGGAAAAAGAACGACAATGACCTTCCGTGTCTGAAACTTCAAAGAACTGAAGAGAACAGAGACGTACTCATGACAGCGCAAATAGATCCAGAAGAAGCCATCTTTGACGATGACTTTTATATAATTGAAGATCCGAAGGAAAAAGTGGAGGCGGTGGGAGCTGCTTTCCAGCAAGTGTACAAGGTGAATGTTAGCATTCGCCCCAACCACGACCTGGAAAACAGAGCCCTACTTAATCACTTTTACCTTCGAAATGATATAACACATTGGCGATCTGAGAACCGCGGTTTTATGCGGTTCGATGACGATTCCTTGGCAAATGCCATAATCGCCGAGCAAACGGGACCAAGTCCCTTGTTAGTGACGAAGGTTGAGCTTCAGCTCATCTTCAACTCAATCAAAAATAAAAAGTCAGCAGGTGTCGATGGTATATCCAACGTTGTACTAAGACATTTACCGATGGAGGCAATCGACATTTACACCACACTCTTCAACAATGCACTGAATAATGCATATTATCCAGTGCATTGGAAGACCGCTGTGGTTCATCCTCTCCCGAAAAAGGGAAAGGACAACTCCAACCCGTCAAATCTTCGGTCGATAAGTCTTCTTCCGAGCATCAGCAAAGTTTTCGAAAAGATCATCAATAGGGCTCTGACTAAGTGGGCTGCGGACAACAAAATAATTCCGGATAAACAGTTCGGGTTTAAGGCGGGTCATGACACAATTCATGCTGCGTCTAAACTCGTTTCTGATATCCAATGGAATAAATCAAAACAACAATGCACAGGTGCTGTTCTGGTTGATTTGGAAAAGGCCTTTGACACCGTATGGTTAGAGGGTCTTTACCTAAAACTGAGCAGGCTTGGCATAAGCAAGCCATTGTTGTATATACTTTATGATATGCTTAACGGTAGAAAGTTTGTTGTCAAAAGTGGCAATGTAACTTCTACCACAACATTCTTAATTAAAAATGGTCTTCAACAGGGAGCGGTGAATTCGCCGATTCTCTTCAGCATTTACACCAGCGATCTGATAGGTAGTCTTACAAAGGCAATTGCGTACGCCGACGATCTTATTGCGTACAGAACGGCCCGAAAGGTCGAGGTTATTAGAATTCTCTTGCAGCGTGATTTTGACAAGATTCAGCGATATTGCGACGACTGGAAACTGAAAATAAATGTCCAGAAGTCGGAGACAATTCTGTTCCGGACTCCGTTGGCTAGGGCCACGAGGGATACGTGCAAGAATTGGCGCAAGATGGTTATCGTTGATCTTCACGGGCAGCCATTAGCGAGCAAAAGTGTAGTGAAGTACCTCGGTATCTGGTTAGATCAGTATTTATATTTCGACAGACATATAAATGCTGCTCTGACCAGGGCCAGAGGAGCCTTCGCTCTGACGAAACGGCTGTTTTTTAGCAGTCGGCTTGACCCCAGAGTGAAGGTAATTTGCTACATGGCCCTCATACGGCCGATGATCGTGTATGGTTGTCCTGTGTGGTTCAACGTTGCCCCTTCCCAGATGGAGAAGTTTCGGGTGTTCGAGCGGCAGTGTTTACGACGCTGTACCGGCTTATATCGAACAGCCGAATCTTCTTACGTGCATTACTATTCCAACGAGGTCCTATACAACGGGGCTCGAATCAACAGAATTGACAATTTCGTGATAAAACTCGTTCGAGGTCACATTGCAAGAGCTATGTCTTCGACCAACAATTTAATTTTCGGGGCGTTCTATCCGAACGACGAGTATTTTGAAAGTGCACGCTTGAGCGGCTTCATTCCACCAGAGGCATTCCTCTTTTTAGATAGATGCGGTCTGATACAGGATAGATTGGCAGTTCCGTTAATCTACCACGTCAGACGACGAACCGTGGATAGGCGACTCCTGTACAATCGGGACGTCGTGGCACAAGGCGGAGCAGAGCTCCTTCGGTTCAGTAGGGCTATGTCCGAACGGGACCGAACT
The DNA here is from genome assembly GCA_951509635.1 of Eupeodes luniger. NCBI lineage: Eukaryota > Metazoa > Arthropoda > Insecta > Diptera > Syrphidae > Eupeodes > Eupeodes luniger. The sequence goes on along the minus strand of OX608073.1, from coordinate 123,081,056 downwards.
GATAGGGTGAAGCAGGAGAACCAGTTTTGGTGGCTTCAATCGGCACTTGATAGTGGGTAGTCGGGATGGGGTTTAAAGCCTTGGCCGGCTTACATACTTGTTTTATAGTTTTAGGGTTTAGTTTTAAGTAGAATAGGCATGGTGGCACAAAAAAAAAAAAAATACAAAAAAAAAAAATACAAAAAATACAAAAAAGGAAATACAAAAAAATAAAAAAAAAAAAAAAATTAAAAAAAAAACATGGAATAAAGAAAGAAAAAAAAAGACAACAATATATGAAAAACAAAAAACGTTAGATAGTTAGATTTGCTGCTGTGGTTGTTCTAGTTTTAAGTAGTTTATAGGTAGAATAGGTAGTTTTAGTTAGCTTTAAGTTTTATGTTAAGGACCTTATTTTAAGTAGTTTTTAAGTAAAATAAAAAAGGATATTGATATTAGTTTTTTTGAAATTTTCTAATGAATAAAAAAATAAATAAAATGAATTAAAGTTAAATAGATCTTAGGGCCGAAAGGCATTAGCATTAAGTATTATTGTTTAACTTAGAGTGTCCGTATGGGACCAGTAAGTTAGTTGTAAGTTATGGATAATTAGGCTAGTTTTATGAATTTTTGTCTAGCTTTAAGGTAGGTTTAAGATTGAATTAATAAAAATGAATTTAAAAAAAAAAAAAAAAAAAAAAACGTTTATAATTTGGGCCCCTTATTACTGCTCTCATAGTAATAGACTTGAAGGTGTTCAAAGAAGGTTCTTAAGGTTTACTTAACGTTATCTCTCATGGTCACGTGGAGTAGCTTTTCCTCTCTATCTTGATAGGATGTAACTAATAGGTCTTCCATCCCTTACCATATTCACCGAAAGTATTTCCAACTGTTCTTTATTGTTGGAATTCTGAGTGGGTTAATTTCATCTTCCTTAGTTTTGTGTCGATTCCACTTTAATGTCAAAATAACTTGAGGTATATTAAAATTGTTTACTTATTTATCGCCTCTTAAATTCTATATAAATTCATTTAACTGGGATTTACTGTATGTGCAAGTTTTGGGTGGGTCATACCAACTTTTTTTTTTTTTGTAAACTTTGTTTTATTTTGTGGGTTGAACGCATTTGTTTAGATTATCACTGATGGTGATCATAAGATTTTATTAGCCCCGCGGAAGTTTTTAATGTGAGAGGGTGACAAATATAGAAAGGAATACGCATTATTCTCGTTGGAAAACGGCATCACAATTTGTCGCAACATCAAGTCAAGAGGATATATGAATAAAGGAAAACTTCTATTGTAATAGAACATCTAGAGACTGACAGAATAAAACCATTGGGGTTGTCTTGATATTATGATCTTTTAGGAAATTTTTTGTGTCTGGCTGGAATTTAAGACGTTTTTTTGTGAAAGTCCGAAAATTTTCAGATTAAGCTGAAGTACAAAAATTAAGACTTTTTATCAGTGTTGAATGTTGATTTAAACAGAATATAAATACCTACCATTCACAAGTGAACAAAAAGTACAGAATACAATTCTAATTTTTATCTGCAAAAAAATTTATTTTAGGAGCCTTTGTGATAAAGTTTAAAATAGAAACAAAATGTTGTTTGAGTTTGATTGATTATTCTCTCACTCAGATACAATCTAAAGCTCATGGTGGAGTGTGTTTTAGGTATGAACATTATATAATTCTAATTCTAATAATAGAACTCTGTTCAAAAAATTAGCTGTAGTGGCTGTTGTATTGGGTGTTCGGGAATATATTGTTCAGATATGTTTGTCTGTATACATAATTTTTCTAAATTTTGCAAGAATTTTGTATGCTGAAACTTTAACATTATGGAACAACAAGCCTTCAGCTGAGAGGTATTGAAGGGGTATGCAAATTAGAGAAGAAAATTTAATTAAATACAAAAATGGCTTTACTTTGTATAGTAGCTTCAATTTTTAGAATTACTGAACTTCGCCTGTTATGTATGTATGTATGTGTTCATGATTAAGGCTCATTTTTAGCGTTTTTAAAGAGCACTTAAAAAATGTGTAAGGATTCATCCAAAAAAAAACCAAAGGTAATTTTGATACCAAAAGAGAAAGTTCAAGTCCTTCAACCCTCATATTGACAAATATAACTTAAAAATGAATTGATGTTCAGGCGTCTTTTAAATGGTATTTTCAAAAATTTCAAAAGAGTGTAATTAAACAAAGTGCAATAAAATCTTCAAAATCAAAATTTAATTTAAAAAAACACAACATATGTCTATATATTATGTATATATGTATATTCTACATCTATATATATTCACATCCAAAAACATAATTTTAAGAAGTGTAAAGGTCGCAAAAGTGAAGCTCTCCAACAAAATTAACCCTTAAGCTAACTTTTTCGAATTGAGCATCTAATTTTAGCGGATTAACTTGAATTTATCTTCTTCAGATTAGCTGATTTTCCTTTTTTTGACAAGTGAATTTTTGAAAAAAGCTTGAGTGTCAATATTTAACTAACGTAACAAATTGTAATATTTTGACATCATACTACATTTATGTACCTATGTATGTACATCTGAGCATTATCATAAATAGTGAGCAGCAAGCAGACATTTCTCAAGATCTTAAACAAAAGAATAAACGAATTGTTCTTTTCTTACCGAAATAAAGAGATGGATCAAAATCGATGGGATATAAGCCACGATTGTGAATAGTCAAGGGTAATACGCAAAGAAATCTGACTGTTTATACATTTAAATTGGGAAGTTTTGGGAAAATCAAGTGTGCTGTTTTAAGTAGAAGGCTTTCTTCTGTAGCAAAGTCTATAGAACACCCTTTATATAAACTGTGTATCTTTATTGGTTAAGCTTTTAGGTTAGACATATTTATCTTAGTAGGACTTTATGCAGAAAACTTAATATCTTCAGTCAAATAAAATACCTTTCAAACCAATAAAGCAGTTAAAAAAGCCAAAATTGTCTTACTAAGTCTTTATTTTTACGAATTTCTTCATAAAGATTGTGTTTACAGTATATTTGTAGAGTCTAGACAAAGATAACGGTATTATATATGTCAGGATGGCCGAGCGGTCTAAGGCGCCAGACTCAAGAGAAATCTTACCCAAAAATTCAAAAAATCATTGGGTTGCTGAGCGTTCTGGTCCTCTCTGAGGGCGTGGGTTCGAATCCCACTTCTGACAAGACATTTTTTGTTCTTAATTTCATTACTTGTATTTATGTTATATTATTCCAACTTACATAGTAAAATAACTAAATTTTGAAATATAAAGTAAATAAATCCTAAATAAAATAAAATTAAATCTGGACCGAACACAAAATTTTCTGAAAAAATTAAATTATGTATGTATCATAACAAAATAATAAAAAGTACGTATACGCCCCGTATCACTTTTAATATAATATGAGGATACATTTTATCGTGGAGTTTCAAGTTTCTTTGAGTAATCATTTATAAAAGTTACTTAAAAGAAAAATGTGCAATAGAAGTGATAAGTTATGTTACCATTGAGTCGGTAAATGCTTATTAACCGTCAAATATAATTAAAGTTTTAAATTACATCCAATTTATAAAAACAATTTTGACATTACCGGATTGAAGTTGAATAAAAGTTTTCAAAAATTGAATTTACTATTAAATTTCAGGATAGATTGAATTTTGACATTTAAATAACCATATAATCAATTTGAGATTGCAAAAAAAATTCAATCTTGGGCTCACTTAAGAACATACAAAAATTATGCGGAATTTAAATATGTATGTATAAAAATACAAATAAGTTCAAGTTTTGAAGACAAAACAAAAGTATGTTTCCAAAAAAGAAACATTTATTGTCAATAGCCATAACAACCGTAAAAGTACAGATTTTGCATATATTTAAAGTGTGTGCTCAGATAAATTTAAAGCAGCACTTTCTTGCTGAGAAAGACAACAAGTTACAAAATGCAGGGTCAATTAAAGAATGGATAACTTGATTTTCTTAAAGGCAGTGATTTATTCCTATAAATACTTAATTCAACAGTAAGAATCCAGCCTTAGCGAAGTTTTATTCAAATGCAATTTTTAATATTAATAAATTAATACATGTACATGTACATGACTAGAAATAGAAATCTTCAAACTCTCACAGCTTATTTAAAAGCTTTAATCTCCAACGACTGCTTACATTTTTCAATAAAAACGTATTTATATGTCAGGATGGCCGAGCGGTCTAAGGCGCCAGACTCAAGAGCAATCTTACCTACTACTAAAATAGTGGGTTACTGAGCGTTCTGGTCCTCTCTGAGGGCGTGGGTTCGAATCCCACTTCTGACAAGAATTTTTTGAACTTCCAAACATGAAAATCAATAAAATCTAGAGAAGATGAATCCATAATGGTTTTCATATTTAAGTTACGGATAAAATATGATCCATGAATAGAAATAGTTAGATTTGAATCTCACTAATAATATAAATAGTTTTTTTTTAAATATTAAATTTGTTATCATTGTGTTTTTTATTTTAAGGTAAAAAATAGGTTTCATGAAGAAAGTTAAATAATAGTAACTCTTTTTTTCAGTATCAAAAGTAAAGTACTACGCTCGTATTTATTTATTCTTATTTTCATTAATTTTTATTTTATTCGTTTTGTTTAAAACTATCTGAAAGCTAAACAAAAATTCGTAAAACTACCGTTCTACTCCTCAATAAATTGCAACTAATGTATTAGTACCCTCAGTTAAACTATATACTTATTATAAATGCCTTTCGGCAGAAAAAAATCTTAAAATTTTTTTTCTTACGAAGATGAAATACAAACTATAACAGCCACGGCAAGTTTCTTTTTATTTATTTGTTATTCTTACTTTTTTTAAAATGTGCTACATGTTTTTCAGCTGATCCGCACATCCAATGTCACCTTCACATTAATATGTCAGGATGGCCGAGCGGTCTAAGGCGCCAGACTCAAGAGCAATCTTGCCTAGTAAAATAGGTACCTGAGCGTTCTGGTCCTCTCTGAGGGCGTGGGTTCGAATCCCACTTCTGACAAAGTTTTTTTTATAATATTATATGCAGTCGCTGTAGATTAATGAAAAATGTAATACTGGCGCAAAATTAGTCTTATTTTTGTGTAAAGTATACATACCTGCAATGAATTTGAGTACTGGACATCACTATTTTTGCTGTTCCGTCAAGTGGCGGATATGACGCCATTTGCAAAAGTAACAACATCTTCCGATATGGTGAATATTTTAACACCACCCTGTAAAAAGTGTTTTTTAAAAGGCATATAACTTTGAATAATAAAAACAAGTGTGATTTTTACTTGCGACATATAGGAACTACAAAATTTTCTCTAAATTTTATTTTTTAACTTAGCTTCTTTTAATAAGAAAAAACATATTTTTGTATTGCTCAGGAAAGGTACCGCTCATAGAACCGTTTTTTTTTTTAATTTTCTCAGCAACTTATGAACCGATTTCAATAATTTGAATAAGGTCTTATGTTGCCTTAACAATATTTGATTATCAAAAGTGCAATTTTTTATTTTTAAGATTTTTAAAAAATATTGATTTTTCTTTTTCAAAATTCTATATCTCAAAAACGGTTCAACATTTTTTTTACGAAATTAAAATGTAAAGCGTATATTTACAATCACTAAATAACTGCATACCAAAAATATTTTTAGAACAAAACTGAAAAATTTTATATATAAAAAATTAATTTAATAAAAAACCGCTCTAACGATTTTCGAAAAAAAAAATTGAAAAATCAAGGGTTTTTTGATTTACAAAATGGCATTTAAATTTTTGAAGACAAACTTATTTTTTAGTTAAAATTTTGAATCTCAAATTATTTTTTTTAAATTATTTGAACTGTATTAAATGTAACCCCCTACCCAAAAAAAATGAAAAATATAGGTTTTTACGACAAATCAAATAGCATTTATATCTTTGAAGACAAACTTATTTTACAGGTATATTTTTGAATCTTATATACATACACTAGCCGACCCATGCTTGCGTTGCTTCGCAAATTGTAACCACGAACATTTTTTGAATATTAGTATTAGCATATGAAAAAATTTCTCAATGGGACTGAGCATATTTTCTACAATAATATTAATTTTAGTTTATATTTATATATGGTTTCGCTTTTATATAATAGTATAGATTTGCGGTAAAAAAAACAAATTTGTTTTTTAATGTTCTCATACATTTATAGGTATGCGTGTGTTAATATCCATAGACACATCTTTTTATTCATCTGCTCATGTTCAGTGCAGTGCAACTGACTTAACCTACCCACATTTGTGTGCGCCTTTTATCGACGTCAGTGTAAGTACATACCTTCTTCGAGTTATTTGTAAGGAAAATTTTTAACTTAATTTCAGTTTTATTGTTCGAGGAAGTGATACAAAATTGGTAATTCGAGCTATTATAATAGAACTTTTTTTTATTTTTAAATTGGAAAAATTATAATCTATTCACTTCCTCGAACCAAAAAAATAAAAAAGAGGCTGGGATGCGACCCACACTGATAACTTCCCATCCCGTCTGTCGATTTGTCTTGCTTAAAAGTTTGTCTATATGTATCAATTTTCACCAAATTTGCGTACTATTTTTTGTAGATTTTATTTTATTGAATATCGAAAATAATATTTTCTGTGAAATAAAATAAGTTTGAAGCCAATATTTTTAATTTTTGAAAAGCTATTTGAGTCGAAAGTAAATTTTTACCAAGTTTTAGAATTGTTGTTTTTTTAGGTTTTTAATTTTTTGTAAAAAAACAATCAATTTTATTTTTTTCAAAATTTTACTGAATGTTGAAAACAATGTATTTTGAAAGATAAAAGAAGTTTAAAGCCAATATCTCAAAGTTATGAAAAGATATTTGTGTCGAAAGTCAATTTTTACCAAGTTTTATTAATTTTTTTTTAGGGTTTCTCAAAATTTTATCAGATGACAAAAACATCATTCTTCGCTGCACAAAATTGTTTTGCAAATAAAATCATATTTTAGTCGTAAAATTTTCGAGGTGACAAATTTTTTTTTCAGTTTTTTTGATTTATAAAAAAAAACAGTTAATTGAATAATTTCCCTAAAATGTACTTGTTTTGTATCACGTTGCAATGTATAATATAAAATTTAATTCAAGTCTCTAGCGTCACTGGTTCATGAGATATTTAGGGTTAACCAAAATGTTCACCTTTTTTTTAAAATGCTATGGTAAAAAAACCACCCACGCAATTTTCTTGAGAGCCTTTTCTGCATCTTTCTGCATCTTTCTGCCTTATTATCTGTATAACAAAATTTATTTAAAGTCGATATCTCTTCTGGTTCTTGAGCTATGGACGACGAAAAAAACGTCGCGAACGTACGGATAAACGGACGTACGGACGTACGTACACACGCACGCACAGACATCTTTCTAAGAATCTTTTATTTCGACTCTAGGGACCTTGAAACGTCGAGAAATGTCAAAAATTTCAATTTGACAAATCGGACCCATTACAATAACTTCCTATGGGAAGTTAAAAAGATTTAATTTTTCTTACGATAGAATTAGAGAAACAAAAAAATAATGTGTGTGTGTAGGTTAGTTGATGAACTTACAATACAGAAAAATTGAATATGTACATAGGTAGGTAGGTAAGAGAAAAAACGTTACTATTAAATGGAACACATATTAAGAGAGAAAGAGCATGGGAAGAAAAGAAAATTAAAAGTGTTGGAATGATAATGGAATGAAACAAAGCAGCGACCTCGCGATTGTGATGGAATCTAATTTCCTGGATAAAATAAATTCAAAAAGTTTATAATTTTATAATTTGTTTTTATTTATTTCTCAGGTTGTATGTTTAATTTAGAAGTGATTTTAGGCTTAAGATTTGCGCAACAATATTGACTTTATGAAGCAATGCTAATCTTTGTCGATTATTGTATAGGTTTTAAGATATGAGTGCTTGTAAAAGTCAACTAATAAAAAAAAATGGGCGAAAAATGTAAAATTAATAATATTTAAGTTTGACAAATAATTAATGAAAAAAAATTAAAGCCATAAACACTCTCATAACAATATAGAAAATAATAAAATATATTTCAAATAAATCGGTTGACTACTTTCTGAGATCGTGCGTTACAAGCTTTAAAATGGTTTCGCTTTTATATAATAGTATAGAAGTATAGATATAGTAGATATAGATATAGAAATATAGAAATATGATTTCTGGCATATTGCAGTGCCTGCTAATCATAGCTCTTTAGTCGTCAGCATCGTTTTTGAGGAAGAACGTTCCAATTATTCCACCAGCTCATAAAGTACAAGAAACAGTCAGTTTTTGTGAATGTATCTGTCTGTGCATGATTTTAAAAATAATTTATAAGGCGTCAGCATACATTTCATAGAGGAAATATATTATCTAGAGTCCCGACTGGTACCCGTCTTGCCTAAAACACCCTCAAATTTTATTTGAGGTAACTCTCTTAAAAGCCCGTAACAACTACATAGAATCTGGATTTTCCCATAAGAAATGCACAGGACAACTAACACATGCTTATGCTAATGGGCAAAATTCTCTCAATTTAGTTTGTAGGCAAAAAGAGAGCAAACCCATTAAGTCGGGACTCTAGATAATATATTTCCTCTATGATACATTTAATGAAATATATAATTTAACCTTAAAATAAATCATTTGATAGCAGACAAAATGGATTAAGGTTGAAATAGTGCTAACTTAAAGTTTTATGTCTCTTAATACACATCTGCTGTAAGTCATTGTTGAAAGCTTATGCTTGTTACACAACGGAGGCTAAAAAGTGCATGTTATTAAAATATGCCTTATATTGATGTTTTAGCCGTGGCCAAAACCATTCAAATTTTAAGTTCCTTGGGGTAAAAGTTGTATGTATATTCAAAATTTACTCGACTATAAAAGGAACAATAACTAAGAAAAGGGATTCGACCAACACTGATAACTACCCGCATCCGGGCCCGTCTCTCGATTAACAAATTTGAAATCAATGTCTTTCTTTGTTCTCATAATACTTGAGTGAAACCATTTCTGTTGTTTTTGTAGGTTTTCGTGTTTTGTCAAACAAAGTTGTCAATTAATTTTCATCATCAGTTTGGATATGATAAAATAAGTGTGACTTCAAAATCTGTTTTATTTAAAGAGATTTTTAGTCGAAAACGAACTAATTTTAGTAGAATTTTTTGAATGTTTTATATCTTATATACAAAATACAGATTGAATTTTTCTTAGACCATTATCTTAAGTTAGCACAGAATGAAATCATTTTGAAGTCAATACCTTTATTCAGGAGATATCGTGAATCGAAGGTGAATTATTACCAATTTTGCGTAGTATTTTTTGTATTAATACCTAATTAATTTATGTTTTACACCTCCTATCCAATTTATATAATTACACCTCCTATCCAACACTTCCCTCTTTTCCTAATGCTCACACTGTGTCTTTGGCATATTAAAGGTATAAAAAAAACATTTTTAGTGTTTGCTAATTATAAAAAAAAAACTGACTGTTGGATTTTTACAAAAAATTGACTGAATGTTGAAAACAGTATTTTTTATAAGATTGAATTAGAGTTCAAAATTAATTTTGACCAATGTACTAATAATGTAGTAATGTGTTTTTTAGTTTTCTATTTTTCGTTACTTCGATTTTCTCAACATGTTTTTTTTTGTTCGTAAAATATTCGAGATGGTAAACATTTTTTATAATTGTTAATTGAACGTTTTTCAAAATTTTACAAGTTTTTTTATCATGTCACATTTTGTAGTGCTAGTGTTTTTAGTTTGTGAGACATTTTGGATCAGCTAAAATTTGCATTTTTTAAATTGCTATAGTAAGAAAAACCACCCACTCAATTTTTTTGAAAGACGTTTCTGCACCTTTCTCTGTTATTATCTGTATAACAAAATGTATTTGAAGTCAATATCTCTGCTGGTTCTTGTTATATGGACGACGAAAAGTGGTATCCTGAACGCAGGGCTGGCCCCAGCCAAACTTGCGCCCTGTGCAAGATTTGTAGAAAGCGCCCCTTTTTTATATTTTTTTTTACACATAAACTGATACACAAGCATAAGCCTTTCCCACATTACCCAGGAGGTAGACATTCAATGCGTTTTTTTATTGAGGTATCCCCAGGAGGCCTAAACCATTAAACTAAAACACAGCGAAGAAATGAGCAGAGGGGAAACTTTTAAACTTGGAAACTTATTTTCTGGCCTTACATTTTGCAAATTCAGAAATGAGATCATCAAAGTCTAAAGAATTTAATCATTTCTTTTCAATGGACATCATAGATAAACCTACCAATCTCTCTTGGTCTTGAGTCATGGTTGTCCTAAGATAATTTTTAATAATTTTAAGTTTATAAAAACTACGTTCTCCTGAAGCTACCGTGACCGGGATTGTATTAAGGATTTGGAGAGCAATTACTAAATTCAGAGCAAAATCTTCAAGGTTTGAACTAAAAATAAAATTTAACACATCTAAACTTGAGCGTTGTTGTATAACAAGCTGGGATAACTCTTTAAACAAATCTTCTCCATCTAAATCTTTAAAACTACTTTATGTTAAAACATTCTGCAAATTAAGGCATGAAGCACGTAGATTTTTATTTTTTAAACATTCGCTTATGTTACTTAAAAATGAAAAATTGATACTATACGTATCAAACCTTTCAAGTATTTAAAAAAAAAATCAACTTTAAATTTTTGTTTCGGGTCTAATATAGTTTCAGGACATTCATCAGCATAAAGTATTTTTCTCCGTTGAGATAGCAATGATGAAGCTACAGGAAACATATTTGGTATTTCTAGGGAACTAGCAATACGCTCGGTTAATTGAACATAGTACCTACTTATTAAATTTTTCATCGGAACGCATTAAAATCAAACTGGTTTTTGTATTTTCTAAAACTGTTATGCCAGTTGACAGATTAACGGACGGACTTTGCAAATATTTTCTAGTTTAATTTATATTTTCTAAAATATCAAACCAAATTAGCAGGCAGCAAATAAATGTAAAATCAAAAATTTTATTTCCTAACGAATCTGCAATGTTTTTTGCCTCTAGATTTCTTAATTCTATAAGGGCTTCATATATTTCTTCTTAATTTGTTTTTAAAGGCTTCAATGCATCTAATCTGCTCTCTCATCTAGTCTCAGAAGGGGGTTTCAAAGTATGACTTGGAATTTTTTCTTACAAATATCCCACCTCGTTGTGGAACTTGAAAAAAAGTTATACAAACATTGAATTGTACGAGTATCGAAAAATTTAACTGCATAAAATGAGCATGAGCACCGAGCAGCATCATTAACCACTAAATTTAAATAATGCGGGCAACATGAAACGAAAAATGCTCTTGGTTTCAGGGTTCGAATTCGATTCTGAACACCCGCTTCTTTTCCTTTCATATTCGAACCATTATCATAACTTTGGCTTTGACAGTTACTTATTAAAATTTCATGTACCTAATTCAAGCTTGTCTAAAATCAACTGAGTCAGTCACATTACGGTCTCGTCACAAAATACGTCACTTCTATTAAAAACTGATGGCTATTTATTTAATATTAATTAACCAACAAAGCGAAAAAACAATTGAAACCATCTGCATTCTGCACCAGACTAGATATACTCGTACATTAAAAGTAGCCGTTACAACAGTCATTAACTTTCAAAAAAAAAAAAAACTGCCTGCGCAAGAACAATTCGACTCCACATAGAATTATCCCTCTTTAATTTTTAAATTCTGCGCCCTGTGCATTTGCACATCTTGCACATATGCTTTTTCCGGTCCTGCCTGAACGTATACAGACGTACGAACAGATGTACGTACACACGCACATGCAGACGCACACATCTCTCTAAAAATCTTTGATTTTGATCCTTTAAGCCTTGAAACGTCGAGAAATTTCAATATTTTCAATTTAAAGATCGGACCGATTACAATAACTTCTTGTGGGAAGTTAAAACAAATTTGTATTGTATATTCTGTATTTCTGATTAAGTTCTTGCTATTAATTTAGGTTCGTGCATTTCATTTGATTGCAAAAACAATATCTCTTTCGAAGATGATTTTCTTTTATTGCCATTGACACAAATTAAATTTATTTTATATAAAATTTACAACACTATTAAACGAAACTTATATTACTCTAACACTATTAAGTTCCCCATAGGCAACAAAATTACACTAACCACCTTCCCAACATAAAACAACCTTCCCTTATCTGTGACTTTTAATTATCATTAATAACCCCCAAATTACTGTTTTTCAAATTTCTTAATACTTGTTTATACTATGTCCTTTGAGACGTAGACAGTTTCCTTACTTCACTCGTAATATAATATCCAATTAAAATGCGACCAAAGCGTGTCATTCGATTTAAGAAGCAATACTAATAAAATTCTTTGGAACATTTCAAAGTATAGATTTCCTGTTTTCTGATGATGTACCGCAATATTCTTTCCTTCCCGCTTGAACGAAATTAAAATAGAAATGTTCCTCTAACTCAAATCCTTGTCTCACCCTTCCTTAATTTTTGTTTTGTTTTTATTTAAACAACAAAATAACACATTCAATCGGACGTAAACCGTTTAACAATAAACACAAATATTTTATCCCATAAGGATTATATGCTCACATAATGCGGTGTGGGAAATGTCCACCCATGGAGAATATCCCTTGTCAAGATAAAGTTATTTTTGTTGTTGTTGTTTTTATCCTTTAAATGGTTTTACTTTTTCAAATGCACTTAAATGGTCCAACCCCATGTTTAAAATTTTTTTCTACAGAACCAAACCAAACCGAAAACGAAACCCACCAAAACTCCCACACACTTTTTGAACATACATACGTATGTATAAGTATTTGTAGAATTTAGGAATAAGAAGAATAATGGAGGGAATCGTATAATTTATTTATTTATTTATTCTTTTTCTAACACAATGTGTTGCCGTTTATTCGTCCGTTGTGTCATTCGCGTCGCCTCGTCAGTCGGTCGGTCGTTGGTTTTGTTTTTCGGACGACTTACTTTTTTTTTGAGAAAAAGTCAAAATGTCTTTTTTGTCGCGCCCCCAAAATGACGTTACGAACGATGAAAACATTTATTTATACGAGTATCTGTATATATCTTGAAAAGTATTGTTCATATACATACATACATACAAGTAGATATAGAACATTTTTTGAGACTAAAATGTCCTTTCGGTTTCGACTTTAATGGCCAAAAACTTGAACAAATCACATAAATCAAAATTGCTGGATGTTAAAAGAACAGATAAATACAACGTAAATAGGGCTACAACATGATTATAGAAAAAAATAATACAGGGTAATATGTTTTAGCAAAGCAGAGTTTCACTGACTTGAGAATAAAAATAAAATAAAATAAAAAACTGAGTTGGATTGTAATTATTTTGAAAACTTAATTTTGGAAAAAAGAAACCTTTTGAAAGACTCAAGGTTTTAAAGAATTTGAAACCAACCAAATTATGTGCCAGAATATTTATTTTGAAATTAAAATAAAATTGAAGGAACAATATTTTGAGAAAATGATAAAAAAAGAGGTTCAAGAATTATAGGTCACAGAACTATAACCGAATCTTTTACATCGTTTGAAAACCGCAGCAATATTTCATGCGTTTCGTTGTTTTACCGATATTTTTACAGACTTTAGCAGATATACTCGCAGTTTACCCTTGAGGATTTTAGAAAGTGATTCTTTTTTTAACCGCACATCAAGAATGTGGAATGGTTGACCTAGCTCTGATTTTCCTTCGCATCCTTTTTTCATAGCTGTGCTTAAATTTAAACCTTTTAAAGGTACTAGTAACCCCTTTATTGCCTTTTAGAAGTAATACATATCTGTGAAGAAAAAAACTGTCAGCGATGGAAATTTTGGTGAAATATACTTTTAATTACAATTTTTTTTTTATCTTTCTACCTTATTGATTAAAACCTTGATTACAATTGTTTTCAAGGCTTTTTAACAAGTTTATTGAATCCATTTTCAATTTATTCATATATGATTTGTATTTATCTATGGTCAAACAAGTTGATATATTCTAAACTCAACATTTAAATAATTTAAACTTTGAATAGCAAGAGGAGAACAATGTTTATAATATAGCCCCGCGGATTAGAATAAGTACAGAATCGGTTAAATTTCTCAGGATTTCTTGCGAAATGTTAAAGTTAAGGCGAGGCAGAAACTGGCAAAGAATCAATGCTTCCATTTATTATTTTTTACAATTAACAGAAAACATAAATAAGAACGTCTGCTTTCGAGACTCGGCATATGAACAAGATGTATGGTTGTACGGATTAATCCATTCTAACCCCGTCAGCGCAAATCTAAGGAACATTTTTTACACCAGTTGTCGTCTGGATTTATGACAGGCGTGATTTGGCAAAGCCTAGACTTTGGCAAGCGTATTAGGGAATTGGTCGAAGAAATGTTTTAAAAAGCAGCAACAAAAAAGTCATAAAACTGTTTTGGTTTTCTCTTAATCTTAATCTAAGAATTTCAGTTTTCCACCATTTGACGAGATACTCTGTCAAACAAAATATCAAATATCAGCAGACAGTTACGAGCACATCGCAATTCTTCACTTTTACGAGTACCTAATTGAAACAATTTTGACAGTAGTAACATCGTCGGCAAACCAAAGGGTTTGAAAAAAGGTGAAAATGTTGGTTAACCCTAAATATCTCAAGACCAAATAACGCTAGGGACTTGAATTAAATTTAATATTATATATTGTAACCTGATACCAAACAAATATATTTTTGGAAAAAATCCAATAAACGGTTTTTTTTTATAAATCAAAAAAACTAAAAAAAAATTCACCTCGAAAATTTTACGTACAAAGAATGATTTTATCAAAACAATTTTGTGCAACGAAAAATAACGTTTTCAACATCTGGTAAAATTTAAAAAAAAAATTAAAAACCTAAAAAAAACATAAAAAAAGTTGGTAAAATTTGATTTTCGACTCAAATATCTTTTCAAAAATTTGAGATTATGGCTTCCAGTAATATTTTTTGTAAGAATCCAACAGTCCGTTTTTTCATAAAAAAAATGAAATCTACAAAAAATAGTACGCAAATTTGGTAAAAATTGATGCTCGGTTCTCGATATCTCTCAAATTAATGTCATTCATCCAAATGCTACTAAAATTGGTTAAAATTGGTTTTCGACTAAAAATCTCGTTAACAAAAATAGATTTTAAAATAAAACTATTTCATTATATGCAAAATATTGTTGGTAATATTGAAATTTTCAAGAATAATTCAACTGAAAACTTTTTTAACACAACACAAAACCTACAAACTTTTAAGCAAGACAAATCGGCAGGCAGGATCGGAAGTTATCAGTGTGGGTCGCATCCCAGCCTCTTTTTCAGTTTTTCTTTTGATTTATAATTAAAACCTTTTATTGGATTTTTTCCCAAAAAATTGATAGATATCAATTTAATATAGGTTTTACCCAATTTCATCCTATAAATAGAACTTTTTTTACAATTAAAGATATATTCTTTTTTAACACACACAAAGTTGGTAATCTTTTATTCTCTAATTCTTAATGCTTAGCATCTTAGTAGTACAGTAGAAATCCAATAAACGGTTTTTTTTTTATAAATCAAAAAAACTAAAAAAAAATTCACCTCGAAAATTTTATGTACAAAGAATGATTTCATCTCCAAAACAATTTTGTGCAACGAAAAATAACGTTTTCAACATCTGGTAAAATTAAAAAAAAAAAATAAAAAAAGTTGGTAAAATTTGATTTTCGACTCAAATATCTTTTCAAAAAATTGAGATTATGGCTTCCAACTAATATTAACTTGTAAGAAATATTGTTTTAAACATTCGGAAAAAATTTGAGAAAAATCAAATTGACAGTTTTTTTTACAAAAAATAAAAACCTAAACAAAAATTAACAACAGTTGGTAAAAATTGATTTTCGACTTAAATGTCTTTTCAAAACTTCGAGATATTGGCTTCAAACTAATTTTAGCTTATAAATATTGTTTTCAACATTAGGAAAAATTTTGAGCAAAATCGAATTGACAGTTTAAAAAAAAAAACATTACTAAAACTTGCTAAAAATTTACTTTCGACTCAAATAGCTTTTCAAACTTATTTTATCTCACAGACAATATTGTTTTTGATATTCAGTAATTTTTTTATAAGAATCCAACAGTCCGTTTTTTCATAAAGAAAATGAAATCTACACAAAATAGTATGCAAATTTGGTAAAAATTGATGCTCGGTTCTCGATATCTCTCAAATTAATGTCATTCATCCAAATGCTACTAAAATTGGTTAAAATTGGTTTTCGACTAAAAATCTCGTTAACAAAAATAGATTTTAAAATAAAACTATTTCATTATATGCAAAATATTGTTGGTAATATTGAAATTTTCAAGAATAATTCAACTGAAAACTTTTTTAACACAACACGTAAACCTACAAACTTTTAAGCAAGACAAATCGGCAGGCAGGATCGGAAGTTATCAGTGTGGGTCGCATCCCAGCCTCTTTTTCAGTTTTTCTTTTGATTTATAATTAAAACCTTTTATTGGATTTTTTCCCAAAAAATTGATAGATATCAATTTAATATAGGTTTTACCCAATTTCATCCTATAAATAGAACTTTTTTTACAATTAAAGATATATTCTTTTTTAACACACACAAAGTTGGTAATCTTTTATTCTCTAATTCTTAATGCTTAGCATCTTAGTAGTACAGTAGAAATTTGTATTAATAACAAATATAACATCCTCAGTAGAATCACTGCAGATAAAAGTTAAAATGAAATCCTGCTGCTATAGAGATTTGACCTTTATTCGAGTATCGAAATCAATTTTAGAGTTTTTCTTTTTCAGAATTTGGTACGTTTGATACCTCCTCGATGGATAGAGTAGTGTCCAATATTCTGAACACTATGATGCTAATTTAAAACTCGAGATGAACTCTGATATTTTGACAGAATTTCTTTTTAATTTAGTTCAAATGTTGTTTGCTAATGCAATTACTTTTGTGTTTTTTTTCCAATAGGCCTCAACTTTTTATTTAATTTTTTTTTTTTTCCAAATGCACGTTTTCAATTTTTGTATAGTCCTACAAAAATGTGTGGAGACCTTGTATCAACTGTACTGTAGTACGAATAACTTTCAGAATAAAACCTAAAAAGTATCTTCTTGACAAGCCTTCAAAAAATATAAAGTTAAGAAAATTCAAATATTACTTTTTATTTTGGTTTTCAACGTTACTTAGCATAAAATCGATCTTTGAGTTCTCCGTGCTTCGTTGTAATCTTTTTTATAATTAACTGGCTGCCCCGGCCACGCGTTGTTGTGGCTAACGTTTTTTATTATATTACATTGTTGTTAACTATTTAAGGGGGTCGGTAGGAGAACATCAGACATGGGCATCACCACGCTTTATTACATAGATGCCATTTGTAAAAAGCATGGTGACCTTCATGACTGATTTTCTACTACCGTTACTCCTTATTACAATGAAATTATTATTTACGAACGAAGGCGGAAACGTTAAAGCTGGTATAAAAATGTACTGGTTTGGAATTTTAAGGGGATGGACTTTGAACAGAATGGTTTAAAAATGTTCGTACAGTTGATGTAAAGTAAAAATCAAAACAAAAGAATTAAATTTAAAATGCATTATTATTTTTATTCAAGTTTGTAACAAATGATTATATTTCAAAATTTTTAGTAAATAACATGTGACAGTTAAACTTGTAAATGAGCTAGGTAAACCACAAATGGACATTGTTTGGCTTGAGACTTATTTGTAAACATGGCAAAAGCTATAAACGAACCTTAAACTGTAACCTTCTGAAGGGTATAATAGAATATGACGGTACCATTATAATACGTTGCAACAAGACCACAATGGTTGCTTGAATAATATTTCCGGTGATCATTTTGATGACCAAACGTGTACCGTTTCATAATTGAGGTGGATTTAAATTACGCAGGAGAATAATAAATAGGTAAAACAATACTCTGAAAACATTAATTTTTTTCCTGAAGAACATTGCAGAAATTGTCTGGCAGTACTTACTCAATCCAGATGTTGCCATCTGTTAGAATCGTTTAATGCTAACAGATAATTGTGACTGTCAAATAATAAACAAATAATTTGCAATAAAATAATAATGCGATCATAAATTGAGATGTAAGCTATCCCATCTTTCAAGTTTGGATCAAACTGCACAAATTTGATTAAAATCGGTTAAGTAGTTTAGAAGTTCATCGCGGACAAACATCGTGACATGTAATTTATATATACTAAGATTGTAAAACTAATTAAAAACATAGTTTCAAAAATATTTACATATACATACATATATTATTTTGCAAAAAAGTTAGCGTCAGCAAACAAATATAGCGTTATCTGTTGCACGCGAACATCTACATATTATGGGTTAATTATCTACGAACCCCTTTCTGTTAGTTCTTATTTCTTTCAGCTTCCATTTACAAAAAGGAAAACATGTTTTTAATTCCATAACTTATAATAGCTTCTCAAAAGCAGAACAAATTTTAAGGTGTTACCCCCATTTTTATACTTCAAATGTTTGTATTTCTTAATTTTGAAACTTAGTACAATTCAGTTTTTCCTTTTATTTTCAACTTAATTTCAAATTTCCAATCATAATTTTTTGCTACAAAATTACAAAAACTGAGTTGAAAATAAATTACCCTGTACATCCTATATTCCAACAAAAAAAAAACTAGTCTTCGGCTAAAAGAAATCCACCCTCCTCTAAAACAGAGATAAACGCGATTAATATCAGACTTTTTTCCCAAAGTTTTTATATTCTCTCAAGTCTCGAGGGGGGGAAGGTTCGCATTTCGAATTTCCTTTTTTGTTTTCTTATTTTTTTTTTTGATTTCGTAAAATTCTTATATTTGAAATTCCTTAGTATTTATCACATTTACAATATACACATTTAAGATGCGTAATGAGTCATCCTTTGGATCTCATCAAAGGAACGGAAGAAAAAACAATATAAAGACATTAGAGAGTTCATTGTTTATAAATTTTCTTTTATGTTTTGAAATTATTTAAATTTTCTTCATTTTGCTGGAACACACAAATTTGAAGAATTTTGTTTTTATTTTTAAACAAGGAAAAAAGATATTTTTCTTAAATTCCTTCTTTGTTTTTGTTAAAGCTTTTATACATATTCCACTGAGTGGAATAATTATATCTGACGGTTGTTTACTTCATCTTTTCTTGAGTACCTATATGTGCATACCATATGAACACACATGTGTGTGTCGGAACATAGAATACAAACAATATTATTACGAGTAAATATGCAAATTACTTATTTACAATATTCATAAATATATATATTTTTCAACAAAAACATGAGTTTAAAAAAATAAAAAAAAAACTCTTGTCAGAAGTGGGATTCGAACCCACGCCCTCAGAGAGGACCAGAACGCTCAGGTACCTATTTTACTAGGTAAGATTGCTCTTGAGTCTGGCGCCTTAGACCGCTCGGCCATCCTGACATATTGGTAACCTGTGGTCAATACGTCAACCAGAGTTACTAGATATGATTTGATAAAGGTGTAATTGAACTTCCATTAAATCAGCATAATTTTAACAAAATTTTCATATTCCCAGGTATACATAGTTTAATTTGAACGAAGGAAATGAGTGTTAAAAATGTGAAAATTAAGTAAATTAATCGATTAACTGTCTTGTTTTCCCTCAATATAATTAATTTAGCAATTTGTAAATGTAAAGGCCCATCCGTAGACCTAAACGTGATTCATATAATAGGTTAAATGTGTTAAAATGAAAGACGAGTGTTGACAAAAGACATACCTATGATGTTATAGGTAGCGGCTTCCTACCTTGTAATTCTAATTTCGAAACCCCTTTTGCTTTGAATTATTATTGTTGGATAGACTTCCTCTACCTATTATCTATTAATTAAATTACATAACACCCAGATTAATAATCTAATTAGTATTTGGTGTATTTAGTGAGATAGCGTGCGTATAGTGTTATACTTACATATGTATATGTAATTCTAATAAAGTAAAATCATGCTGTGTGCTTATGACTATGAATAGATATATGGAGTGTTATGTAGATAAATTTACATTTTGATATAAGCGTAGCTAGGTTAGGCGCTAGACTCACTTTATACATCATATTGTGCTATACTCATATCTCATATGCTTAGCTTATGCATGTGTATATTTATGTAAGATGTATTTGAAAGTGTGTAGTGTGTGAAAATAAAAATAATTAATTAAAATTAAATTCAATGAGGTGTGTCACGTGTTCCGTTTTTTTATATATTTATTAGGCATGTTTCCAAAGTGAAATTGGTGATTTGTTCAATAAAATAGATTGCGCGCTTCAAACAAAAAATAAGTGTGAAATAACGAATGGAAAGGAAATACCTGAGTTAAAAGGTCATTTAATAATATTCCATATGTATGTATGTACAGCCATGGACAGGGAAATATGTAGCACATCTAATGGACAAAACATTGAAACAAAAATTTCCGCGATAGCAAATGTTTTTCGAATATTTTTTTGCTGTGTTATGTTGGCAGCAATTGAAGCGACATTTAAAAATTTGATTTAGCACGTAAACACCTTCTGGTTTTTGTTTTTGCCTTTTTATGTCTTTTACAGCTAACTAAGGTATTGACAGATAAATAGCACAGTTATTTTTTATGTCATACCTTTTCATTAGCTACGCAAAAAAACTTGTTCGATTTGATTGTTTTACTAATATTGCGAAGGTTGATAGGAAATATGGGCCGAAACCAATGTTGTTCTCCAGAAAAAAGGATCTTCGATCTTAGTGAACAAGGTGGTAAGACTCCAACTCAAATTTCGCTATTGTTGAAATGCTCAAGGAAAATAGTGTACAATACAATTAATTCAGTAAAAGCTAATCCTCAGTTAAAAGCAAAAAATAAAATTTCGAAAGCCACCTCTCCAAAAAACTTCTACGCGTGCTGTTAGGACCATCGTGAGAAAGAGTAATATCAACCCATTTTAATCATCCGGTATCATCATGACCGAAATCAACAAACATTTCGAGTAGGCTTGTAAGAAGGCGACTTAATGTTGCTGAAATATTTGGATGCATTACCAGAAAAAACCGTTGCTGTCTAAAAAGAACCTTCCTTCTTTGACAAATCTTGACTTGCAATTTTGTTTTATTGTTGGAATAATAAATTGTCAAATTTCATCACCATCACTTCTTGGTAGTTTAAACTCTACTTTTAAACGTTCGAGTATAAGACTCCAGAAATCATTGAATACTAATTTCAGTAGATCAACGTATGGAGTACGAAGCCCCTTAAATCAATTAATTGAAATCAATAATAAATTTCACTCTTGTATTAATTCCCCAATTGGTAATATAAAAAGTATAAAATGCAAATAAATGTTTTTGAACAGCCTAGTTTAAGTTTTATTTTTTAAATATGTATTATATTTATAACAATTGTTAACGTTAGTATTTTACGAAGTATAATAATAATAACTTCAAGAACATCAAAGCTCAATGGGATTTCGAGTTAACACACCTAAGGAAAGCTGTACACTTTTGGAAAAAAGTTTCATGGACCGATAAAACTAAGATGAACCGATCGGACCTGACGGAAAAACGTTTGTACTTCGCTCTAGAGGTTAAGCCTACAATCGAAAGAACATATACTTTGGAGACGGTCAAACACAGAGCAGGCAGCCTGATGGTTTGGGGAGCGTTTTCTTGGACCGTTTGTGCGTCCGTTGGTAAGAATAAATGGTACGATGCGATGGATAAATGTTCATATTTCAACATATTGAGAAACAATATGGAATCATTTACATTTGAGTCAACTCCAGTTAATTGGCCTTTTTGTTAACTGCATACAAGAATATTTAGTTATTTTATTTACAAATAAAAACTACATAATGTGTATGTATGTATGTATGTAGATATTTTTTTGAAAATAAACAAAGAGTGTGCTATTTCTCTGTCCACATGCAATATAACATATTTTTTGTTAGTTTTAGTTAAAAATTAAAGTTGATTTTTCTTGATTGATTGATTAAGAAAAATGTGTTGACAATAAGAATGAGTATGGAATTGGAAAATAGTGAAAAATTGGCAATTTTTTGTTTAGATTCTAATGATGAGAAAGTAGGCTGGGATCCGATACCTGATTACTTCGCCCTCTATAGCTTTTTTTCAAAATACTAATAACAATATTATTTAATTCACTGAAACATAATCAAATGCTTTGGTTAACTCCAGAAATTTAACAAATAATGCAGCTATATGTATTTCACAAGGATTGATCGTATTGATGTTGTAGAAAGTTTTGTATCGATTAGGTCTAATGCTATGGGTATTGGTGAAATCCACCTCATTTTCCTTAAAGCAATACTAAAAATACTTTTACCGAATATTACACATACATACTTTCAACACTATTATTACAACTGGCGTTTTCCCTAATCAGTGGAACTTCGCAGAAGTAATAACAGCTGGGAAAGTACAATGTAGTAAAGATCTTAGACCTATTTTTATCTTTTCATTTCTGTCAAAAGTTTCTGATAAAATTGTTCAAAAGCAAATACATTTGTATTATCGAAGCAGTAATATTCTTGAAAACATTTCGGTTTTAGTGAAACAGTTGCGCTCCAGCTCTGATAACATTACCACCCTAATTATTGTGGAAAATTATCGAGGTTGTACAAATTTTCAAACTCTGCAGTTCAACGGGTTACCTCATATCTCAAAGGTAGCAAGGTGTATGTTAAATGGCAATCTATCAAAATTTATCTTCACAACGAGGGGCGTTCCACAAGGCTTGATTCTCGGTCTTCTTCTAATTTCTATATCAATTAACTTCGCCAAACAGTTTCTAAATCAACTGTTGAAATACGAACGACAATTTTTCATCTGCTCAACGCGGCTATGGAATAATCTACCACGAAAAATAAGAGTAACTTGAACCTTGAAGTGTTTTAGAAATGAACCTAAGCCACACTTTTTCTTACAATAAAACCTGAAGAATATAAATATTTTTTAAATAGTTTGTAGAAGTTTTTATAATTAATAAATGTATGAATAATATTGTTAATTTTTAATACTAAGGCAGTATTTTTGAATAAATTAGTTTTCAGATAATTATAACTTGTAAATTATTCTTTTTTGAAGCTATTTCAATTTTCAATTATCATTTTTCAATTGTATAAGGTCCGTCATCTAACGTTTTTTTTCAACTAGTGCTTATTTCGTGAATGGTAACACTTAGCTTATGTCTGATTTGACAGTTTTATCCTTCCGCTGAACGAATATGGTTGTGTATACGCTTGAACAACGCTGGGAACAACGCTTAGAAAAGATGCCGATTTTGCCAAAAAATCATCTTTTCAGATGAAGCTCATTTTGATCTTGGCGGGAATGTAAACAAGTCACTGTTTGGTGCGGATTTTGGTCCAGAGGCATAATTGGGCCATTTTCCTTCGAAAATGAGCAAGGAGTGTTGAACGAATTTTTGTTCACAAAAGGAGGAGGAGGGTATTGGCAACATTTGGTTTCAACAGGACGGCGTGACGTGCCACACAGCCGAAGCTAAACTCGAGGTTTTTTTATAGCATTTTCAATATAATATAATATATAAAAATGCCAATAAATAAATAAAAAAATAAATATTTTGTGTGAGATAAAAAAATTCGAAGTCAATATCTTTCTTTGTTCTCATAATACTTGAGTCGAAAACCATTTTTATCATTTTTTGGTTGCTTTTATAAGTTTTCGTGTTTTGCAAAAAAAATTGGCAATTGAATTTAAAAAAAAATGCTTAAAGTTATTAAAAATATTGTGAACATGATAAAAAAAATTGGTTTCAATATCTGTATTCGTTCTTGACAGTCGAAAACCAATTTTTTTCAATTTCAGTATCATTTTTTGAAAGTTCTTATTTCTTATAAGAGAATACCGGTTACTTACGTTAACAACAAAATTTTGAAAAGAATGAAATAATATTAAATTCAATACCTTCATTTACAATTCTAACCAATTTTGCGTAGCATTTTCTGTAGATTCTTATTTTTTGTAAACATAAACAGACTGTTGGATTTTTCTAAAAATTTTAAAAACAATATTATTTATAAGATTAAAATAATTTAAATTAGGCAATATTTTTAATTTCGCCAAGATATTGGAGTCCAAAATTAATGTTAACTAACTTTTAGTAGTATTTTTACCATTACTTCGATTGTTCTCAAATTTTTACAAAAAAAATTGTCAAAAACGTTATTCTAAAAAAAATATTTTGGAGGTAATATCAATTTTTGTTTATAAGGTATTCGAGGTGACAAATATTTTTTTTCAGTTTTGTTTTTGATTTAAAAAACAAATCGTTAATTATATAATATAAAAGTTAATTAAAATCGCTAGCGTTATTGGTTCGTGAGGTATTTGGGGTCTTTTAAATTGCTATGGTAAAAAAAACAACCCATACAATTTTTTGAAAGTACTTTCTGCATCTTTCGATATTATTATTTGTGAAACAAAATTTATTTGACATGAATATCCCGAACGTACGGACGTACCAACGTTCGAACGTACGTACAAACATCTTTCTAAAAACCTTTGCTTTAGATTGTAGGGACCTTAAAACGTCGAAAAATGGCAACATTTTTAATTCGACAAATCGGTTCAATTACAATAACTTCCTATGGGAGTATAAGTTGTAAGGTTTCCGCGGTTGTTTTCATGACACATTTTTGAATACTCGGATTAGCCGCGTTAAAATATTAAATATTATGCGAGTTCAATTTAGTACTCACCCCGAACGTTTCGCTTCAAATTGCATTGAGCTAAGAACTAATGAGCAGATTTTAATATTTTTTTCTGCACTGTCTTTATAATATTTGATGATAAAAAATGTCAAAATAATTTAGTTTGATTTAAAAAAAAAAACGTTTTTTTTTTTTCAAATCCGATCTTGAAAATAGGTCATCATTTTTTTAGGAAAATTAAATGTGAAACGTATAATAATAAGAGGTAAATAACTGCACACTACAAATATCTTTAAACTAAAATTTAAAAATTTTACTTTAAGCAATTAATTTAAAAAAAAATCTGCTTTAACGATTTTTAAATACAAATTTTGTAAAATTAAGTTTATTTTGAGAAATTAAATGGCATTTAATTTTTGGAAACAAACTTATTTTACAGGTACATTTTAAAACCTTAAAATATACAGGACGTCCCAGTCGTGCATTTTATCGTGTTTTTTTTTTAGTAAAGCAAAATTTATTCCGGTTCGTGGCCGACGAAACCTTAAAATGTCGAGAAATGTCAGGATTTTGAATTCGACAAATCGAAACAATTACAATAACTTCCTATGAGAAGTTTTGTATTTATATTTTCTTACTATACAATAAATACTGAAAGATCTTAATGTTCACACAGAAGTCCATTAGCATTCAATTTACTTCCAAAACGTATGATATCTATTTGACAGCAGTGACATATGGGAGTTTTCAGCACTTGTGTCTGTCAACAATAATGTGTCATAAGTAATGTTTAATTTCATGTTTAAACTTTGACATTTTTCACAACCTCGAAAAAAATTGTTAATTTGAAATTTAAGCTTTATTTAAATTTGTTTCCAAATATTGGGACATATGAACTGAGGTACCTATCAAATCATGCTTAAATTTATAAATGAATTAAAATTCAATTAAAATGTGGATTTCTATTTAAATTTTTAGCCTG
Organism: Eupeodes luniger; assembly: GCA_951509635.1. Classification (NCBI taxonomy): domain Eukaryota; kingdom Metazoa; phylum Arthropoda; class Insecta; order Diptera; family Syrphidae; genus Eupeodes; species Eupeodes luniger. The sequence goes on along the minus strand of OX608073.1, from coordinate 123,055,259 downwards.
AGGACATAATTTACACAACCGCACCGAAGTAAATTTCCTCAAATACGAATATTCCGCATCAAGGCTAAACATAAATAACAAAGTCGTCTTTGCTTATACAGTTTTTTTTTGTTAATAATAAAAATCTCTTCAAAACATAAAGAAAATATTTCAGCTAAAAGTTCATCAAAAGTTCATAATCGGCTCATTGGTAATGTAGTTAAGAAAAAAACACCTACGCAAGTATTTAAACTAACTGGACCTCCTGGCGACGACGACGGATGTTTCGAAGAAACCTTCTTGATGGACTCCCTTCGAAGCTTAAAGAACTTGGAAGAAAACAAAATTAAAAAACACAAATAAGAAATCCTATTCTGCTATAAATAAACATTAATAATCAAATTTAAACGCCCATTATATGCCTTCAAAGTAAAAAGACAAAAACACCCAAATTATAAGAAACAAAAAATAAAACCTCAAAAAATATTTAAAAAAAAAACAAAAAAATCTAAAGTGTCAACAAAGAGAAGCAAGTTGGAAAAAAAATCTGAAAACACTCTGCTTCAATAAGGGAAGCCGAAATCACGTTAAGGATGAAGAAAACTCTAGGGATGTGGCAGAGATCCTGCCATTGCCCCATTTCTTAAATCGAAAAAAAAAACAGTTTGCAATAAAGTATATGAGTTTGAATAGCATGAGCAACCCGCAACCCGGATTCCCACCCACACTCCACTATAGAACTTATTTAGAAAGAAATTCATGGCCATGACAAGACGACGAACGCCGACATACATTTGTTGTTGTTGTTCCATGTGGAAGGATCTATATTCTGTAGGCAAAATACAGCTATATATCTACCTGGATATATTTAAACACTTTATCAGGGCCCGCCCCGGATACGTTTACTTATCGAAACTGTTTTTCGCATTAGGAGAGGTATTATGCCAGAGTATATGGCTGGCTTAAGGTAAGTGAATTTAATTTAACGTGTGTTCTCGCATAGCCTCAAGCCTCAAGGCAGGAGTTAAGGTTTTTGGAAATGGCTTCGCTGCTCGAGACATACTGAGCCAGATTCACCTGAACCAAGAAAAAAGGCAAAAATATATGTTTTGGGATTTTAAGGTTTTTTTCAAGTTCTTTTTTTTTGAAAGAGGATATTTACTCAGCTCATAAGTCTTTTATTGTTAGTCCTTAGGGGTAATGTTGTCGTCGTCGTCATGTTCAATATTATTGTTGTTATTGAGAGTTTTTTTTTTTTACACACAATTCCCTTAAGGTGCCAAGTCATTTGGTACAATATGTGCGGCTGGTGGCTTTGTTTATGGATTTTTTATTCAAGATATCTTAAATGTGGCTCAAAGAAGCTCTCAAGAGGTATCCAAAAGAAGAGACATGAATTTTTGTATGCGAAAATAAAAGGAAGTGAAATGTTTGTTTTTTATTTTTATGCATTTTCAGTTAAGAAGAAGCTTATTTTGATGAAATTAAAATAGAAATTTTGTTCTTAATCTTCTTAAATCTATACAAATAATGTGTCGTGTGGCCTTGAACTTTGAATGCATATCTTTTGGGAGACGTAGTCTTTAAAATGTTAGGTAAAGCAAAAGAAATGTAGCTTCTTACTTGAACCCGCTAAATTCTGAAAATTTTTGTATAGGGAAGGTTTTATTCAAATCCAATTCTTCAGTTTACCTTGTGTGGCAATCCTTGATCAAGAATTGTTGCAACCGATTACCTTTTTTAAATTATATTTTTGTACAATTAATTAGTATTGATGATTATTTCTGAAAATATTACTGCCAAAAGAATTAAAACGAACACGGAATTGATGAAATTTAATTTTCCAGAAATTGAAAAATGACAGACAGCTTTATCGTTAAAAACGCTTTAATACATTTTAGTACACTTTGGTATCTGTTTATGATTATACGTTCAAAAATTGCCCAGGACTTGATCTTATAGTAATCAAATGTAAACACTCTCCAGGAAAAAAAAACATTCCTCACTGTTCATAGCCTAACTTAGATCATCCTAAGATTGCTCATAATATGTGCAAGAACAACAAGTCGGGGATTACATTATACTCCCTTTAAACGCGAAGTGATGAAAAAACTAAGACAATCTGGAAAAACTGTGTTTGAAATTGCAAAAATCTTAAACTGTTCGAAGAAAAAAGTATTTGAAACCTTACATTCACGCCTAAAGAAGAAACAAGATGAAGAAAAGGATAAACTTCTTCGCGTTTTGATACACTATTGGTAAGAATATGTAAGAAGAAACTATTTCTTTCTTTAAGAGAACTCAAAAATGAATTCAACGGTCCACGAAAAGTGGTATTTTGTAACAAAGAAAAACATTATACAAATACTTACCTTTGCAAACAAACACTTACACCGTTCTTATTTTAATAACGTTTTGTGGTGGGATGAAACGAAGATCAATTTGTTTAATTACAATGGAAAAATGTATGTATGTATGGCCAAAAGACAAGAAATTTAACTCAAAATACACAAAGAAAACAGTGAAACAGGATGGTGGGAATATAATGTACTTTTCAGCATCTGGTGTAGGTCCAATATTTCGGATCAAAGATAAGATGTGCGCTGTGGATTAAGTCCACATATTAAATTCAGCTATGCTACCATTAACTGAAGAGGAGGTGCCAATCAAATAGGAGTTCATGCATGATAAGGACCCGAAGCACCCCTCCAAATTGGCTAACAAATACTTACAACAAAACAAAATTAATGTTATGGAATAGCAATCACAAGCCTAAACCCTATTGAGTACTTATGGGGCATCCTAAAGCGAAGGATCGGAGATTGTAAAACCAAAAAGAAAGACGAGTTGTAGTCGAAAATTCAAAGGGAATGGTACTCCATACCTGTAGAGACATGTGCCGAATTGGTAAATTTGATGGGGCGAACAGTAGAGGCAGTTATTAATAATAATGGTGCCACTACAAAATACTCAAAGAATTTGAAATACTTTTACCGTTAAGTTCCTTTCTCGCTACAAAAAGAGAAGCATTTTAAATTTATTTCTATTATTTTTCCAGGGTGAAACGACACAATAATTACAAGTGTACTTCTTATCATTATTTTCCAATATTATATTAAAAATAAATTGTTGCATTTAAGCAATAAATTATTAAAAATCTATCTGTGTAGTTTTTATTTTCCAATTCTTCACAAATAATTTTTAAGTGTTCAAAAAATTAACACGAAGTTTGTTTCAATTATTTTTTCCATCACTGTATATTGACTATGAACTTTTTTCTTATCCAACACAAAATATTGTTATTATTATTTTTTTAAACTTTTAGAAGTATCAATAGAGTGGCACGCATGGAAAGTTATCAATATGGGTCGCATTCCACAGCCTCCTACCGGAATTCTTACTATTAAAAACGACCAAAACTGCCAAATCGATTGGTCTTATAAATTATAAATAAGTAATATGTAAGCAACTTCATGATTTTTTAGAGCTTACCGGGTCAATAATGCAACCACTCCTTCAACTTTACACCTTTTGAAAATTCATTGTCTTCTTTACAAGCACTTGCGTGGTTTTGTATCCCCTGATTCTGAAATTTTGTTTATTAACATAGGTGACGAAAACCAAGTACACATCGTCCGAAAAAATTGTTGCTATCTATGAACTACTGAGAAGTAAGCTTCTTCACCTCATTGTAAAGCTGTTAATTTTATTAAGCGGAGGCGTGTTATGTGTAAAGTAAACATTTTGAGTTTAAAAGAGGTTTCAGTTTCCAACAATACTTTATTTAAATAAAAAAATAACCGGACCACGCTTCATAAACGCGTCGAAACTTTATTAATAAACTGCAAAAAGTTTTGAAATTAATAGTTTCAATGCTCAGTTTTGGTTAATTAAAAGATAATTCTAAGGAAAACAATCATAAAAATAAAAGCTTTGCTATGTAAAGTTTTCTTCTATGAGTGAATTAAAATTCCTTGAAAATAAAAGTTGCGAATAAAAATAAAATTTTGGAACTGATGAATTAATTTCATTTTTTTTAATAAAAAATCAAAAATATATTTTTTTTGAAATGTTCTAGATAATATACAGTGTAGGTATGTATTTATTTTTATTGCTATTGTAACATAATTTTTATTTGAATATGTGCATTAAACATTAAATACTTCATATCTCCAATCTCCAAAACGATGTAGAAATTTATTTCACTGTTCGGTGAGATAAACCATGAAATCACAAGTTGACCTATTGCTAAGAAAGCCATGCTGGCGGTCTTTAAGAAGCTTTCGGTCTTCACGATAGGTCTTAAACTTAAAATTGATCAGCGTTTCAATAAACCACTCGGAAAAAGACATGCAAAAAAGGACAGATGGAAAAGCTTACGCAGTGGTTTCGCAAGAGTTGAAAAACACCTCTTCTAAACAATGAGAGGGATACTATCCGGGCCAGAGAATTTATTTATGCATATCAAAATGTTTTAAAACTCTATCAACCTTAGTAGTACCTACGCAAGATCGTCCCACAAAATCGCTTGCGCTCTGAAGTGCAGGAGAAGTTAAGTCACTCCCTGGCAGCGTCGAATTCACAGCAAACTTGTTTTACAGATAGAGCTTACAAAAGAAATGATGTCGTGTAGTTACATATATTTTTCAAAAATTACCAGAAATTACTACTATGGGACACTGTATTATTTTTTGCAAATTATTTGTGGTAATGTAAACATTTTATTCATAGAATATGACCGTTACAGATGTGGTTAGCTTGTTTAAACTTATTCCGTGTTTTATCGATAGAGTTAGCTTTATAACATCGGAAACTTATATCTTTGATCATGTTAATCACTTTACAGCTCGAATCAAACAATGAATTTTCTTTGGGGTTGATAGATCTTACCTAATTCTGAATAAAATCTACTTATTCCAAAAAGAATTTAGTATATGTTATCATATCTGCACTGGAGTCTACATAGTCTCAATTGGCTTATCGGTTTTCGAAAGAGTTTTTCTTTAATACTGATTTGTTATGCCATGAAAAATGTATAGGTATGATAAAACGGTCTGAAGTGCCTAGAGACCATAACACTCTGATCGTATATTTATCAAGATCAGAGGTAAGAAACAAGTCTAAGGTGTTGGCGGATTAAAATTTAAACGTCAGGAATTTGAGTTGGCTCAACAACGAAGTGAGGAAGTTTTTTTAACTCCGCAAAAATCTCACCATACGTTCCATCAGTTGTTGCCAGACACCAATAATCCAGCCACTGATTTTGCTTATATTGCTGATGGTGTTGATGCCTCTGATACAGCTTTTATCGCTATTACTAAGGATAATACTGATGCACTGATATTGCTGATACTGATACTTGTGATAACTTGTGATAGTGCTGATGCAGTGATATCCTATTAAGATTATAAATTTATACATTGTTACATTGCTCGACTGATCCGACTAATAGCAGGTTTTTAATAAAAATTTAGCTTTACTTAAGCTTGTTATATACTTTAAGCATGTATTTTCTTCGAAATTTTTGAATTTTCAACAAATGAAATGCTAACATCTCAGAAAACAGAATTCCAATAAAACAGAAAGCTCTAAAATACAACAATTTGAAGATGCTTGGTCTAAGAATCTACCACTCAGCTTTACAGTCTGCATACTCGTATATTAATATCTTTTAACAAAAATATTCCCTCCAATTTTATTTTGAAGAACTCCATCTTCCATATCGCATAAGCCAAGTCTATTAAATAAAACTTCATAAATATATGTTAAGTTACTTTTTTCTTCTGGGAGGAAAAATATGACCTCCCATAAAAATGCTCAAGGGTTTACAGAAAATATGTACGTATTTATATAAAAATGCTTATACATTCCTTCTCATGTTACAATGAAGAAGAAACGAAAACGAAAAAAAATGAATAAAAATGGAAAGGTAATATAAAACCAGATAAAAACAAAAACGTCTCCATCCTTTTTTCTGAAATCAATAAACTCCCAATTGTTTACAGACAACGTGTCGCCATACTATATGACTACGACCGACGACAATGACGACAACGTCGAGTAACGACAACGCGTCTCATTCCGTCCATCCTTCTTTACACACGAGGACGAAGAATGGGAGGATGTATAATGTACTCTTATATGTGTGTTTTCCCTTTTGTAAACCTACTCTCCTATAGGGAATACCTATCCTACTCGTATATCCTTCTGAATTCTGACAAAACTGTACACAAATCCATGAGTATAAAATCAATTCGTAGAAATTCAAAAAATGGTATCCTTTCCTCGTCATATAGTCCCCGCCACTGGTGTTCTTGTTGGCAACAGGACTTTAGGATTCTGCGAAGAGAAGTTTATCTCCTTTTATAACTCTTCATCCTCCTCCTAAAGCACTGTAGTAGGAGGTTAAGGTAATATTCCTGTGCATTGGCGAACGTCATAACAAGAAAAAAAATGGATAACAATTGAGGGGGTAAAGAAGACTCCTCTATAAAAGAGTTAAAAGGTCTTCATTTTCGTCTGACTGAACTGTAGTCGAAAGAAGAGAAGGTCCTTTTCTTTTTCGCATCAACCTCCTGCTGTCTCTTGGTTTCTGCTGCTGTGTTATAAACTGCAAGAAAGAATCCCATCTTGAGCTCATATCATCTCCTTAGCAACAAGCAACAACAATAATATTATAAAATTGATAAGGAAATATAAAATTCATAGCCCTCATTTAAGAAGTCGTATTATTAAAGGTCCTGTCGTCCTTGTTGTCACTGCCATCGTCATCCCCTTTACGTCATTTTATTCGAATCCTCTTCGACATTTGAGCACCACCACCCCACCGACACTGTCAAGAAGGCAATATCATTTTCTCCATTAAGGATGCTTCGCTTCTATTCCTAGATCCTGCCTCTTGCTTTTGGCTCTTGTCTCCTGAATCCTAATGCACTTGTGTGTGCAAAAGTTTGAATAAATATTTGGAAGATAATTTTCTAAGTCAAAGTCATGCATAAGACAACAAGCTGAAAATTCCGTCTATGAAAAAGCGAGAAAGGACATTCCATAAAGCTTCATTCGAATCGAGAAGAAAAATCAAAAACAAAAACTATGAAAAAAGGAGAGATTTTCTACCTACCTTGCCAAACTGCCAACACCTCCCCGCTGTCTAGACATTTTATGGATTTTTCTCGAAGAAGTTTTAAGGACTTGGTTGGTTGGTTAGGTTATACTTGGTGTGTGGTGACAAAATAAGCAAAAATAGCAATATCCTTGATAGTCCTTTGACCTGGTGTCGCCGTCGTCATGCCGCCAACCGCCGCCACCGCGCCATCCATACTACTTACACACACACCACCACATCATCACAGAGAGAGAGCGCGATGTAAACATTTTAACATCATCAGTGCTAACTTTTATATGAGTGTTTAAGGGGTGTCGTTTTGAAAAAGGCATGCATATAGTGGGGTTATTGAAAAATGAATGCAGGCTCAGGATGTTTACCCCGAAAAACAGGCGGCAGGATAAACGAATTCTTTTTTTTTTATGTGTGTGTGAGTGTGTCAGGAAATGGATGCAGGATGCTATGGTATTTCAGTGTTGCCGCCAAAGTGGCGCCCAATGACGAATGGAAAATGACAGAACCCAAAGCAAAAGAATTGGGGGCGACAAACAACAACAACAACCACATTTATTTTTGGGTTTTGCAAAACAACAACAAACAAAACATCTCGAAAATCAAACAAAAAAACACATTAAGAAAGAAAAATATTAAAGAAAATGTTCCCAGAAAAAGGATATATTTTGGATAGTTGTCAAGAAGAAAGAAAGAAAAGAAAGACCGCATCACAAGGAGTGAACATGATGTAAATAATCCTGGCACACAAACTGTTGTATAGCAGAACAGAAGAAGAAGATGAGGGCATATAAACCATTAAAGACATATCCAAGTTCCTGTGCCAGTAGAGTAATAGAATGGAATGAATACACGAGAGTGTAGAGTTCTAAATTCCTTGCCGACCGACAACGACTACGACGCTCTGCTGCAGGATCAACGAAAATTTTGAGATTCATTTATTGCTTTGACAAATGTTTACAGGGTTATTATGGGGGATATGCTATGCACAGTTATGGGTCTCTACACTAGATATCAACCATACACTTCTTCATCTCCTCCGGACTTTGCTGTCTCTGGAACGACTTGAATGTGCATAGTGCTTTAGTATTATTTTGTGATTTATTGAATTTGTTGTTTCCCTATGGTAAAATGTAACGATAGAGTAATAAGTTTTCTAGGACATTTAGTTATGTATGTTTAGTAGGTTTTGTCGATAAGGAAAGAGTTGGAAATATAGTCAAATACATACATACATATGTATGTATCTAAGTTCTTGGTTTATAGAAAATTTAATTCCAAAGAAGAAATTACTGCTGTGGAAAAATCAACAAGAAGAATCATAAGTAATTCAAACTCAATGAAGAAGAATAACTAGATTTTGGTACCTATAGGTGTAGTTATATGTTTTACCTATGTTGTGGAGGAATTTTAAAGTGCCAAATAGATTGCTATTTGTTGACACACAAGAACATAGGTATTAAACATATATATCAAATGTGTCAAAAGAAATCGGAAACTATTTGGAAATTAATTGATAATTCAAATGTGCAGGTTGGAATTTAATTTCTTCTTCCTATGTCTTAAAGTTTCAATCTCAAGATTAAGATGCAATTTATGTAATTCGAGAATTCTATTTATTTTTGATTACCTACTACCTATAGTTTGGGCTGGAAGGTCATTTTGTTTGGAAAACCGGACCAAGAGTACCAACATATTTTAGATTGGCAAACTAAGAAGATTAATTAGTAATAATGAAAGGAAATCAAAATAGAAATTCTCAAGTAGATAGGTTAACAGCTTCGTTAGCATGGTTGATACATACATATGGCCGGTACAACTATAAGAACACAAACAAATAGAACAGCAAAGTTTTTCGTTAGAGCAACATTTCTTTCCTAAGAAAACGTTAGAATGTCGGTAAGAACTTTAATGTTAAGAGATTTTTAATAGGTGAACATTTGAAATATAGTTTGTCAAAATATGGATTGGATATCTGGCATCAAAAAGGAACATTTTGAAATTGACAAAATGCTGCATATTTATTGTGCTGCTACATGAATCTATTCATTATGTTCATGGTGATGTGAATATTTTGAAAGCTTTAAGCTTATTGTATGTTTCTCATTACAAGAATAGTTCATCCTTAGCAGTATTTGCGTGGAAATGGACTCCTGGATGTTTCTCCACGCTGTAACTTGCCATGAGGATTGGTCTTAAGTGACTGATTAAATGAAGATACTTTGTCAGAAAGTAAAGAAACAATATGACCGCCACGAGCTGTAAAACGTCCCAATTGAAAAATCCTGTACATGGTTTCTTTTAATATTATGATGTTTAAGCCTCCCAAAAGATGTTCTATATTTTTCGTTTATGCATATGAAGCCCAGACATCATATTTCCAGCACCTGATTTGGCTGAGTAGATAGTTTTGTCAAACAATTATCGGCCTAGTTCGATTAAATTTTCGAAGGTTACAATTTTTGATGTATCGTTGATTTGTTGATAGAAGTGGACGTTTACAGTGTATTTCTTCATTGTTCTTTAACACGATGGAAGTTTGGTGTCAGCGATTTTAGTAATTAGTCATGTTTTTTGATCATGTGTATGTTTTAGGTTAAAACTTGGAGCACTCGAATATATAAAATACTAGCGGCCCGGTACGTGCTTCGCTACGTATAAGGCATAGTAATAAAAAAAATGATTATTAAGTTAATTTATTCAAACAAAAAATATTTTAAATTGCTAGCTATCTAAAAGTCCAAATGACCCAAATAATGTAATGTTTATATTATATTTATCAGAAAAGAGGAAAAACTAAAAAATGAAAAAGAATTGGGTACTCTTACTATGGTGGGTCTATATGGGCTAGTCTAAACCAGTTGGATAAACAATATGTTTTGTTTTTCCATTTTGAGCATGAATAAATAAACAGTTGGGGGTACCGACACAAATGTGGAGTATTTGCCCTTGGGCCTTATTTATGGACATCGCAAATGATAAACGTACAGGATATTGTAATCTTTTGAATTCAAATGACATATCAGTTGGAATCATAGGGATACGCGGTATCAAACACACTTCTCCTTTTGATTTACCAGTTAAGATTGTATAGCTTCAATCAAATTTGGCAATAACTTTTTCACTGCCAATCTGGTGCCATTACACAGTTTTGGCGGATTAATATTTCGCAATAATATAATCACAGAACCAATTTTCAGATTCAAGCAATGCGGTGGTATACCAAACGGTTCCAATGAATTTAAAAATGTTTGACGAAAGTCCCCTGACAGCAATATCAGAGCAAAAAGCTGTTGATTACCGCGTAAATTCTGCATTGTTCGATTGAATGCTTCTATTGATTTTTTATTCGCTATTGTGCACTCATCCCATAAAATAATTGAAGTTAAGCGCGGAACTTTTGCCATAGCAGAATTTCTCGTAATATTGCAAGTTGGAGTTTCAATCACCTGTACATTCCATAGCAATTTTAATGCAGAGTGTGCAGTCCGACCACCTTCTAATAATGTAGCAGCAATTCCCGAAGATGCAAGTACCAATGCAATTTTCTGTTCCGACCGAATAGTCGCTAAAATCAATGATACAACGAAAGTTTTGCCTGTAACACCAGGTGCATCCAAGAAATATAATCCACCTGCATTATTAGAAACGGCTTCCATGATTGTGTCATATCATCATCAAGAGCAATTTTGAAAAATTGAACTAATGCGTTATGCATTGTAGCTCACGAATAATTTCTCGTCTTGTATTTGAAACAATTGCACAACGTTGATCCAATTCACGATTTTCATCACCAATAAAATAAATTTTCAAAATTTGATGATCAGCGTCGGGGTATGGCAATAACGAACCAGCTTGATGATAAATCTGGCCCTGAATCTGTAACATGTATGCAATTTGAGGTAGATTGAATCAGAATTGTTAAGACTTTATGATTCAGATTGATATAAACATGGGACAATCCTGTTGAGGTATTTACCTTAAAAGTCGGCATAAAATTATCTCTAATAATTTTAGTAGCACACCAAAAGAAGTCATTTCAAATGCCGAATTGTATTGTTGAATATTACTCAAAAACTGCTTCGACGTTTGAGATGTCCCAAAAATAAATGAATACAATGGTTCAGGTGGAGTTTCTAATGTTGGCAATCTCACTTTACCATTAGCATAACACATGCCGGGCGTTTCACCTGGAAAGTTAGCCGCATCACAATGTGGACATATTGCGTCCATCAATCCAATGTATCTGTACATACTAAATCAATCTGACTATTGTAATTAAAAGCAGCACGCACATTTCATCTAAAACAGCACGACGTATTCGTGATCGCCGTGCAAGATTAAGTACAGGTACTGGGTCAACAGATCTATTTTGTGCAGTACGTTCACACTGTGATGCATTAGCTTGTGCGCGTTCATCTGTAGTCTGAGATCGTCTTAACAATGCCACTTGACTTGCATTACGCGTTCGCCGGCCTTTGTTTGGTCGTCTTGCTCGTGGCATTTTACATTCACTCAACAATATTTTGGAAAATATAAACACAACAAAGCAATAATTATCGCTGATAAAATGAAATGACATAATGATGACATTAAATTTGTTTGACACAACTAACGTCACTTTTTTTGTCTTCGATTGTTTTGCCAAAGGTTCAAATTGGCTTTTAAGTATTAGTACAAATTGCTTGTATATGGGAGTATAGAAAGATGTTGATTTTACACCTTTTCAAGATTTTTTTTTTAATTTTATTTACGTACAAACCTTCTCTGGACTTCCACGAATAATTCAAGACCAAAATGAGCCAAATCGGTAAAGGCGTTGTTGAGTTATAACATTACAAAGAAAAGTGGCATTGATTTTTATATATATAGATTTACATGTGCATATATTTTCTTATTTTGTTCCAAATATTAAAGTGAAGAAGATACCTAGGTACTTCACATTCTAAAACTGTCTGCATGAGTTTGAAATTAGGTGGTCTGCCTCTGTTTTTCTTTATTCTTGAATGAGGTTATCTGACCAAGGTATATGCATGAATATGTATATAAGAGTACTTTTTTTGCGACTATTTTTGTCACACTCAAGCTTAGAATTTATTCAAATTGTCCAAAATATAATTTCCTTAAAAAGGTGTAGCCCTAAATATTAATATTAAGCTCTCGCCCACGTAATCCTAAGACTTCCCATATAGCTCAGCGGCCTTTTATAGTATTATCCTTGTAAAGTGTTTTTCTAAGAACTGAACACTATATACAAAAGTTTACAATGCGGTTTATCCCTAATTTTCACCAACAAGGTAGTATTGACCACTTAACCAAATTTTTTCATAAAATTCTTGTTTTCTCCAATTATCTCGGGAATGGCTATTCCCACACAAACATTAAAATGAAGAAGTAGCAATTTTACAGAATATTCAATTTCCCACCAAAAAGGTCCCTAACACCAAACCACTTACTTGTGTGTACTTAGAAAAATGCTAATCGGTTCAGTATAGTTCGATAGAACGAAAAAACCTGTAATTGGCTTACAACTTTCATGTGGGTGCGGTGGCGTAGTGCGTAGTGCACTAGCTCCTCACACGCTAGGTCGCTTGTTCAAGCCCAGCTCGGGCAAAAAGTTCTTCAAAAATTAAATTGAACAAAAAGCGATTAAGCACCACTAAAGGAGTCTGATGATCGGGTTGGCCCCCGTGAAATAGCTATAACTCCAGCCTATAACCTTGGTGGTAGCACACACAAGTTGTTGTTGTTTCATTCTAAATTTTCAATTGTAAATTCGGCAAGCAGCTGCCTTAACCTGCGAGTATAAAATTTCATACAAAACCCCTTAAAAAAAAAAACACTTTCATTGATATTTTTTGTGAACTTAGGCGTTAAATCTTAAATATCATTGGATTTCCATACATTTTCGAAACAAATTTCAAAAAATATCGCAAAGTTCAACGACTAATGTGTCAAAAAATATCAATTTAAGTTATTTTTAGGTGAGAAGAGGTTGAGCTTTGATCTTTCAATGGGTTCTTGTGTTTTTGATCTAGTGGAACCTATGTAAACCTATAGGTTTTATGTTTTTCTTTTTAAATAGAGGATTTTGAACTACTCATTAGTTTTTATTCCCAAATGAATTGAATAAGACGACATCCTCTTAGAGAGATCCGAGTCGTCCTGCTGGAACCACATGTCGTCTAGGTCCATATGGTTCAATTTTGGCCCATCAAGAAATTATTTAGTTATCATCGTTATGTAGCGCTCGCTGTTGACGGTGACCGCCTTACTTACGTCGTTTTTTAAAAAAAGTACGGAACAATTATGCCGCCGGCCCAAAATCCACACCAAACGGCAACTTTTTGAGGATGCATTATCACCTGGTGAAACTCGAGTGGGTTTTTGTCGTTCCACACGGTTAAAAATCTGGGGGTGTTTTTAATACCGCCTCAGTGTTACAGCTGTATACAATACTCGAAAAATTAGTTTTCAATATTTTCAATATATTAAATTTTTTCTATAATAATTCTGTATTACATTTGAGTATTTCTTTTGTTAAAATGCTCATTTTAATACTAGCCTTCTTATCTTAAATTTCAAAATATTTAAATTCATCCGAAAATACACCTCGTCACTAAAGATGACTTTTCAACCAAAATTGGGGTCGAAATGATTCGAAGCCAAGTCAGCGAATAAACGGCGTTGTCTATGGCCATGAACTTTAAGCTCCTGGGTCAGTTGGAACTTGTACGGGTGTAGGCCCAAGCCCCGACGCAAAATTCGCCAAGTTGAAATCTGCGAAAGGCCGAGTTCTTGTGCACGGCGAAGAATAGACTACCTCGGGTTCTGCTGTACACTTTCACGGACCGCGGCGATGTTCTCGGATGATCTTGCGTTCTTTGAACGTACGGGTGTTGGCTGATTGTTTTCTGAACCGTTCGTCTCAAATTCGGCCACCAAACGTTGAAGAGTCGACTGTGAAGGGCCACCACGTCTTCCCTAAAATGGGCGCAATGCGCACAACGCAACGTTTGCGTTAACGAACACTCATTTTGATAATAAAGTTTTTTCATTTGAACGGGAAACAACTGAATAATAAACAAAAAATTTGACAGATGTCACCAAAACAAAATGGCCACCACGGGAGGCAAAAATCTACCCGCGCTGATTGAGAAACCCTTTATCTATCATTATTTTATTCCCCCTAATTTTGGACGAACTTCAGTAGAGAGATTTTTTTGTCGGGCAAGACGAATGTGGAAGGCATTTATGTTCCTCAATATTTCCTACTCATTTCAATTTACAGACATTCAAAAGCAATGTTCCTCCATTGTGTTACAAAAGTAGCAAAACAAAATTACGGTTAAGCTAAGTCGGTATTGTAATCAGAATTGTATTTATATTTTGGTTTATCGCTCAAAACAAATTATGTATTTATTCACTTTTCCTCCAGCAATCTAATTTATTTAGAACTTACTTAATTTTTCAAAATTAATCGATCACGACTTTACAACAGGAAATCCTTCAATTTTACAATAAAACAAATCAAATGCGGCTCCATGAAGAGAAACCAAAACAAACAAAAAACCTTCATTTCAAAACGAACTAAAATCATATATAAAATTGCAACGTGAAACCACCTGTTTCTGAAGAACTTACAGACAGACCAGATACAGGTACCCCTTCTACCTAAGCCTTGCTGTGTAAATTTGCGCAGCAGAACATTTGCCGGCAGTATAGAGAAAGACCGATCAACTCCTCTGGGGTGTATCTCTGTATGTTGTAGAGAAATCCAGCATTCAGATTGCACAAAGTGTTTTGTGTTTGTGGATTGGATAAATTAATATTCAATAACGTTATCTTCAATTGAACAGGCTGCCAACGGGTCGGTCTATATGTATGTATGCCGGAAGCTGACAGGACTATAAAGGTTTAACAGACAGAGAGATTGCAACATTATATGCAGTGGGAATGTATAGTCAGAGGCGGTATTGTTAGATTGCAGAGCCTTGAATTCTAGGCATCCTGAATCCCGACTCCCACCGATGCACACTACCTCCAAGCCTCAATCCTCAATCCAGCCCAGCTAAATGCAGTTCCTAACGGTCGGGTGAATTTGTGAGCAGAGTTCGATTGGTTAAATCGTTCACGTCCGTCGTCCTGTCAAAATAAATACCCTCTCACTCCATATCCTTGTGTCTTCTTATATGTGATGTCCTGTTTTTCTCTCATCCTACATAAATGTATAGGTATGCATTTTCACTCTTACAGTACACAAAAGCTAGCGAACGAACTATTGTGCAAAGTAATTCAATTTCAACGAACGACAACGTTTGCAAAGCAACCACCATAACCAACCACCATCCATTGGTACTACCATCACCGCCACCATCAGCATCAGCATCAGGATCAAGAGCATCAGCTCTCTCTCAATGTTCAATGGTATGTTCTGATATATTTAGATGAAAGCAAAGTAACCACCGTCATCATCATTATCATCATCATCATTATCATCATCATCATCATCATCCTCATCCATCAGGATAAACCATCACTCATATACACTGGGCTGATCTTGGGAGAAGGATATACAATACTAGTACATATAGTTTAGGAAAAGAGAAATAATAGTTGCGAAATGCAAATTTCGATTTAGCTTAAAAAAAAACAGCAAACATTTTATATGAGTACTTTGAAACGAGGGGGAGGAAGTTTTTAGCTTCCAGACAGCGACGAACAATATTTTTGATGAAAGCTAGAGACGTTGTGGGATGGTTGAAATTCACGTCACGTCACGGATAAGATGGGTAATAAAAATCATGTGACGGACGTTTAAATTTGTTAGTTTAATATTTTTGTTAATAGTTAACTATGTTTCTATAGTTACGTTTTAAAGCAAATTTGTTAAGTTAATAATGTAAACAGTCTATTTTATTTTTGATTGCGTTATGAGTGGCTAGTTAGAAATTGACGTAAATGTCCATCATAAGAGGATTGATAGACAATGGTTTGAAACGTGGACGAAGACATGTAGATGCATTTAGAAACTTTTTCTGTTCAAAAAAGTTGATGGATGAATGAAAAATAGAATTTGATCACTGAATTTTTTCTCTATCTATATCTATACTAATATTATAAATGCGAAAGTAACTCTGTCTGTCTGTCTGTTACTCAATCACGCCTAAACTACAGAACCAATTTGCATGAAATTTGGTATGGAGATATTTTGATACCTGAAAAAGGACATAGGCTACTTTTTACCCCGGGAGAATGATGCATTCCCATGGGAAAATTCTGGTGGGCCGATCGGTTTTACGCCTAAACTACCCAACAGATTTAAATAAAATTTGTTAAGGAGATAGTTTGAGACTTAAGAAAGGACATGAGTTACTTTTGACCTCGGGAAAACAACGTATTCCCATGGGAAAAATTACTTTCCGGGAAATCTGATCGCTTTCACTCCTAAATTACCAAATATTTGAATAATATTTGGATAAATTGGTATTACGGGAAACGCATTCCCAACCCTTCTCATAAGTTGAGATTGAAGGTTGGTGTTCCAGTCCTGTTAATGAGAAATTTTGGCGCATCAAAGTACACGGCTACAGATTACTCACCTAGGACGAAATAATATAAAAGCTATAATCATGACTGGAATAGCAAAGGAAAACATTTTTTAATTCCCCGCATTCCAATAA
The DNA here is from genome assembly GCA_951509635.1 of Eupeodes luniger. Taxonomy (NCBI): domain Eukaryota; kingdom Metazoa; phylum Arthropoda; class Insecta; order Diptera; family Syrphidae; genus Eupeodes; species Eupeodes luniger. The sequence continues at coordinate 123,038,480 of OX608073.1, read as the reverse complement.
TTCCAACCGATTTGCCGTTTCAGTTTAAAGGAGTGCAGTTTCCTCTGAAAGCAGCATTTGCAAAAACAATAAATAAAGCTCTGGGGAAAACGCTGAAAGTTGCATATGTAAATTTGGAAAAAAAAAACTGTTTTTGCCATGGACAATTATATGTAGCGTGCTCCGAGTCTCCAACCCACAAAATCTTTACGTTCTGGCCAAGGAAGGAAAAACAAAAAACGTCGTATATAAAAATTTATTGCAGTAACCTATCTTCTTCTTAAAATGTATTAACCCTAACCCAACCTAACCTATGACAATCACACTTAGTATGGCCTCATCAAATCTCGGCACAATTCAAACATACGCACAAAAAGGTACAGCTCAGGTTTTTGTCATACTACTATCCAAAAAAACTATCTAATGCGGACGAAGTCGCGGGTAAAAGCTAGTAGTTTATAAAAACAAAAGTAAACACAATTCTACAAAATTCCAAAATATAATTCATGCCACGTTGTGCTTGGGGTACAAGCGGACAAACGCCCACATCAGAATATACATAGTTCCGAATATACATAAAACGAATATTTGATAGAGTTTGGCACCAAGCTTTCTTATCGAAAATGCGTGCTTTTGGTATTGATGAATCCTTTCTTCTTTGGATTAGAAATTACTTTTCTAACCGTTCAATACAAGTTGTATTGGATGGTTTCAAGTCTGAAATAGAAAATAAATGCTGGTGTTCCCCAGGGCTCCGTTTTGTCTCCGACTTTCTTTCTAATCCATTAAACTGTTTCGCTGACGACAATAATCTCAGCTTTTCATATCCGTTTCCCAAGATTTACATCCTTGTTCTTCAGATTTGAAACTTCAACGGCAGCGTATGATAAGCTCATTTAATTCTGATCTCGACAGCATTGTACAATGGGGAATTAAGAACCTTGTAAATTAAATGCTTCAAAAACTCAATGCTGTCTCCTGTCGTTAAAGCATAACCCACCCCCAATGCCGCTATCGAATACATATACCGAAACAATTACGTCACTCGAACCTTTCATGCCTTTCGTTGGTCTACAGATATTTTTATAAACAGTGTTCTGTCGAATTAGCCAGTTGCGTCCCCCCCTCAAACAATTCAGCCGAAATACTCGTACTTCTAGGAATGCACATCAGTTTAACCTTGAGCTCAATTTCTGACGTACTCTCAAGTATAGAGATTCTTTTTTTAACCGCACATCGAGAATGTGGAATGCTTTACCCAACTCTGATTTTCCCTATCATTAAGGTATTCAAAACTTTAAGACCAATGTGCATCGGTATCTTCTCTTTAATCCTTCCCTATTTTCCCAAAGCTCGCACTGTAAACATGTTAATTGTATTAATAACCTCTTGAGTGCCTGTTAGTTGTAAAAAAAACTATGTTCGGCAAATGATCAAATTACCCCTTTTTTTTGTTGAAACGCAAGGTCTACTAAAATCATCGCCGCTGTTCCATTAAATGAATCCTGGGTAAACTAGAAGGAAGATGGGAATCGTACTCATATTCAAAATTGAGAAAACCCAGAATCTCGAAAACCCAAAGTTGTGAAATATTAAAATCCCAAAACTCCAGAAAAACCAGCATTCCAAAAACCTAGAGTCTCTTTTATTAGTAAAAACTACATTGAAGAAACGTCAGATTTAAACGTCTGCATCCAAGCTATTCTCTTAATAGGTGGATAACTTCGTATATCTAATTTTTAAAAGATTTTAGGAAGTATATATATGCTTTGGTGACGCTAGTGGTTTTCCCCCATTCTCAGCTCTAAAAAAGACTTTTTATTTACTTCAATTCCTTCAATGCTAAGTTGAACAATACTTATTTATAATGTTAAAAACTGCTTAACATCTAATTTAAATTTAAACATTTGGTTAACTTATTAGAAAATAAAATTTATTAAATATTATTTGATTTGATATTTTATTGGCCTTTGGAGTCCTGTACTAGATCGACTACAACTGAAGTTAAAATGAATAAGAAGCGATGATGATGATATTGTTCCATTTATTATAACTACAATAAAACAAAATTGAAAATATTTTCTATGGTTTTTTAAGGAAAGAAGTTTAATAAAAGTAAGCATTTGAGAATAAGGGGGCAGAACGTCTGGAGGAAAACAAGGAAGAGAAAAAGAAACCGGAGATAAAAACTCAAGAAACTTTTCTGAATCGCTTCAACTCTTATCTTAGTAAAGTACATTGAGAACATGAGGATCACGGAAATCGCACCGAAATTTTTTAATAAAGTCATCAAAGATTCTATTTGCTTTTTTAACAACAATGCTCTGTAAATGTTAGTTTCGAGTCTAAATCTACTTTAAAGTCAGCTAAAACAGAAACTCTGCCATCAAACATGTACCTAATCAATAATAGTTGGAACTTTCTTGAGTGTAAAACTCATGGTATTACATATGTCAACATTAATAACAAGACAATTTTTTTTTCCAGCATTCCCTTAATAACATTAAGTCTTCTTGCAAAAGCAGGCAGTCAGATATAAAGTTGATTCTTTTGAAACCTCTGATTCTTAACGGCTGCAATGAAGAGCACCAGAATTCACAATAAGTAGACTCGAACATTCATTACGAAATATAACACTATATTGCCTATTTTCTATATATGATGAGATCCAATTTAAGAAATTGTCCTTAAAACCTTGATGAAACAGTTTTGTGTTTTACACCACAACTTGTCAAACGTTAACCTAAAATCAGTAAATACGCAATCTACTTGTTTTAAAAAACATCTAAACGAAAGGACGTGAAGTACAAAACGTGATCGTTGATAGATATATGTAACTACGATCTGTGGACCGATTTGTGTTAACTGGCAAAATAACACCTTGTGGAGACTATACAAAGATGAACTCTACGAGCTGTATAGCGACTTCCCACTGGTCAAAAAATTGTGTGTCCAAGGGCTTAGATGGCTAGAATATGTTGTGCGAATGAATTTCGAAGCTCTACCTGCTTCGGAATAATAAGCAGAGGCAGACCTCGTCTCTGGTGTAGCGACTAAGGTTTCTTATAATATTTTAAAAAAGAGAAACAATTGGTTGATCTCAAATATCTCTCGAACCAATAACGCTATCGACTTAAATTAAATCTTATATGCACTGTAAAATGATACAAAACTTGTATAAATTTGAAATAACTCTTCAACGAACGAACTTTTCGTATGAATCAACAAAAATCCGAAAGATAAAAATTTACAACCTCGAAATTTGTACAAAAAAAAATGATATTACATACAAAATAACTGTATGCATTAAAGAATAACATTTTTGACATCTATTTAAAACTTTAAGAAGAATCGAAGTGACTGTGCTCTTAAAAAAAAAAACAAAAAAAATTGAAAAAATACCACTAAAAGTTAGTAAAAATTAATTTCGATTCGAATATCTTGGCAATAATCTATGAATTGGCGCAAAATTTTAGAGGATTTAGTAAAATTTTATAGCCATTTTTAACTATATACTGAGTTTGAAAGATGATTTACCTAATTTTAAACGATTTTAACATTTTACGATCTCTTACCAATTTGCTAAAGTTAAAATCCGGGAATGGCTAATTTAACTTTTAGCAATTTGCTAAATGCATATGACAGCTGTAAAATTATTCACAAACTGCCACTTTTTAGACGTGTATAAAAGCCAATTAGCAATTTACTAATTAGCAAAACGAAAATTAAAGTTTGAAATTCTTGAGTCCCTTAGTAAATTGCTAAACATTTAGCGAAATGCTAACTAGTAAATTGTTAAACTATTAACAATAGATTGTTTAAAATTTTGCGTCATTGCATCGTTAATAGACGGGATGAACAAGGGCCAAGATGGCTTCCCTGGGGAATACCAGATTGAGCGATAAAAGGTTGGTAATGGCAATTTCTAATATTTACCTCATAGGATTTATTTTCAAAGTTAGATTCTATCCAAGCTAAGAAAAATGGTGGAAAACCAAAAACTTTAAGTTTGAATAAAATAATTCCGTGGCTAAGTTAGTCAAAAGCTTTAGAAAAGTTAGTGTATACAAAGCCAACTTCATAACCTTTTTCTAAGGCGTTTGAAAATGTGAGGAAATTTGTAACTGTTAATCTTTATTTCCCCGAATCCGTTTTACTGTTCACAAATTATTTTTTTTACTAAAAAATGCTACACTCTTATAAACTACTTGTTCAAAAAGTTTAGGTATGCAAGAAAGTTTTGCAATAGGCCTGTAGTTTGTTATGTCTGCCTTGTAACCTTACTTGAATATTGGTGTAAGAAATGACTTCTTCCATATACTGGAAATGTTAAGTGAATATCTTCTAAATTTGACGAAATTGGAAACACTTAAGAACCAGTTAATAAATGTTTACAATACCAAAAGCTTTCTTAATTAATTATTTATTCAGTTCATGGAAAATGTAAATTTTGATAGTTTTTAAATTACATTTTTTTGAACATGAAATTAAAAATGTTAATTGTGACCAAGAGTAGCCTATACAATTGCTTAAATTAGATTAAAATATTATTTATTATTATTAAGTATAAGATTTAATTTTTCATACATTGTTAACTAGCCTTAGTATTTATAGTTTTCAAATAAATTAATACAAAATTAGTAAAAACTGTCTGTCTGTGGACTCGAATATAACCAGAATGAGTAAAGGTATATTGAATTTAAAATTATTTAATTCTATACAAAAATGTTGTTATTAATTTTTTCTAAAACTCTTAGCAGTACAGACAGACGGTCACGAATGGGAAGTTATCAGTGTTGGTCGCATCTCAGCCTCCTAATTTATTTGAATTTAAAGACATGATACCCAAGTATCATACTTGCTGCAGTAAATCAAAGACGATTTTTGCTATTTCAAAGTCCTTCTTAACTAGGTAAAACTTATGAAAATATATGAAAGCATAAATAACGATTAAGTCTTTCTATATAATATACTTTAAACAACACCAATATAGGCTTATCTATAGTAAATTGTTAAACATTTAATGATATTAAGATTATCTTTTGAGATAAAATTCTGTCCGATGGCTATAAATTATGATTTATGATTTCTCATCAGTGCGACAACTTTTGATATTAAACAAAGTGTCACAACATCGGTTTTCATACAATTGATGTCATTATTGCAAAAAAAAGGAAAAAAGCTTTAGCACATATTTTTTACAAACATACACCTACCTACGAGTACATACATTCACTTCAAAATGCTGATGAATATGCAAATGCTGAATTTCAAAAATTCCAGCACCAGCAGTGAAAAACTCCATACATATCCAACCACACTGTATATCTATAGAGTTTAAAACGCAAGATAATGCAAAAAGGAAACTTATACCTTTATACCATTTTCCATTAATCAATCTTCTCTCTGTTTCTGTCTCTGGGGTTAAATTCACTTCCACAAGCTTTGAGTCTTCTCCATGCATCACGTGGCTTACTTAACATTCCTTCATACATAAATATATCAACAAATCTGATGTGCATATATATTTTATAGGTGAATCTACCTTTGTTCTCTTGTAGTTGTATATTATGTGAAGTGAATGCAATATAAAAGTAGTAATTAATGCAAATTACCCTCCACATAATCCTGCCAATTAATTAGCCTACATTTATCAAGATAAACTATATCAGCACAAGGAATCAGAGTGAGGATAATGGATAAATGGATGATAGGTATACATAATGCTGTACGTTTAAAGGGGAAGTTATGTGCTGGTGCGAAACATAAGGTGTTATAGATGGAAGATCAAAGGCACGATGGATGGACGCACAGCACATGGTACCTTCCCTAACTTACCTGTGTACATAATAAGGAAGAAATAACAACTTCGAATAGTAAAAAAATTCAGAATATTTCCTCAAAGTTTCTTAAAAAAAGTTTTTGAAAGGACAAGTGATTGATTGACATGGAAAGATTAAATGACAAAATAGAATTTGTCAATTTATTGATTGAAGCATTACGCTCTGTAATATCGATAAGGGTAGGTATTTGTTTGACTTATAACTTCTAAATATATATTATTTCAGTTCGGTCGATATTCAATACCTATGGTGGTATAAATCTAACTTTCGATGTGAGACTTGATTTTTTGTCAAGTCGTACTGTCTTTTGTGTAACGAAAGCTAAGATTATTATAGGTTCAAAAAATGCTACAAAGCTCTTTCTTCAATATCTGAAATTTTTGAAAAAAAAATATAAAATTTCAGATTACGCTATTTTCTGTTGAGTTAAACGAAATGTTAAACCAGTTGAGTAGTATTTTTGGTAATCTTTTTATTTTTGTGAAAGAATGTGTCAACAGGATTTTTATAAAATAGATATTTGTGTTTATAATAAGGACTGTCACTTTAGTACTTTTCAAATTCATGCTAATTGTTTATTTTTTGAAAGTCCTTTTACAAAATGTACTAGAACAAAAGCTGAGACCTTCTTCGTTTTCAACCCTTTTCTCTCTTTTTTTTTTTTTGTCATAGTAGCTAGGGGATGAGCTACTATGACAAAAAAGAAAAAAAGAGAGGCCGTATGTCGATATTTTTAAAAGTTTTATAAAATATATAAACTTAAAAATTTGGTGTACGATAAAAAAAAGTTTGAATTCAATATCTTTCTTTCTTTTCTACATAATTGGGACGAAAACTGTTTCTTATCAGTTTCTTAGTTGTTTTTGTAAGTTTTGTTTTTTTTTGAGAAAAGTTGTCAGTTGTTTTTTATTTTTAATAACTTAAAAGTTAACAAAAATATTTTGACAGTTAATTTGATTTTAATATCTGGGAACATGTGTGCATACGCATACACAGACATCTCTCTATGATTTATGTCTTTGAATTGTCGAGAAATGTCAAAAAATCGAACCTAATACAATAACTTTTTATTGCAGTTAAAAACTGCTAAATGACTGACTTTGAAATCAACACTCTCACACCTCTACGTACACGTCAATTTTAGTTCAGTACCTATATGAGCAAATCCCTTGCGTATATTTTAGCTGACGGTAAAGTTATTTTTTGACAATATTTTAAATATTTATTAAGTTAATGAAAACTTGTGGTATTAAAAGCATTTCTAGACATTTTCAGCATTTTTTTTAGAAAATGACGGGCGTCCGCCATGTTTGTTCCACTTATTCCTTCTAAGCTTTTATTTCGTACCTTATATGTCGACTCAGTGGACGAGATAAGTTACTACCAAAAACATAGTTTTTCGGCTCCTGGAGATTTGCAACATATTTTTTTAACGCTTGGTACACTTTTTCATAAGTTAAAGTATCACCAAAACAAATAACTTATACAATTTGTACCTACCAGTAGCGAAGTCTGAATAATTTCAAAAGGTATAAGTCCAAACAAAATTTCAATGTAACTATGAGCATTGCTCCGTTTCGAAAATGTATTGTTAAAAAATTATTAATTCACAAATACTTTGTAGCAAATAATAAATAAATAAAAAAGAAAATTAAATAAATTAAATAATTAGTACTTCAAACTTTCCCACACTTTTGTCAAATACTCATAAGACCGTTTATGCTTAAAAAATAGATTCGAATCTGTTAAGAAAGTCAGAGTTAGGCCATGAACCAAAATTTGCAATAACTCTTTTTGCAAATTCAACGTCTCTTTGCTTATTTTGAAAAGAATGACAGTCTAAGCAAACATTTTTGAGAGTGTTTGGAGAAAACCGTAATAGAAAACAATTCAGTGTCCTATTTGCTAGCCTTGTCTAATAAACGTTTCAATTATATCTGCATAAGAATAATAAAAACGTTTACAACCTAACATATTTCGGGTTTTTTTGTTTGTGGTATGTTTTTGTGTTTGCTAGGAGTCAGTTGAAAAGCAGACATATGCTTAGTGTAACATGGATAGAGACAAGCTTTTTTCGTTTTTTATTTGACGTTAATTTTCGAACCCTCAAGATTTTTGGAAAAACAATAATGTGGAATGAATGAGTGTGTATTTAGTTTCCATTGCAAAAAACATGTCTGATTAAGTTAATAAATACAAATTGTATGTCAGTTTTCCTGAAGAAGGTTACAAAAAGTACCTGTTTTTTTGTGTCGCATGAATAGGGACAAGATCTAAATTCACCTATTAGCGTGTTTTAAATCAGATAAAAGGATACTCTGATTGTTTTGGAGCTTAGTACGAGTATTAATTTAATAGAATCAAGAAGTATGGGTAGAGGTAAGGGTCTAACCAAGGAGGAAATAGGCCAATTCGAGCTTACCGCGATCTCGGCAAAACCATCCGTTTTATAGCCAACAAAATTAGAAGAAGTTCAAATGTTGTACACAACCACCTCAAGGAGAGGTATGGAAAAATTCAAAAAGGAAGAGTCAAGAAAGCCACATCATTTCATGAAAGGCGGGCGATAGTGAGAGCTGCTTCAAATTCTTTAAGGCTTTCCATTAGTAAAATCAAGGCAGAAGCTGGGGTAAATGATAGTAGATCGACTGATGCTCGGGTGATTCAGATGTCAGACCATATACGACACCAAAAAATGAAGAAAAAACACCATTGAATGCTGTACGTATGGGCAAATGCCTTAATTAAGCAAGAAATCGCAGAAGCTGTAATCGAGCTTGGCATACCGTTGTCTTTTCCGATGAAAAAAAAAATTATTTTGGACGAGCCTGATGGATATAGCTGCTATTCCATGATTTAAGAAAGGAAGTATTCTATCTTAAATAAAGTCACAGCTAAGAAGGTGGGGTAATGGTATGGGGAGCAATCACCTATTACGGGACCGTGGAGCTGGATTTTCAAAGCTCTAAAATGATGGCAATCACTTACAAATCGATTCTAAAAACAGCTTTTCCGCAGTTTTCTGAATTATTTGGTGGACAACGATGGAGTTTCCAACAAGATAATGCACCAATACTTACCGCACGGACAACAGACACCTGGATTCAGGATTACTAAAAGTTATTTTAATCCATTCAATAAAATCAGTATTTACCTAAACCGTAAGATTTGTTGTTATTTTCTTTACTTTAAAGGGTCTTACAGGTAACATTAGATCTTGTTCCTATTTATGTGGCACAAAAAAATAGGTACTTTTTATGACCTTCTTTGGAAATACCGCCATCAAATTTGTATTCATTAACTTAATCAGACAATACAAACATAACACACACTAGTTCACTTTATATTTGGGTTTTTCCAAAAAACCTGAGAGTTTGAAAATTAACGTCAAATAAAAAACGAAAAAGCTTGTCCCTATCCATGTGACACGAAGTGTATGTATAGATAACTGAAAGCAGAGCTGTTAAAGCAATGCAGACAGCGTGTGCAGGTGAAAGATTAAACTAGAAAAAAGCAAGTCGAAAACAATCGAGTTACATATATGGATGCTTCGACCAAGGGCAGATCCAGACTTAACATAAGAACGAGTTCTTGGGTACGGATTAAAAATGTTCTTTAATTTTCTATAGAAGGCTGACAAAATTAAAACAACATAATGTGATTTTAATCTTAAAGTGACAATTTAGTTATAAGGTTTTTTTTAGAACACTGTTGTCCAGCAAGGTATGGTGTAACTATTTAATTCGGACGACTCCTTACAAAAGCATTCCAAGATTCTAAAAGTTTTCTAAATATGCCCTACTTAAGAGAAAGGGGTTTTGGATGCATTTCATGCACAAATGTTAGAAATTGTGTTGAAACGTAGCTTTTTATATAATAATATATTCTAATCTTGTTGCCATTTCTTTATATGCGAAGAACGCTACAAAAACATAAATGCAAAAAGTTCGAAAAAAAGAAAGCTTGTCAGAAAAAATTGATTTTTTTTCCTAGGAAAACTAAACAGAATTTAAGATGAAGGATTGTCTGGCTTTTCTTGGCATATTTTTTTCTGACGAAATTTCCTGGAGTCTATTTTTACTACCATTTTTAGTTTGCGTTATCGAAGATTTGAGCTAATACTAGAAGACAAATTCTTTAAAATGATTGTTTTGCGTAAACTTTCTTCAAATATTTTGATCAAAAGGAGATAAAAGAATCCTCTGACGTATGTAGGATTCTTTCAATGCCTGCAGGCCACCTGTAGTTTTTTTCACGGGTACTTCCTCTTGCGAGTAATTGACAAGTCCTCCATAAGTAATTCTTGTGCTTTCTCAAATTAGACGTTTGGATTCGCCTTAAAACTGTAGGTCACCTCCATCCCTGACAACATTACTCGCTCACAGGAATGATTGAGAGTTGTAAGTGACTAGGCCCTAGTTCTGACCGGACTGTTGCGACACCTATTTTTTTAGACAATTTTGTTTTAAAAAAAAAACTTTAAGAAAGCCTAACATTAAAAAAAATAATAACCAATTGAAGACAAGTTTCAGAAAGTTGTGTTAAGAAAATAAAAAATTTGTTTTCTGAGAATTTCTTCTTAAGATCTGGATATTTGGAAAACCTACAAAAGCAACTAAGAACTGATGAGAAATGGGTTTCGAATCAAATGCCTTGAAAACAAGGAAAGAAATTGACTTCAAACTTTTTTAATTCTACGCTAAATGTTGTTTTTAATATTTTGTAAAGCTTCTAGAAACATGGGAAATTACAAGCATGGGTCGCATCCCATCATCTTTTACTGCAATATAAGTTTTTTTGAAAATGTAAAATTTTTTTATTTAATTGATAGAACGGCTCTCTTACTGCATTCAAGAACTTCTTAGTTTTGAAAGTGTCGAATTCCTTCACATTATCTCGAACTCGGTTCTTTCATTTTATACATATCATTGTTTATTCGTCAAAATCACAATCTCACATGTCGCATAGCACCACGCGTTAACAACAACAAAAGAAATAGGCTTTTCCAGAACTAAGGTCTATTATCTAGCACATTGCACATTCTGTAGCCATTAGTCCATTTCCATTCACATAAAACCAAGGCTTCCAGTTGAACCATAGGTTCAGTTTGTAGACTTATATAAATCCTTAACCCAGTCCAATGAATCTTTTTCAAACCATGCCAGAAAGCAGCCAACATGCAAGAAAAAAAACTGAGGGTAGGTAACTATCAACATTGTTAAATCGCAATTTTCGTCCTGTGGGATACGGAGAAAAATACCTGCAATCCGCAACGTTCATAGGAGTATCGGAGTATGTATGTACGTTGCGTTTTTTTGCGTCCCATTTCAGAAGGTATTTCGTCCTTTTTCGATATGGTTATGTACGAGTAGGTAAGTACACGTGAGGCTGTTGCTCGTTCCTTTAAGGTATTTTTTGAAAGGAGTTCGGAAAAACAACAAACCGTCAATGGTTGAATCCAGGGCCCTATCCTTGCTGCGCGCTGCGCTGCAGTGCTGTGCGGAGAGAAATCGTACTTGAAAAATGAAATAGGACGACAAATAATGAAACCAAATCCATAACATACAATATACCCATATTATACACCAATGAAGAGGCCAAAACAGAAAGAGGCAGAGAGGATAAGTGAAATACCCAGGAACGCCAATAAATCAATTAGGAACAACCATGCAGCAAGAACGTTGGCTTTTGTATTCTTGTGTTGAAGCTGAAGCTCATGGCAACTGGGTGCGGTGGTGATGATGACGGGGTGGGTGGCTGGCGATGAGACGCGCTTGGGTGCAGAAATCGAGCTTATCAGTATTCGGTATTGGCCGTTATACACTACACAGTGATGTGTCATTCTGTAAGCAGGAGGAGAGCAAGAAGGTATTCGGATTCCAATAGCTCTTATACTTGGCAAAGGAACTCCGGATCCAGGATTCACGCTTAAGAGAAATTTCATTTAACGGCTATACAGCAGGTATGTTTTTTGGTTTGTTTGCTTCCACAAAGGTGGTACATGGATGTGTGTGTTTTGTAGCCGCATGTGGAACAGAGTGCCATTACGTGTCGGAGCGAATTATATTTCATCTAATTGCGGTTCCGGGTTTTGCTATTATGGAGGAGATTTTCCTGGATGGACGTTGGTTGTTCGGATGGTGAAAATTCTTCTTGCTTTCGGAATGTACCGATTGTAATTCGAATATCCTGTTATAAATTTTTTTAAACTATACCTACATTGTTATTGCGTTGTATTCTTAGACTTGGACTTGTATATCTATTGGATAACAAGAAGTGTGCGGTTTAGAAAAAGAGGTAAGTTGCTGAAATAACACGCTCGTAACGAGATTTAATGTGTTGAAAGTGTACATCTTAGTAAGCTGTCATCTTCTGAAGATGTAGCATGTAGGTACTTCTTTTTGAAGATAGTTTTGTGCTTTTTTCATTCGCTGGTGTGCATACAGGGGTGTCTTTTAATTATAACAGCTTTTATTTTATTAGATCTTTAAATTTGTTCAAATAACAAAAATATGAAGGACTATCACTGAATGCTTAGATTCTTTTGAAAGGCTTATCGTTGTCATTATATAAGTATGCATACATTTCAATGACGTTATATTCCATGTGGAAATTTGTTTTGAATCTCAAAAACACAATTCCCTGAAAATTTGAGCCTTTAGTATTAATTTTGAGTACTCATCGAGTGCTAGTTTTCCCTTATAAAATACAAGTAGGTACAATTTGAGCTATTTTAAAATTCATATCGCTTCGTGGCATGTAATAGTACCATTTTGAGTAGAGACGTTCAGAATTGAACGCTCAACAGAAGTGTTTATTGCGATTTTTCTTAACTCAACTTTAAAAGCGACTACCTCGGTTTTTAATGCGCAATTTCATGCATATTGAGGACATTTTCGGCAGATTTGGCCGGAACGTCTATATAAAGGTGGTTAAATTTTAGGGGCCGATATTGAATGTGAACCACACTTAAGAGTCAGTTTTTTTTCTTCATCTCATTTGACATTTCTCAATTTCAGACTAATTCAGTGTTAACCATTTAAAGATACACAACCGAGCAAAGCGTTAAAGTTATTCAGACTTATTATGAAATGCATATGGTGCACTTCGTAATTTTTTCGGTCAATTTAATCGTCCAGATGTGCAAACCGGGTCTGTAGGAGATGTGAAAACACCAGTGCATGCTCGTACTAAAGAAAATATTGCTGCTGTTCGCGATAGTGTGGCTGAAGAGCTGTCTACCTCAACTAATCGTGCGTCGTGCACAACCATTGCAATTGTCACGCTCGTCGTTGATGAACATTATGCATAAAGACTTGCATTTAAACGCTTACAAGGTGCAAATGACTCAAAACTAAAGCCTATTGAAAATTTGAAACGTCGTCAGGATGGTCAGGATGGTGGCAGGAAATGGCAACAGGGGATGATCAATTTTCGAAGAAAATCATCTTCAGCGATGAGGCACAGCTTAAGCTTGAATTATATGCCTGTCTATTACTTAATATCACAGTCCAACTTTTTCATTTGCTTTCAATTTCCGCTTAATTTTGAATTCGAAGTGATTTTTTGTTCACTTAATCAGGATTTGATTAAGTAATCAAACACATGACATGAGGCCTTCAGACATGCATTAGGATCAATTTTGAAGTAGGAGGAAAAATATTCATTACATTTAAACGATAATACAAAAAAGTTGATTTTATTCAATAGAAATATACATTTTAAAATTTTTTATCAAAAATGTATACATTTTTCTAAACATTAAAAAGCTACATGGAACAAATCTCCATGATGTCAAATGAAATTTCACAATACATTTTGGTAAGGTTCTTCTAAGCCCTCCACGCTCAACAGCAAAAATGTCAGTTAGCGCCTATGATTGATTATCTTTACAGAACAATCTTTCTTACCTATATATCTATTTTTTATTTTATAAAAATAGACGTCATGTTACTTCTAAATATAAATTCATGTAAAATGGCAATGAACCTTATAGAGATCAATACCTATTCTCAATCATCCAAAAGTGGGTTGATTTTGATGTGTTAAAAATAGATTTTGTTCGTAGACTAATTGGCTAATATGAAATATTTAAAATCATTGATGCCATGACTATTGATTTTGAACACATGTCCTTTTTTTAAATAGAGGTTTTTTAATTAAATGTCAGGTATTGTCACGTCCATCATAGAGACGCAGACATTTTCCGTTAAATTTACCATCAGTTCATAGGTATAGATAGTTATCAGCTTAAATTATGCATTATGCATTATGCTTTCAAATTAGATTGACTGTTGACTGCGAAACTGGACTGTGATGAGTGTGTGTGGTATATGTATACTAAACAGTTATGGGCGTAGCTAGGCTTTCAACAGCCTTCTTGCGTCTCAAATTCTTCTTTTATGTATCGGGTCCAAACTGACTTTTTTGTTATTTAAAACATTTTCCAAAAAAAGCCCTACGGTTAGTAACGTTAGTTTTAGATCTAAAAAAAAGTTCCATCAATCCTTTCTAGTGAAAACCATAAACCCTAAGCCCCTTATAGCCTTAAGTACATAAATAAATTATTGGTTTCTTATTATACAATTTTTTGCTTTCAAGTTTATATATTATATACGTAAAATGCAAAATGTTCAAAATTTAACTGTCAACAAATTTAATTCCGAAAATTTTTTTCACTGGGATGGTACTTTTATACTTATTTTAGGAAAATTTACTTCAATCGTTATAACGCCTACATTGGGAGTTATACTTTGGTAAAGCCTTTGATAAAATCAGTCACCAAATTATTAACTTCCCATAGGAAGTTATTGTAATGGGTCCGATTTGTCAAATTGAAAATTTTGACATTTCTCGACGTTTCAAGGTCCCTAGAGTCGAAATAAAAGATTTTTAGAAAGATGTGTGTGCGTGCGTGTGTACATACGTTCGTACGTCCGTATGTCCGTACATCCGTACGTTCGCAACGTTTTTTCGTCGTCCATAGCTCAAGAACCTGAAGAGATATCGACTTCAAATAAATTTTGTTATACAAATAATAAGGCAGAAAGATGCAGAAAAGGCTCTCAAAAAAATTGCGTGGGTGTTTTTTTTTTACCATAGCAGTTTAAAAAAAAGGTGAAAATTTTGGTTAACCCTAAATATCTCACAAACCAATAACGCTAGAGATTTGAATTAAATTGTATATTATATATTGTAACGTGATACAAAACAAATATATTTTTAGAAAAAAATCCAATTAACGGTTTTTTGTATAAATCAAAAAAACTGAAAAAAAAATTTGTCACCCCGAAAATTTTACGACTTAAATATGATTTCATCTCCAAAACAATTTTGTGCAACGAATAATATTGTTTTTGACATCTGATAAAATTTTGAGAAAAATCTTATTGACAGTTTTTTTTATAAAAAATAAAAACCTAAAAAAAACACTACTCAAAATTGGTAAAAATTGAATTTCGACTCAAATATCTTTTTAAAACCTTGAGATTAAGGCTACAAACTTATTTTATCTTATAAGAAATATTGTTTTCAACATTCTGAAAAATGTTGAGAAAAATCTAATTAACAGTTTTTTTTTACAAAAAATAAAAACCTAAAAAAAATTTATAAAAGGTGGTAAAAATTGATTTTCGACTCAAATATCTTTTCAAAACTTTGAGATATTGGCTTTAAACTACTTTAATCTTTCAAAAAATATTGTTGTCAACATTCAGTAAAATTTTGAAAAAAATCGAATTGACAGTTTTTGTACAAAAAATTAGAAACCTAAAAAAAAATAACAAAAGTTGGTAAAAATTTATTTTGACTAAAATATCTTTTCAAAAATTTGAGATAATGGCTTTTAACTAATTTTTACTTATAAGAAATATTTTTTTCAACATTCGATAAAATTTTGAGAAATGTTGGATTGACAGTTTTTTTTACAAAAAATAAAAACCTAAAAAAAAAATAATACTAAAACTTGGTATAAATTTACTTTCGACTCAAAAAGCTTTTCAAAAATTAAAAATATTGGCTTCAAACTTATTTTATTTCACAGAAAATATTGTTTTCGATATTCAGTAATTTTTTTTATAAAAATCCAACAGTCCGTTTTTTCATAAAAAAAATAAAACCTACAAAAAACAGTACGCAAATTTGGTAAAAATTGATTCATATAGACAAACTTTTAAGCAAGACAAATCGACAGACGGGATGGGAAGTTATCAGTGTGGGTCGCATCCCAGCCTCTTTTTTATCTTACACATAAGCAGATTTCTTCGATTTGCACTCCGCGGTCTTACAACCTTATAAAGATCGTTTAAAACTTATTAATCTGCAAACCTTCAAAGATGGGAGATTCTTTTTTAACCGCACATCGAGAATGTGGACTGTTTTTCAGAACTCTGTTTTTATTCCCCTTTTGATATTCACAATTTAAAAGCCAATGTTCACCGGTGTCTTCTCTTAAATGCTTTCCTGTTTTCCTAGCACTGTCTCCGAGTCTCCTTTACGGCTAGTACTCATGAAGCTACGTCCTTAATACTTATCTTAAAGACATACATTAGGCATTATTGATAGGCACATGCATTTAGTTTCATTGAATTTTTATTTATTCTATTGTTAAGCTTTTCGTTACTTAAAACTTGACTTTATAAAAAAACATTGATGCTCAACATAATAAAAATATTAGTTCTTTAAATTGTGTGCAACACAAAGACTTCTCATTTGTATATAATTTAGATAATTTTCAGAATACATTTTCTTAAGGAGATGTGAAGATAACGGCAGCTGAATTTTGAATAAGAATGAAGAGAAGAAGAAGGATAATGGATATAAGGATATGCGGTATAGATATATTGTGCTAATTTCAAATATGCATCATAATGTGGCAACACGTACAAAAGTAAGCAATCATATGCATGGAATTAAGTTACTTACAGGTACCGGCAAAGAGAGAGCGTAAAGCAGAAAGAGTCTTGTCTAATTTTTACCTGGACTTTATGTAAATTACTATACTATAAGGAAGATACTTTCACCTCTATCTACTTCTCTCTTCTTCTCTTATGTGCAAAGAAAATATTTAAAAAAAAGTAGGTTTGAATATAGGTAAGATATATAAACCGCTCGTACTTCTTTACCAAAGATCTTCTTGTTCTTTATAGCCTTTGCTGAAATTTAGATTTCTCCGACTAGAACAAGATGAAGATGGAGACGACACGACGAAGACTACGGCTACGACTATGACTACGACTACAACTACGATATAATTTAATCAACTACTTGAGAGTCAAAAAAGAGGTGAAGTGGTTGCATTCAACCCCATTTTCGAAGTTTGTCACCTCCTGATGTTTCTATAGGTATATAATTCTCCGTCTCTCTAAAGCATCTCGTTTCCTTCATCTGGTTTGCAATTTATGCAAAATACCTTTCCGAAAGCTTCTACAACACACAACACACACGCACACCGAACACCTTGCTTATAACCTGTGCTGTACTGTGCTGTGCTGTTCCCTGTGCATCTGCTTCTGTACCTTATAGGTATTTCGTATCCTCCTCCCCCACCCTCTCTTCCTCGGTGGAATAAATTTTACAAAAAGATGAGATATATCTTCTTCCCATAGTAGTTCTGCAAGAGGTTCTATGAATAGATAGATATATCCGTTGGCATCGTATAATACGCTTAGATATTTGATTCTTTCTCTATATCTCTGTTCTAAACTGCTATATCTCTGACATTTTGGTTATGAATTGTCTGGAATTTTCTGACGTAAATTGAAGCTTTCCTAACGTTTTTTGGACCACATATCTACTCAAATATATAGGTATATCTCTTTACTTCAGGTCACTGTCGAAACTTGAACCGAAAGAGTTCGGTACATAGAAAAGGGGAGCGGGATATATGTTCATTAATACAAATGAAGAAGTCTAATCTACCGGAAGGAAGGATGAATGGAAATAGTTTGACAGTTGTGTTTGTTCAGGTTTTTAATAGGTTTAAAGTGGGCTATACCCATATAATATTTTAGTTCCTGATGATTGAACTTAAAGTCACGTTTTTGTCAAAGCGGATTGGAAACTACCAACCTGTTATAACAGAAATGTTAGAACACATTATTGAATTGATGAGATATCATTAAGAGGGTTTGAATTTTGTGGTTTTCTACAAGTACATAATACACATGAGCATGTATAGTATATGTTTATTTCTCTGTAAGATGGATAGGTTTCTACTTTCAACTTTAGGTTGATAGAATTTCATTGGTATAAGAATATAAGTTATAACTTCATATGTTTATTTGAGCTTAAAGAATTCAAAATATTTGTTTTGTTTTATGTTTTGGTACAGTTTTTGGAAGTATTAATATTAACCATACCAACAACCAATGTCTAAACTTCGAAAACTATCGATTTTACGAATTTAAAGCTTTTGGAATCCTTTTATCGTCTCTTTAAACAACGATTATATTACCATCGAATATTATGTGCCAATTGAATAAATTAACCGCAGGGTTGCCGAATATAAAACGGGTCTAAAAGAGTTGAAACATGCCGAAGCCAATCTTGATGGTATTCAGTAAAAACTTGATATATTGTCATTGTCATTTTCATGTCTTACACGTTGTTCCAAAATCTACCAGGATTTTATTTACGAATTGAAATGCTGGTTTCGTAAGATGTGGAACTTGGAAGTTTTTTCAATATATAAATTATATATAAGATAAAAGTCAGTGTTTTATATTAATCTAGGCATATTGTTGTACATCATTGCAATCGAACACATTATTGATGCAAACTGATGATGATGTTTCTATATATTCCTTTACTGTCCCTACATCAAATGTCGCTTTATTTTGTCCCGTAATACGACGAAGTATAAAAGTCTTTCCAAGGAATGAATGCATGAAATCAAAGCAAAGAACATCTTTTCCGTTGGCTTTCAGTAAAGTTTGCTTTTTTCATTGTAAAATAACAATGAGGTTTTTTTTCAACATCTTTGTTAAACTATGCAAAGAAAAAGAAAAACGAACTAAAAATGACGAAGAATAGAAGAAAAAAGTAGGAAACAAATCATCAACATATTGAAAAGAACGAAAGCATTAACCCTGGTGACAGAAATAAGAATGAAGGAAGAGAGAGAGAGAGAGACAAACACACAAAAGGATGCAGACATATATGAAGGAGCAAATCCTGTGTCAGAAATCAGGAAAAATACAAAGGGAGCTCTGGGACCGGGTTGGGGTTCCGGGAAAAAGAAGTGCATCCTGTGAAAGGAGCTTAAGAATTTTGATAAATTGTATGTATTTTTATGGCCTTGGTCGATGTCATCAGACCGCATCGAAATTGCAATATGCACTAGTTTTTTTTCGTTAAGTAAAATAAAATTCAAGCAAGCAAGGACATTCAGGGAGGAATAAGAAAGAAATTAAAGACATTTCATGGTAAAAGTCACATTCACAGGCTAATGGAAAACTGAGCCATAGAGTATACAAAGTTCACGAAATATAATATAGACTAGAATTACCCTTTTCAAAAAAATGTTGGTATGGGTGAGACTTTTATTGAAGTTTGTCTACAAATCGTCCTTTGAATACACAATACACATCCTTTCATATACATACGTATGTACTAATGTATTTTCATTCAGTCTTTCTGAGTACATTAAGTAGTTCAAAGGACTTTGACTTTCTTTATTTTGTCCCTTTGCAAATGTCCTGCATTAACAGGAGAATCTGATGGACAGGCGTTTATTCATTGTTTGGCTTTTGCTTGCACGCAAGAGCTTTTTCCTTTTTTATATTTTTTTTTCTTGAGATCTAAATTATTCTGTCTCGAAGTCTTTTAAGAAAACTTTCGAAGACTAATTTGTCTCCTTTTGGAGACTGTGACAAAACTGTGATGGATGTAGAAGCTGACGCCACCGGGGACCCATCAGCCGAGTTTAACGAATGACCAAGTTGAATAAACTTTGGTTAGGTATAGGTTGGTAGGCTCGAACCTACATATATTTGAATTGGATTCAGAATAGAATTGGGTTGGGACTTTTTCGTGTGCCTGAAGATGCCTTAATTATAATGTAGCGTCTTATGGATTTTGCACGAAGGTAGATCATAGATGACTGGTAGAATATTCTTCATGAACCTCATTATTTTGATATATTAAAGTAAATATGTACCTTTTATCATTTACATGACACTCATCGGATAGCTTAAAACATCCATTTCAAATTTGTCAGAAAAGAAAAAATGTGTACTTGAGGTATTTGTGACTTGTCAGAAATTGTTGGGCCTATTAAATTCGCGCTAAAATTTCTTGGCCTTAGCAAAAGTGTTGACAGATAAAATACTTTTGTAAGAGGGGGGGGTAAATATTTATACCGCCGGGAGGAACTCCTGACTAATATAAATAATTAATCCGCCTGCTCCTAAAACAAAAATATCCTTCACTAAAAAAAGAAATGGATTGATAGCCGAGAGGGACTCTCAACTTATCAATCTCCAGACGGAATCTTCTTAGATATGAAGTGAAAGAAGAGGTTATTTGCTGTAATAGATTTTAGGCTTTGTTTATTCAGTATAATCCAATTTTGTATATCTTACATCAATTTAGTACTTTTATTAGTAAAGTTTCTTAGAGAAACTAAGTGTGAATTATATAAAAACGATACAAAAGCTTTTCATTAAATAAAATTTAAAATAATATAAAACTTCAGTAATTTACAAGGTATATTTTTAGGGGCTAAACTTTAAGTAGAAAACTAGGTATAATTTTAGGAATTAAGTACATATTACAAAGTGAAGCATAATTTTAAGAAATGTTATTATTATATAAACATTATAAAACTGCTTGGTTACAGTCTCCCCCTCTGGCTTCGAGTACGCCTCGGCGAGATGCCAGATAATTGTTGAGTTGTTGATTCAGAAGTTCGTTTTGGACGTCCTCTTCTTCTAATTGGATATTTAGGGTTTGTTAGAATGACATCGGCTTTCGAGTTGTACGGCGCGGCGTAAGTGCTGAAACATGGTATGTTCCTAATGGTACGTCTGTTTGCTCTGGATGTGCTATTTGAAATGATGTGTCTCCAATTTTTTTTATGATAATGTAAGGTCCGTCTCTTTTTGGTACGAATTTTGAGGTAACGCCTTTGCTAGCGTTGCTGAGAACATGTGTTGTTACCAGTACTGCATCTCCTATGGTGTAAGCAGGTGGAGGTTTACGTTTAGCGTTTGCATAAGATAGTTGTCGCTCTTTGGTTTCCTTCTCGAGTTGGCGGGAGTCTTCCAAAACATTAGCCAACTGTTTCAAATATGGAGTGATTTCCGGGACGAAGTTTTCGTTTTCCAATATTGCGCTAAAATTGTGCGTGACATGCATTGGTGTTCTTAATTCCCTTCCGAATGTAAGGTAGGCTGCAGTTTGTCCTGTTGTTTGGCAGACGGCGGTGTTCATGGAGAAACGAATTGATGGTAATTTTGTATTCCATGCAGAATGTTCTGTACCCACTAGTATGGCCAATTGTGTTTTTAAATCGCGATTTTTTCGTTCTACGAAGTTCGGTTGCGGATGGTATACAGGAGTTAACCTTTGTTCGATGCCAAGACAGGAAATAAGATGTTGCATAATGGTTGAGATGAATTGAGGTCCATTATCACTGATGATTCGTCTGGCGATGCCAAAGCGTAAAAAGATTTCGTTGAGTAAGATGGTTGCACATTTCTCAGCGGTGGCTTCTCTGAGTGGGAACAGTTCTACCCATCTACTTGCTGTGTCTTCAATCACGAAAATCCAACGATATCCGTTGCTGGGTGGAAGAGGGCCAAATAAATCTACTGAGATGGTTTCGAAACGTTGGTTCTGTGGTGTTGACTGGAATAGACCAACAGGTTTTTGATTAGAGGGTTTGTATTTTTGGCATTCGTCGCATTTCTTGATAAAATCAATTATGTGGGAATTGATCCCATCCCAATAAAAATAAGGTAAAATCCTTGCTTTGGTTTTTTCAACACCATAGTGTCCAGCGGTGGGTGCTTTGTGCAAGGCTTTCAATATAGTTTCTTGTTCGCAATCCGGAATAACCAGTGCAGCTTCTTCAAAATCTTCTATATATTTGTATAATATACCATTGTTTATTATATAGCCTTCAGAGGCATACTGTTCCGCTTCCGTACCGCTGCTTTCTTCAAATGCATTGATAATTGTTTGTAACTTTTGGTTACTAAGCTGGCTTTTTCGTATTTCATAAGGACGACGTGTTGGAATGTCTACTTGTGTATAACAAATTTCACATGTTTGCGATGGAGGCCGAGATAAGGTATCGGCAACGACATTAGTTTTTCCTTTGATATAATTTATTTTTAGGTCATATGATTGGAGTTGCATAGCCCATCTGGCAAGTCTGCCGGTTGGTGATTTTAGCGACATTAGCCATTTTAGAGGCTGATGATCTGTTAAAAGAGTAATTTCTGCTCCTTCGAAATAGCCCCGGAATTTATTCACCGCCCATACTATTGCTAATGCTTCACGTTCTGTGGTGGCATAATTTCTTTCGGTAGGTGTTAACAATCGACTAGCATATTCAATGGGGTGTTCTTCGGCTCCCTCCCCCTGGACCAGAACAGCTCCAAGAGCATAATTACTTGCATCGGTCTTCAGGAGAAAGGGTTTCTTTTCGTCAGCTTGTTGTAGTATGGGTGCTGTAACTAGAAGTTGCTTTAATTTATCAAAAGCTTGTTGTTCCTCGGAAGACCATTTGAACGTAACATTTTTCTTTAGTAATTTGCTCAAGGGTTTACCAATATCCGAGAAATTTGGTATGAATCTTCGATACCAGGAGCAAGTCTGCACGAACGTGAGTACTTCTTTTGAATTTTTTGGTGGGCTCATTCTTTCGATTGCTGACGTTTTATCTGGATCTGTCTTGATGCCTTCCCTTGTTAGTAAATGTCCCAGATATTTAATTTCTTCGCAGCAGAAGCGACTTTTCCCCCTATTAACTTTGATGCCATATTCGGTAAGTCTTTGAAATAACTTTTGAAGATCGCTCATGTGATCATTAAAACTACTTGAACAGACAACTATGTCATCTAAATAAGCAAAGATGGTAATTTCGCTTAGTCCAGCTTTTAATCGGTCGATGAGGCGTTGGAATGTAGCTGGTGCGTTTCGAAGTCCAAAGCTCATTCGGTTAAATTGAAATGTTCCGAAAGGTGTTACGAATGCTGTTTTCGGTTTATCTTTTTCGGCGACTTTTATTTGCCAGTATCCTGACTGTAAGTCCAGGGTGCTCATAAATGATGTTGCTTTAGCATCATGTAGTAAGTCGTCAATTCTTGGCAAAGGATAACGATCTGGTGTAGTGACCGCGTTGAGTTTGCGGTAATCGATGCAAACTCGTATTTCGCCTGATTTTTTTGGAATCATTACTACTGGTGCTGCCCATGGAGAATCAGAAGGTTCGATTATACCCTTTAAGAGCATTTTTTGTATTTCAGCTTTCAACTGCTCTTTTCTAGCTGGCGAAAGTCTGTATGGAGGCGAAGCGATTGGCAAATGGTTTTTAGTTGCAATAATATGTTCAACTCCTTTTACAGTCACTTCATTTTCCCAGTTAAATACCTGCTCGTGCCAATTTAATATAGACTCAAGACTTTTTGTTTGTTCTTGTGACAAGTGACATCCTTCTTCCGTTCGAAGTTCTATAGCGTTAATATTTACTCTGTGCGGTGGCTGGAACAGGTTTTCGGTACTATAGGTTCGTTCTTGCCTTTTTGTATTTAAAAATACATTTTCAAAGTTTGAGTCATTTTTAGGACTGTGGACATAGAGAGGAAGTGCATCTCGAAAAATTTCATATATTTCATCTTCTGAGGCTTTTTCTGACTGTGAAACATATTCGTTCTCGGTGATGGACATATTTAAAATTTGATTTGGTGTACTGCCTAGAGGAGAAACTGGCTCGACTCTATTACTTTCCCAATTTAATAAGGATACTGGTGTTGAAATGTCGCTTTTTGGTGTTTGGATTTCTGGTTCCAGGTGGTCATAATATTCAAAAATTACATTTGGTTGGTCGACATATTGCCATGTTCTTTGGCCCAGATTCAAAATGATACCAGAGCTCTCAAGAAAATCAATTCCGATGAGCGTGATGGAATTTCGTCTTTCTGGCAAGACGCTAATGTTGATTATCTTGGACCTATTGCCAATGATTATGCGACAAGCTGTACACCACATATCTTTTTGTGAATCAATTCCATCAGCTAGCGTGACGTTTGCACTGACCTTATGAAATTTGTGTCCAGTTTCTTTAAGGTGTTGGTATAAATCGTTGCCTGCGATGCTTGTCAACGCTCCTGTATCAATATAGGCGAGCATTTCTTTTCCTTTTGACGTAAATGGAATTGTTGGAATGCTTCCTGTTGATGATGTTTTTAGTGACTGGGTTTTATTGTATGATTGACTAGGGAGTACTTTGTTTTTGCAATTAGGACAATTTCCTCTGTAGAACCCATTAGCTCCACATCCAAAACAAACTATATTTGGCTTTTCTTCCACTGTTCTTGTCACGTTTGCTTCTTTTGTTTTTGTCTGGTGAAGCTTTCGACAATCTTCAGTTCGATGACCGCGATAGTTACAGTGGTTGCATCGTATTTTTTGTTTAGCTTGGGATGGTTCTGAAAAATTAGAATTTGACCTTGTATTAACTGATAGTTGCTCCCAGTCTCTGCATAACGTAATTAATTCTTCGAAGCTTTTGAACTGCTCTCTTCTTACATCTTTTCGAATTGCCTCTTGGAGAAGAGAGTAGACTATGTCGATGGCTATTTCTTCAGTAAATTGAGGATATGGCAACTCTGATATAAGAGCTCGTTTTTCGCATATAAATGTATCAGATTTTTCACCTCTTTTTTGTTTTGTGTCAAAGAGAATTTGAAAGATGACGTGAGGTTTTCTATTTGGAGCGAATTGTTTTTTTAGCAGGTCAATTGCATGCTTCCATGTAGTAGCCTCATCTTTCACTCCCTTCCACCATCTTATAGCGAAGTCTCTGAAGAGTAGAGGCAGTTCCAATAATGCATCCGCGTCCGATATTTGTTTTACTTTTTTAAATATTTCTACCGCTTGCAGAAAATTGTCCAATTTTTCAGAGTCTGCTTCCCCATGAAACCTTTCGGAGCACTCTGAAAGTGAAACATTCCGCCGCATTAAATTTTGAAGTTGCTGCATCGATATTTCTAGAACTTCTCCAGGTTCTTGCCCTGCATCCGAGGCCGAGGCAGCCGGTGGTTCAGTTCTTCGTGGCATTTTAGAATAGTGACGGTGTGCCTATTTTATCGAGTTGCAGTGTTTTGGTAGAACATTTTTTTTTCAGCGTTGGTGGTATAAGTAACGTGGTTTCTGCCCTGTAGTTGGTGCGCCAGTTGTAAGAGGGGGGGGTAAATATTTATACCGCCGGGAGGAACTCCTGACTAATATAAATAATTAATCCGCCTGCTCCTAAAACAAAAATATCCTTCACTAAAAAAAGAAATGGATTGATAGCCGAGAGGGACTCTCAACTTATCAATCTCCAGACGGAATCTTCTTAGATATGAAGTGAAAGAAGAGGTTATTTGCTGTAATAGATTTTAGGCTTTATTTATTCAGTATAATCCAATTTTGTATATCTTACATCAATTTAGTACTTTTATTAGTAAAGTTTCTTAGAGAAACTAAGTGTGAATTATATAAAAACGATACAAAAGCTTTTCATTAAATAAAATTTAAAATAATATAAAACTTCAGTAATTTACAAGGTATATTTTTAGGGGCTAAACTTTAAGTAGAAAACTAGGTATAATTTTAGGAATTAAGTACATATTACAAAGTGAAACATAATTTTAAGAAATGTTATTATTATATAAACATTATAAAACTGCTTGGTTACACTTTCTAATTTGAGACAAATATTATTGACAAGCAATTATAGTGGAAAGAGTAATATTCCCTCAATTGAATTCAATCCTTTGGCACTAGTGACAAATGCCTAACTTTGCTGCGGACTCTCCCTTAGGATAGTGTCCATCAGTTCAGTAAATACTGCAATGATTTTTTTTTGTATAAAGTACAGGCACTCAAGGGGATATTAATACCCTTATCACGTTTACGGTTAAACACAGTGCGAGTATTAGGAAAATAGGGAAGGATTTAAGAGGAAATACCGGTGCACATTGGTCTTAAAATTTTGAATATTGAAATGGGAGGGGAAAACAGAGTTGGGTAAAGCATTCCACATTCTCGATGAGTGGTTAAAAAAAGAATCTCTATACTTAAAAGTATCTGTAAAACAACGAAAGGCATGAAACATTGCGCCGGTATTCGAGAGATGTAAATGTTTCGGTTATAGTTCTATCGCCTATAATTTTCAAAGCTCTTTTTTGTATCCTATCTAAAAGGCTCAAACTTGTTTTAGGGGCACCTGCCCAAATATGCGAGTTATATTCAAGTTTTGGACGAATGAAGGCTTTGTAAATTCCAGCCAGAGAGGTGAAAAATTTCTTGCACAGTCGCAGAAATCCTAAGCACCTGGCAGCATTTCTGGCAATATCAAATATGTGATCATTCCATAAAAGGTTATCTGTGATACGCATACCGAGTACTGACAGTTGATTAGTTTCCTAGATAGCGGCATCGGGGGTATGTTACGCTTTAACGACAGGAGACAGCATTGAGTTTTCGAAGCACTAAATTCTACACGGTTTCTGACTCCCCATTGGACAATGCTGTCAAGATCAGAATTTAATGAGCTTATCATACGCTGCCGTTGAAGTTCCACATCCGAAGGACAAGGATGTGAATCTAGAAACGAATATGAAAAGCTGAGGGTACTGTCGTCAGCGAAACAGTTTAATTGATTAGAAGTGGCAGACAGAAGATCATTTATGAATATAAGGAAGAGAGTAGGAGACAAAACGGAGCCCTGGGGACACCAGCATTTATTTTATGAATTTCAGACTTGAAACCATCCGATACAACTTGCATTGAACGGTTAGAAAGGTAATTTCTAATCCAATGAAGAAGAGATTCATCAATACCAAAAGCACGCATTTTCGATAAGAGAGCTTGGTGCCAAACTCTATCAAATGCTTTTGAAATATCAAGTGCAATAATCTTACTTTCTCCAAAATGATGTAAAGATTTGTTCCACTGAGTGTGGACATATGTCGCATAGATATTCTTTCTAAACCATGTATCTGAAAGTCTGAAACAAGAGAGTGTAAAAATTCGAAAACTGTTGCCCTTTATGCCTTTCTAGCATCACTGATGAATGTTAACATTTTCTTTGCCAATACAGCCCGTACATTTGCCTCAGTGGAACTGGGAACTTGGACCTTTAATTTTCTTGGTATTGCTGGGCCAATTTAGAGGTTGATTGGGCCAAATTAATATTTTTAACAGCAACCTGACTGTACTTCGGTTCTGGTTAAGATTTAATTTGAGTGTCATGCTTCACTTATTCAGCTTGAAGTCAATCGAAAACTCTGCAAAAATTCTTAAATTAATATTTTGAAAACCTTTTAACATTTTTTGTCTCCATAAGATGTTTTTTTGGGGGCTTACGTTTTTGGATTATCGATATAGGATGGAAAAATTACAAATAATTTTTAATTAATTAAAAAATTTGCATGAGTTTTGGAGAACTTTGAATGAAAGTTAACACTAAGTAAATCCATATGTTTAATTTTTTAGAACTACATTATCTTGCTAATAGTTATATCCCTAATATTTCATTCGTCTAAAATGCCAAAAACCAAACTCGTATAAAGTCCTTAAAAACAAAACATCCGAACTAGAAGTTATCTATTTAGAAGCATTTCATCTCTGTACTCAAAATCAACTTCACCAGAACTGGAACTGGATTGCGACGATACACAAACAGGAGTTTCAATGCAGTGTCTCACTTTATGAAACTCTTCCTGCTACTGTCGTCATGTCATGGAAGGAAATGTATTTCTGTTTATATTTGTTGTGATACGGTTAGATTCAAACTTTTAGCCTGCCAACAAAGTAAGTACATAAATGGAAGGACTGTAATTCGGCAACAGTTTATTATTATCCTAATGAATTGGATGCACTGACGAGCATGTACTTTTTTAGGTTATATAGTTTTACTTTTTGACAACTTTAAATATTTTGTGTCAGAGTTTTGATGGATTTTGACATTTGAAATGTTTGTTCTAAAAGTTCATTAAAATGTAAGAGTCAGGTGAAGGACTTTTTTAAATAAATAAAGATAAAAATATTAGAGAATCAAAACAATAAGTTTTATCCGATTTTATTTGTGTTATTTACTTTTTATAAATGCATTAAATAAAAAGCAAAGCTATTTTGTATTCGAAGTTTTGTTTTTTGTTTTCAAACGGCTTATGGACTCCATTGTTGTTTTCCAGAAAAGATGTCAATAGAAGTTTTGATAAGGATTTAAATTCGTTTGTTTGTGTTATTTTTTCGCAAATTTAATAGAGCTTTTTCAAGTACATATAAAACACACATTTAATTTAATTTGACTTATGGAAGAAAGAAAGTCGAAGGAAGCACTCAAGTAAATTAACAGTGCTTGGGTAATATTTATATATGTACATAATGTACATAGGTAAGATATATCACTAATTCTTTGTTTGTTTGTTCGATACAATAACTTTTCGGAAAAGCTTACCTTTGATCGTCTTATGTTGTGTTAACTTTTAATATTTTTATTTTTAATATTTTATATGCAGCAAAATACTAACTAACAGTTATTATAAGAATATGAACATTTTTTTGTTATTTACTTGAAACTTACTGAAGCAATTTTCTTAATATACATCAACTAAACGCTCTTTTTCCCCCCTAAAAGACTGACATTTATGCACATCAAAGTATCATGTTATGCTCATAGAAGTCATTTAGATACAACTACTTGAGTTTTTGAAATGTTAAGAATTGGAGTATTTTTCACATCCAATCATATGTTTAGAACTCGGTTGAAAATCAGTTATGAGATTTTTTCCCGACCTGTATTTTTTTAATATTCATTTTCAAGGATCGTATATCGAAAAATCATACTGTCTTATTCCCTCTAGAAACTTCATTTTAATAATGTCACACTAGGCGTATACGCAATTTCAATATTTCATTGTCATTAGTTCAGAGGGTTTGAAAGTAGATGACAGTGCACATAGGTTTCAAATTTCTTAATATTGCTATGACTTTGAAAACCGAGTGTCTTAAAGCATTCCACATTCACGGAGTATGGCTAAAGAAAGAATCTCTGAACTTGACAGTACGACTGAAGAGTGTACTTGAATTACTTGAGGGGAGGAAGGAAACTGGCTATTTCACTAAAACATAACCATATAGAATAGCGGAACAAAATATT
Organism: Eupeodes luniger; assembly: GCA_951509635.1. NCBI lineage: Eukaryota > Metazoa > Arthropoda > Insecta > Diptera > Syrphidae > Eupeodes > Eupeodes luniger. Next base: position 123,009,278 of record OX608073.1, on the reverse strand, counting down.
GAGACAAGGAAATTTACGACGCGACGGTGTAAAAACAACGGACGTTTATCTAAGTCTTAATGATAAAATCCAGATCATAAGAAGAAAGAACTGACAAATATGAATTTTACAAAATATTGCCAGCGGACAAATTTGTCAGAAAAAAACAATGACAAATTTGACATTTTCGTATAGGTACTGACAAACCTGGCGGATTTTTTAATTCCACACAAACTTGTGGAAAAGTAAGGATTGATCCTACTGCTCCCATGTGACCGTCCTTCGCACTAAATATCCCTTTTTTACCCCATTTTACGTGATGTAGCCTCTGTGGCTAAGACAATTTTTACCATAAAAAGTTTTTCAAAAAATACAATTTTGAAAACTTTTTTCATTAACATTTACGAAGGTTAGTTTCAAGCGATCGTCTCCATCCCCAAGCCTTTGAATTAATTGTCTTTGCTATGCTTCGAAAACCTCTTTGAAATATCGCTATTTAAATTAACGTGACTAAGTATCTCAGTTTCATTCGTGATAAAGACATATTTATTTATTCAAAAATGTATATTCTCCCTTTAATTAAACTAAATCACTTCAAAGCCGTTATTGAATCCTTTAATAACATATCTATAGCTTACCTTATCCCTTAACCAATTCAAACAAATTAGTTTCTCCAAATACCTAGATTATCGAAAACAAGAAAGAAAGTAAAAAACAAAACAAAACAAAACAATAGAAGACTTTGTGGCAAATTGTTCACAAATTACTACCAAACACGAAGCATTATTGCCAATAAAAATGAAAGAAAGGTAGGTAAGTATACAATTCGCAGCTTACTTCCTTAAATTACACCCTTTTCATCCCTTCCAATCAAAAAATGCTAAAAAAAACCATAAACCAAAAAACCAAAACGGAAGAATGACAATTCCTTTTCAATAAGCAAACATGTTTCTTTGCTGGTTCGGTATAAATTTTTGTCTGTCTATCAGATCTCAATAAATTCTCATTCTATATCGCCAGCATCTGTTTGGAAGCACGCACAATCGCAAGCACAGCACCAGGCTTCCTCCGGAACAGCTTGCTTATATGACCGAAGACTATACGATACCAAACTACAACCTCCCCCTTAGTTCCTATACAAGTCACCCCCCTCCCGAATATAACACCTAGGATATAGGATATGACGTACATATTTCGGATTCTGAAGAAGTGAAGTAGCTTTAAGGCATCTTCTTGAATTTTGTGGGCGTATTCCTATTCCCATAAAGGGCACACAATTTTGTTGGAGTTTGCCATCGATTTGCCTGGCATGCACATCACATCACATTCAAAAACAATTGAATCAACTTTCTATCACCAGGAATGATGGTGATTGAAAAGGACGAAAAAGGCACTTTCCTCTTTTCGACAAAAAAGTATTAGAAACACATTTTCAGGGCTTTTTTGTCGTTCTTCTACCTCACACTACAATTGTGTCAATAAATTCAAGTTGCCCAAGAATATTGTGAAAGGAAATTTGTCTTCTCGACGTGTAAAACCAAATAAAAATCGAGAAAGAAGTGGGTTACAGTAATAAAAAAAAACGTAAATCGAAAAAGAAAATATCGACGGAAAGACAAAACATAAATATTGAAATTAGCTCCGACACTTCCCCTGACTACGGAATTTTTCAATTCCAAGAAACGAAAGGAAAAGTTTCAAAGTCTTTCGTTTTTTTCGTTTTAGCTCATGCTCGAGCTAGAGGCAAAAAAGCAAGCAGATCTGAAGCGGAATTGAATCCACTTTGTCGGGTGTTGGCTTTTGGTTTTGTTGGGTTGGGTTAGGCCAACTACACACCATCAGCAACACTTTAGATGAATAATATTCGACAAATAAAAAAACAAAACAAAGCAAAAACTGCCTGTCTCTGTAGCTCAAGCTCATCCAAGTGTGTCCTTTATGCTCTTATAAAAAATTCATAACATCGACATCCAACACCGAGACCGAAACCGAGACCGAAGAGGAGCCGATAAAGTCTCGTGATGGCTAACAAAAATGAGAGTCGAATGGGTTTTTAAATAGCCAACACGATGGGTAAAAACTTTGGGATTTATTTTTTAGTTGAAATTGAAATAGGTATGAGCATAAGTTAGTGAACCTAACCTATATCATTTGTAAGGTTATGGACATGAATTAGAGTGACATTTGGGGGAAATTTGATTAATTAATGCTATTGTTTTTTTTTTTTGGAAAACTCACTGAACTTAAGGGTCAGTTTCTTAGCCCAAAAATAACACCGAGTCGAACCAAAGATAGAGTGACTTAACTAAGGTTTGACGTTTGTTTAAATAAATGTAAATCGACCATATGAGCTATGTAGTTTTTTACTTTGAGCGTTCTGAGCAAAGATACTCAATATCAAGATACAAATCTTTCGTGCGTATCACTTTCCAACACGCTTTTGTTTATTTTGTTTTGTAATTTTGAAAAACTTCTTTTTTTTTAAGTTACTACGATACAGCGATTTGGTTTCGTTTTGACAGATGATATTGTTTTTTGTCGATTAAAGATGTCTCGATAGAAAATTTCTGCTTAAGTCTTACAAATTGAACTAATTTTATTAACTTGTATCTAAAGATTAAATCGCTTCAAAAATATATGTAAGAGCCTATAGCTAAGCATGCACAATTTATATTTATTATTAGTAATTCATTATTGAATTCAGGTCTATATATCAATGTACATACATATGTATTTTAAGAATTGATAAAATATAAATATAAAAGGGATGTGTTCTAAATTGTTTCTTTTTTATGGTGTACACATAATTTATAAATGAAAACGTTGAATTTAATTTTCGATTAAATTGATGAAAATTTTATGAACACAATATAAGTTGCATTATTCTTTAAATGAAAATATTACTAATAGGTTACTTGAATTTGTGACAAAACCAAAAATTAAGTCGCAAATTTTGCAAAAAATGTAAACTTCCGAAAAAAGCGAAGAGTTCAATCGCTCTGTAATTTCTTTCATAAATAATGGGTGATTTTTTTGAGGTTAGGATTTTCATGCATTAGTATTTGACAGATCACGCGGGATTCCAGACATGGTGTCAAAGAGAAAGATGCTCAGTATGCTTTGACATTTCATCATGAATAGACTTACTAACGAGTAACGCTTGAAAATCATTGAATTTTATTACCAAAATCAGTGTTCGGTTCGAAATGTGTTTCGCGCTTTATTTTTTTCAGCGATGAGGCTCATTTCTGGTTGAATGGCTACGTAAATAAACAAAATTGCCGCATTTGGAGTGAAGAGCAACCAGAAGCCGTTCAAGAACTGCCCATGCATCCCGAAAAATGCACTGTTTGGTGTGGTTTGTACGCTGGTGGAATCATTGGACCGTATTTTTTCAAAGATGCTGTTGGACGCAACGTTACGGTGAATGGCGATCGCTATCGTTCAATGCTAACAAACTTTTTGTTGCCAAAAATGGAAGAACTGAACTTGGTTGACATGTGGTTTCAACAAGATGGCGCTACATGCCACACAGCTCGCGATTCTATGGCCATTTTGAGGGAAAACTTCGGAGAACAATTCATCTCAAGGAATGGACCGGTAAGTTGGCCACCAAGATCATGCGATTTGACGCCTTTAGACTATTTTTTGTGGGGCTACGTCAAGTCTAAAGTCTACACAAATAAGCCAGCAACTATTCCAGCTTTGGAAGACAACATTTCCGAAGAAATTCGGGCTATTCCGGCCGAAATGCTCGAAAAAGTTACTCAAAATTGGACTTTCCGAATGGACCACCTAAGACGCAGCCGCGGTCAACATTTAAATGAAATTATCTTCAAAAAGTAAATGTCATGGACTAATCTAACGTTTCAAATAAAGAATCGATGAGATTTTGCAAATTTTATTCGTTTTAAAAAAAAAAAGTTCTCAAGCTCTTAAAAAATTACCCGTTAAAAAAAGTAATGTTTTATGTACATACATATATCATCTCAAAACAAGTTCCTTCTTTCACAAACATTTAAGCCTCGGTAGTTAAATTTAATGTCTGGCATTATTTTTTAAATCTTAAAGTGTAAAGTTGAATTCTATTGTTGGAATCAGCTAATGTGATAACTGATAGTCACAGTTCTGGTGGTCAAATGTCAATATCAGCAAGTTTTCCGTATTTATGTAAAGGGATTCAACTCAATGCAATTTGATTGAACAATTTCTACTAAGCATATTCCAAATAATGTTTGTCAAGGTGAAATTTTCAAGTCGTACCAATAGTATTTCGCAATAAAAATATAAAATGCACGTTATGTGATTATGTTTCTACTTTTTCTTATTTTTTATTAAGTCGTGAGCTTTTTTGATCAAAAATTGAGTTTAACTCGAACAAGAACAACCAAGAAAAATGTCTGGTAGCACTTTTCTTATTACGACAGAAACATCATATTCCTTGGAATACAAATAATATTATGAAGTCAAAGTAAGTCAAAATATAAATGGTCCAGAAAAATAAAGGCTTAAATATTCTGCAGAATAAAACGTTAAAATGAATACTTAAGTTCAGTTTTTTGTGATTATAATCAACCATTTATATTTATTTTCTCTTTTTAAGTCAATATCATACTTAAAAAAGATTCGAATTTATCCTGAATTTACTCAAAAATTGCATTTCAAAAAAAATAAAATGTAAAATGAAACAATCACAAAGAACGAAACAGAATATTTCAACTTTTCCGATTAAGCTTTTAGTCCTCACTTTCTGAATCAGATTTAATACTTTTTCCTCTATAAAAACGTATTGTTGCAACAATCGTGTCAATTTAAAGTCGGGTGAGCACTTTAAAATTCTTTGTTCTCATTTTCATACTTTTTGAACAGTGCCATGCATTTCTGATAAATTTGTGGAAAATTGATCCCAATGTAAGATGTGGCTTGTGAATTGATATTTCAGCTTTTAGTCAAACGAGAATGACAGCTAAATTTTTGATCTTCGTATGAAGTGCCTTTGGTTCTATTACCGCATACTGTTTAATTTCGAATGTCAAGCCTTTCTCTCGCTTATTTTTCCGATCATAACGCATATAACTATAGAGAATTTTATAGAACCATATATCCAATGGATTCTAATATTTCTGAAGATTCTGTTACAAAAATGAAAACATCTGGGAAAACAATATTAAGATTTGTAAAGAAAGTTATAATATTAGTGTTTGCGTCTAACTTAACTCTGGAAATCTATTGACGTTAAGTCGAATAGAAATTTCATATAAACATTGAGACTTTTTTCTAAATCTACATTTGAGTTTTCTTTCATAGTTTAAAGCTGTTCCAAAGTCAAAGGTAATAGTTAAAGCTTTTCGTAATCCTTGTCAGATTGACGTCACTCTATTTCAGATGTGTAATTAGAACGACCATGGTGAGCTCATTAAATTCCCCTTGCCACTTACTATAAGTTGCACTTTCTCTCGATAGCTTTTCGGTGTCATGTAAGCGAAATGGCAAAAAACACCTTATGTTTGACTTTTTGAAGACAAAGTAAGAAAATTTTCTTTCCTTCTGATCTGGCTTTACAATCTAGTAAACTTATATACTCGTTCGTCAAGACCTTGACTACACAATTTCGATCTGTGGACTGGTTCTCCAGTAATTTTCTTATGCTTTTTCGACAGTATGTGAAGAAGAGAATTTAAAAATATTGGTGAAACCCTTTACCTTTATTTTAACGGACTACATTGTAGTTAAATATCTAGCTGCTTAAATATGTTGAGCCGTACTTCGTAAGAGATTCATGAGTGTGTAAATAACTTATCCTAAAGGTGTAAAAATAGTACCTACATAGATTCAATTTTTTTTTATGAGAATTCGGCAAAAATTCTTAGAGCCTAAAAAATGTTATAAGTGAAATGAAAAAACGGTTCGGTTAGTTGTTAAATATTTTTTCCTGTATAACAAAATAAGATTAAAACTTGTTTTAGAATTTTTTCACATGATGTATGTTTTCGTCAACTTTTTGGTTGCTTTGAAACAGACACGTGTTTTCTAAAAATTTCGAAATTTAAAGTTATTTTAATATTTTCCCTTTAACACCTAACGTTCAAACAAAAATTGTATATGTCTTTCAATAAGAGAAGTTGAAAACTATTCAATTTAGGTTCTTAAATAACTTTTTGCTTAGTCGTATAAACGTAAATTAAGTTATTTTCAAAAATAAAACAGAGTATTTTGTTGATTTATTTGTATGTATGTATATACTTTTCAAATCAAGAAACTAATGTTTTTATTCGTTATGATACAAGGAAAAAACTAAAACACTTTTTTTGGGACTTAAGCGGTCCCTAGACGCTAAATATTATTGTAAGATCATAGATAAAAACAATGACATCTTTGATCATTAAATATTATTGAGATAGTATAAGAAAAAATAGGTTCATTGGTTTTTAAGAAAACTTAAAACGGAAAGGAAAGAAGGTGGTACCCTTCTGGAGCAATACAAACATATTTTTTGTATATTAAAAAATGCTAGTGAAAACTTTAAAAAATCTATCAGTTTGTTTTTGAGTAGATTCGAATTATCTATTTTTGACAAAAAAAAATTTATGGTGACCACTGTTATCTGTAGTCTTCAAAAAAATGAAAAAATGTCCAATCGACCGAATGGTTTGGGCTGTAGCGGCGAGGACAGAAAGATAGACCGACGGAATCGGGAAATCCACTTTTTCCATGTCTCTACCATCTTAATGTCATGTTTGATTACAATCTCGAGTTCGAAATTTTTTACGAATGCAATACTTGAAATATAGTTCATATATGTATGTCGCAAGTTAAAAGTGAACAATATGAAAATTACTTTCAAAATGCAGGGACAGAGATCCCAAAGCTGATTAACAGCAAGTAATACAGAAATTTAATTTATTCCTCACCAATCATAGAAAAGAATTTAAACAAAATTCGGATTCTGAAAAAAGTGGTACAGTGTTATTTTGACGCGATGACGCGATATAGTTTCTTAGAAACTTGTAGAAATCATTCACATTTCAAAGCAGTTTCCATAAAGAAAGCATCACTCAGCATGTTGTCTACATGACACACTAAATTATTGTATAAAATATTGAATTTCTTGGGGCGCCTAGCCAATAATATTGTGTAATAATTTGCACAATATTTTTTAACGTCTAGGGACCGCTTTAGAAAATATACTTTTAAAAATAGGAGCTTCAGTGATTATATCGATGGGTGTAGTTTAGTTTGACTGTGCAGCATAAATATGCATTATAGCAATTAAAATCTGATATTAACTTCCCATAGGAAGTTATTGTAATGGGTCCGATTTGTCAAATTGAAAATTTTGACATTTCTCGACGTTTCAAGGTCCCTAGAGTCGAAATAAAAGATTTTTAGAAAGATGTCTGTGCGTGCGTGTGTACGTTACGTACGTCCGTACGTTCACGACGTTTTTTTCGTCGTCCATAGCTCAAGAACCAGAAGAGATATCGACTTCAAATAAATTTTGTTATACAGATAATAAGGCAGAAAGATGCAGAAAGGGCTCTCAAGAAAATTGCGTGGGTGGATTTTTTACCATAGCAGTTTAAAAAAAAGGTGAAAATTTTGGTTAACCTTAAATATCTCATGAATCATCGACGCTAGAGACTTTAATTAAATTTTATATTATATATTGCAACGTGATACAAAACAAGTATATTTTTGGAAAAAAATCCAATTAACGGTTTTTTTTATAAATCAAAAAAACTGAAAAAAAAAATTTGTCACCTCGAAAATATTACGACTAAAATATGATTTCATCTCTAAAACAATTTTGTGCAACGAAGAATAATGTTTTTGACATCTGATAAAATTTTGAGAAAAATCCAATTGACAGTTTTATTACAAAAAATAAAAACCTAAAAAAAAATTAATAAAAGTTGGTAAAAATTGATTTTCGACTCCAATATCTTTTCAAAAATTGGAGATAATGGCTTCTAACTAATTTATACTTATAAAAAATATTGTTTTTAACATTAGAGCAAATTTTGAGAAAAATCGAATTGACATTTTTTTTACAAAAAATAAAAACCTAAAAAAAAACAATACTAAAACTTGGTAAAAATTTACTTTCGACTCAAATAGCTTTTCAAAAATTAAAAATATTGGCTTCAAACTTATTTTATTTCACAGAAAATATTGTTTTCGATATTCAGTATTTTTTTTGTAAAAATCCAACTGTCCGTTTTTTTCATAAAAAATAAAATCTAAAAAATTGATACATATAGACAAACTTTTAAGAAAGACAAATCGACAGGCGGGATGGGAAGTTATCAGTGTGGGTCGCATCCCAACCTCTTTTTTTTATGGGACCTATATAGATATCTAGAGGACAGTGTCGGTCGTGTCTTTAGATCCTGCGACTATAGCTGACTTGAGGTTATGACTTAGCACTTCTATTTTTAGAATAATGTGTATACTTCACTTCAGGAGGGTTTGTATGGTTTCAAACCTATTAAAAGTATGAAAACTGCCATCACTCGTTCGTATTGTAGAAGTAAGTTATCTATCAATATTTCAAAAATATTTGTTTACTTTTATATAACATATACTAATAACCATTAAAGTTATTAGTATATGTTATATTTGCCTCGCAAAATTCCTCGTATCAAACCCTCCTAGTGGGTGCCGGGCGGTAATGATCACCACAGTTTTCTTGTGCGATGTCAAGAAGGGGATCAGCTAAGGTCAGGTTGAATTGTTGAGGCGTTTCTAAACTCTTCAATAGTTTAAACCCTCAGCAATGCAATTTGACCATAGATACGGGGTCCCTAATTTTCAGTGGTGGTGTGAGCGATTTTCATAATCCGTGCCGAAGAAATGGAAGGCTGGGGGGTAAACCAGTCGCGAACGAGCTCATTCGGATGCCTTGGCAGGGTCCGTCTTACATCTTGCCTTACCCCGGTATATCGGCTCTGCCGGGGCTGACCTTTTCCTTTCCGTTTTTACTCGTGGGACCAAAATTTCTTCACAAAACAATTCACAGGATGATTTAGACATGACGAACTTAGGACCATCCGCCGACTATGAGGATGAACTTTTGGCCTCCAGTCAGGAGACCGTTGTGGGGCAACCTGCAAAAACTGGAAGTGCAGCGAGTACCAGCCATAGTACTCCTGTGCCTCGACCGCAAATAAATCCGAACTCCTCTACCAGCAATGCCAGCCATAGCAATGCTGGTAAAGGAAAAAAATAAAAAATCATCTGGTACTCTTCCATATTTTCCTCGCTTAATCAAACCACAGGTGGAACAGCCTAACCAACTGTATCATATCTAGAAGGATATGGCCCACCTACAACAAATCCCGTACTAATAATCTCATCTGCAGACCCAGGCAAGACATAGCCAGGGTCGTTGCTACATGCACCGGACACTGGCCTGTTGGAGAACACGCATCTAAGCTGGGCATCCCCCACAACACTTTCTGTCGTAGTTGCGAGGACCAGCGAGAAAAAGAAACTGTTCTTCACTTCTTATGCAAGTGTCCTGCCTTAGCCAAAACGAGAGCCAAAACATTGGGGAAGCCCTTTTTCAACGACCTCAATGAGTTCTCAGAACTGGAGATCAAAGATTTGATCTCCTTTCTAAACGCAACAAAGTGGATTTGAGGCGTATTTTTCCCTTTATAATCCCCCTTTTATCTTTATAGGTCAAGCGAGTATTTTATGGTATCAAAACGGCGCAACGTAGCGCTAATTGTGTCACCGAGCTAGACTGCTCGTGGCCACCATTTCTACTAACTAACTACTAACTAAACCATTAAAGAGGCACTTATAAGCCCTATTCCTATTATGGATACTAAATTATAATAAATATTTTATTTCTGTAATATGAAAAATAGCATATTTAAATTTTACAATTCTATCCATTAAAGTCAATTAATAGAGCAGTAATAGCTTCCATACATACAAACACACTATACAAAAAAAAAACAAAAATAAACTAAACCAAAACAAAATAATTTAATATTCAATAAAATACACCGCGCAGTACATAACATACATAATAAAACACGGCATCCAAACATTTGTCAATATTCGAGCTTAACATTATCCCTATATCCTCACAAAATAAAATGGAGTTAAAGGTAATTTTTGATTTAATCGACTTTCATGTAGCGAAAAAAACAACACAAAAAAAGTTATTCCAGAATAAGTAAAATCAACTCAAAAATAGACAGTAAAATTATTATAAAAGGTAAGTTTCTACCTACCTAAAACATCAATTACAATAACAAAATAAAATATATGCGATACTTTGATTGAACAGCATTTTGAACGCATGTAATCAATAGAAATCCCTCATAGGTACAAAGAGCCAAAAAAGAAATTAAATAATCGTTAGGGCCAAAAGCAAAAAAAAAGTATAAGCCTGATTTGAATAAAAATGACTTTCAATGTTATGAATAAATGTATATATAGAAATATACGAAGGCAATCAATATAAAGCCAATTTATATAAATATATAGTATCTACATTTTTGCTTCACTTAGCTCTTACCAGTCTTATTTTCATCAATATTATAGAGGCCCAAATATAGGTTATAGGGTAAATTTCCATTATATTTATAACAAGAAGTCGAATATAGAAAAATGATCAGAATTAAGGTTCTATCAAAACTTACAGCTCGACAAAAGTTATCAATATTAACGTAAAGACCTTAACCCATAGAATCAATCAACGGCTTCGTCAACGGATCTACTGGCTTTGCTAAATTCAGACACTTTTTAATTTGGCTTCCCATATTCTTCTCATCTATCAAAGTCGGAGTAGCAACTTCAGTAACGTATTCGGATGCTAAAGAGTTTTCCAATAGGGACTTGACAACTTTGAACTTTATTGTGAACGAATCCTTGCACTCATCATCAAACTGTTGCTGTCAATTTATTCAGTGAACTCAACATTTTCATCATGGTACAGCACACGAAGGACGTTGCGTCCGCAAATTGCAAAAATTTTCTAGCGAAATTCTGAGTCGGTGGGGTTAACTCCAATGTTTACTAGTAATTCTCGACTTAGTACACAGGCAATAACAAGTATGGTGCAAAAATTCGAGTCTGCATATTTGTTGTGTGATGTTACTGTGTCAGTGAGACAACGGGTTGATTGGAGTGTCAAAAAATCGCTGCCGTTTTGTCTAAAGCAGATGATATAATATGGCATTTCAACGCCGTTCTCAAAAATTGGACATCCTCACATTAAAAATAAATGTTCTAAAGAGAACCAGGGCCTTATGGCTTACAACTCTCAACCATTTTTGTGTGAAAGAAATGTCAGCGATGGAAGGGGCCTACAGTTTTTATGTCAAATACGAAAGGCAAATTTGAGAAACAATTTTTAAGGCTGTACCCGTGAAAAAAAAAAACTTTAAGTGGCACAAGCAGGAATTGACCCCAAGACCGTATGGGGAATTTTTCGTAAGGATCTTGGTTTATACCCATGCAAGAGCAAACTAACTCCACAATTAAAGCCAATACGCCATTAGAAGACGCACCGTCTCCAATTGGGTTCTGGAGAAGATGTGCCAAGATTTATGACAAAGCTTACTTTAAGCACAATGGATACGTCAATAAAAGTTAAATCCACATTAATTATTACTTTATCTACAAAAAATGCTGTTTGGTGCGGTTTGCATGTTGGTAGCGTTATTAGGCCATATTTTTCGTTGACAATAACAATTCACACGGGTCTGTAAAGTGTCATCATTACCGATTATTTTTGGCCCGAATTGGAAGATATGAACGTGTACAGTTGATTGGCTGATTCGTTTCTGCGATTTACTACCTATTGACTATTTTCTCTGGGGCTACGTTAAGCCAGTTGTTAATATGCTGACGACGTTTGAAGAGTTCAGAGCCAACAATGAAAACGAAATAGTGGCCGTTTCGGACAAAATGTGTGGATGGATCAACGAAAATTGGGTCCAATAAGTTAAGAGCTGCAAATGTGAAGTCGAGGTCCATTTATATATATTTTCTTTGTAGTTACTTCAAGGCGATTGTTACGGTAAATTTTACCGCAACAAAAACCAGCCTTTGGCTGTTTTCTTTTCCCTAGTTGTGGCTGCAAAATATCGGCAAAGTTGAGGGCAACCATGGTCTCATCAACCACAGGTGTACCTAGCCTTTATTTTGCAAAAGCAACAAAAGCAGGTGATCGAGTTCGAGAACGAGTTCTTTCGACGAGGTCGAAAATGCCGGCGGATGAGCCGAAGAAGTATGAGGTCAGGCGGACCCTTACTTAAACAACAACAACAACAACAACAACAACATATTTTATTTTAAATTTTTAATTCTTAACGTAGATTCACTAAATTAACTTTTAATTCACTTAATTATTAATGTACAAATGGGTTTTTAACGCCGCGTTTAATTCAATTTAATTTAATATTTAGTACGAAACTCACACCTCGAATCTCGCGTAATATTAATAGTAATAGGAAAATGCCTAGTTTAGACTTCTTCTCGATTTTTGTTTTTCTTTTAACTTGCTCGAAAAATAAGAATAGTTGGGAAGGGGTCTGAACTCGCCATTATGTTTCGGCAAGTTTTGGAAACTCATCCAACAACTTGTCGAAACCGTGATTGTGTGTGTGAAAGCAAAGTTTCGCTGAGAGTCAACAACGGTGGCTTTCCTGATGAGCGTAAGCTTCCAGGAAGCCGTGATGCTGTGACCGACAATCACGAAAACGGATGCTTGTGTTGGATGAATGTGTGTGTGACTGGAATGGTCGAGGGAGGAAGAAATAGTTTGGGAATTAGCTTGGAAGGCACTCTTGTAAGAGCCTAACAAGCGAAAGGATTAAACAGAAAGTGTTCGAGGAATTGTGTGAAGGAAAAGGAAAAGTCGAGAAGGAGGAATAAATTAGAGTTTATTGAAGAAATCCAGAAAGGAAAAGAGGAATAGAGATCGAGGTGTGAAGATCGGGAATAAGGAGAAAAATAGGAAGGAGGAAAAAAAAGAGGAAAGATAAGTAGTTTGTTTCTTTTGCTCTTTGTTTTTTTTGTTGTTCTTTGTTCATTTCGAATAATATTATATATATCGGGACGCGTACGGTGATTATTAAAAACCCATTTTCTTTTGCTATTTGATTTTTTTTATTATTTCAAATTGGTGTAATTTGTTAACTTTTAATTTGAAAACATTTTGGGTTTTAGTCCAGGGATCTTCAATCCCACGGTTTCCCAAAGCAATAAATCTTAAAATTTAAAAACAAACGTTCGTGGTGTTATCGTTTTATTTTCGCTTCACTCATCACAAAGAGTTTTGGAATTTTCTTTTTCGGTTTTGAAAAAAAATTCCTGGCGCCCATTTTATTGCATAGTGTCCCACTGTGGGTACTTGCAATAACTTATTTCCAAATTGTAACAATTTGATTGATTTTAGAAATCAATCAACATTGTTATAAATTATAAACAAATTCTTCCAAATAGAACCCAGCCCAGCTGAGCAGCCGCGGTTGCAGCTTATTTAACGAGCTGTATTGTTGCACTTTTTTTTCGTATTCTCTTTTGTGTCGCGTTCGTACTCGTTTGAGTGCGAATTGGAAGTTCGGCGCTACGCAGCCGCCGTCGTCGATTCAGTTTGTTTATCGGTATAGTTGTTTAGTTTTATTTCGGGATAATTTGTTTCAAATAATTATCAATAATAAATATTAATAATACTTGTGCGATAAAAAGTGTAACAAATTGGAGCCCAACGTGTGGGGCTAAAGAAATTGGAAGAATTTCGTGGTATATTTTGTATCGTGTGTTTATTTTATTGTGTAATTTTTAATAGAACAATTAATTCCGTCTTGTTTTTTTTATAGGTGTTTGATTCGAGTTGTTTTTGGTTCCAGTGGAGAATTATTGGAGGTGTTGTATTGAAAGTGTTTTGTTCCTGCTAGAAGAAAGTGACAGTGGTTTATTTTGTTTCAAAAAAAATCATCGAGGGAGTTTATCAAGGAAAAATTCGCAAGTATTTTTTTTTAATTGTGTTGTGTAAACTCGTTTCTTTTATTATTGATATTTTGTGTGGTGTTAGTTTGATTTGTTTCTTTTTCTTTTTTAATATTTATATTTAAATTATTTTTTTTTGGTCGACATTTTGTCTTCCATAATTTTGTTGTTCTCTCTCTTTTTGTGTGAGAGAGAGTTTTATCGCTAGCTACTTCGAGTGACTTATTTTTCGTGCGTGATAGATTGTATGTCAGAGTATTTTCTATTATTTTTGAGTGAAAGTTATTTTTTCAATTTTCAAAGATTTTGAGTGAATTAAGTTAGTTCGAGTAGGATTTTGGTGTGACCATCCGAACTTTTTTTGATTATATTAGAATTTGTTAGGAAATAATTTTTAATTTTTTTTTAATATTTAATTTTTTTTAATTAATAAAAATAAATTAATTTAATAATTAGATTTTTAGTTTTAGGGTTGCCTAGTAGATTTTTTTTTAAATATTTTTTATAAATCATTTTTTTTAAAAGTTTTTTTGTAAATTAAAATGAATATTGGTAGATTAGCGCAGGACGAACTGGCCTACGAGATGAAGGTCAGAGGATTAAAAGTAGGGACAGTGGAGGAAATGCGAAAGGCATTAAGGTCATCGAGGTTACTCGTTAAGAGGAACTCGATGGAGGTTAGTTTAGTTTATCCCTTCACTTATGAAGAGGATGTGGAGGCAGTAGAAGCCAAAATTGAGGAGATTAGGGTCCTTCTTAAAGTACCTCCGAGGAATCCAAAATCTTCGGAGTACATTAAGATAGTGACGAAAATTGAATGGTGTATAGGCAGGTTAGCTAGGACACCTTGTGAGGCCGAAGATGAAGAAGATGAAGTTAGTTCACTTCGGAACAAGGTTTTGTGTTTATTAGGAGATCTCACTGGTGATAGTGAGAATAGTGATAGGGAAGAAGAAGTGGAGAAAGAAAAGACTCCGATTAAAGTTCAAACCCAACTTCAGGCACAAGTTGGTCAGACCCTAGGTGTTGGTTCGCGGTCTGCGTTAGGGACAGGGACGTTGGCTGAGCCAAGAGTTGGTGTCAGTAGTCCTGCAGTAGGGAACATTTCTATTAGGGTTCCGTTAGAAAGTAGGCTGGATAGAGTCGATGGGTTTTCTGAACGAGTGGTCGTTCAGCAAAAACCCATTGAACGTATAGGGAAGTGGGGGGTGAAGTTTACTGGTGACTCAGGTGGAGCATCAGTAAATTCATTCCTAGAAAGAGTGGAGGAACTTCGTTTGGCTAACGATGTTCCTGAAAACCACCTTTTTAAATCCGCTTCGGAGCTATTGGCTGGTAGGGCACTTTTGTGGTTTAGGGCGGTTAGGGAAGATTTGGAGGGTTGGCAGGAATTCGTCAAGGAACTCAAAGCGGAGTTCCTTCCTGCGAATTACGATGATCTCTTGTTGGAGGAGATTAATCGGCGTTCGCAGGGAAAGGAAGAAACTTTCGGCGCATACCTGACCACGATGAGGACATTGTTTCGAAGATTATCGGAACCTTTGTCAGAGGGAAGGATGTTGTCGATATTGAGGAAAAATGTAGATCCATTTTATCAGGTGCAGATAGCTAGTGCCAAACCAAAGACGGTTAAGGAACTTGCTATCTTAGGTAGGGAATTAGATACCCTTAAGGTCAACGTGGATAGTTTCACCCCGCCTTCTAGAGGCAAAAATTTGTTGGAACCGGAGTGCGGTTATCAACCTAGTTCGTCTGGACAGCAACGATTAGCGGCTGTTGCTCCAGTATCTGAGAATCCATTTAGGCAGTCAGTTAGGTGTTACAATTGTAATAAAGAAGGGCATTTAGCTTCGAGGTGTAACGTTCAGAAACGTTGCTTCGGTTGCGGAGCGGTAGGAGTGTATCGTAGGGACTGTAGGTGTTCGGGAAATGGGAATCGGGCCCTTGTGTCAGCAGGACAAGGAGTCCGTCGGCGTTAGGGAGGTCGTCTGCTGACGATCAGCGGGTAGGAGTTAATCTTAGTTTCACGTTAGCGGCAAATGGTAGGGACACTAGACCATATTTAGGAGTTAGGGTTTATGGAATCAAGTTTTTAGGACTTCTTGATTCAGGAGCCTCCCGTACCATTGTGGGTGGTGACGGGTGGAAAATTTTTAAAGACTTAGGGCTTAGGTTAGGAAAGAGTAGTGTTGGGTCAGTAGCGTTAGCAGATGGAGCAGGTGTAGGTGTAGCGGGATCTGTTTCTCTACCAGTGGAGGTTGAGAACAAATCCTTTTTGATAGAATGTCTGGTCATTCCGAATCTTCCACACCAGTTGATCTTGGGTGCCGATTTTTGGGCACTATCGGGCATAGTCCCGGATTTGAGATCAGGGGTGTGGAATTTTTCGAGCCAAGAGGGATTGGCTTCGATGACAGACATGGTAGCGATTAGGGAAAAATCGGATTTGAACGATTTTGAAAATAGGAAGTTAGAATTAGTGTTAGAAGATCTTTTTAAAACAATGACCGAAGGTTTAGGGTGCACCAATTTAGTTGAGCACAAGATTAGGACGTCCGCAGAACCGATAAAACAACGATATTACCCTGTTTCGCCAGCGATTCAGAAACATATCGATCAGGAGCTCCAGGAGATGTTGGAAGCTGGAGTGATCGAGAAGTCGAAGAGTCCTTGGGCATCGCCGATTCTTCTGGTTAAGAAGAAAGATGGCAGTTATCGGTTCTGTGTTGACTATAGGAAATTAAACGAGGTTACTGATAGGGATGCTTATCCACTACCCTTTATTTCAGCGATTTTAGACAAGCTTCGAAACGCGAAGTACTTGTCTTCATTAGATATTAAATCTGCTTATTGGCAGATTCCAATGGAGGAAGAATCGCGCAAGTACACAGCCTTTACCGTGCCAGGGCGTGGCCTGTATCAATTTTGCAGGATGCCATTCGGCTTGCACAATTCCCCGGCAACTTGGCAAAGGTTTATAGACGACGTTTTAGGTCCTGACTTAGAACCTTTCGTCTTTGTGTACTTGGATGACATTATCATCGTCACCGATTCTTTCGATAGGCATCTAGAAATTTTAAAAGAAGTTTTTAAAAGGTTAGGAGAAGCAGGTTTAAAAGTAGGTAGGGAAAAGTGTAATTTTTGTAGGCCTTCTTTAAAATTTCTAGGTTATGTAGTTGATAGGAACGGGCTTCATGTTGACCCGGAAAAAGTGGAAAGCATGATTAGGATTCCTGCACCGAAAAATGTGAAGGAAATTAGGAGTTTTGTAGGGACAATTTCGTGGTACCGTAGGTTTGTACCAAATTTTGCAATTTTAGTTAGGCCTCTTACCGATCTCTTAAGGAAAGGTAAGAAATTTGAGTGGACCCAAGAATGTGAGGAGAGTTTTAGGAAAGCCAAAGAGTGTTTGGTTACGGCACCGATTCTAACATGTCCGGATTTTTCAAGGCCGTTTGTTGTGCAAACAGATGCCTCGGACTATGGTATCGGGGCCGTATTATCTCAGGAGTTTGAGGATGGCGAAAAAGCCATATGTTATTTAAGTCGGTCATTGAATAGGAATGAAAGGAACTACTCTACGACCGAAAAGGAATGTTTAGCGGTCCTTTGGGCGATTGAAAAGTTACGACCGTATCTCGAAGGTGTTCGATTTACAGTCGTAACTGATCATCACTCTTTGGTCTGGCTAAGCAACCTTAAGGATCCGCAGGGTAGATTAGCTCGTTGGGCCATTCGGCTCCAACAATTTGATTTCAAAATCATCCATAGAAAGGGCAAAGAACATGTCGTTCCTGATATGTTGTCGCGAGGAGTTCCAGAAGTAGCTGGTGTCTCTGAGGCGGATTCGGACCCTTGGGTGATTAAAATGAAATCGCAGGTAGAAAAGAGCCCGTTAGAATACCCATCTTGGCGAGTTGAGAATGGGCGGCTCTATAAACATGTTAGGGTGAACCATATAGTCGTTCATGATAGTGGTGAAGAGTGGAAGTTAGTGTTAGGGAAAAACGATAGGACGAGTATTCTTAACGAGTGCCATGATGCTCCACTTTCAGGACACATGGGCGTTAAGAAAACTTTTGCTAGGGTAGCAGAAAAATATTACTGGCCCAAAATGAGGAGTGATATTACTAGGTATGTTAGGAGTTGTAAAATTTGCCAAAGTGTGAAACCGGTGAACGAAAAACCAGCTGGTCTAATGACCGAAAGAGTAGGGAATTCCCAACCGTGGGAAATGATTTGCGTGGACTTGGTGGGTCCATTACCAAAATCGTCGCGAGGATTCGTATACATTTTAACGGTCGTCGATTACTTTACTAAATTCCCCTTGTTGTTCGCGTTACGGTCCGCAACGGCGAAAGCGGTATGTCGGGAGTTGGAAGAAAACGTGTTTCTTCTTTTCGGGATTCCTAAGTGGATCGTCTGTGACAACGGTCCCCAGTTCCGTGGCAAGGAACTGAAAACGCTTAGCGAAGCGTACGGGTCACAACTTCGGTTTACGGCAAATTATCATCCGCAAGCGAATCCGGCGGAACGGATTAATCAAATTATTAAGACTACGCTCCGGGCGTATGTTTCGGAAAACCAGCGGAGTTGGGATTCGCAACTGGCAAAAGTGGCCTGTGCAATCCGAACTTCGCAACATGAGGTTTTAGGTGTGTCGCCATACTTCGCAAATTTCGGTAGGAACATGGTAACTAGTGGCCATGATGTAGGAATTAGGGATAGCGATAGGGACCAAGATAGAACGGAAATTGATAGGCAGTTTCGGAAACTGAGAGAGGATATAGCTAGGAAGTTGGAAGCAGCGGGAAAGAAGGCTGCTAAGACTTATAACTTACGTAGGAGGGACGCGCAATATCACCCGGGTGATCTCGTTTGGCGTAGGAACTTCGCGCTGTCCGATGCAGCAAACTATTTCGCGGCGAAGTTGGCGACCAAATTTGTAGGACCTTTCAAGGTCAGCAAGAGGATGTCACCTTGGACATACCTATTAATAGATGATCGCGGTAAAGAGCGTGGAACGTGGCACGTTAAAGATTTAAAACCGTTTGTTGATTGTTGAGTCAAGTCCCTTTGTAGTGGAATTTTTTTTTGTAGTATTGTTCAATGTCATTTTTGTTTAATTTTAATGTGCCACACTAATGATTTTTTTTTCTTTTTTTTTCCTTTTAAATGTATTGATGGTAATCCTCTGTTGTTGTTGTCTACCCCTGGCTGAGCCTTAAGAAATGGTTTGCTTTTCTTGAAAAGTAAACACATTTCTTGGGAGGTAAGGGTGGGATTTGTTACGGTAAATTTTACCGCAACAAAAACCAGCCTTTGGCTGTTTTCTTTTCCCTAGTTGTGGCTGCAAAATATCGGCAAAGTTGAGGGCAACCATGGTCTCATCAACCACAGGTGTACCTAGCCTTTATTTTGCAAAAGCAACAAAAGCAGGTGATCGAGTTCGAGAACGAGTTCTTTCGACGAGGTCGAAAATGCCGGCGGATGAGCCGAAGAAGTATGAGGTCAGGCGGACCCTTACTTAAACAACAACAACAACAACAACAACAACATATTTTATTTTAAATTTTTAATTCTTAACGTAGATTCACTAAATTAACTTTTAATTCACTTAATTATTAATGTACAAATGGGTTTTTAACGCCGCGTTTAATTCAATTTAATTTAATATTTAGTACGAAACTCACACCTCGAATCTCGCGTAATATTAATAGTAATAGGAAAATGCCTAGTTTAGACTTCTTCTCGATTTTTGTTTTTCTTTTAACTTGCTCGAAAAATAAGAATAGTTGGGAAGGGGTCTGAACTCGCCATTATGTTTCGGCAAGTTTTGGAAACTCATCCAACAACTTGTCGAAACCGTGATTGTGTGTGTGAAAGCAAAGTTTCGCTGAGAGTCAACAACGGTGGCTTTCCTGATGAGCGTAAGCTTCCAGGAAGCCGTGATGCTGTGACCGACAATCACGAAAACGGATGCTTGTGTTGGATGAATGTGTGTGTGACTGGAATGGTCGAGGGAGGAAGAAATAGTTTGGGAATTAGCTTGGAAGGCACTCTTGTAAGAGCCTAACAAGCGAAAGGATTAAACAGAAAGTGTTCGAGGAATTGTGTGAAGGAAAAGGAAAAGTCGAGAAGGAGGAATAAATTAGAGTTTATTGAAGAAATCCAGAAAGGAAAAGAGGAATAGAGATCGAGGTGTGAAGATCGGGAATAAGGAGAAAAATAGGAAGGAGGAAAAAAAAGAGGAAAGATAAGTAGTTTGTTTCTTTTGCTCTTTGTTTTTTTTGTTGTTCTTTGTTCATTTCGAATAATATTATATATATCGGGACGCGTACGGTGATTATTAAAAACCCATTTTCTTTTGCTATTTGATTTTTTTTATTATTTCAAATTGGTGTAATTTGTTAACTTTTAATTTGAAAACATTTTGGGTTTTAGTCCAGGGATCTTCAATCCCACGGTTTCCCAAAGCAATAAATCTTAAAATTTAAAAACAAACGTTCGTGGTGTTATCGTTTTATTTTCGCTTCACTCATCACAAAGAGTTTTGGAATTTTCTTTTTCGGTTTTGAAAAAAAATTCCTGGCGCCCATTTTATTGCATAGTGTCCCACTGTGGGTACTTGCAATAACTTATTTCCAAATTGTAACAATTTGATTGATTTTAGAAATCAATCAACATTGTTATAAATTATAAACAAATTCTTCCAAATAGAACCCAGCCCAGCTGAGCAGCCGCGGTTGCAGCTTATTTAACGAGCTGTATTGTTGCACTTTTTTTTCGTATTCTCTTTTGTGTCGCGTTCGTACTCGTTTGAGTGCGAATTGGAAGTTCGGCGCTACGCAGCCGCCGTCGTCGATTCAGTTTGTTTATCGGTATAGTTGTTTAGTTTTATTTCGGGATAATTTGTTTCAAATAATTATCAATAATAAATATTAATAATACTTGTGCGATAAAAAGTGTAAGTGTGAAGTCGAGGTCCATTTATATATATTTTCTTTGTAGTTACTTCAAGGCGATTATAAAGTCTTTTTAAATATCTCAAATGGCTTACGTTTTATTTAAATAAAAAAGTGGTCAAGTCCTCATTGGAAAACCTGTATAGTTACCTTTAAGCGATGTTACAAATAAGTTGCATTTCTTAATCCAAGGCATTTCCTAACTTTGGAATACGAATCTTCAAAGTATAATTTGTATTTCATTATTTACCCTACGACTTTATTAAACAAAAAACTTCTACCATCTGCAAGTTCATATCATAGATACATAAAGCTACAATAAATATAGCCCCACAGCGAATCAACAAGGATAATATTGGAATATACCCGCTAAAAGGTACCTACGTGGTAGTTAAATTTAACACAGACCTTCATGTTTTGAAGGCAAAATTTAGACAAAAAAAATGTCTGCCTTTTACACTTAATTAACCCTCCCACAAAAACCAACAGAAAAAAGACACGAATCTTCAGCGAATCTTAAGGGGCGTCCGGAAAGAGTAAAATCAGCGAATAAATTTGATAGATAATCAAAAATAAATCCAAGAACACTTAATTCAGCCTTGAAAAAATTATCATATTTTTTTGTTAAAAATTTGAAATTGGGATCGTCGTCGTCGTCGAGACACTGACTGGATAATTAATGATTGGTTATTATTAGGTTTTGAAAAGGATTAAGAAGCATCGTATGTTTTAATTGTACGGTTTTTAGATGAAAAAAAGACAGACATTTTGTAACAGGTTGATGTTTTCAAACAAAGAACTTCTTTAGCACAATAAACTGACAAGGGTATCGGTGGTGGTTCTGTGGTATTGTTGCTTCTGCATCATTAGACGGTAAGTATATAGAGATGTTTGTCTGCAAAATTTGAATCAAAACTGTCGCCGCAAGGATACATCTACAGTACCTCAACATCAATACTAATATAACGGGTGATTTTTTAAGAGCTTGAGAACTTGTTAAAAAAAAAAACGCATAAAATTTGCAAAATCTCATCGATTCTTTATTTGAAACGTTAGATTGGTCTATGACATTTACTTTTTGAAGATAATTTCATTTAAATGTTGACCGCGGCTGCGTCTTAGGTGGTCCATTCGGAAAGTCCAATTTTGGGTAACTTTTTCGAGCATTTCGGCCGGAATAGCCCGAATTTCTTCGGAAATGTTGTCTTCTAAAGCTGGAATAGTTGCTGGCTTATTTGTGTAGACTTTAGACTTGACGTAGCCCCACAAAAAATAGTCTAAAGGCGTCAAATCGCATGATCTTGGTGGCCAACTTACCGGTCCATTCCTTGAGATGAATTGTTCTCCGAAGTTTTCCCTCAAAATGGCCATAGAATCGCGAGCTGTGTGGCATGTAGCGCCATCTTGTTGAAACCACATGTCAACCAAGTTCAGTTCTTCCATTTTTGGCAACAAAAAGTTTGTAAGCATTGAACGATAGCGATCGCCATTCACCGTAACGTTGCGTCCAACAGCATCTTTGAAAAAATACGGTCCAATGATTCCACCAGCGTACAAACCACACCAAACAGTGCATTTTTCGGGATGCATGGGCAGTTCTTGAACGGCTTCTGGTTGCTCTTCACTCCAAATGCGGCAATTTTGCTTATTTACGTAGCCATTCAACCAGAAATGAGCCTCATCGCTGAACAAAATTTGTCGATAAAAAAGCGGATTTTCTGCCAACTTTTCTAGGGCCCATTCACTGAAAATTCGACGTTGTGGCAGATCGTTTGGCTTCAGTTCTTGCAATGTCAAAGCATACTGAGCATCTTTCTCTTTGACACCATGTCTGAAATCCCGCGTGATCTGTCAAATACTAATGCATGAAAATCCTAACCTCAAAAAAATCACCCATTACAATATCTAAGACAACAACAAGAGGGGAAAATTAACTTAATTGTTTTGATGTTGAGAAGATTGGCGGGGAAAATGTTCAATATTTTCAGGGATTTAATTTAACTAATTTATTTTAAGTGAAGGAATATGGGTAATCGTAATCGAGCAAAAATGAAACTCCTTCAATATCGATTAGAGAAGACAGCATGAAAAGTGTAAAGTGCTGAGAAGAATTGAAATTATTTCAAACAATTGAAGAAAAGTTAAAAATATCTTTAGCAGCTTAAATAATTTAGAAAACAGTAAAAAAAAGTGTCAAATTGACAATTTTGTAATTCTTTTTTGTCTTGCAGAAAATGTTATTATTAATAAATTTGTAAAACTCTAAGAAAAATCAGTACAATCGTGTCATGGAGTCCATTTGTACCCCAGAATGTTTTCGATACATTTTTTGCATATATCTCTTCTATGTTATTCACTTTTAATTTTTCTAACATATTTCTGAATAAATTTATATCATGAGATCAGTAAAGTTGAAATTTTAATAGACAAATAATCTTTCAGATCATCAGACATTTTTTTTACTTCAAAACTGGCATGAAATGACATTAGTTTAAAACTTCTCGCAGACCTTCCTCTGATATCGATTTCCGGGTTGCCCTTAAATTTTTTTTTTGCCCACAGAAAAAAATTTAATTTTCAACCCTTTTTACCCCTTCCACTGGGTTCTCAAGATCTGGAGCAGGTACATTTATGCATATAAAAAGGTCCACTATTTCCTTTATGTTATTCAAATGCAATTGACAATTTTGGTTGAAAATGTAAGGCCTTGGTCGTGGATAATAGTGTGTTGATGTCTATGATGCCATCATATTGCAACACCGGGTGATAACCACTTAAATACGTGCCAAAACCTTTTGTAGTGAAGGAAGAAGTATCGGTCAGTCCACTCATTGGATCTTCTGAAAGAATAGCGTTTGTTACTTATGTATGTTCAAAACATTCAGAATAACTGCGATGAAGCCACTAACCGATGGTTGTATTTTACAACTTTCTAGACGTAGCAACACTATCGGCTGTAATTTTTTTTTTCAATATTCAACCCATCAAGTAAAAACAAACATTTATTCAGAAATGATATTGGCGAATGAGCTGATGGAATCCGATATTAATGACCATTCACGAAACAAAATAGGGAAAACTACTTTGGATGCTCTCACCTTATGGCGAGATGGCAAGCGAGCTATCCCCGAGAGACTTCCTTGCAATAGGGGTAGATCTCACCTTTGTTCAAGACCAAAAGACACATACACCATAATCACCTTGATCCATCGCTTCACAAATATCATATGCATGGAATGTCACATAGAACTATCTACATACGTCTTCAAAGTATTTTTATTATTATTATTATAAGCTTTTATTTGCCATTATTGATATTTTTTACAATATTTATTTACATTTTTGTTTACATTTTCTGTTTCTTTTGAATTAATTACTATAGTTACTATATAAAATTAACATATTTTTTTAATCAAATTAATTTTAATATGTAAGCAAAGTTTGAATAAATAAATGGATGTGATCAAAATTCTATGATCTGGCATAAGCCTCCCCCAATGTTGCCCAAAGATCTCTATCTTTTGCGTCATTGTACCAACTTTGTCTTTCTTTAAGCAAATCGTCTGCCCATCTTTTCTTCGGTCGTCCAACTGGTCTTCTGCTTTCTGGTGGTGTCCATTTTGTAGTGATTTTTGTCCATCTTTGGTCCTGTATTCTAGATATATGTCCTGCCCAATTCCATTTAAGGAGTTTTGCTCGTTCAACCACGTCCGTTAAACCAGTTCTTCGTCTTATTTCTCTATTTCTCACTCTCTGGCTAATTCGTAGGTTAAGTAGTTTTCTTTCCATCTTGGTTTGGCATATTCTTATTTTGTCAAGTAAACTTGAAGTCAAGGATATAGTCTGTAACCCATACGTCATAACAGGTAGAATAGCAGAGTCTAGTATATATTTTCGTGTTTCGTCCCTTAGATTAGATTGTAATATTTGTTTTAGACTCCAAAATTGTTTCCAACTATTGGTAATGCGTCTAGAAACTTCTTTTTTCTCCTGGTTAATGAATGACTTAGTCTGTCCTAGATAAGTATAGTCTTCTACATATTCTATGTGTTCGTTATCCAGCATTATGTCATCTTTAATATGGTTAGTCATTATCTTAGTTTTTGACTTATTGATATGAAGTCCAACTTTCTTGCATTCATTTGTCAATTCGATGAGCATATTTTGTATTTGTCCGGAAGTTGATGAAATGAGAACTATGTCATCAGCGAATCTAAGGTTGCTCAAATATTGTCCCCAAATATTTATTCCATATCTATTGTCCCAGTTTAGTTTCTTGAATATTTCTTCCAGTACGGCAGAGAATAATGGAGGTGACATTGGATCCCCCTGTCTTACGCCTCTCTTTATTTTTATTTCTCTTCCTATTCTTTCGGTTTTTATTTTCGCCACGCTGTCTGTATATATATTTTTCAATGTCCTTATAAAGATAGGATGAATGCCTTGGTTTGTCAGCGCTGTCCATATTTCGTCATGTTCTACTGAGTCAAATGCTTTGCTGAAGTCAATATATAGAAGATACAAAGGTTTTTCAAATTCGTTAGTTTTTTCAATGAGTTGGTTCATTGTTTGTAGATGGTCTGTTGTTGAAAAACCTTCTCGGAATCCTGCTTGTTCTCTTGGCTGATTTCTGTTTAACGTGTCCTTAATTTTTGTATACATTACTTTGGAGAACAGTTTATATATCATAGAAATGTTGCTTATTGGTCTGTAGTTATTTATGTCATCTTTATTTCCTTTTTTGTGGATAAGCGTAATTGTAGCTTGTTTCCATTGTTTTGGAATCTGCTGTGTTATAAGTATGTCATTAAAAATCTTGGTCAAGACTGTAGAAATTGGTTGTTTTCCATATTTGAGCATTTCTGTTACAATACCGTCATTTCCTGTACACTTATCTGTCTTTAGATCGTCAATTGCTTGTTCAATATCTGTTTTTGTAAAAAGTGTAACAGTATTTAAGTTGGAGTGACTGTCCGCCATCGATATATTATCATCTTTTATTTCTTTTGTCGATTTGAAGAGTTCTTCGAAAAATTTGGTAGCAGACTCATTTATATCTCTTCTATTAATAGCGTTGCTATTTTTGTTCTTAATTGATGTTATCCACTCTTTTCCGTCGTCAAGAAATGATTTTGTCTTTTTAATAGATTTTGTGTTGCTTAATATATCTTTTATCATTGTTTCGTTATATGTTTGGATATCATTTTTCGCATCTTCTTTTATGGTTTTCCGAAGGTATCTTAGTTCATTTTTTTCCTGGTCTGATAAGTTGTCCTTGTTTCGTAGGTTATTTCTCTGGTTATCAGCGCTTTAGTGTCATCCGTTAATTTATCAGGTTTTGAAGTAACAGTAGTCATGATTGAAACTTTCGCCGAGTTCTTTATTATCTGTTCTAATGAATCATATGTATTTTGAAAGTTTTCGTTTATTCTATTTGTAGTTATATTAAGTCTTATTTCTTTCTTAAGTATGTCATTATATTTTTCAATATTTTCGGTTGGTATCATTCTAGGAATACTGAGTGTTTGTTTGTTTCTTTTCAACGTATTATGGTCCACTTTTATATTTGCTCTTACTAGCCTATGGTCACTATCAAATTTTAAAATTATTCAATACGGAGATGTCATTAATAGTTTTCAGTTTATTTGTTAGAACTAAGTCAATTTCGTTCTTTGTTATCCCATTCGGGTGAATCCAGGTCCATTTTCGTGTTTCTCTCTTTTTGAAGAAAGAATTTGCAAATCTGAGATTCGTCTCTTCCAATATGTATTCTTATTGAAATGAAAGAACAAAATAATTTTTAAAAAATCCTCTTTTTTTACGATAATCTATAGTGGCGTAGAAATGGACCGTATGCCAGGTTTATGAATTATTTCCAGAAAAAAATCGCAACAAATTCTGCAATACTCCGTTGAGAGAACTCTTCATTCCTCTGGTGGAATGAAGCCGCTCAAGCGTGCACTTTCAAAATACTCGTCGTTCGGATAGAACACCCCGAAAATTAAATTGTTGGTCGAAGACATAGCTCTTGAAATGTGACTTCGAACGACTTTTATCACGAAATTGTCAATTCTGTTGATTTGACCACATTTGGCTGTTAGGTGTATGTAAGTCGGTTCAGAGAGCCAAAACTTCTCCATCTGGGAAGGGCCATTTTGTACGCAATTAGAACCTCGGCGTACGAAATTGCCTCGGTTAGATTACCTATCAGAACGCTGGTGTAAATGCTGAAGAGAATCAGTGAATTTACCGCTCCCTGTTGAAAACCATTTTTGATTTGGAATGTTGTGGTAGAAGAGTTACATTGCCACTTTTGACAACAAACTTTCTACAGTTAAACATTTCATAAAGTATATACAACAATGGCATGTTGTATGCCAAGCCTGCTCAGTTTCAGATAAAGACCCTCTAACCATACGGTTTCAAAAGCCTTTTCCAAATCAACCAGAACAGCACCTGTGCACTGTTTTGTTGATTTATTCCACTGATGAATATCAGAAACGAATTTAGACGCAGCATGAATTATGCCTTGAACTCGAACTGTTTCTGGAATTATTTTGTTGTCCGCAGCCCACTTAGTCAGAGCCCTATTGATAATCTTTTCGAAAACTTTGCTAATGCTCGTAAGAAGACTTATCGACCGAAGATTTGACTGGTTGGAGTTGTTCTTTCCCTATTTCGGGAGAGGATGAACCCAAGCGGTTCATTATTCAGTGCATTGTTGAAGAGTGTGGTATAAATGCCAATTGCATCCATCGGTAAATGTCTTAGTACAACGTCGGATATACCACCGACACCTACTGACTTTTTGTTTTTTATTGAGTTAAATATGAGGTGAAGCTCATTAGTCATTACTAACTGGCTTCTTCGAGATCTATTTGCGCTGTCATAAGTACGTCTCTGTTCTCTTCGGTTCTTTGGAGATTCAGACACGGAAGGTCATTATCATTCTCTTTCCTGAATATCTTGTTGAATTTGGGAAACATACATGGGTCACTGGAATTAACTGACCGGATCTTATGGTCCCAGTACTTGTAAATTGATAACCTTTAGTTATACTTAACCAACAGATTCATATTTTTTATTGACGACTTCAGTGTCCTAACCTCTAAGTTGTGTTGGTCTGTGAATCGTCTGTTTTTGAGTCTTGTCAGTAAGCCAATCTTGTGGTATATAGAGCGTTTAGTATTGACCGTTCCATCGTTCGTTTTATTGTTTCGTCCATCTTTTGTAAATGTTAGTCAATTTCTGTATTCGTCAGGTTTCTGTTGTTTGGTGGGGCAGTGCCACTCGAACGAAGTTCTATCGCTTAGAAGTTGGTGAAACGAGGCCAGTGCATCTTACTTTAATTGAAAGAGTGCGTTGTAGCAAAAGGTCCAGGAAGAAGCCGCTTCTTGAATACGACGGCTTTTCAGTAGACACCATATTTAACGCTGTTAAGATTCATCAAATTAAAAAGATCGTTACTTCTGGGATTACTATATTGATTTCTCAAATCTTCATGTTTTGCGTTCAAATCATCGGCCAAGATGAAATAGTTTTCTTCCAAGCTCAGTTTTAGTTCCCTGAAAAAAATCTCGAGTTCTCGAGTTCTACCCTTGAGTGAGAGAGATGCATACAACGTAAACTTCTAGCGTCTTGAGCTTTCGCAATTCGAAGTTGTATAAAACTTCATTATTAATGCATTTTTGTATAAAGAGAGCGACACCGCTCCTTGAGTTGAGTCGGGCCGGTCTTTTCTTACGATATTGTATTTTTTTTTGAGTCAATTTATGTTTGTGGCTTAGCTTGGTTTCGCTAGCCACAAACACATCGGGACTGAAATCTTTCAACAATTCGAACATGTTTGCTCTTCATTCAATCCTAATCAGTGAATTCACATGCACGGCTAGGACCTCTGGCAGTGCGTCCATTATGGTCTAAATTGCGCCATGCCAGCCAACAAAGAGTAGAGATGATCTACCCTTTTGCCTTGCTCCCTTATCTGACTTTGCAGTCCTATAAGTTGGCCTTGAATGCTCAATAACAAGGCTACAATGTCAACGCACTAACCATCACGCCACGGGTACTGGTAAAAAATTAACAAAAATTGAATTTCGTTCACTGAGTAATATCTAATCACACAGAAATAAAATTAAAAAAAAAAAATTATGATTTTTTAATTTAAGGACAATGTTTCTTGCAAATATCAAAGCTCTATCAAAAATAGTTACAATTATATTTATTTTAAGTATTTTTTCCGAATATTTTCGTTTTTGTGAAATTAACTTTATTACTAGTTTCCGCTCTATTGGGTTATTTTATTAATTTTTTGTCGTTTCGGTAACTTGTTAGCGAAGTTTGGTGAACAGTATTTATACTAAATTTATTACAATATTATATTATACAGAATCATAAGTCATAATTGAAATAGAATTTAATCAAATGGAACACTGCGTCTAAAAGTTCAACAATTTTGATCAGGCCATATAGCTTGTGCATTGGCTCGGCTTATGAATCTGTGACAAAGACGCTCGTTGACGTATGTGGAAGTGGATTCATATTGACGAACTTTGACGAGTCCTAGGAATCTTTGTCTCCAATACTATGTTACTAATTTGGACAAATGATTGTGAATTATATTTGCTATGATGGGCTTGGACACACACTTTAGCAATTATTTTTAAGTGTTTTATATTTCATTTGTTCTCCTTTATTTTTGAGCCAAAAGCTAAAGCATGTGCAGTGCATACGTATGAAAGTGGTACCGCAAAAATAAATAAGTGCTGGGTAAATAAAACATATTATTTTGGAAAACTGACAGGTGTTTTCCAATTTTATCAATCGAATGGTTTGTTTTCCTAATTTCAATAGAAAATTACAACTAAACTTGTATTTTTGTTTTATTGCAGATTGTCTGTGTCGCTCGTTTTCTTTTGAGTTAGTTAATTTATTCAATTTCACCAGATCTTCATCTGTTGACGTCACCTTTCTTTCTCTGTTTGCATTTTATATCCCATTCCTATCACAATTTTGCAACTCTACTCTACTGTAATTATAAATTCCAATTGAAGAAAAACAATTAATATTTTCATCAGCACAAAAAGGACCAATGTTCCAGGCAGGTAGCTAGTTCAGTAGGTAAGTTCAGGTGATTGCAGAAACAAAAGTATCCTGCACAAGGAGGAGGTACAGATGAATGCCGACAGTGATTTAACAAAAAAATATTAAATACAAAACGTAATCAAAGTTTTGCAATTTTGTTGTAGTTTTATTTGTATACATATATGTTTTAAAATATCAAAGTCAAGCTTAAAAAAAGAAACTCCCTTGGTTCTGGCTGAAAAAAAATGTCTTAATTGATTATGTATATCTCTATAATTGAAAAATGCATTTAGCATAAAATCGAATATTTATTTAAACTTGAGTCCAGTTGCGGGGGCGCCATACGTTACCCCGTTGCCAGTGGCAAGGAACATTTATATGGAAGACAGAGAGGGAAGGACAATTCTAGGTTATGGTTCTGAGAAAAATAATTGATTTTTATTTTGCTAATTTTATTTCAGCGCGAATTTCATTTCATTCGCTGTCTTTCAAAACAAGTACAGCTAATCAAGCTAGGAAAAAAATAGGTACCTAAGTAAACCGAAAACTGTGAGTTTTTGCCTCTCCCTGTAAAAAGAAGTAATTATTTATCCTCTATTTCTTTATTTCTCATTTCTGTTGCATGCAACAGCTTTATATTTAAACGGAAAAAAATAGTCAACACCAACAAAAACTGTGTTTTAAGATTAATTTTGTACTTTTTTCTTTTCTTCTACTTAAATGGCTAATTAAGAAGTCAAAAGGCAACTTAACGAAGGACAATAATTAAGACACATTGCTTTGCTTGAAACATGGCGTAAAATTGTTCAAAACACGAACATTGTAATAGAAAATGGAGTATGGGCGCAAAAAAGGGGGTGTTGCTTATGTTGTTATGGTTAGAGAGCAGCTTGCCCGAAAAAATAGCTTTAAATTGTTGAGAGTTCTTGTGCCATATAAAGATTTCGTGATTTCATTTTGAGAGTTACCAAAGTTATATGAGACTATCTTACCACAATATAAAGATTTTTGTATAGGGCTATAACCGGATATCCATTCTGTGGTGGGATGCACCATGCACATTGCACAAGTCCCTTGGTGACTCTTAAGAGGTTACTTTTTGGAATGGTTTGGTGCTTTGAAGAGAATAGAAGAAAACACACATATCAAATGCACGTGATATGGTTGCTTAAAAAAAAAAGAATTTTGAAATATACAGCTACTGGGAAAGTGCTGTGTTTGAAACGAAAGTGGTCTAATGGATAGATTTATGTGTTTGCAATACATTACATAAATTACAATGTTGCTCTGAGCTGAGGCTAAGTGCATAGCCAAATAAGAAGATTTTAAGGGTTAATTAAGTAAAACAAGGTGGTTTTGTGCTTAAATTGGTTTGAATTTAGTTTAGTTTAGTTTATTTCTTTATTTCATCAACCAGATCTTTTAAATACATATAATTTCCTTGTGATTAGGAGATAAATACTTAACCACCACTCAAGTTAAATAATAATTGTTTTTTAAACGAATCTCTTTTAATGCAATTAAAGAAGTCTATTAGATTAATAACAGAATTAGCTTTTCTTAAAATATGATAAAAGGCGCATTAAACCCATACTCGTAATTTGTTCTGTAAAGCGGTTCACAAAACAAACTTCTTTTACTGCATTTGAAGTGGAAATCATTTATTAAAATTAAAATAAGACCGGTCCCAGGAGGAAACGAGAATTTGATTAGACTTGACTTAATTTATAAAAACGTACTGAATGCGATTACATATGCAAATAAGATTAAAAGAAATTCAAAAGATTAGAATGACAACCTTAACTTTCTAACTTTTGCATCATAACTTTGTGGTGAACTTGATCGAAAGATTTGGTGAAGTCAGTGTAAAAAACATCATATTGAGACTCATCTTCGAAACAGCTAACGACATTCTTATTTAAAATCATACGATTTGTTGAGTTTGATTTACCAGTGGAAAAGCCATGTTGATACGGTGAAATCACTTTTTTGAGAAAAAACGACAGTTTCTTATGAATAATTTCTTTCGAATAATTCCGTAATAACTGAGAGCTTACAAATCGTTCGGTAGTTTGAAAAATCTTGTTTAGGTGCCAATATATGATATATGAAAAAAAATTTCCAAATGCTTAAAAGTTCACCTTTCTTGAGTGAAGTATTAAATGAAAGTGTTAAAGGTACACCTAAAGCACTTTCAAAAATGCCGAAGACAACCAAAAACGGTATTTGTAAGCCTAAATTAAAACTCAACACATTCCTAATCAATAAATTGTATGATAATTTTGTAAAATAGAAATCTTTATCTTGTAGATACAGTTTAAATAATTTTAGTATCTTAATTCTTTATTGGAAATTCGCAATAGATTCGAGTCTTTATTTGCCTTTTTATGAAGTTTTGAGAAAACTCTGAATTTAATAAATACTTTAATAGTTAAACACGTTTTGGGGTTAATTTTTAATGCCGATTTCGATTTCGAACGGTGGTTTTAACTATCTGTTCAAGTTTTAACAACAGTCTTAAAAATATCCGTTTTCAATATTATTTCTATATATTTTAATATATTTCAAAAACTTGATATGTTATAATTGTTAAGACCACAGATTCGTTGAAAGAACAAACATTACTTTTAACCCGTTTTGCCTTTTCTGTTGAAAACAGTTTAAGCACCAATTTGTCAGCGTTCCTTTAAAATTAATTTGATACACGTTGAATCTAACAACTTATGCATATTTGTCGAACATTTTATGAAATACAATAAATATTTAAATTAATATCGAAGCAAGGGATTATAGAGATTTGGAAAACCGTCACGAAGTTTTTCGAAAAAACTTACTGTTGTTTTTAAGTACTATATCTTAGAAACTTTCTTATTTTTTTTGATTATAATTTAATACTGGAAGAATATAGATTTTCACGTGAGCTTTTTAAATAATTGGGATTGTGTTGGGTGGTATTTTGTAAGAACTTTATCACACATCCTAAGTATTGATCAATACTGAGTCAGTTTTTTTTATTTTGATGAAATACCTAGCAAATTTATTGAAGAATGTTTAAACCAAACATTAATTCTGAATGTGTTATGTAACTTATACTTTTGAGTTTTGAAACTGAACAAGTACTTAAACAAAGTTCGTTTGAATAAGATATAAAATTTAAAGTATTCTTATGTTGATATACTAACTTAACAAAACTTATGGTATTAAAATCGTCATGAGCCCTAAAGAAATCGACAGGAAGCAATTTTTCAATAGCAACAACCGCCAAATATGCAAATCAAATGGGTCAGCTAGTTAATAAAAAAACACATAATTTTTATTTGTTTTACTTTTGGCTTGACATTATTTATTGTATGCAGAGGAATTATTAATATTTAAAAAAGAGGGAACAAAATGTAACCATTGTTACTGAAATTAAACGACTTTATAATGTGTTTATATTATTGGTCCTTAAAGTTATGTGGTTTGTTTGAGCGTCGTAAAAAGTTTGACAATAAAACAATGAGTTGATCCCATGTCATAAATCTGAAAGAAGTGAAAAGTGTAGGTTAAAGTATGCCTTAGCAATAAAACAGTTACAGATTTTCGTAGTATGTCTTTACTATACAAAATATATAAGAATTTAATGTCAAATTTGTCAAGCAAAGACATTTTTAAATTGTCTGCTTTGTGTTTATAGCGAAATGGATGGAAGCGTATTTGATCGATGAAAGTAAGTTATTTTGTATAAATATGATTGATCTTCATAAAAACTGTTTATATTTCGATTTCTGACAAGTGTGATGTTGCCTTCAACTGATAAAAATGAAGAAAAGGGATAATTCACAAAACTTATTTTTCATATCAAAACTGCGTTTAAGGATGTTTAAGAAAGAACTAAGTTTTGAAAACGGTATTGTTGTAGTTTGTTTTAATACATTATATACTATATTTTATATTGGTATGTGAATTTTAAATAAAATTAGCTCATATACATAACACTGGTTGACATAAATTAGGTTTTTTTCCTGTTGCACAAACAAAGGAATACTGTTTAAAAGGATTAAGATGTCCTAAATTCGAATCTAACCTTTAAATTTTTCTATCACATCAGGTTTTTAAAATATGCCCATTTAAAAATGCTAAAAATAAACAAAAACGGGTTTTTTTAAGCCTAAGTTCAAACTCAAAATATCTCTTAATAATAATTGTATGATGATTTTGAAAAGTACAAACCTTTCTCTTTTAGATACAATTCAAAGGATTTTAGTATCTTACTTAGTTTCTGGAAATTCGCATTAGTTATGAGTCTTTATTTGAATCTATATGAAGTCTCGAAAAAAACTTGAATTTGATACTTTAATAGTTTTGTAAATTACGTTTTGGACTACATTTTTAGTGCTGATTTCGAATCCAAACTCATATTTTAACTATTTGCTCAAGTTTTAAAAATACCCGTTTTCAACATAATTTTTACATTTTTTAATATATTTCAAAAACTTGCTATAATAGAATTATTTAGACAACAGATTCGTTACAAGAACCAAACTTACTTTCAAACCGTTTTGCCTTTTTCTGTTGAAAACTATTTAAGCAAAAGTGGTTAAGCGTTTCTTTTAGTTTTTTGTTAGACATGTGATATCTAACAAATTTTTAAGTTTTTTTTCGAATATTATATGAAATAATATAAATATTTCAATTTAATATTGAATAAAGGGATTTTAGATTTGGAAAACATTCACGGATTTGATTGAAAAAAAGCTACTTAATAAATTTAGACAGCCTCAAAAAGCCGAATATACGTGTTTTTTCGCATTTTAAAAAGTAATATCTGAAAAACCTGATGTGATACATTAATTTTAAAGTCGGATTTAAATTAAGGCCTCCAAAACCCTTTGGAAAAGTGCAATTTCAATGCCAGTAGAAAAACCTTGTCGACCAGTGAATTATTATATAGACTAATTTTTTAACAAAAAAATTATCAATTGACACCTCTAATAACAAATGCAATCATTTCTGATAATTTTGTACAGGATCTAAACTCAAATACAATTGATTTCGGTAGAAGTTTTTGTCTTTATACGTTAAATGCTAACATTAAGATCACAAAATTTAAACTTAAAAGATTAAAAAATTAAAAAAAAAAATTAAAAATTTTAAATAAAACTAAATGTTTTTTATTGTATCAATATAAATGGAATAGTATGGCACCTATACAACGTAAGCGTATTCAAGAATTTGCCTGACAGAATTTTAATAACATATGGATCACGGAACTCTCTGGAAAATCTTTTGACGAAAACAAGTGTTTTGTTAGCTTTTTTATAATATAGTTTCAGATCATATTAAGCGGGAAACTTAAATATTGAACATTTACATTTTTTGTATAAACTATGTATCCTTTCAAAGGAAACGTCCGTAATGGAGTAGGACACATACTTAGGCCAGTTTAATGGCCCATTGAATCACATGAATCTCGAATCTCTCTTCTAACTAGTTTGAGTCCCTTACGAAACGTGATCGACTAATTATTTTAATAAAGTTGAGATAGTTTAGATAGTTATAGAAGAATTATCAGAGGTAATTCTTGCGTTTTTGAGCATTAGCAATAGTTTACATGTAGTGATTGGTATGCCAGAAATAGGCAAATGTGGTAGAATGGGTTGTACTGTACTATAACTGGCGAGTTCAACTGCCTTACATTTCCAGCATGTCTGTATGGACCGACACTCAGCAAAGGTGAATATTAAACTGTTGTGCCATCTCCATAAGAGACGATCGATTGTTATGGACTGTTATGGACTGCTATAGAGTTTGTAGAGACAGTTTGTGGACTAGTTACTATATACAAACCTTTGAAAAAATCCGACAGTTTACAAACATTTACAACAGTTAATCGTATTATAAAGTTCTTAATTGCAACTTGAGAGACTAATTGTTGGTCACAGAAAGGTGTTTTAAAAATCTCATGTCGATTCTCAGTTTTTAAAATATGTACATATATCAATTTTGTTGTTAAGCCGTCTTCTGCTGTCAGAGAGTAGTTGTTAAACTGTGTGTCAAAAAACATTCGCTGTGTCGTGCTCAGCCGAATTTGAGACCAAACGACTAATAGTGTTATAAAACGATTGTTTGTTGATTAGGATATTTTCGACGTTTAGGTTTTTAGATCTCAGACTGTGATTTAATGAGGCATATTTTATCAAATTGTTGTCTAGTAGCTTCAGCCAACAAAGATTGTTTTTAATAACGTCTGCTATCTCCGACAGACATTTGTTTGTGATGATTTGTATTAATTAAGAAACGCCAGCAATCGAATGATGTAATAAAGTAGTATAAGCTATCTCAATCACTATCTATTCTTCTATTTAAAATTCAGATTTATTTATAAAATTCAATATAAATAAAAGAAAATACTTGTTTTTAACACAAAAACCTCAAATACGCTATAACATTTGTAATGAAACAAAAAAAAATGAGTCCACCCGTATATCTACGCTTCAAAAACATTATCTGATCTGAAAATGAGCTCCAAGGAAAAGAAACACAAAAAAACATTTATCAACTCAGGATAGGTCGAAGCCACGGAACTGCGATACTGAAAAGTTGAGATTTGAAATCCCCTTTTTCATACAATCGATCTCATTTTCATTACTCATTAACAATACATCACCATTTACTTAGCAAGTAATATCGAAGCATTTCCTATTCAAGTCCTTGTTCGAAAAAGTGACTCTTCACAAAAAGGATATCTTTCACGCACTTACAGCCAAATCCAAATAATAATTAGAAATTCTCATATCATGGCTAGGTACGAATACTTATACATATGTACATACATCTACTTAACCGAAGGGGCGTTCATATTCATTCTCGCTATCGCAACCGATAATTATGCTGTAGGATATTATTTTACGTTCATATTCATGCATATAACATACATATGTATGTATATGAGTATTAAGGTAAATAATGTGTTCATATAATGGAGTATTCTTCAAAAAAAGCAACAATACCCACACACACCATCACCATAATAATCATCGTACTAAGGCTAAGGTAAAGATATAAATGGTTAAAACAAAAATAAACCCTTTCTCTCTCTAATGGCCTAATGCACACAAAACTTAAATGTTGATTCATTAATTCGAATCCTTGAATAGGGCTAGACTACCAAAAGTACCCATCGTTGTACTCTACTTAGGTTCAACATGACATATACAAGTACCTATAATGTGTATTTGGGTAAAGGAAAGTCGATGTATAGAATATATATATATACAAAATTTTCACAAAATCCATTAACACCCAGTTGAGCACTTGGTAAACAAAGCATCGAGTCTTTCTATATAAGCAACAATCCACCCCAACCCCCAACCCGAATCCCGCTTTTTCGGTTGATGTTTTATATAGACTTAGTGCGAGATATTGATAGAATCATTTTTGTTTTTGGGGTAGGACGACGTTGAGTCCTTAAAATATATTTGTACGAGTCTGTTTGTCTGTAGGGGGAGAGACTAAAGAGGTTTTAGCTCGAATATTAGCATATTTTGTACTTGAAAAATATTTTTTTTCATCCTCACAATCACAGACAACCGGATTATAGTCGAGTGTGCGTTTGGATCCGTTCCATGCATAGAAAAAAACAGGACATCCAATCTCCTTAACTAACATTGAAATAGTTTTGATAGAAAAAACTATATACGGTCAGGTCACTAACAAATAAGAAGATGCAGTCTTTATAGACTTTAAACCGTTTAACGATTTTGACCTCTTTAAGACTTGCTATAATTTCTCCAAAAGGCTCCTCAGTTCTCACCTCTAGATATACACGTATAGGTATAGCTGCTGTCTTTGTTTTGTTCTCCTCAAATTTATTGCCACAAGGACATCACTGTGTATACCAACTAACCCATAGATACATTGTTGTCTATATAAATTCATACTTCTTAGGCATGTATATCCAAAGGATAACATCGCTTTAGTTGGGTTTGCCAAAATTATTCCATCATTAAATCAGTGCGGCCCAGGTCACATGGCAGGCAATATAGATACAGAAATATTTGAATACATTAAACGGTTGAATATTAATTTCATCTTCCTTTATCTATGTACATAACCTCTATTTTCAGATACACAAAGTTATTTCCATATCCTTTGGTTAAAGAGAGATATTATTATTATTATGATGAGGATGCGTTATCCTTTTCCATAAATATGTACGTACAGACAAAGAAAATATACATTGTCATAGTAATTAAAATCCCATTAAGAAACTTGGGTTCATTATGGAATACAATATACGAAATATCATCAACATTCCCATCCACAATCCACATACACAGACACATACACACATTCGCGTACAGAACAAGGAAATAGCAAACAGAAAAAGGATAATAATACGAGTAATAATTATTAAAGACCAAAATTATTTTGTTAAATCATTCGAGGACACACAGGAGTCAATGGCGCCAATAATCCTGGACCATCATATTATCATCTGCAAGCATCACATAGTGGGGCTGTGTGTGTGCTTCAGGAGACGGTGAGGTGAGTTGATGCCATATTGGAGCTGGATTAAAGCGTTAACATTCTTTCGATTGAACCTTATTTTTCTAGGGTATAGAAAAGAATTTGAAGAATCATCTTATTCTCTATCTTAATCAATAAAGTAATATTTAACATCTCTATGTATATAAAAATACATAAATATATATGCGTAGGTGTATTATACCAAAATGAATTATGATACTGGCGCCAGGAAGGACAATGAACAACATTATTATTTTATTTTGTTCTTATTTTTTGGTTGTTGTCATCCATTAGCTATTCAATATTGAAACTTCTGTTTTTGTTTCTTTTTTGAATGAGCTTTGAAAAAGGATTTAGATAACGAGTTTTCTAAGGTTTTTGAACAACAACATTTTTGTGTATTTGTGTGTTAAATTCTTCATTTATATCCGACACAAAATTTTGTTGTTTTCAAGTTTCTAATTAAAAATATGATAAACTACCTTATTTGTCGTGGCTTTCATAACATTTTTGTCATGAATTGTAGTGTCTTATGTGTTTGATGGAGTCACTTGATATTATGAGATGATATTGATGGAAGGAAAGAAAGATTTCACTTTGCAAAAGTCTTGTTAAAGAGCTTACCAATAACACGCTCAAAAAAAATGTTTTTTTTTCCTACAACGGAAACCAAGCTAAACTTTTCCAAAGGATTTTACTGTGCTGAATTGAAATCTCAATATATAAGTTCTCTACAAAGCCAGGTTTTTTAAATATACCTCTTGAAAAATGCAAACAAAAACAAATACGTAAAACGGTATTTTTATGGCAAGTTTAAAACAAAATGCAGTTCTTAACAAAAAATTGTATGATTACTTTGTAATGTACAAATCTGTGTCTTCTAGATACAGTTCAAAATCAGTTTTGTTTACGTTGAATTCTTTTTAGTTATGAGATTACTCCTGACTTAAGTCATCATTTGATTCTGTATGAATTTTTGAAAATCTCTGAGTGATATGCTTTCATGGTTAAACAAAGTTAGTAACAAATATTTTAGAGACAATTTAAAAAAAAATTATGGGGTAATTTTTGGGACAATTCGGATTTTTGTCCTGTTATTTAATGAAAGAAACGAGTAATCCCAATATGAATTGTTTTACAAATGCAATACATGATATTTACAATGCAAGTATTTTTAACTTCTCATAGGAAGTTATTGTAAACGGTCCGATTTGTCGAATTGAAAATGTTGACATTTCTCGACGTTTCAAGGTCCCTAGACTCGAAATAAAAGATTTTTAGAGAGATGTCTGTGCGTGCGTGTGTACGTACGTTTGTACGTCCGTACATCCGTACGTTCGCGACGTTTTTTTCGTCGTCCATAGCCCAAGAGCCAGTAGAGATATCAACTTCAAATAAATTTTGTTATACAGATAATAATGCAGAAAGATGCAGAAAGGGCTCTCAAAAAAAATTGAGTGGGTGGTTTTTTACCATAGCAATTTGAAGAAAAGGTGCCAATTTTGGCTAACTCTAAATATCTTACGAACCAATAATTCTAAATTAAGTATTGTAACGTGATACCAAACAAATATATTTTTGGAAAAAATCCAATTAACGGCTTTTTTATAAATCAAAAAAACGGAAAAAAACATTTATCACCTCAAAAATTTTATGAAGCAAAATGATTTTATCTCCAAAACAATTTTGTACAACAAACAATAACGTTATCAACCTCTGTTAAGATTTTGAGAAAAATCGAACTGACTGTTTTTTTACAATAAATTGAAAACCTATAAAAAATTTAACAAAAGTTGATAAAAATTGATTTTCGACTCAAATATCTTTTCAAAAGTTTTTGATTGTGGCTTCCAACTAATTTTAACTTATAAGAATTAATGTTTTCAACATTCAATAAAGTTGTGAGAAAAATCGAATTAACAGTTTTTTTTACAAAAAATAAAAACCTAAAAAAATTATAACTAAAAGTTGGTTAACATTGATTTTCGACTCAAGTATCTTTCAAGAATAAAAAATATTGGCTTCAATCTTATTTTATCTCACAGAAAATATTGTTTTCAACATTCAGTAAATTTTTTTATAAAAATCCAGAAGTCAGTTTTTTTCATAAAAATTAAAATCTACAAAAAGTAGTACGCAAAATTGGCAAACAATGATGTTCGGTTCTCTGTTTCTCGTGAACAATAGAAGATATTGAATTCAAATTAGTTTTATTCATCCAAATTTTATTTGTTTATATAAGAAATAAAAACTTTTAAGAAATGCTACTAAAATTGGTTAAAATTGGTTTTCGACTAAAAAATTCGTTAACTAAATTAGATTTTGAAATCAAACTATTTCATTATATGCAAAATATTGTTGGTTATTTTTAAATTTTTAACAATAATTCAAGTGACAACTTTTTTAACAAAACACGAAAACCTACAAACTTTTATGCAAGACAAATCGACAGACGGGATGGGAAGTTATCAGTGTGGGTCGCATCCCAGCCTCTTTTTTTCTTATATTGCGCATACCTATTAAAAGAGGTTGGGTGTCAAATCGCCCAAAACCGAATCGCCCAAAACTTAAAAATGTCACATCGCCCAAAAATTTTGGGCGATTCGACATTATGTTGAATCGCCCAAAAAAACAAAAATGTCAAATCGCCCAAAAAGAGTGGGCGTTTTGTCATAATGCAAAAATAGCCATGTGTCAGATCGCCCAAAACCAAAACTCCCAAATTGCAAAAATGAAGAAAAATGCCAAATAGCCCAAAAATAATTTTTGGGCGATTTAACATTTTTCATTTTTGGGCGATTTAGCATAATGTCAAATCGCCCAAAAAATATAAATAATTTTGGACGATTTAGCATTATTTTTGGGCGATTTGACACTTTTGTTAAATTGGGATAAAAAT
The DNA here is from genome assembly GCA_951509635.1 of Eupeodes luniger. NCBI lineage: Eukaryota > Metazoa > Arthropoda > Insecta > Diptera > Syrphidae > Eupeodes > Eupeodes luniger. The sequence goes on along the minus strand of OX608073.1, from coordinate 122,967,866 downwards.
TATGTTCAAGAAGAATTGTAACAGTTACATTAACGGGCACATCGGAATGTTGGTTCTTCTCCACATGAATGAGTTATGATTAGAGAAATATTTGCCATTACCTGATAAGACAGTGTAAAAACACTACTCGAAGTGGTAACAAGTTGGTGAATTATCCTCATAAAATAATGTTTTTTTTTTTTTTATTTCCTCGAAATGAAAGAATTTTCCAATAATTTTGACAGCTTTTTGGCTTATTATGAGAAGTTTTGGATACGAAAGGTATGTAAATGAATATAAATTTACTTAAATAATCATGTTTGTGAAAGGTAATACTATGAAACCACCGGGGGGAGGGGGGCGGCCCGACGCGCTTTGCGTCGGGTGGCGGCGCGTCGCCTATCCGCGTCGTCGCCCGTCCGCGTCACCCGTCCGCGACGCCCGTCCGCGACGCCCCTCCGCGACGCCCCTCCGCGACGCCCCTCCGCGACGCGCGCCTCGCACGCGCCCCGTTTTGCCCTCGCGCATAAGCATACAACAAAAACTAAGTCCAAACGATAACAAAACACATTTAATTACTTCATTTCCGTTCAAAGTGTTTTTTTCCCATTACTTACTTTTAGATCGGGCCACTACAGTTATCAGTTTTTAAAAAGCTAACAAGGACAACATCCGATATTGAAGGCTACAATAGTATACTTGAACGAATGTTGACCAAAAAGGGCAATTTCTTTAAATTTGTTAAAGTCCTTTAAGAAGAGGAATTTATGAGAAGCCGTAATTTCTCTATGCTTATAGAAAGTAGTGGCACTACTGGTACCAAATCAAGGAAAAAAATCGATATAGAGAAAAACAAAAATATAATGGAGGCTTCTGCGCTTCTTGAAAACGGTGCCATTAATATAATGAGATTTTTAGATCGAATGGTTTATGTTAAAAATAACATTTGTACTGGTATGGAACTGACACAAATACTGAAAAAATTTGTTTTTTTTTATATTTTGGTCTAATTGCAATAAATATTTTGGGCGATTTGTTAAAAGAACCCTAAATGTTAGTATTTTTGGATTGCGACAAAACGCCCATTTCTACTTTGGACGATTTGACATATTTCTTTTTTGGGCGTTTTGTCACAGCGTCAAATTGCCAAAAAATTTTGGGCGATGCGACATTTTTCAGATTTGGGCGATTTGGTTTTGGGCTATTTGACACAGGGCCAACTAAAATTGCCGAAACACCAAATCACCCAAAATTATTTTTTTTGGACATTTTGACATTATGTCAAATCGCCCAAAAAATTGAAATGTCAAATCGCCCAAAAAAGTTTTTGGGTGATTTGACATTTTTTCGCTTTTTTGCATTTTGGGCGATTCGGTTTTGGGCGATTTGACACCCAACCATTAAAAGATAGATAGACCCCCTCCCATAGCAAAAAATGCTTTTTAAGAAAAAAAACCGCTATCATTTTTTAACGCTTCAGTAATAGTACTCTCCACATTTCTGCACCAATTTTTTGTATTTGAAACACAAACAATATGGATTTGGTTAAGAAAGTGTTCAGTACAACATCTAATTTTTTGTATTGTTGAAAGTTGAAACCAATGACACAGATGTCCAAAAATTGACTTGAAAAGAATGATCACCAAGTTCAAACCAGTACAAAACCAATATTTTATCAAAGAAACATTTTGAATTCGAGTTTAAATTCTGTCTTGGTGAAAATTCAAATGTTATCCTCCAAGAGTAATTCTTGTCATGAAAAGTGCTTCCCCGAATAAGCCGTTCGAATTCAACATAAGAACTGTAGGTCTCTGACATTACTTCCACTCAGGAATGGTTGAGATTCTAGAATTTTAAACTATAATTTAAAATCCTTTTTATATGATTGATTCGCTTAGAATTGAACGTGTTTAAAAGTGCTTTTCTAAAATTGCGATAAGCACTTTAAACTGGAATATCAAAATGCCTCCGCATAACCCAATACGTACTTTCAATTTTTCAATGCAAAACGAAGTTTAAATTTCTAAAATCAGTTAGTTTACCTATAATGAAATGTATGCTATGTTTTAACTTATTATGTTAAATAAGAGGCTAGTTACAGCTGTCAGTAAAATGTTTGTTTTACATTTTTGTACATGTTCGAGCTTTATTTGCACTAAGATACCAAAATATTTCCAATTTACTGGGGTCGTTACAAATTTATACTATTCCCATGGATACCATAACAAAATTAACTGATAAAATCAACATCAAAAAGGAGGTGCGAACCTCTTGATTATTTAATACCTCTAATTTAATGACGAACATTTACTGAATGGTTGCCTCGTGTTATCCTAGTGATGATATTGAAAATTGCTTTTTAGAAATTATGAATGGAAGGAAAAATACTTTGGTGGGAGTAATGTTTAGATCTTACAACTTTGTAAATTTAAGCCCTATTTACACTATTCTGGAAGACATTTTTCTTCTTCCACGGAAATTATCATTATCAAACAATACGCTCACGTAATCTGTATTCAATAATTTTATCAATGCCTCTCATCTCACTTTTTAAAAACCAATGATACTTGATTGGATCTAATTTTTGTTACCAACCGTACTAATGTTGAACATTATGATCAATTATCTGTTCCAGTTTTTTCCAAACATGTTCTCGTCTTGGTGAAAGTAAACAGTGAACTTACCTATACTTATAGAAACTTTAAAAATATGAAAACAGTGTTCTAAGAGCATAACATTTTCCAAGTTAACTGGCAGAATAACATACGTGACCTCTTCAATACTAATGTATCACTCAAGACAAGAGTTGTAAGGTGTGCGGACAATTCTTGGTTTATTTTCGAAATCAATGAATTAAAATATTAACGTGATTCCGCATATAATAGATGGCAAAGATTTAAGTTGCCCGAGTTTTATAATTATATTTTCTGTAAATTCTGTAAATTTAGACATAACTAAAAACATGGTCTGTGAAGGATTTGATCGAAAGCATGCTGGTTTACGAGATATTAAGCCCCAAACCCACCCCACCCTGCTTATTTACATTGTAACATTTATGTTTTTCCCAAGAGTAGTTTTTTTTTTTAAAGTGTTGGCACGATTTCGACAAAACTATATTTGGATAAGAAGCTGAAATTTGTTCAATGATAGATATAAGTGGAGAAATACAGATGTTTCTGTTTGGTCTATACACAGCACCAATCAAAAGCTTCTCAACAAAAACGAATTCCACTTGGCTATCGTCAGGGGAAGAGTTCTTAATTCTGCATTTAAATCCTGCTTTTACATAAATAGCGACACCCCCACCTCTGCAGCGCACCCTATTCAAACGAAAAATCCTATAACCCCCAAGTGAACACAACTGATCATTTTGCTCATCGGTAAGCCAGGTTTCAGATACGCAAATAACATCAACCTTAAATTCCTCAAATACATAACGAAATTCATCCATCTTAGCCAGCAAACTCTGTGCGTTTATGTGACACACCCGTAGGCCAGCTTCTTGACAACCCAACACGTTAACCATGGTGCGTAAGCTAAAATCACCCATAGTACGAATTGAGAAAAAAAAAGAAGAAAAATAGAGAGCACAGACTGGAAATATGAAAGAAAAATAAAGAATGAAAAAATTAAAAATAAAAAATAAAAGCAATAATAATTTAAATTGAATTTGATTCTAAAAATTAAGTTTAATAAAAGAAGAATGAGATTAAAAAAAGCTATTATTTCTAGTATAATTTATAGAGAAAAAGAAAAGAAAATGAAATTAATAATTGGTATATAAGGTATAAATTGAAGACAAAAGTAGTTATTTGAAAAATGAATTAAAATTAAAAATAATTATTTATGTAGGCAAGCTAGAGTTGGCATCCCTGTCCAAGTTCTCGATGCAGTCGATGGGTTCAGCTGTTTCATTCAAGTGACGTTTTATATACACTATTCCACGAGATGTGTAAACAGAAGATAACCGTTTTTGTTTTTTTAAAGCCAAGGCATGTTGAAGGATGGTATAGTTCTTCTTAGTTAATGATTCGCGCATGTGAAAGAATTTAATTTAAATCAACATCTATTAGGCTCAGTTCCCTTTGTTTTTGTTTACGAAAATCCGCAATTGACCTCAAAACGAAATTACGATCATACGGTGTGAGGAGAAATTTGACGAGGATCGGTGTGTCTTTTGACTCTGTGCGGGCGCGCGTTCGATAGATGTTTTTTATTGTTGGAGGTTTGATTTGTAGTGCATTACACAGAAGATTAAAAGTGGTTTTAAGATTTTCGTCGGGTAAAAATGGCAAGCCGAATATAAATGAGTCGCATGCCACAGTACGATTTTCCTGTGCATTTTGAAGTGTTTTTATTGCATTTAATTCAACTTGCGTGACGGTGGATTGTTTGTTTACATCCGCGAGAGTGTTTTTAAGTTGCGATATCTCTGATTCAAGAGTTGTGATATTAGATTTAGCGTTGGTATGGAAGTTCGCGAAAGTTATTCCAATTCTCAAAACGCTGCCGGGTACCAGACTTCCTGCACCTGCATATAGACCTATTTAAATTTTGCTATATTTTTCAAAATTCATGGAAAAACTTCTTCACTTTCAACATTGCGGTTTCTTGAAAACAAACAAACGCAGATAGATTGCGTTGATAAAAGCATCAGATGATATTCAAACTTATGTATACCAGCAATGACTTAGTAACTTTTGTAATTTTGTTGTACTTATCTACAGCTTTCCCAGATATTTCTGTTAGTTTGGTACAATCTTATTTACGCAGTGTGCGCCGTGACAAGCGTTACTACATCAACGCATTGGCGCAAGAAGCAGAAGATGCTGCAAACAGGTGTGACAGCTGGACCGTTTACAGAATAATCAAAGAGCTGACCGGTGCACATAGGCTCAAAGCAACACCTGGTGAAAGAAGTAGACGGTACTGTGATAAGTTCGGTGGATGAGCATTGAGGAAGTCAGAAGGTGGAAAGAACACTTTTCCTCGGTTTTAAACCGAGTGTTTGCAAACAACGTGCAGCCGATACCTTCTGAAGCGCCTGAACAAACTAATCCCCGAATTCGCACCGCACCTCCCAGTAAAGATGAGATCGTTGCTGCAATTAAAGCACTCAAGAACAACAAAGCGTTAGGATTTGATGGAATTCCCGCATCGCTTTTACAAGCAGCGCCAACGTCATCAAGCGAACTGCTTCATCCGCTCATATAAGAAGCCTGGACCACCGAAAGCTTCCCCGATGAGTGGAAGAAGGGAATTATTGTCAAGCTCACAAAAAAGGAGATCTTACAAAGTGCGAAAACTGGAGACGAATTTGCGTTCTACCTGCCGTTGCCAAAATAGTAGCGTTAACTGGGAGTATATCTGGTTAGCTTTGCGAAGGAGAGGCATCCCAGAAAAACTAATTGCCATTATTAAAGCAACATATGATGGATCCAAGTGTCACGTTCTGCACGATGGTAGGTTGTCAGATGATTTTGAAATCCGAAGCGGAGTCAGACAGGGCTGTAGCTGTATTCTGTCGCCAATATTGTTTTTGTAGGTTATAAGCGATGTACTGCGCGCAGCTTTGTCAGGTAGCGGAGGGATCCAATGGACTTTGACATCCTATTTAAAGTACTTGGATTACTCGGACGATGTTTGCTTACTCTCTCATATAGGATCATGGATCTCCATCAAATGACAACAAGTGTGGAGAGAGAAGCAGAAGTTGTGGGGCTTAAAATTAATTCCGGCAAAACAAAAATGATCAGCCTCGGAACCATCCTCTCTAATAAAAACCGTACATGATGGCTCGTAGGCGTAGTAGAGGCCCTATGCCCCTTAAGGGGTTCCAACGGACTTAACAGGTCTGAGGACCTAAGTAAGTAAGTAAGTTATTTACGATTAATCGATGACAATAAGTGTTTTTGAATAAATATTCTGGATCACAGTTCAAAAATATACTGAGTGGTGTTTATCAGGGATCTTTTTATAAAGCTGCAGGTATGCTGATGATGTGAAGCTTTTACTTTCTTGCAAACTCGGATTGATTGAAAATGATACCTGATCTACAAAGTAATATATAGAATGGGCCGAAAGATATAGTTTACTGTTAAACCCAAAAAACAATCAAAGTGTTTGTTTGTTTAAGTGGATTTAAACAACTTTCCAATTGTTCCTCTATGAAATACTCCAATCGATTTTGTCGATAAAACAAAGAACTTAGGGATCTGGTTCAATATGCTTAGATGGGTTGATTATGTTATGAGTGCAATAGGGAAAGTGTGTGGGTGCCTTAGAAGCCTATCTTTATTGAAGAACTATACGCTTTTCTTACTAAATTGAGGATAGTTAGAGCTCTAATAGTTCCTATAACATTGAATGTGTTTTCACGTACATTAAAAACAATAGAATTTAAAGTATACGCTGTAGAAGCCTACTTTCAATTCTCTTTAATCTGGACGTCAGTTTTTCGTGTTTACCATACGACTATGGAATTCTCTACCCCTTAGTGTTTTGCTATGTCATTTAAGTAGTGAGTAATTGGTTTATAAAATGTATGTATTGCTTCCTTCATTAAAAATAATATTTATGAAAAGAAATGCCTAGCATAAAGTAATTAAAAATTTAAATAATTTAATTGTTTCGTTGTTTAAATAACTTCCAAACATTATACTTTTGCAACTTAAAAGACAATCTATGAGATTTAAAAGTTATTATAAATTAAATTAAAAATGAAATAATAACTTTCTGAAAAGCTCAAAAGCTCTTGGATTTAGGCAGAATACGCGAAAAATTGATACTTTTGGCATTTGATATTTTTTTAACCCTGCTAATTACTTGCTAGTGAAGTATTCGTGGCATGATGGTTAGTGCGTAGGACTGTCATGCAAGAGGTCTTGGGTTCAATCCCTGCTTGTGTCACCTAAACGTTTTTGCATGAGTACTGCCTCTTGCGAGGAATTAACAAATCCTCCAAGAGTAATTGCTGTCATGAAAAGTGCTCTTTCAAATTACTTGCAATTACACAACAGTACTTGCACACAAGAATGTTTGAGAGTTTTAAGTCACTAGGCCCTGGTTCTCTAAGGACTATTGTGCCACCTTATTAACTTCCCATAGGAAGTTATTGTAATGGGTCCGATTTGTCAAATTGAAAATTTTGACATTTCTCGACGTTTCAAGGTCCCTAGAGTCGAAATAAAAGATTTTTAGAAAGATGACTGTGCGTGCGTGTGTACGTACGTTCGTACGTCCGTACGTCCGTACGTCCGTACGTCTGTACGTTCGCGACGTTTTTTTCGTCCTCCATAGCTCAAGAACCAGAAGAGATATCGACTTCAAATAAATTTTGTTATACAGATAATATGTCAGAAAGATGCAGAAAGGGCTCTCAAGAAAATTTCGTGGGTGGTTTTTTTACCATAGCAGTTTAAAAAAAAGGTGAAAATTTTGGTTAATCCTAAATATCTCATGAACCAATGACGCTAGAGACTTGAATTAAATTTTATATTATATATTGTAACGTGATGCAAAACAGTTATATTTTTGGAAAAAAATCAAATTAACGGTTTTTTTTATAAATCAAAAAAACTGAAAAAAATTTTGTCACCTCGAAAATTTTACGACCAAAATATGATTTCATCTCCAGAACAATTTTTTGCAACGAAAAATAATGTTTTTGACATCTGATAAAATTTTGAGAAAAATCGAATCGACAGTTTTCTTTATAAAAACTAAAAAGCTAAAAAAAACATTACTCAAAGTTGAGAAAAATTGAATTTCGACTCAAATATCTTTTCAAAAACTTGAGACTAAGGCTTCAAACTTATTTTATCTTATAAGAAATATTGTTTTCAACATTCGATAAAATTTAAAAAAAAATCGAATTGACGGTTTTTTTACAAAAAATTAAAAACGAAAAAAAAAATTAACAAAAGTTTGTAAAAATTGATTTTTGACTCAAATATCTTTTCAAACATTTGAGATAATGGCTTCTTACTAATTTTAACTTATAAGAAATATTATTTTCAACATTAGGAAAAATTTTGAGAAAAATCAAATTGACAGTTTTTTTTTACAAAAAATAAAAACCTACAAAAAAAATTTATAAAAGGTGGTAACAATTGATTTTCGACTAAAATATCTTTTCAAAAATTTGAGATAATGACTTCTAATTAATTTTAGCTTATAATAAATATTGTTTTAAACATTCGATAAAATTTTGAAAAAAATCGAATTGACAGTTTTTTTACAAAAAATAAAAACCTAAAAAAAATACTAAAACTTGGTAAAAATTTACTTTCCTCTCAAAAATCTTTTCAAAAATTATAAATATTGGCTTCAAACTTATTTTATTTCACAGAAAATATTGTTTTCGATATTCAGTAATTTTATTTATAAAAAAAATCTACAAAAAATAATACGCAAATTTGGTAAAAATTGATACATATAGACAAACTTTTAAACAAGACAAATCGACAGAAGGGATGGGAAGTTATCAGTGTGGGTCGCATCCCAGCCTCTTTTTTATTTTATTTTTAACTACTTATTAGTAGAATAAAAATGCTTAAATTGTTTTGTCACGTTATATACAAAGTTTAGCTGAGAAAATCTTTTTTACAAAAAACATTTATTACTTTTTATCGTTACATACTTTCGGGGTTCTTTTGTCACTTGAATAATATGATGTCCTCAGTGTCTGTTAAAATTTAAATCGATACGCTATTTACCGCTAGGTTTGAAGAATTTTATTTCTATTTAGTGGACTACCTATTTCGTTCAACATTTAAAAGTTTTTTTTTTTGGTAGGACCTGTTTTGAACGAAAATAAATCCAAAACTTATTCTGCTTTCATAATATTGTAAAGATGGTAGTTACAAGATTTTGCTTACAAACATATTCGAGTTTCAGTCTCTAATCTCATGCTCCAAATTGTATTTTTATATGTACAAATTCTGCAATCGTCCTTTCAAAAACAAAAACACAAAACATTTCCTTAATTTATATAGGTAATATAATAATATATTTCTCAGCTGTTTTTAAATACAATTTTTGTCGCTTAATATAGTAATATACATTTTATACATATACAATTTTGAATCCTATTTATTTTCTATACATATTAATTATATTATCATATTACTCCCAAATAACACTGCAACTAACAATAATTTTAGTATTTTTTTAATTATTCAATATGGTAATTTTAATGTAAATTTTAAATTTATGTAAATGCTTAAATATACAAATTGCAACATATTTTTTGTCTCTGTTCTTGTTTTGTTAATTACATAGTTGGATTATTATGGATTAATTTGCATTTAAATAACACACATCAATTTAATTTGTCTTTTTTTTCATATTTTTAATGGAATAGGTATAAATGTATGTCGGTATTTAGTTTATAGGTAAACTTTCACATTTCATTATCGTTTTCTGCTGGTATATTTACTCTTTTTAGTTAATTATGTATATTTTTATGTCATTGTTTTTAATATAATGCACAATTATAAACATTATATGGGAATAGGTAGTAATAAAGTATGGATTAACTTAGTTATAAAAAGTTGTTGTTTTTTTGTAATATTTCTTTTCCGAAAACATAATTGTAGTTGTATAAAAAATGTTTTTTTTTTTTTTTTATTTAATGTAGTTTTCAATTCGTACATGTGCTCAGTATTACATACATTACATTATTTTTTGTTGTATACAAGAATAAACACATTTAAATTTAAATTTATTAAAATGTATACATTTTTCTTTTTGTTCAATTTTATCAAAAATTGAAATTTAGATTTATTCGTTTTAGTTAATAAAGTTTTTCTTGAAAGGTTTATAAGTTTTTATTTTTTAATTATGAACAGAGTCTTAGTTATATTTTGTATTTACATAATAAGTCAGTTAAATATAATAGTATATTTTATCTATAAGCTTATTTAACAATTTTAAGCTTAAAACGTAGATACTTATTTAAAACTTAGGCAACTAGTAATATATTATTACAGAAGACATTTATATAAAAAAATAACATTTATACAAAATACTTCAGTTAATTCTTCTTCAGAACATATTCATTTAGTTTTATTTTCATTGCCATAAATAAAATGATAAAATTCCTCAATTTTTTTTGTTGTTCAGTAAGTTGAAAATATTGTTCTCCAATTTCCAAGCCTCTACACAAATTGTAAGCCGAGTCGACTCAATTTTCAATTTTTATATCACTAACAATTTCGTAAAAGGTATTACTAATTTTTCAAAGAACTTGGAGAACTATAACAAAACAATTATATATTAATATTAGTCTTTCTCTTTTGGACTGTTAACTCAAACTAAACAATCTGTTTTCAAATAGAAGATCTGAGCCTTGGAAGCTCGGCTTTATACAATCAAGTAGGTGTGCATGTTTCAATTAATTAAGCATTCAACCAAGTAGACCAGCTGAATTTAATCCGGTATGTCTGCGAATCTCAAAACTGTGTAACTCAGTGCTGGAAAGTAAAGCCAATTTGTCTATTTCATTTAAGGAAGTGGGTTAAAACTTAAGTCTGTGGATTTCATTTGATTTTAACAGTTTTTTAAATTTCTAAGGTTTAACGAATGTGAGTAATCAGGAAATTTACCTTTTTCAACAAAAACTTTTTTAGTTTGTAATTCAAATAGTATTTTCAAGAAATCCTTATCATGCTTCAATTCAATTTAAATGAAATCAAAATTTGAGGCACCCTATTCAAATTTTGAAAAAAAAAAATAAATAATTAACTAAATATTTCAAACAACTTGCAAAACTGCGATATCTTACTTTGGCAAACTATTCAGCTAAGTTATTTTTACTAAAATGTAAAATAATTTACAAGTTACTTACAATTTTGTTTCAAATTAATTTTAATTTAAATATTTTTTAACATTTCTTCTTTTGTTTTGGTTTTTAAAATTTTGAATTTTTTAACTATTAAATCGAATTTGGAATCAATAAATGTCAATCAAAAACCAACACTGGTATTTGGTATAAGCTTTGTTTGTAAAAGAGTAGATTGTAAAAAAAGATTTAATACTAACTGCAACTTTCAATTATTTACACAACTTCTTATATAAAAATTGGATAAGACATTTTTTCTTGGAAAAGTACCAAGACAAAAAATTGAGTCCTTTAAATCCATTTTCATCGCAGGCGATTTTTTTTTTCTTAGTTTAATTTTGAAATATAACTTGCGGCTATGCTTCATAGTAACGAGGGCAATTTGAAGTGTAAGAAAAAACAAACACACCATTATCCTTATTCTTTTGCCTTTCGCTCTGCTTTTACATTTACATAGATGTACATAAATAATATTTGTTTGTAAATATACTTTGTATTTCATTATTTATTTATTTATGTTTACAACAAAAACAAAAAAGGATCCTTTACTTTTTTGTCTTCTTATTGTAGAAACCAAGCAGTTTTGTCATCATATCGTCGCTAGTTCATTGTTTAGAATGGAAATAGTTTCTTGTTTTCTTTTCTTTTCACTTTTATTTTATTTATAAATATTTTGTTTTGTTTTATACATCTACTTAAACATAATGGAAAAAAGGAGATATATGAATATTTTGGTTTATTTATTTATTATTCTTTTTTGTAATCCTTATTGTTGTTTATCTATTGTCATGTAATATTCAAGTCATGAGTCCTTTAATTGTGAATTTTGCTGCCCAATGACAAAGCTTGAATTCGCAGTAGAAAATGTTGGCAAGGACAGCGAGAACGAGTTTGTAGTTGATGATGATTGTTGCATCGCTAAGGATACACCTGGTGTCCTTCGTTGTGTAAGTCCATCGCTCCATCGGGTTTTACTTTTGAAACTTCTACTACTGTTGTTGCTTTTGCTACTGCTGCTGGGGCTGGTGCTGGTGCTGGTGCTTCTGTAAGTTCCATCTGAGCAAAGGTGATGAATATAAAAGTGTGATAGTTGCAGGACGATTGCCAAAAGGAGGACCACGGATGTGACAGTGGGTGCTGAAGATATAAGTGCAGTCGATCCACTGCCGCCAGCATTCAACGAGGACACATCACCTGAAGGGATAAATTGAAAGAGAAAGTCTGTTTCGTTGTAGCGAATCACAAATAAAAATGTATGTAGATATAAAAAGGAAAAACTGAACAAAGAATTGGGTTATTCTTTTGGATGGATGAGTAGCTACACTGCTGGTGTTGGATGCAGTACAATTTTATAGACCTACGTTGGAAGTATTACTCGCATATGTGCACCTTCCTATTATACGAAGTAGCTGTGTGTGATGGAAGCTGAATTCGATAATAAAATATTTATATAATTAATCAGTGGCCTAAGGTATACTCGTAGACTCGTATGGAGCAGCAGTATCATAGGAATGCAGTAGAGCTTACTCCTTTTCCGTTTTTCGAGTCGAAATTGAGAACGAACGATGATGAATGTGTGCAGATAAGCGAGAGAAAGAGGAAAGTACATACATATGCATGTTTATAGAATTTACGGCAATTAGGTGTTACTGGAGGTGATATTTGTACAGGATGAGGAAGAATTGGGCTTGACGAGAACGAATGTGTTTCGTTTTTGGTGCTCTGCAAATGTATAACATGAAATTTAATATGGGTTAAAAGGTTTTTGGCACGAAACGGATTCGGATGACGTTGACTGCTGTGTTTTGACATTTTTATGATTTAAAAACAAGATTTTGGTAGGATATTTGTTTCGAAAATATTTCTATCTGAGAGAATACAGTTTTTGATTAGCTTTGAAATCTGTATTCAAAAGTAATTGTGTAGGTTCAATGGAAGGTTTTAAGATACTCATACATCTTTATACCATTCCACCATTTTCAATAAAATGTAAAATAAATTATTGAAAATTGTTGACGTCACTTGAAGCCATCAAATGTATTGTATTTTGTAAATAATATATTGTTAATAATATAGAAAACTGACTTGAAGCGTAAGAAGGTTTATGGACCAGTAGAAATTTTTACATTTGGTGTTTATGAAAAATTTTCTGATGTTTTGACTTGAAGGGTCGGTAGTCGGTATATACTGAACACTTTTTCAACACTCACTGATCGTGAAACCTGATTATTTATATTCCGCTTGTTGACTTCCAATAGGAAATTATTGTAACTGGCCCGATTTGTCGAACTGAAAATGTTGAGAAATGTATGTGTGTACATACATCCGAAATACCATTTTTCTTCGGCCATATCTCAAGAACCGGCAGAAATATAGCAGCTTCTTATACAAAAAAGTCAATAAAAAAATACAAAATTGGTAAAAAAAAAAATAACATATTTGGGGGATGAATTACTTTAAAATTCTTCATTCTATAAACAATATTTTTGTTAAAAAATGCTACGTTTAATTACTAGAAATAGGTTATCTCGGGATAACATGCAGATATTCATAAAATCCAAATGACAACTGTTTTTTTACAAAAACCTTGAACCTACAAAAACAACTAAAAATTGATATTAAAATGTTATTGACCCAACTATCTTCAGAATAAAGAAAGATAATGACTTAATTGTTTTTGTCTTTAAAAATCAGAGAACAAATTAACGGTGAAGTCTTCTAAATTTTAAATTTTGACAATGATTAATTTTGCCAATTAATATAATAATTGATTATTGAATGTAAGAACCCCTGTTCTAATAGATATGTACGTTATATGTATTTAAGAGTGAGGTAAAGGTTCGAAACATTAAAACTATATGGAGCTTGAAAACCTTTATGATTGGATAAATATATATTTATTGAAATTAAATATTTTTGTTTTTATTTTAAGATTTAAACTTAAACTTAGTATAATTTTTTAAGATGGATTAATTAAAAATGCAAAATCACAATACAAATACAACCTTTTTTAGTGCTGAATAATTTAAACAAAAAATACAAATATCAATCAAATAATTTTACAAGACGCATATGGCCCTCATCATCAAATCTTCAAAAACCATGTGTCTATATCTGTTATTACAGCAAATAAATTGTTGCCGAAAGCTTAAGATTCATCATGAACATCAATGAATACATTATTATACAAAAGTTCATACAAAGGGAGTAGGTACAGAAAATATTTCTTTCTGTATAAGATACAATTTTATTTCATATTCCTTTTACTTGATTACAATACACTATGGTTGAATTTAATAAGTCTACATTTATTTCCGATAAAAGCATACTTTTTATATTTTTTGTATATGTATGTATTTTATGAATGTATAGAATCTTTAGTCTCGTTTTTATTCTCCATTCCGCTTGGCCTTGACTTGTTTTATTTTATGTACCTCATTTCCACAGTTTCCATTAAACAAAAATGAACATTTCTCAATCAAAAACTCAAGGGCTTTAGTGTTTTCTTCAGAAAACTAAAATTAATACAAGAGAAGTACATATACGCCCTAGTGTACCATAAGAAATCGGAATCGTTTTCAAAGATTGTATATACAAAAAAAAACATCAAATATGAAGTAAATTTAGATTTACATAAAAACTCGTAGGACTTCGGAGTTCTGTTTTCAAAATTCTTTTATTGAATTTGGCGTACAAACAACCTTTTTTCGAAGAACTTTTCAAACATAGGACTAATGTGTGTGGTGGCATTGTAATAGATTTTCAATAATGAAAATATTTGGTATTCCAAAACTATTACTCAATTAACTTTACTTAGCAATCATCATATAAACAACTGAATTTTTGGTGAGTTGTTTATGATGTTGGTCGAATCATTAATCCAATTTTTCGAAATCAACAGCGAAAGAAATATTACCGAAAATTAGGAAAACCATGAGATTCGATATTTGTTCTGTTATTGGTGATATAAATTTAAAATTAATGCATTTTTTTAATACAAATTCAAATTTTCACAAATTATTTTCGGCAAACTTTCGAAAGTTTTTATTTTCATTTGGCAACAGTTATAGTAATTTTGAATATATTTGTAATACATTTGAAGTTTTTTAAATATTTTCACATCGATGAAGATTCCATTAAAATGAGTGAATCTATTTTGTAAATCTTGAGTATTTATTATGATGCTCGAATCATTCAATGGAAGAAAAGAGTCCTTGAATCTTAGTTTGGTTCGTTTGGTTTATTCGTTTCGTATTCCAAAACCAACAACATATTCATATAAAATCTACCTATACCAATACCCCATACATTCTCCATGAAATGATGTTCAAATTCTTTTTGCATAAAATCCAGGCTGTAGGGAAACAAAAATCTGTGTATGTATTACTTTGTGCAGTATAGACAAAAACCGTGTACCCAATGTCACGCAGTCAAAGAAACAAAGGTTAATAGACCGAATGCATTTCCTTTTTTAAAAAAATATTTGACACAGGTGGCTTTAAGACTTTGAACTAAATTTTGTGTGTTTTTTTTTTTGGCAAATTATCAAGGATACATGAGGAGGTTTGTATACTAAAACTCTATAAAAGACAAATTATTTTTAGCTCACCTTTTATGTTTGTGAGGTAAGTGTCCTTTTTGTCCATTAAATCACCATCTTGCAGAGCAAATTGATCATAGGGAAGAGTTTGAACTAAATTAATACTATTTCCACTGCCACTATTGCTGTTGTATTTATTTCGATCTTCTTCAATGCTCTTCTCGGTTGATTTTAAATAAACATCGTGAATCAAAGCTGTGCAACGAACCTGAAATGTAAAAAAAAAGATGGAAAGGAAATAATTTGAATATCCTTATTTGGTCTGGAGGCATTAAAAGTCAAACTTTATTCAACTGTTATTTTTTAGTGTATGAACATGGTCAACAAAATATCTCACTGTAATTACAATTTATTTACACTAATCGCTTTTCAATTCATTTAGTAGTGATCATGTAGGTATGTATTTTGGTTTTGAGTATTTAAGCTAAATAAAAATCTGAAGTTAGATTTGTAGATATTTAATTAAATTGAATTGAAGTTGTTAAATATTTTAAATAATTTTACATTTTTTTAGGTTTTTGGGTGTTTTGATGAAATATTGTTGTTTTAGTTTCATAATTTTAGGTTTATTGCAAAATTTGCAAAAATAAATGAGATCTTTCGGCACAAATACATTTGATTTTCATTTCACGGTTTTTAAAGGAAGAACATTTTATTGCCTTATTTTTAAATCTTCGAATAATTAAGAATCATACCTACCTTACTATGCAAATGGAACCCCATATACCTTTCCGTAAGATTACGAAATATAATCCGAGATATTTACAGGGATTAATCTTTGCAAATGTTGGTTTTGGTTTTTCAAATTAGGCTTGCAAACTTAAATAAAAGCCAGGGAGCCGCTCAAACCAAAACCGCATACAACCTATCATACACACTTTGAGTATATTGGTATTTACAAATAATAGTAATTACAAAGCAAAATAGACATAACATTCTTCAATCTTAAGAATAATTCGTATACCTATGAAAATTGGTACAGACATTTTAGACATTATTATCAATAAGTTACAGAAAGTCCTAAAATATCAAATTTGAATATAAACGGCCCTTAAGGTTTTTGTCAAACATTTCCGTTTTAAGGCTGTAACTGTAAGATAAGCACAACAATTTTTTTTTATGCGCTTAGCTATTTCAAAAAATGTCCAATGTCAAAAATATCGATTTTCACAATATAAACGTATATTTGTACACGCCCGCGCGCCGCTTCAACTGAATACGCACAAAAATTTTTAAAATACTTTGTACATTTTTTTAAAATATTGTGGGTTTTTGTGCTGATACTAACTTGTCCCTTAAGATATAAAGACAAAATAAAACTGCGAGTCTAGTTTTCGCTCATTTGAAAAGTGTTTCCTACGTAAAAAAGAAGTTTTTTTTGAGTCAATGGAGAATGGGTAAAACGACAAGTTAATCGTTGTTTATGAGCGTTTTCAAGAATTGAATATATTAAATCAACACTTTTAGTGTATAAAGTGAACTTCAATGTCTGATATAAAATTTTAAAACCATGCCTTACCAGTATTTCAAAAGATAAAATCGACTTGCTTCGGCACAAAGACCTAACCGGACGTGGATCAGCTGACTAAATTGATTGAAGTTTTAATATCTTTTATTCTTACTTCAAAATTAAAGGATCGTACAGAAAAACATAAATGAAGGTAAAAAATGGAAAAAAAAAATCAGCACGAAGATGAGCAATTTTAAGGTCGGCATCAAGTACTTATGATTCTGGGGCGAAAATAAAACAAAGAATTGGCGTAAGTCTAAGTCGCTCAACAGTTTTAAGAGTTATTCAAAATAAAGCCATCTTAAAGGCATTAAACATAGAAAACAACCGCTACTTGACGAACAACGGAAAGTTATGCGTTTAGACTCAAATAAGCTGGAAAAAACTGGTATCACGTGGTTTTTACAGACGAAAATTTATATAATTTCGATGGCCCTGATAATTCAAACATTTATTTTCACGATTTGAGAAAATAATATGGTTCTCATAGCTTCAACAGAGCCATGAAGGATATGTTGTGATATGAAGAGCTGTCAATTATTATGGAACAGTTGACATTGAGGTCGAAACATCAAACAACTACTCACTCGTTTTGGAAAGAAATTTCAATAAATATTCTAACATTAATTTGATCCATAACCTTGGCCTTCCAACACGATAAAAACTATACAAATATTTGTAAGAATTTGATTAAACTTCTAACGGTACACTCAGGCGTATACGTACTTTTTCAATGTTGTACAAATAACAAACATTAATTCAACTAAGTCCGTCAAAAATAATATGAACTATTGAGGAATTTAGTAGAGTTGTACTTCAATTAAATTCCATGAACTACCAAAAAATGTTCTTAAATTAAAGGTCTTTGTTTCACTCTATCTTGAAATGAAAGCAAAACCAAGAAGAACAAATTTGAAATTGCTATCAATAGGGATATGAATAATTTTGGGAAGTTTTTTTTTTAATATTATTATTATTATTATCTTTTATTAAAAGGTAATTTAAATTACATGGTAATCTTAATATTAACGAGCCTAGCAGCGAAGACTATTTGCTCTTTTTTTTTAAATAATCAGAATGGAGAACACTAACAGCAATGTAGCTATTTGTTTTATACATAACACTTCACTTAATTTCTTGAAACTATAACTAACTAGCCGACCCGTGCTCGTAACCACTAACATTTTTTGAATATGAGTATTAGCATATGAAAAAATTTCTCAATGGGACTGAGCATATTTTCTACAATAATATTAATTTTAGTTTATATGAACGAAATTTTTGTCTATTTTCTTCTTTTCTTTCTTTTATTCATACCTAGAAACGTTTTTTTGCAACCGAAAAATATAGTTTGCGGTAAAAAAAAACAAATTCGTGTTTTTAATGTTCTCATACATCTATAGGTATGCGTGTGTAAATATCCATAGACAAATTTTTTTATTCATCTGCTCATGTTCAGTGCAGTGCAACTGACTTAACCTACCCACATTTGTGTGCTCTTTTTATCGACGTCATTGTAAGTACCTTCTTCGAGTTATTTGTAAAGAAAATTTTAACTTAATTTCAGTTTTATTGTTCGAGGAAGTGATACAAAATTGGTAATTCAAGCTATTATAATATAACTTTTTTTATTGTTAAATTGGAAGAATTATAATCTATTCACTTCCTCGAATCAAAAAAATAAAAAAGATCTAATTTTTCTTTAGATAAATCGGCATTTCATGTGCACGGCACTGTAGTTTATTAAATGTCCATAGTAACTTTAAAAAAAGAGCCCACACTGCTCGCTCAGCGATGTGACGATAGAATTAGAGAAACAAAAAAATAATGTGTGTGTGTAGGTTAGTTGATGAACTTTACAAAATACAATACAGAAAAATTGAATATGTAGGTAGGTAGGTAAGAGAAAAAACGTAACTATTAAATGGGACTAGCGTTGCCGATGTGGCACGATCGTGCCATTTTGACACGGAAATTTTCTCGTGGCACGGTGGCACGAAAAGTTTAAATATGGCACGTTTTTTTTATTTTAATTTTTTTACATAAATTTAAACTCATAGTGTAAACGCATTGTCAATATTCATCAAAAGAACTGGACGTATCTACTTTATCACCTCAACATAACTGGATGCATCCATTCTTACTCATGGTATGAACACACTCATTTCATTATTATCCTTAAAAAAATTTTAAAAGAAGATTATGTAAATTCTTTAAAAAACAAAGATGATATTTGCTATGAAATCGAAAACTGCAAAGAAGAGCTTCAAAATTTAGAGACTGACGAAAAATTGAATGTTTTAAAAGATTGTCAAATATTCTATAAAAAACTTTCACAAGAATTTGAAAGAAAACTTAATTTGAAGGATAATGTTCTAGATGCGTTTAAGATAATTGATCCAACCTTTATAAAAATAATCCAAACATACAAAGTATTTTGCAACACTTCAATATTTTGGTATCAGAATTTTCTCATCTATTAGAGTGCGAGAAAGATGTTCTTTTTGGTGCAATAAGAAACATTTTTGAGATTGGGCTAGCCAAAAGATTCAAAAACGTTTTGGCTTAAGTTGTATCAATTAAAAAATATAAATGATGAAGGAATGTTCATTAATATTTCCAAATTTATGTTGATTCTCCTTAGTTTGCCTCACGGAAGTGCATCAGCAGAACGAGTGTTAAATAATATTAAAACAAACAACAAAAACAGACTGTCGTACAAAACAATTAATGCTATAATGTCATATAATGAAATTATTAAGCCTAATAATTGTCAAAATTTCAAACCTCCAGCTAATTTATTTATTTAACTTACTAAAACAAACCTTTATTACGTCTTTATATTTGTATATATTTATATATATTTTTAATAATAATACCTACTCAAAATGTGATGTGAAATAGGTAGTTATGAACTTGCCAAAAACTCCTGTTTCTGGACAATGCCTACACGAAGTGATTTTTTTTGTAATAGTAATAGTATTGAATTAACATTTATTTTTAAAGAACAACTTGAGTTTTTTTTTCATATGGCACGAAAATTTCATAAATGGCACGTTTTTTCAAAAAATATGACACGAACATTTTTTGTTTGGCGGCAACGCTGAATGGGACACATATTAAGAGAGAAAGAGCATGGGAAGAAAAGAAAATTAAAAATGTTGGAATGATAATGAAATGAAACAAAGCAGCGACCTCGCGATTGTGATGTAATCTAATTTACTGGATACAATAAATTCAAAAAGTTTATAATTTTATAATTTGTTTTTATTTATTTCTCAGGTTGTATGTTTAACTTAGAAGTGATTTTAGGCTTAAAATTTGCGCAACAATATTGACTTTATGAAGCAATGCTAATCTTTGTCGATTATTGTATAGATTTTAAGATATGAGTGGTTGTATAAGTCAACTAATGAAAAAAAATGGACAAAAAATGTAAAATTAATAATATTTAAGTTTGACAAATAATTAATGAAAAAAATTAAACCCATAAACACTCTCATAACAATAAAAAAAATAATAAAATATATTTCAAATCAATCGGTTGACTACTTTCTGAGATCGTGCGTAACAAACTTTAAAATGGTTTCGCTTTTATATAATAAATATAGATATAGATATATTGATATAACTAATAATAAGAGGTTGATATGTTCACTTTTCAGATTCCTAATTTCTCATTATTGTATTTATTTTATCAAAAGGTCGATATGTACTAACAAATGTTTTTTCTCTTCCTATATTGAGCACATGTACGCGTCCTTATTTTTAATTTCCCTTTGGAAATTGTTGTTATCGTCCGAGATGTCCAATTAGACATCCGTACGTTCGGAATACATTTTTTCGTGTTTCATATCTTTAGTACTAACAAAAATATCGGATTCAAATAGATTCAATTTGGAAGATAATAATGTAAAAATATTCTGAAAGGGCTGTTAAGTAGTTTTGACGTGACAACGTCTTAAATTAGGTTTATTAGGGAGTCACTTATGAAAAAGTGTAACGCCCGGTAACGTTACGATGAGTCACCGAACGAGAGAGAGGCCCGCCGAATGCCTCCGAACGAGAGAGAGGCCCGCCGAATGCCTCCGAACGAGAGAGAGGCCCGCCGAATGCCTTGCGTCTCTCTCCCACTCAACTATGATCGGTCTGCCGCGCGCGCAGCACTAGAGAATTAGGCGCATTGAATCGGCGCATGCTTGTGTCTCTGTCTTTGTCTTTCTCGAACGTTCTTGGCGTTGGAAAAACAAGAAAGCGTCATAATACAAGTTCACACGTGTGGTTAAAGTATCGTCAGCTGTGTCTGTAGTGAAAATGTGGAGTGCTTAGATTCGTCATTTACAACAACTACAACAATAAAGGTAAATAATTGTACACTGATATTTCATTATCGTAAACTATGATTGATTGATTAATTGTTAGATTGACACAAAAGTTGAGAAACTAAGTTTATAGGTTATGTCATACTATTGATAAATGTTGATAGTGTTAAGTAAATTATTAGTTTAACAATAAATATTCTACCTAGAAAAAGACGTTGTCACGTAAAATCTTCGCCCGTAAAACCGACTTTACAGGCAACCATTTTTTTTCTTTTATAATATCAATTTAAAAAAGTCAAAAATATGTTTGAGCCCGAATATCTCACCATTTAATAAAGCTAGCGACTTCAATTAAATTTAATATTAAACATTGTGACGTGATACCAAATAAAATAAACTGAAAAAAAAACTAACGTTTTGGTAAACAAATCAAATAAACCTGATTAATTGAATTAAATGACCTCTGGTAAATATTTTACGAGAATCAAATTGACGCCGCTTTTCGACATTGTTTTTAACATTTGGTATGATTTTTAGAAAAAATTTGATTTCAACCACCATCAAGGAATAAGTTATTTAGTGAGCAATTTCCATGAATTTTTATAAATTGCTTTGCCTCTCATAATTCTTAAAAATCTGCCAAGAGCAGTTATCAATTATTTCTTTCATTCAAACAAAAATTGTGTACTACAATATAAGTATAGCAATTTTTTGGAATACTCAAAAATAAAAGTTTTTCCAATATAATTGCCTTTTTTCATGTTCAATATTATATGATATGGGATTCTTTTGAAAGCTTTACTTATTTTCTTTTAATTCAAGCCTGCAACAATTCATTTTTGATGAAAGTATTTTATTTTTTAAAATGAACTTAATTCAACTATCAAAACGAATAGGTAGGGTATAGCATGTACAAGTACGACATACGCACATACATATATAAAATACACGTTTCAAATTCAATAAAATTGTTTGCCTCAAAAATGTTGATAATCATCAATAAATAAATACAACACAACAAAAAATAAGAATTTTTATTGGAAACTGTTTTTTTTTTGTGTAAGTGCATGTGTGAGTTAAAGGTTATACATACATACATATGTTAGATGGCTGTGTATGTGTATATGTATGCTAGAAACTCCTCTCACGTATGAAAAAGGATCTAAAATTGTGATATTTTTGTTTGACATCTCTCTCGCTTTTTGTACAAAGAAAAAAGAAGTAATCAAAAACAAATTATTTCAAAAACTCAAATAACAAATAGCCAGGACAATGATTTATGTTTTTTTTCTTCCTTTTTTTCATTCATTTGTCCGCAAAATATTTCAATTGTCCTGTCGTTCTATCGTCGTCTATTCATTTAGAAGACCTTTTTTCAATGTTCACGTCTCACACATATAAAATATTTTTGATCATTGTTCAGCCAAATACAATGAAATTAATTTTTGTTTAGATATTTTTTTGCGGAAAATAATTGTCCGCTTGTATATGTGGTTTAGACCTATAAACACTTTGTAGCTTTATTTGTATGGATTTAAAGTTTAAAAATAAAAACTCTTAAAAATATTTCTTACGCTTAAAATGTAATTCAAAAAATAAATATTTTCAACTGAACATTTTATAACCACAATTTACCTTGAGTTTTCCATACACAAAATGCTGCGGAGTAACGACAAAGTGAATTCCAGATATCGCAGTCTCCATATCATTCCGGGGATCTCTAATCGTACGATGATGTCGTACATGTGAGGGGTTTGCCTTGAAAAAAAAAAAATAAAGAGATTTATTTTTAAAAAAAGTCGTATTATTTCCTTATATCAAAAGATTTTTACAAATGATTTTACTGAACATTTCTGGTTAATGTGAATGTTCTATTCAGAATCAACTGAGAACTCAATTTTTTGAGATGTTATGCATTAATTTGATGTCTTTGCAGTCATTTGAAGCAATAGTGCAGGTTTTCAGTGTTTTCCATGAAATATGAGAAATGGGTCGAAAACGGCAAAAAGTAAAATTTATATTCTTATTTTCAAGTGTTAAATAAAATAGCCAATTCCATTCCTCCCCTTAAAGAATTTAACTGTAATACCCGTGCTTCTAGGAATGCCCATCAGTTTTGTGGAACGCCTTGCCACGCTCTATCTTTCCCTGTCATTGCAATGTTTAGAAATTTAAAATCAATGTACACCGACACCTCCTATCCAACCCTTCCCTCTTTTCCTAATGCTCACACTGTGTCTTTGGCATATTAAAGGTATACAAAACCCTTTTAGTGTTCGCTAATTATACAAAAAAAATGTTCTAAACCTTTTTTCTTTTCAAAAAATTGTATTTTTCATAACTGCATATTAATTTGTTCTTAATCATAACTTACAAAATTTCAAAGCTAGAAAGTGATTTGAAAAAATTGTTCTTTTGTTTTTGTTTTTTAGTTTTAAATACTTTTTGAAATTACATGAAATTAACGTTTGTATTATTTCTTTTGTTTTAATTTGTTTTGTGCTTTTCAACAAAATAATTATAAAATATTAGTGTTTTTTCCTTGGTTGATGTACATTACAGATAGCTGCACGTTTACGTTTCTTTGCTAAAGGCAGTTTTCAAATGGCTGACTGAGGTTGCTATGGCTCGAAGCACATTAAAAAAAGTGTCTTGTAAGTTTTAAAGGGACATTGTTTTACTTGATTTGTCAAAGGGAAGACATATGTACATTGTATGTGTGTCGAAGTAAAAAATCGTTGTAAGTATACTTGTCTCAAATATAAAGTAGAAGCTGCAACTTCCTATTAACCATAAATCTATTTAAATAAGCATCTGTTAAAAATATTTCCTGTATTTCAAGATTTAAAAATGTACCTGCCAAAAAGTTTGTTTTCAAAAATTTAAACGTCATTCAATTTCTCTAAAATACCTTAATTTTCAAAATTTTTATTTGAAAATCGTTAGAGCGGCTTTTTTAAAGTAATTTTGTATATATACAATTTTCCAATTTTTTTTTTAAATATTTTTGGTATGCAGTTGTTTAGAGCTTATTAATATACGGTTATACATTTTAAACAATTAAATTTCGTAAAAAAATGATGACCCATTTTCAATATATAGAATTTTGAAAAAAAAAGAATTTTTAATATTTTTTTAAAATTCAAAAAAAATAAAATTACTGAAATCGTTTATTAGTTCTGGGAAAACTTAAAAACGGTTTTTGAAAAAAAATCTATCTATTTGTTTTTGAAAAATTTCGAAACTACTGTTATTGTTAGTCTTAAAAAAATCCTTATGCGAATCGGCCAATTTGATATAATGGTGCCTATATCTACAAATTCACATCAAGAAAATTTGGTTATTACTCCACTCCCAAAATTGTGTGCCGGTCTATAAACCTGAAAAGAAAACTGAAGCATTTATACTTAGACAGTTCTTTACAGAAAAACGCAAGACGGTATTAAAGCAAGTTGTTATCTTATCACGAATTTGTAGTGTTAAAGTTATAACATCAAGTTTTTGGAATATCTTACAAAACAAATATAAAAATAATTTTGAAAACGGGTGTTTCTGAATTTGAATACATATAGTCTAAATCGTAGTTTGTATTAGGAATCAGTACTAAACATTAGGGTTTAAAAGTCCCATAATTATGACGTTATCCCATAACTAATATGAACATATGAAAACTGAGTGAAATACTTAAATGAATGATTTAAATTCTATCTCATAGAAGATAACCATTTGTTCTTTGTGAAAACATCGTACTATTTTATTTAACCATTTTAATTTTAAGAATCTGATATGATAAAAACATTTAAAGGCAATATTTGAATTCAGGAGATCTTAATCCTCTAGACGAATTGAAATTCGCAACCATCAAGTGCAGAACACGGGAATTCACTTAACTTTAAAGTCGATAGAAAAACGAATGGATTCCAATTTAACTTCGACTGAAGTGAAATGTAGAACCTGGCTGTATATTTACCTTATTGTCGTTTCCGGTAGTATATGAAAGGTGAAAGTGTTTAATAACTTAATCACTTTGAAAAAGTGTGTTGTATTTGCAAAACGTGCCTACAACAAAATGTAAGAGAAAGCCTTATTGTTTGGATTTCAGAACTGGAAATCTAAATCCACACAAATATTTATAAACACAGTATTGACTTTTTTCTCTTAGACTTTAAGGTATTTTTGATAGACTTTTTGTTTGCAATATAACGTTGAGTCACTCTGACAGGAGTAAAAGGATACCTCACGAATACTTCTCTTAAGATTGATGTGATGATAAAAAAGAAAATTGTTCTTTCTATTGTCTAGACATATATGTATGTATGTGCTGTGCAGTACACACGTTTCGTGTGAAAGATCAAAGTGACCAAAATAAAGCATTATAAGAAATATACTGTTGATTAAATTAAGTTGTATGAGATGACGAACAGAAAATATGACATAATTGAAAAAACACAAGTTACTAGACGGGAAAGAACCTTGAAAATGGAATACATGCAAAAAGCTTTGCAAACATTTTCAATAAGACATCAAAAGTTTGAACACAAAATTAAAATTGAAATTTTTTCATTCTTCAAAGTCAAAGTGTCAAGAAATATAACATACTTACACAAAATTCTAAGAAATGAAAGATAATTAAAATGTTTACAAGAACACAGAGGGAGAGTCTTTGACCTGATCCTCTTATTGATTTATATGATTAAGCAAATAGAGATAGGTCTTAACAGATTATTCTATTTTTATTCACGATATGATAAAAAGAAATATGTTTTATCCTTTAATTTTGAAAACAAAATCTATAAGAACGATGATTATTTCATTCAAATTTTGGCTTTTGCTGACTTTTGCTGAATAAATGCTTTAATGTTGTCTCCCAGTGCGTAAATCGAAGTGGGTTTGTCGCATGAGCCTTAGCATAGTTTCACAAAAAATAGTCTATAGGTGTTACATCGCACGATCTAGGCGGTTAATTGACCGAACCTAACGTGAAATCAACTGTTCACCGAACTAGCCTATCAATTGGCCCACTGTTACGTGTGCTTTGTTGCATGTGGCAACGCACTTCTTGTTCAAATCACATATCATGCCAGTCAAGTTTTTCAATTTTGAGCTGAAAAAAATTTGTCGATGAAAAATTTAATCTTGCGCCAACTTCTCACAAACCCATTCAAAAAAATTCGGCGTTGTGGTCTGGATTAATCGGCTTCAATTCTTGCACCGGCTGTTTTTCTAAAGGCCTTGCACCTAAATTTGTCCCCAAAATTTACCACTTAGTGGAGTAGCAGAAGCCCGATTGCTGCGAACGATGCCGAATTTATAATTCACGGTCATCAATAAAAGCCGATACAACTGCTATATTTTTCTTTATTTGAACTCTACGTAAGCGTGTTGGTGGCTTAATGTCCAAAAATGTGAATTTGGTGCAAAATTTAGTCACAATATACCGAATAGCCGGCCCCGTAAGTCGATTAAATTGACCACAAAACAGAACACGTATTTTGATACTAAAATTTAATATTTTGCAAACGTTGTTAGCTTGTTAGACGATTCATGGTTAAATTTTAGACCAAACTAAAGATGTTTGACACAAAACATGAAACGTAAGAGAGCTCTCAAAACCAGTGTTGCAAAAAAAGAAAATATCAAATATATCACCCATTATAAATTCTCAAAAACTAAAACCTTAGAAGTATTTCCAAACAAATTCGGTTCAAGGCAGCATTAAGCACTTATTTATAAGGCGAACAAAAGAGACAGTAAGCTAGAAATTTGTTCAGTTCTTATGGCTTCCCTTTGGTGTTTTTATCATTGCGTAAGAAGTCTCATAAGATCTTATGTCTGAGTCGCGTCGTAAGTTGTGAACCGCTAGAAGTCACTAAAACGGCTATTTCGTGATTATTTCCGTTTCTATAAGTCCAATATTGTTAACACCTTTACCAAAATTCTAAAAAAATATAATTTACTAAAATATGCGTCTAAATAAGCGCACACTCAAGGGGATATTACTACCCTTATTATGTAAAGACACAGTGCGAGCACAAGGAAGAGGAGAGAGAGGTTGAAAGAAGGTGTCCGTGCACATTGGTTTTGAATTCCTGAATATTGCAATGGCTGGGAAAAACAGAGTGTGGTAAGGCATTCCAAATTCGCGTAGTACGGCTAAAGAACGAAACTCTGTACTTGACAGAACGACCGAAGCTGGGCTCGAGGGTATACTGATGAGCATTCCTAGAAGCGCGAGTATTACGGTTGAACTGTTTAAGGGGAGGAATGTAGCTGGCTATTTCTCTTGAGCATAAATCGTTAAAATAACGGTGAGAAAGCGTGAGACAAGAAACTTTACGACGATGTTCAAGAGACGTAAATGATCCTATGATGGTGTTATCACCAATTAATTTAAATGCTCTACCTTCAATACTGTCCAAGAGGCTTAAGTAAGTTGCAGGAGCACCAGCCCAGAGATGAGAGTTATACTCAAGCTTTGGACGTACTAAAGTTTTTTAGATAACAGCCAGATCAGAGGGGGAGAAAAACTTCTTGCATCGCCTCAGAAAACCCAAACATCTTGAGGCATTTTTGGCGACATCGCGTATGTATGTGATCGTTCCACAAAAGGGTGTTGGTGATAGACATACCGAGAATATCGAGATGTTCAGTCTCCTCGATGTTAGTGCCATCCATGGCATGCATAATGGCAAGGGGGGTGTATCTCGCTTTAACGATACAAGACAGCATTGGGTTTTCGAAGCATTAAATTCTACGCGGTTTTTTAATCCCCATTGTAGAATGTTGTTTAGGTCTGAATTTAATGAGATTATCATATTTTGTCGTTGGAATCATATTTTGTCGTTGCAGTTCCACATTCGAAGAATAGGGATGTTAGTCTGAAAAGGAATATCAAAAGCTAAGAGTACTATTGTCAGCAAAACAATTAGATTAGAAGTTGCAGACAGGAGATCATTAATAAAAATGAGAAAGAGTGTTGAAGAAAGAACAGAGCCCTGGGGCACACCAGCATTTATTTTGTGGTTTTCAGACTTGAACCCATCCAATACTACTTGTATTGAACGATTCGAAAGGTAATCACTAATCCAATGAAGCAGGGATTCGTGAAAACCAAAAGCACTCATTTTCGATAAGAAGGCCTGATGCCAAACCCTATCAAATGCTTTTGAAATATCAAGTGCAATAATCTTACTTTCTCCAAAACGATGTAAAGATTTCCACTGTTCGGTGAGATGAACCATGAGATCACCAGTGGGCCTATTGCTGCGAAAGCCATACTGTCGGTCATTAAGAAGCTTTCGATCTTCGAGATATTTCTTGGGCTGATAATTTATCAGCGTTTCCATGACCTTGGAAAGAAGGGATGTAAGTGCATTCGGTCGGTAATTAGAGGGTGTGGAGGATTCGCCTTTTTTTGGAATAGGCTGGACAAATGCAGTTTTCCATCCGCTCGGAACGAGTCCTGAGGAGTAGGACAGATGAAAAAGCTTACGAAGTGGTTTTGCCAGCGTTGAAGAACAACTCTTCAGAACAATAGTGGGGATACCATCCGGACCAGCGGATTTTTGTATGTTGAGATCTTTTAGGACTCTCGCCACAGTACGAGTGCGAAAAAAGATTGGCCCCATAGAATCATTAACGCGCTCAATGACAGGCGGAGTCATAACACTCACTGGCAGCGTTGAATTAGCGGCGAACTGCCTAGCAAAAAGATTAGCTTTCTCAAGAGAGCTAACAAATGGAGTATCATTAACAACGAGTGTGGGAACCAAGGAAAAGGAAGAATTCCTCATGTTTTTTACGAATGACCAAAGATTTTTACTGCCTTTGGGACATTGCAGTATTTTTTGCCGTAATTTTTGGTCATGTAAAAATTTGGTCCTTCGAATATGGGCGTTGCAGGCCTTCCTGGCTGGAATCACACAAAGCATCAAATTCACGAGAAATTGATACTCTGTCTAAATTAGGGCTTCGATAAAGGAAGCAATAGTGAATGATTTGCTTATTTATGGAAAATTTAAACCACATAAAATTAAAGAACGAATTGGTTCAAAGACCATATTGTTATAGGAGCTGATAAGCAACATCATTCCTAATGTATATGGCGAGTAAAGGCACCAAGCTATACCCATGAATACAAAATTCAGCAGGATCGGAATCCTCACCTACGTGGGTTTCACTTAGTGCCAATACAGCTGGCCTGTTTAAAACAGTATGGGAGTACGCCGAAAGAAAATTCGCTCTAGGCTCACGAATATTACAATAGTCTACTCTGAAATTTGCAGCCATTTCAAATAAAAAAAAATCGAAAACCAAAACAAACAAAGATCATAATAAAATTTTTAAATTTTACAATTTTATATCTAATAAATTAATACTTTTGCAGATTCAACATTTTACTATATTAAAATTAAAAAGTATGTAATATACAACAGTACTCGCACACAGGAATAGTTGAGAGTTGTAAGTCACTAGGCCCTAGTTCTCAACGGACTGTTGCGCCACCCAATGCTTCAATGTATACAATAATATATTTTTTGATACACTCCTTTCAATCTCTTTTCTCGGACACGGTTACATTTATGAAAAATTAATTCCAAAATATTTTAAACTGAATAATATTCTAACCAAGTACAGTCTCATGATCCATCCTTATCATCCTATTAACAAATTTTAGCCACATTATTAGATTAGTAACATTAAAATCACCGAGTTCAAACAGGAATAAGGAACAAAGTCCTTAAGGTTGAGAAAAATTCCGACCCTCAGCGAAAATATTTCATCAATTTAATTTTCCATTCGCAAATATGCCAATCGGAAATTCCAAAACTAATATTTTCTTAAATCTCAATTGATATGTCTTCCCAAAACTTTCTCCCTTCAATAAGGAGGTGTATAGGTTTATTATAAAACCTGCTCTCTACATTAAATTAGGAAATTCATTCTTTCCCACATTTTCATAGCTAAATTAAAGTATTTTATTTATGCTTACCTACCTAAATTTTCCCCTCTATAACCTTTACAATTTCCGGAATTTCAACACTGTAACGAAAAAACTTTACCTTTCTTCACTCCCTCACACAACAACCGCCTTCTAAAGCAAAAGCAAATTCCACATAATTTCGTAACACGTATAAAACACCTGGTATCCAGAAAAATTCACACCAAATCCTTTTTCCGCCCTTTGTTGTTATTAAAGTTCCAACTTTATTTATACATCACACCTCCTTATAGCTCTCTAGACTCTAGAGTATGAATTGTGTGTGGGGCCTAAAACTTTTTCCTGCCTCAAAAACGAAAATACGAACAAAAAATCCAAAATAAAAAGACACAACATAATGTTACAAAAAGGATACAAGAGTGTGTAGGTAGGTATATGTATATGCAACACGAATCACGAGGACCTTTTTCTAGCTTAAAACTATTACTAAATTATTTGACTTTCAGCTGGTACTCAGAGAAGAGATTGTTATTTGTTTGGCCAACGACGACGTAGTCGTTGGTTCTCGTGGCTCGTTGTGTGCTCTTGATATTCGAAGCCCATGTCGTTGTTGTCGTCATCAGGCCCTCTCTTGACCACTTATCAGGATATTTAAACCTAGAATCAGGTTAAGCCCTTTCTATGTCCGGAGAGGAGCAAAACTGGAGAGATTATTTGTGTATGCAAGAAGGATACTAAAAAAGTTTACCCATCAGGCATATGTACGTATGCACAAAAAGTAGAAAATTAAAAGTCACATAATTTCATTTTCTCTTTCTTTTGCTTGCAAGGACGTATTATTCACGTGACCTATGTTTATATACCCACATTACCGAGACCATATACACGAATAGTTGTGAATTATTTTTTTTTTATGAAAACGACACTAATGTCCTTTTTTGCCTTTATTTTGTGTCCTACACTGTTTTGCTTTGAGCCCAATGTTATCCTTATTATGTGTATGGTCCTATACGAATTGGAGACTTTTCAAAAATGCATGGAATTGTTGGGTGAATTTATTTTGTCAGTGCCGTTCTTTATCCTCCTCCCCTACAGCGACGCCGCGTGCCGCCGCGCCGTATATTGGGCACGTATCCTTGCAATAGCATTATTGTGTATTCTAGATGTCGTCTGCAGAAAAAAAAATATCAGTTTTGCTTTCTGCCTTTTCGTACACACAAACTTTTCCATTAAAAACAAACTTGTGTTTTATTTAAAGCGACATACACTCCACGCCATCCACTGTCGGTCGGCGCCCCAACCATCGGATGGCCGATATGTGAAAACGAATGAGATGAAATTCGCATCCTTTTGGTTATAGTGAAAAAGGATTATTATTTTATTGGTGGCTGGCCGCATCGATTGCGTTTCATCGACACGTATATAGGTACATACATATGCGTTCACCAAAGAATATTCACAAAGTCAAACATATTACGATTCCAATTCCCTTTTCTCTGAAACCCAAAACACAGAATTCGTGTAAAAACCAATTAGAGAGCTTTTTGTTCGTATTCGTTTTATACTCATGACTCTGTTGGTCCATCTATGTATTGCATGTATAGATATCAAGTGTCTTTTCTAGAGAACACACACAATTATCTATTTTGAAAATGGGAATGGGTTTCATTTGTCCTTTCGATTCGATTTTCTCCACAAAACTGTAAATTATTTGCGCAATTTTCTAATTAACTCTTAAGTATCAACTGCGAAATTGTGTGTTCATCCAATTTTGAGAATGTTCAACTCATTTGTGCTTATGTATATGTTCAATATTAGATGCATGTACACTGCACAGTCATACATATATGTACATATGAACATAATGGTCAGTTTTCAGTAACACCTACATTTGGATGTACTGAATACATTTCGAGAGGCATTTTGCGATTTCTGGCACTCTCAGTGTAAAGTACCATTACATGACCAATGGAACTGCATTTAGGCGTCGCTCGTATTGTGAAACGTTTTGTTCTGCCAGCAAAATTCAGGGTTTCTATCATTGAGTTCGATGGGAGACAGGGTTGTTATACACAGTTGAATAGTGGGTATTTAAAATATCAGTTATTACCTGTTAACATATTTTCAATAATTAAGATATCAAAGTGGCATATATGAATGAAAACATATTCCTGAACATTTACTCAGTGCGGCTCATTGTATTGAATTTTTAATTAATTTCCCACTTCATTCCTCCTTAAAGCTATCATGTAAGAAATGTATTTTTTTTAAATTTTGGTGTGGGCAAAACCATCAGTTATTCCGCTTAATTCAAGAATTGAACTTAGTCTAAATTTAAAACTGAGTAATTTATATCTAAGGTCGAGGCTAGTGAAAGGGACAGTGTTGGAGACGATGTATTAGCCGAGAAGGGCTTACATTAAAATCAGAAAAGTTTTCATTTAAATTGACATTCCGTAGCATGGGTTCATTTTGAGCCGTAAGAGGTGCGTTGGGGGGGAAGATAAAAGAGGTGAACATTTCTCGATTTACGGGGGTAAATGTTAAGGAAGATAGAGTTATGAACATTAGGATAGTTAATAGACCCAGAAAGCAGACGATGAACGAATAAAATGTCAGATATGTGTCTACGTTCTTCCAGAGTCTTGAGATTAATTAATTTAAGGCGGTCTTGATAATAGAGAAAATATCAGGGGATCATGCCAAGGTAGCTCCCAAAAGCATCTCGAAGCAAACGTCTTCAAATGCTTTCAATTGTTGAAATATGTATGCCTTGGTAAGGGGACCATACTTGAGAGACGTATTTGAGGGGGGAACAAATAAAGGTGATGTAGAGAGATCGGGTAAAGCAGGGGTTCAAAAATTCTTTTGAACAACGTTTCACAAAACTGAGCGCTGAGTTGGATTTTAGTATTATATGATTATATATATTACGGAAATTTAGTTCTCGTCACAAAAGAGCCCCAGGTAGCGAATAACCTCAACAGATAAAATTGGTTGGTTTTCACTCGCCTTCGTGAAAAAAGTAATTGACTGACATTTATACATATTTAGATCATAGCTGTTCTTCATATACACCAGTCTGAGAAACTGTCGAGATCTAGTTGAATAAGGAAAGAATCATGCATAGACTTAATGGACTTGAAACATTTTGTGTCATCAGCGTATATTAAGAAAGAAGGAAAGGGATGGAAAAAAATGCCAAGTTTCGTCTTTTTCCTCATTTTCAGATATGAGTTTTGCGTTAAAAATCATGTTCTTTCTCAAAACGTTCTCCTTTTGACAGACATTTTCATTTCTAATTTGCCGGCGAAGTGCTATAACAGATATAACAACATGAAAATGAATAAACAATAAGAACAATTAATCTAATAACTTAGGTTGTTCTAGGTGCTTATTTACCTCTTGGTTATTTATAGTCCATGTTAAATTTGCTGCTGGCTTAGAATGCCTTGATGTACAATTTCCTCTGATAATATCTCCAATTTTATATCTCGGCCTTATTCCAGATATAACAGGATTATGATTTGGAGGGTCTGCAAAAAATACAAAAAAAGTAAATTAAATCATTTTACAACTAAAAAAAACTCTAGAATCCAGAAAGAACAACTTTATTTAATTACAAAAGTCATTAAAACGAAAAAAAAAAAAATTGTTAAACGAAAATGTTCACTATATTTATACTCTTGCTGTCTGCTGTCTATCTGTAATTGTAATTCTGCGTCTCTATTGGTATAACGGTAATTACAAAACTATACTCTCTCTCTGTATAAGTCTTTACTTCTAAAACTGTTCGTGTTAACTGAATCATGGCACCAAGTTAAGGATACAAAAATAATATTTTTTCAAAAAACAAAAATTAAAAACATGAACTGTGCAAAAGTGAAACTTTAACAGGATATCAGCGCGCAAAATGACCAACCCCATCATCCCGATCCCAATATACATAACTTCATAGTTAGTACCTATCCTAACAGAAAGAAAAAAAAAACATGGCAGACTAACGGGAAGTAGGAATAAGAGATAGAGCAGATATAAATTGCATTATATACCCAGTAGCAATGTAACTTTTGTCTCTGACTCAGTTTTACCCTAGAGGACGACCAACGACGACTACGACGAGGACGAACGTTTATACAAAAGTTATGTTCATTCGTTTCTGTGTTGAAATAATGACAATTTTATCTTCCTTTAGTTTATTTTCTTTTTTTTTGTATTATTATTTTTACTTTGTGCACAAAATGATATAAAACATTGACAAAAAATATAACGGAGACTTTTACAATGGATTAACGGTAATTAAAAGTATCTTTTTCTCTGCGTAGGTATTCCTCGTGTTCCAAGTTTGAAGCAATAAAACCTTACAATTGGCTACAGGAGCGCCCTTAAGTTTACCTGGGATTTTTCTGCATGAAATGTGTTTGTGTTAAAAACAGAAACAACAACAAAAGTATAACGAGTCAAGGAAACTTGCTAGGATAATAGATAGGAATCCCTTCACGACCTACTTTGTGTTGAAAATTTATATTACGTGCGGGTAATTTATTTGTTGATGCATTTACCAAAAACAAACACACACACACACACAATATACGAGTATGTAGGTCCACCATAGGTACAAAAATTATCAGTATAATTTGGATCCCTTTACGATACTTGTTTTTGTTTTTGCATAATAATCCTTGCGGAAATATTTCTGTCAAATAATTGTACATATGCAGGTATAAAATATTGCAACATGAGATTTAAATGCTATAATCAAATCTTTGCTGCAGAATGTCCGTACCGGTAAGTACATCTATCCTTTGGCTCGTATTTATTTTTTTAATGTAAGGTTGAATCCTTAAATCAAAAGTTATCGAAGGGGAAAAGCATTGCTCTTAATTTGCGTTTTCACTTGAATTTGCAACTTAATGGTGAATATCCTTGAAAGGTTATACTCCAACAAAGAAGTGTTTGCTTGGGAAATGGCAACCCTACAAACCTCTGTGTTTGTTGTGTATGTGCGGTGAAATAATTGCTGATTAATTGCTGAAGTGATAGTTTGGCTGATGGTGATTCAACTGTGTATGGCGTTTATCTACACTACAGACCTTTGCATTATTATATTATTGTGCTTATGCAGCAGTATAGCTTGAAATTTATTCAAAACGGCTCTCAAGATTATAATTGCAGTAAAATGTTCATAATGGAAATGTTTAAATTGGTAAATTAGAACTATAATTATTGCTTTATATCTCAGAGCGAGAGACAGAGAGAGAGCGACATACAGAGATATAGAGCGAGAGAGATAGAAATGGACATGAGAGGGAGTTTATGCAGTTTAGTATTAAGAGTCCTTGATGTTCTGTCTTTTGGCCAAGTCAAAAGTGTTAGATACATATTCTCAAATTGAGTGTTAATCCTTTGTCATCCTGTGAAGACTATGAGACTAATTGAATTTGAAGAGGAGTTAGATTAATATAAATAATAAGATTAATAAGGACCATCATAATATAAAACGTAAGGCAATATGAATGCGGGTCCTCGTAAATTTGAAGTTGATTTATGTGCATACATTGTATGTGTTTCTATACATGTCAAGATAATAAGGTGTCAACTTGACTTATCATAGTCTTAACAATTATACAAAATTTATTTTGATTTATTAGGTCAAATACGAAAATGCACATCATAGGATAAATCAAGTTTTACTTTTTAATTAAAACCTCGAGTTTCTTGTGTGCGTCTTAATTGAAAAAGATTGCTAACAAAAAAATGTTTAAATTAATTATTTTGTATGAGATATCGGTGGAAAATGATTTTTGATTAAAAATTATTTCTTATTTCAATTCAAAGTTTAATAATATTTTCATATCAATATAATACATTGTTTTTTTACGATAAACACTCTCAATTTGTCTACTTTCCAACGTTCGCTCCGTTAAAAATCTACCATTTCGAAAACAATCTTAAGATTCTGTTTGAACTTGAAAGCTTTCGATTTTATGATTCGGGGTTTTTATATTGTCTATTCAAAAACGGTCTGTGTCATCTGAATTTTTTTAGGGATACTGCCTCTTGCGAGGAATTATTATTCTTGTCAGAAAAAGTTCTTTCTCTAATTAGCCGTTCAGATTTGGCATACAAATTGTGGGTCCTCTCCATCCCTAACATCACTCACACACAAGAAAGGTTGGGAGTTGTAAGTTACTAGGCCCTAGTTATCAAAGTTATTGCGCCACCACCTAATTTATTTATTCGAAAACGGGTCATTAACTTCTTTTAATAAGAAATCTGTTGTTGTTTAAGATTTGAAAATCAAACAAAATTTAATGCAACATACAAATTATTTGCATACAAAATGA